>JAJHZJ010000052.1:962420-1562420 GCA_023548195.1 Bettongia penicillata ogilbyi | reverse complement strand
GGAAATTAATGTTTTGTCTATAAGGAATTCACTAGAAAGGGATAAATATAAAACATAAGTTGCATCAAACTCAGTCTATATCATTTATATTTGCTGTCTTCTGTCTGTGATAAAATGGCCTCATTCTGTCAGCTGGAGTACTTGCTAACTTTGTCTCACACAACAGATTGTATTTATCCATAGTTGATAAGGATCTCGATTGCATTCTCAGTCATCACCATGCAGTATTGAAAGTTATGATGAGAAATGGAGAGTACTGCTTTATTTTATGGATATAGTAAAAAGCGAACACCTCTAAAGATTTGTCATTAGCTTTCAGGTGCATGCTTTATTACACAACAACCTTTTCCTCCAATTCTTAGGTAACTGTCAACAACTGTAAACAACAATCATTCATTCACAATATCTGATTTTGCAAGGACCAATTTGTCACAAAGTTTTAGATGATAGCCTGAAAATTGTATCTGAACATGATAGTTTACCATATATTTTTCTACGCTGATGTTTGTCTGTAACAATCTGAAAATAAAATCATAATATAGTTATTGTTTTCTTTCCATAAATATAGAACTGAAAATTATTCTTAAATAGAATATTGTATTTTAACACTGAAAATTATTCTTAAATAGAATATTGTGTTTTAACACTAGTAAACATACCGTATTTTTTTTCCTTTTAAAAAAGCATTATACTTGTTTTTAATAATAAGCAGAGAGATATACAGGAGTGAGAGTTGGACTTTTTTTTCAACATTTTAAAATAAATCATTTGCAGTTACCTTTACTACATTTAAGGTCAACAAATATTTGTTGAGACCTTATAATGTATAAGGTACCAGGTATGTAAAAAGATAAGCAAATAAAAGACCCCATCTTTAGAGAGTATCAATTGAACAATTGAAGTGAAAGATTCAGTATAGACACGTAACTATATTTTGGCAGCCTAAAGATTCAGAAATAAAGTTCTAGGAATATTTGAGAAGATAGATAATATTTTTTAGTTCAAAATGGGCTGTGTAAATGGTATAGGGTTTAGGAAAGGTTATATGGAGTAGTAATAAACCTAAGATTAAGCCATTCATGGAGATAAATATTCTGAAGCAGGGAGTAAAAGGGAATGCACTCCAGAGAAGAGAGACAACCTGTGAAAATAAAAGCAATAGAAGATTAAGAGGATAACTTATGTCCAGTTAGACTGGAACACAGAGTGAATGAAGTACCAGTAATTCTATAAAGAGTTGTTGGAACCAGATTGTGGAGGACCTTAAAAACTATCACTAAAGAATTTGTACTTGGAAAGTAATTTAATATTTCATTGTCCCAGTCAATTTTCTAAAATAGTAAGTTATCATTGACCTATAAAAGGAGAGGAAATTTCCTCACCAGGTATTCCCTACACAGAAGATATCACAGTCCTGAGCAATAAAATGGAATTTTTATTGCATCCAAAAGGAAACAGGAAGTTCCTGAAGGTTTTCAGATACTGGAATGATATATTCAGACCCTTTAGAAGATAATTTTGCAGCTATGTAAAAGGATTGATTGGATAGGAAATGTAACAGTCTAGTGCATCGCCCAGGCAATATTCATAGCACCAGTGTAGTTCAGAATCATAAAGTATAACAGACTCATCATATAGAAGGCAGAAGAAAAACATTTATTCAGACATGAGAAAGCCAAATCCCAGCACGAGAAAGCCAGATCTATCATAGTAACCAAGATATCAATACACATTAGCACTGCAGAGGGTCCAAAGGCATTTCCAAGCCTTCCCTTTCCCCATCCCCCCCACTAGGGCCTTCCCACAAACAAAAACTCATGAGTCTATCTGTGCCTGCTTGCCTGTGTCCTTCCCAGTTGTGACTAGCCTGGCCAACTTCCTCTTAGCTCTGCTCCACCCTTCCTGTTCCACCAGTTCAGCAAGCTCCTCACACCACATGTGACTTAGACTTAGGCCCATTAATGAATGGGAAAGGTCTTTCCATTTAAATTACCATTACATCCAGTCAATGGTGTTGAGCATCTTAACAAGGATGGGAACTGACTAGAAATGAGAGTAGAGGAAAAGCAATAATCAAGCATGACTTTGAAGTTTTGAGATTAGGTGTGTAGGAAGATGGTCATTCCATCAACACAATTAGCAGAATTTGGCTTTTGGGGAACATTAACTAGTTTCATGTTGACCACAAAGGGTCTTCGATGTTAGCCAGGCAGCTGGATGGAGACATCAGGAAATTGGATACGTGGGAATGGAGTTCAGAAAGGAAATTAGCTTGCTTTAGGGCAGGGAACATTTTTGACCTTTTTTCATATCTTCAGCTTTTAGTAAAATTCCTGGTACAATGGATATGCTCAATCAATGTTTATTGATTGATTGATTGGTTGATTCATGAGGGTTAGATATATATTTAGGATTCATCAGTAGAGATGATGTCCTCACAGTTAAGAGATTTAAAAGAAGTTTCTGGGTACATTGTCTGGATCCTCTATAGGGTTTGTAGGCAAACATGAGACAATAACTACATAGGATAAGATGGCATGGATGGGTCACAGTCTCTACCACTATAAGGCACACACACATCAGTAAGATCATAGATTTCGGTGAAATATAGAAATATCTATGTGGCTGTACTAATGGAATGATGGATACACATGCGAGCAATAAAGGGAAAAAAAAGTACAGAGAAATTATAAGAAAGCCTAGGATGGAGGCTGAAGGGTAACTACACAAGAACCCATGGGAGATAAATGATGAACTAAAAAAGGAAACTGAGAAGCAATAAGAAAGGCAGAAGAGAGACAGAATTGAGAGCTATCATGAAAATCCAAGGAGGAGAGAGCATACAAAAGAAGTAGATGATTGACAAAATTGAAGGCCCATAAAAATCGAGGGATAAGTCGTGTGAAGACTGAGAAAAGGTCATGAGATTTATCAGTGAAGTAACTTGCCTTTCAGTAGAATTATACGGTCAGAAAAAGATTGTAAAGGGTAGAGGAAGTAGAAGCAGTGATTATCAACATTTCCTTAGGAGTTCAACATGGTAAAGATAGAGAGATTAGAGAAAGATATCATAAGAGAATGGTAGAGTCAAGTACAGGATACTTTTTTGGTGGTTGTTTTTGAACTTTTAAGATTGGGAACACTTGAATATATTTATAGGCAGCATAATAAGAGATAATAGGTGGGAAGAAATTTAATCCAACTATGAGAGAAGGAATGGTAGGACAAAAGAGTTATGGATGGGATAAAGGGTATAAGAATAAGGGTTAGCCAGGGAAAAGAGAAAGATTAACTTATCCTCTGAGATGGGAGCAAAGGTAAAGAAGATAAGTCAAAATATACAGAGGTTTTGAGGTGTTGCATGGTAGGGGTGAGGAACTTCATAATGGGAGTCCTTAACTTTCTTTTTTAATAGAATGAAAAAAAAGGCTTTATTAAGCAATTATTACAGGCCAAGCAATAGGCATATCAATACAAGTGGGAGATAGTTTCTGCCCTCAAAGAGCTTATATTATTTTTAAATAAATTTTATTATCTTTTATTTTTCTACATCACCTAAATTTATTCTAATATCCTTCCCCATCCCTTCTACCAGAGAATCAGAAAAGCCAATCATTTAATGGAAAATTTCTGAAAACAAAGTGCAATGCACCACACCCATGAGCTTCCTCTGCAAAGGCGTAGAGTGAGGATTCTCTTCTCATATCTCTTCCTTGGTATTTCGTTCTCTCTTTGTGACTTTGTAACATTCATTTTTGATTGTTTCATGAGTGTTCTTTCCATTTACATTGTTGTAGTCATGTTTATAATGTTGCCTTAGCTCTGCTTATTTCACTCAGCATCAGACCATATAAATCTCCCTGTGCTTCTCTATATTCACCATATTCATTATTTTTGTAACAGGAGATATGCAATAAGGGAAGAGAATAAGTATTTATGTAGCCCTACTCTGTGCTAAAAAAGTGCCAAGATCTTATTCAAATATTACCTCATTTGATCTTTGCAATAACCAGCAAAGTAGGCACTAGTATCATTCCCATTTTACATTTGAAGAAACAGAAGCAAACAGAGGTTAAGTGACTTGCCCAAGGTCACACAGTTAGTAAGAGTCTTAGGCTGATATGAACTTGGACCTTCCTAACTACAAGCTCAGCACTCTATCCACTGTGCCATCTAGCTGCCCCAACATAGTCACATCCTGTACTACAATTTGTTTAGCCATTCCTTAATTCACAGGCATCTACTTTGTTTCCAATTCCTTATTATAATAAGAAGTGCTTTGGTAAACATTTTTTACTTGTACAGAAACTTCCTTCTTATTTATTCCCTACTTGGGGAATAAGCTTAGTAGTAGACTCTTGGGTCAAACAATAAGGCCATTTTATTCTCTTTATTTGCATAATTCCAAATTGCTTTCCATAATGGTTGTACTGATTCACAGCTCCACCAATCCACTAATGTTCCTTTCTCCCCACACACTCGACAACGTTTCCATCTTTTGTTATCTTTGTCAATTTTGGAGGCGTGTAATTCAATCTCAGAATGGCTTTAATTGGTGGGAGACTAATTTTTTTTCAGAAGATTGTGAAGGCATCTAATCAGAAAGATAGATTGGTGGAGTTGGTATTGGGCATTTGAAGAGAGAGGTGAAGACTTGGAATAGATATTTTGGGAAGCATAATAGTGAATTTATCTGAAATGAATATGTAGGTTGCCATAAAGAAGTGAGGACTGAACTGAAGCTAGATGGTGTGAATTTATCATTGCTTTAGTCAGCATG
The DNA here is from genome assembly GCA_023548195.1 of Bettongia penicillata ogilbyi. Classification (NCBI taxonomy): domain Eukaryota; kingdom Metazoa; phylum Chordata; class Mammalia; order Diprotodontia; family Potoroidae; genus Bettongia; species Bettongia penicillata. The sequence goes on along the minus strand of JAJHZJ010000052.1, from coordinate 1,557,640 downwards.
ATTTTATTAGATCCTACAACAGAGTTTAACGGCTTGGAGGAAAAAAAAAGAGATGTGAGAGATGCCAAGCACTGAACTAGGTCTGAGGATTGTTAGAACATTGTCTTTACTGAACTGACTAACTTTTGGGTCAGAACTATGAAGGGGTAAAAGTCAAGAAGGAACAAGGGTAAAGAAAGAACAGGAAAAGATTGAGAACATGGAGGTTGTCATAAGGATGGAGCAAACTTGGCAGGAGTGAGACTATAGGAGAGTTTATAAGAGACTATGATCAGAGAAGAGAATTTTTGGGTTCAAGATCATGGAGGTAGAACAGATTTATGTAATGCATTGACCTAAGGTATAATCACTCCTATGGATGGCTGGAAAAGAATAGACAGAGAAATTGTGTAAGTTAAAGGAATGACTAAAAAGCAGGGCAGGATATTGAAAAAGTTATTAATCCAAAATGTGAAATTACCAAAGATGTTTACCATTATTGAATGACTCTCCTTCCTCGCCTCTGTGCTCTTGACTTCTCTGATTTTCTTTAAGATACCTTGAATCCCACATTTTTTAAAGAAGTCCTTCCTGGACTCCTTCTCTTTCCTCCTCTGAGACTAACTCTTATTTATGCAGTTCCCAGCACTGAGTCCAGTGACTTGTACATAGTAAGCAATTAAGACATGATTGCTGACTAAAGGAAGTGAGAATAGGGGTTGATGGAAAAGAAGACAGAGGCAGGTACTAAAGTTATTGAGCATGAAGAGAGAGAGAGAGAGAATGACCTGGGAATTAGTAGATGGCAGCTGGAGGGTGTTGAACTGGATGTTGTACATTGGTGGACTGTACTTAAAGGATGCTTTCTAAGTGATGATGGAAGAAGAAGGATCTGGAAGTGACACTGAGAGTTCAGTGTTCCTCCTAGCCCTGTGTGCCATGTGAAAGAAGTATTCAGTAGCAGTGGCAAAGAAAGTGATATCCTTAGGAGAAATCAAGATTTCAGTTCCTACAAGAAGATGGAAAGAATATAAGAAGAAATACAGAATCAACATGGAGGAGAGGGTAGAACTAAGCATTTACATAGCACCTACTAAGTGTTAGGCATTGTGCTAAGTGCTTTATAAATATCTCATTTTATTCTCAAAATAACCATGCAAGGGAGGTGTTTTATTATTACCCCCATTTTTGTAGTTGAGCAATCTGAGACAAATTGAGGTTAAGTGACTTGCCCAGGGTAATACAATTACCAAGTATCTGAAGACAAATTTGAACTCAGGTCTTTTCTCCTGACTCCAAGTCAGTTGTCTCCTGGAGCAGTACATTTAAAATGTCATCGTTTTCACTCCTTATGTGCATTCAAGTGAACAAATATGTGTCGAGTGTCTTTTTTATGAATGGAAAGAAAATGCTTATATACTTAATTTTGAAAGGGCTATAAAAAAAGACATAATGATATATACTATTGGTGAACTTACAAATTGCTCCAACTATTCTGGAAAGCAGTTTAGGTTTATGCTAAGAAAGCGACTAAAACATCCATAATCATTGACTAACAATGAACATTTATCTCCAAGGAGGACAAAAATAGAAGGAAAGGATAAAGATTCGGACAGATCAAAGTATTTAGAGCAGCCCTTGTAGGAGCAAAAAACTGAGAGCAAAGTAACCATTCATCTACTAGCTAATAACCAAGCTAATTATGGCATATGACTATAACAGAATATGATTTCACCACAAGACATAATGAATATGAAGAATTCAGAGAAACACGGAAAATTTATGGGAACTGATAAAAAGTGAAGAAGAGAGAACTGGGACAATATATATGATTACTACAAAAATGTTATTTTTCCTTTGCTTTTGAAGAGGACTGACAAAAATGTAAATCAACACACAAAATGAAATCAAATACCATGGAAGTCTAGTGATCTGACTTTATTAATCATAGAACAATGGTTGTTCGGAAGGTTCAGCACCTCCTCCAAGCCCATGGGATCTTGATTATTGAGAATTCTCCATATGTAGCCTCACCATCTTCTGCAAAAGTCATTTCTTCACCTCCTCTCTTTCTTTTCTTTTTTTTTTTTTTTACTTCTGTTAGTGCTCTAGAGGCACCCTGACCAGGAATGCAGACACTTCACCTTCCACCTGTGAGAATTTTCTTTAGCTAGCACAACCTTGAACCAAGCCTTAGCACAAATCTCTTCAACCATATCACCCTATTCCCAATGTTCTCAGGCAAAGCTACAGTATTTGTCATCTTGTTGGTATGGATCCTCTACCTCCTTAACCTCCTGCATATAATAACTCATAGTTCTTTCCTATCAGATTCTTAACCATATGCTTTCATATGAGATCTCCTTAGCATACTGGAGGCCTATTACCTTGTGTTTTAATCTCTTGATGATACCCATACTATACTGTGGATGATGCCTCTTACTTAATTTTTTGCAGGTAAGTCATCTTTGGAAATGATGTCATCCTCTTCGGACTTAACATATATCTCTCCATTACCATGTAATCTTAATTTTTCTGAGATCTTCATTTTTTCATGAATTGTGATTATAAATCATCACACTTAAGGATATTTAAAAAAGGGACTTGGGTGGGAGAGAGCAGCCTAGAATTTTTTTGTGTAAAGCAGTAAAATAATATCCCGAATGAAGGCATTTACATTCATCATATGCTTATATTAAAAAACATGTATTGTGACTTCAGTCAGCATATATAGACATATCAGAGAATTGGGAACATTTCCCTAAAGGAAATAGAAACTACTAACAGTTAAAAGGTAAACCCTCCTAACTGGGAGATCAAAGTGATTCACTGAAAGTGTGTTTACTGGTATTTAAACTAAACCCATATATGATTCATCAACCAACTCATGCTTAAAGTCTGTTTCTTTACATTTCCTAATGTTGCTATTAACTTCTGACAGTATATTAAAGAGAACAGTACATTTAAAATGTCATCGTTTTCACTCCTTATGTTCATTCAAGTGAACAAATATGTGTCGAGTGTCTTTTTAGGAATAGGAAGAAAATACTTAAACCATTCTTTCAGTTTGCTGTGAAATAGTCAACTGATAACATTATCAAGCACGTAATATGAATCATCTTACTATATATATATATATATGCATCTATATATGCATATATATTCCTCCCAATGCATATCAGTATGGAAAATAAACTGTTCCTAAATGTGTAGCCTATTAAATGCCAATAGAAACTGGACGTGAAGTAAGTCCTGCCTTTGAGACATATTGACTTTGTGACACTGGCCAAATCATTTTACCTCTCAGTACCTTCTACAGGGCTATAAATTGCAGGACAAGTGACAGTCTTTATAAGTCGATGGAGTTTTCTCATCAGGTATTCTCTATGCCAGTGAAATCACAGGTATGGTGCATGCGCGTGCACACACACACACACACACACACACACACACATACACTCACACACACGAACTAGTGGTCTTGAAGTCACTGGTTCCCCATCACTGATTTTGTCCAGTTCTCTATTGGGGTTCCTCATTTGACTATAAGTGGTATGTACTCTCCGTAGATATGTACAGGCATGTTCAATATACATATTAATGTAGCATAAGAGAAGCTCTAGGAAAGCTTCCACATAATCTTTATTAGTGAATTATATTTTCAGCTATCCAAAATCCTTTATTATCCTAGTGAGCTGAACTCAAGCTAAGAGGAACTGATTTTACGCCTTCCTTTGATCCTAGAACTGAAAGTAAATTCTACCAAATTAGATTCTTTTCTTTTAACCCACTTTGGCTAATCCATTTTTCTGGGGCTGAAATTGCCTCCCAATGAAATGAGGACCTTGATCTAAGATATCAACTAACCACCCCGCCTCCCAACCAAATAAAAAATATTCTTTGTGCGTCCTCCAAAGTAAATAGTTTCCTCTGACCTTTCACATTTTATTTAATTACTCTTCTGAAAGGCCTTACCCTATGGTATTGTTCTGTGCCAAAAATGGGTAGAATCAGAACCTCAGGGAAAAAACATAACAGCAATCCACAACATTCCAGCTGCTCCCAGTTCCTTCTCCCAGTATTTAACTGGTTTGTGTATTTTGCCACTGTTTAGTTTGATTTTGTTTTCATGTTGACCCTTATCCTTCCTTCATGATGTGTCCCACTGTGTGTTCTTGATTCATAGGATCCTCCCTGATAAAGATGCATTTAGTAGAGTAGGTATAGTAGTAATTTAAATTGAAAGATCTTTCTCATTAATTAATAAGCCCATATTGATCTGAAAGCCTGGGTCACATGTGGTGGGAGGAGCTTGTTGAACAGGTGGAACAGGAAGGGTGGAGCAGAACTAGGAGGAAGTGAGTGAGTGTGGTCAGGTCAGAGGGGAAAGAACACAGGCCAACTGACAGGTCAACTGACACAGAGTGACGGTGGTGAGAAGGCCCTGGCTGAGGGAGGGGAGGTTTGAGGATGACACGTGACAGTTGATAGTGAGAAGGCTAGCTGGGGGAGGGGAGGTTTGAGACTGACACATGGTGACAGTTGATAGTTAAGAGGGCCCTGACTGGGGGAAGGGTGGTTTGAGAATGACAGTGTGATAGTTGATAGTGAGAAGGCTCTGGCTGAAGGAGGGGAGGTTTGAGAATGGCTTTGCCTCCTGCTGTGATCATGTTTATTAACTTCTTGGTCACCATGATGGATTTTGCTTTCTGGTTCTGGGATTTGGCTTTCTGGTGTTTAAATAAATGTTTTTCCTCTGCCTTCTATATAGAGAGTCTTTTCTACTTGGTGATTGAGAATGACGCTACCATATTCATAGTCACCGCCAGTTCTGTGAATATTGCCTTGGTGATACAATAGGATACTCAAACTACTTGATTTGATTTTACTTTACCTCTCTTCTCACATTATTGGTTGGATTATTAAGAGTGCAAGTAGCTTCTTAGTTTAATTAATGGTATCCTTTTTGTGATAGCAGGCTGCCAAGGTAATAGATCTGACTTATGGCTTTGGGCTCATACTGAGTATTGATGATTTCCTTATGGATTATCTCTGTTCCATTGACATACTCTTAACTTAGGGTTCTACCAACTCTGCCAACAACAGAATGAAAAGCTACCTTTTTCTGTGAATGTATTTGTACACATGTATATGAATATATGCATGTTCATATACATGCCTAAAAGTAAGCATTAGCAATTTACAGTAGCTATAAATTTAAAGAATCAAATATTTCTAATATTGGACTTACAGGAAGTTCAAAAGGAACTACAAAGAATTACAAAAGGAACAATGTTTGTTTTTGTTGTATCCTTGATATAGTTCTTTTAACAGTATTACCTATAGAAGTAACAAAAATTACTATAGAAATCCCTGAAAGTCTAAATCCCATCAGCTGTTAGTGATTTAAAGAATGACACTTTCCCATGATGCAATTTTGGAATTGATTCTGAGATTGTTATATATGAATATAGGAATAGGTTTAAGAAATGTATTTGTGATTTAACTATAAAGGGAATTCCTAGATGAGATTATTTTTCCCAGTGCAGGGCTCCTTCAGGATCTATTGTCTTAGAGTCGCCTTAGAGGACTGAAGTCATATGCTTTATCCAGTCACACAGCTAAAATGTGCATTCTCTTTCCATACATATGTGTGTCTGTATATGTGTGTATGTATATATATATTTCTGGCTCTAGCTCACACACATATGTATCATCTACTAAACATATATGTGTGCATATACATTCATACACATACATATGTAATATATGTACGTGTGTGTGTGTGTGTGTGAGAGAGAGAGAGAGAGAGAGAGAGAGAGAGAGAGAGAGAGAGAGAGAGAGAGAGATGAAAGGCATAATCCCACTACTCAGGTAAATCATAAATTAAAATTTTCAATTTTGTTTGGGCAGCAGGGATACATAATTAAATGCATGAAAAGTAAAGATAACTTTTAGTGACATCTCAAATATTAGTAAATTTCATTAATGTATTATAAAAGCATTTATGTTACAGATAGAAACATGAGTAAAGCAAAATATTTATATTATTAAATTGTCTTTTCTATTTTGTCTAAAAAACACTTCATGATATTATTCAGGATTTCTTTCATGATTCCCACTTTTATTCACTTCCTAATCGCTAAAAACATTTAATCTTAATATATATAAACACTTAATATAAATACTTAGTGAAAAGATTCAATATATCCTGAATGTCTTTAACCATAATGTCATTTGTTTTAATAAACTGTAAACTTGTGATGGTAAGAAATATGGTTTAACTCTTATTTTAATACTTAGCCTACTGTAGTGTCTTGTAGTAATTGACTAGGAAATTATTGAACTAAACTTAAATTTCCTTATTTGATTACTACAAAAAAAGCCTTGGCAATTTTCACAATTAATCTCAGCTTCAGAGTGAGAATAACTATGAAATAGATGAGGAAATAAAAACAAGACAGGATGGATTGAGAAGAATAAAATCTTATCGTTTCCATTTGTTGGACTTATATACCTTTTGAGTATGCTGCTTATTTACAGATAGTTGAAATAAGTCTGCGTTCAAAAGATATGTTAGGGTACCTGCAAATATGAAAATTATGCATTTTGAATGATATAAGACTTTCAAGGTGATAAATCCTACTCAAGAAGTACCTTGGAGATTAATAAAATGTAAAAACATATTTAAAGTTGGAAGTGACTCATGTTTCTCAGTATCCATGGCAAAGAATTACTTTTCCAACATTAATAGGATTTCAAATTGACATTGACATTTTAGCATATCAAAATTAGCTTTGAAAAAAACTTCTCATGTCTTATGTAAATGGCTGTGCTGAATTTTATGGAACTTAACATTCCACAAAATGTCATGGAACCTAATATAAAACAAGTTAACATTCTCATTTTTAGATCTTAAGGGAATATGATGATAAAAATACAACTTTTGATATTCATCCAAAATGTGCTAGATTTTCTTTGCGAAAGCTTATATGTACAATAAGTTTAAATTTTGAGTAGCCAATACGTGTGTCTTTGGCATTTACTCTGATTAAGAATTTGAAAAATATTCTTAGAGAAACTATTGTAATTTATAGAAGTAAGGATTGACTGTTAAGAAGCTAAAAATCCTCTCTTAATGGTGGTATAACAGGTTTTCTATAGAGAACAACAGATGCTTTCTTATTTATACTTGCCTAAAACTTCCAAGTTATTTTAAAATCTCTGAAAGCTAAGTTATATGTTTTAAAAAAGCAATGTACATTGCTTTAGACTGGCAGAAAACACTTTTTACAAAGCTCTTTCTACATTTGCTATTAGTGATGGAGAAATAGAAAAAAAAATCTTCAAAATATGTCTTTTTTGAAGGGGGCGGTATTCCCAAGGAGCTAGTTTTTCAATAGCAGAAGATATTTATTTAAAAGGCCATTATAAATTAATAAGGCAAATAGAACTTTCCCCCAATTTCTTATGAGATAGGTGAAGAGTAATACCCTCTCAAAAAAGAGAATGAGTAATATCTGAGCATTTTATTGGACTCCTGATAAGAGTCCAAGAGAATAGAGGAGGCAGGGATAAGTGAATGACAGCCTGAAATATTATGGTCAAATGCCTCAATGTATTTGTAAGTCAGTGACTGTTTAATGAGGCCAGGCTGACAGCTAGAAGTGTTAGCTCATATTAATGAGTCGCATGGCAGATTATCAGGACTTACCAGGAATGGTTTTAAGCTTAGTGTCCCAAAAGCCTTTAGATGGCTTGATGACGTGGAAAATATGCATGGTATAGAGGCAATTGGCTGTAGAATTTTTCAGGAAGTTTCCAGAGATTTTCTGATAAGTGAGCTTTGGTGCATGCTCAGATCACCTAAGATGAAGGCAACTGAGCAGAAGATGGCAGAGACCTATTTCTGGGAGAATACATGCTCCCTTATCACTTGGAGAGGAGCAGTCTTTTTCCATTGACTGAGCAGCCATAACAGACTGTGTTTTTAAAATTCCCAGACTGGGACAGTCTCATTCTCTCTTTCCAGTTGTATCCAGGGGGTGATACTCCTGTTGACCTGCAACACTGGCACCATGTACAAAGGGTTACTTTTTTCTCTTCCTTTAGGGTCCTGGGAATGAAATGTTTGGTGTTTTGGTCGATTTGTTTTTCTCTTTAGTTGTAGGCCCAAGAAAGGAACTTCCTAGACTGTGGAACTTGAACTCTGGTGACTTTGGAGCAAAAAAAAAGCCCTGAAAACCTAGGGAGCTTGTGATTTTAGTGTATTTAGTTGAGAGAGAGAGGCTTTGGACTTAGAACTTTCCTGAGCCTTTTGCTATAAAGTAACTGAGTTAAGTTGTGAATCCTTCCCCAGAGGCTAAGGTGTTAGAGGGGAGACAGCTGATTTTGCTTCTCAGGTGCTAGGAGGGGAGGAATTTTCTTTGTTTGTTTTTACTATACCTCTACAGTAAATTTACTTTTTTTTAAAGTGCTTATCTGACTTAAGTTCTTGAGCCAATGGCAAAGGCGAGACACCCCAGCTTCCTTATAAGGTACAGAGAATCCTCGGAGAAGAGATGAAAGGTAATACTTGACCTTCAGACAGTGGGGGTCTCAGCTCACTGTTACAAACTATTTGAGATCCAGGAGGTATAAAAGACTAAAGGAACTGCTTCACTGATTTGTAGAGTTCTCAACATTCTTGTCCTCTTGTTAGAGTCAAGGGCCAACTTAGAGGCAAGATGACTGTGTTACCGAAGAAACAGGTGAAAGAATTTGAGTGGTTACCTCATTACACTGTGATCATTAAGAGACTTTTCTAGCCATTACTCACACATAACATTCCTGCTTCCCATGAATTCACCCGTTCCTCACTTCTGCCCCTTAGATTCTTCAGTTTGCTTTCTTATGTAACTCAGGTGCCGTCTCTTGCTTGAATCCTTTTCTGCTCCTCTAGTTGTTAATGCTCTCTATCTGTCTCTCTCTGTCTGTCTCTGTCTCTCCGTCTCTTTCTGTCTCTCTGTCTCTCTCTGTGTCTCTCTCTCCCTTTCTCTCTGTCTCTCTCTATGTCTCTCTCTACCTTTCTCTCTTTCCCTTTCTCTCTCTCTCTCTCTCTCTCTCTCTCTCTCTCTCTCTCTCTCTCTCTCTCTCTTTCTCTCTCTCTCTCTCCTTTTCTTTCCCTCTCTATCTATCTTGAGAGACAATTGGGGTTAAGACTTGCCCAGGGTCACACAGCTACCAATGTCAAGTGTCTGAGGCAGGGTTTGAACTCAGGTGCTCCTGACTCCAGGACCAGTGCTCTATTTACTGTACCACTTAACTGCCCCACAATACCCTATTTTTATTGAAATTATTTGTAATACTTGATACATATTTTCTAGTTAATCAGAGCCATATTAGAAAATCTTTTTCCTAGTCTAGGGGGCTGATAGTGGCAAAAAGGAAAGTGGGGGCATGGAGTGGGTAGCAGCAGTAATGCAGAGAACAATTAAACCATGGGTGTACTTGTTCCTGGAAATATGATGTCTGTATAATCAAAATGTTACACCTTCATTCTTGCCCCTGTTGAGGGCCTTTCTGACTTGAAGATGAACCCTTTAGAATTTGAAGAGGAGGTAGACAAAAAAATATCCAGAAAAAAAGAAAGCATGAGTACAAAATAAGAAGAATAACATAGCCAAGATAGCTGAGTAGTGATAGCAACTAACCTGAACTATCCAAAATTCCCGTACAAACAATGTTAAAATAACACCTTAAAATTAATTCTGAAGTAGCAGAACCAAAGAAAAGATGGGATACAACAATTTTCCAGCCCAAGGCGACTTAGGTCAGCAGGAAAAGTCTTTCTGTCTGGTGTGAGAGTTGAGCTCAGTCTAGTGTAGACTGCACCCCAGCAAGCCAGCAGTAGGTCTTTGGGGCTACTGAATCAAAGGCACTGACTTGTGGAGCACTCAGTCCATAGATGATAAGAGAGTCAGAGAACTGGTCAGAAGGAGATTACAGGGAACCATTTGCTGGCACTAGCAACACAATTCTGTTGTATTGTTCATATACAGGTCCATGTTATAATGCCAGGGGAAAGAGAAGCATGAGCAGTAGTGGAGACCCAGGACACAGTTCCAGGGCAAAAAGGAATGTTTGTGTTTGTTCACAGGCCAGACTAGATGCCAGAAAAGCAGTGACCACACCCCTCCTTAGGTCATACCACCTTGGGAGAAATAAAAACTTACAGACCCCCCCCCAGAACTCTGAAAACATCAGTATAAAAAAAGCCTGAAGTTTGGGACAGGGCCTTCTCCACCTTGGGAGAAGAGCTCAACTTTAACATAAAATTAAAAGTCAAGAAATGGGCTGAAACAATGAGCATACAGAAAAAAAAAAAGAAAAGAAAAAGAACCTGACCATACAGTTGCTATGATGGCAGGGAAAATCAAAAGACAAACTCAGAAGACAACAGTGTCAAAAAGCTATATATAAAGCCTTGAGGAAAAATATGAATTGGTCTCAGATTGCATAAAGAATTTCTGGAAGAGCTTAAAAAGGATTTTAAAAATCAATAAGAGAGGTAGGGGAAAAATTGGAGGGGAAAATGACAATAATACAAGAAAAGTATGAACAAAGAGTCAACCTCTTGGTAAAGGAGATACAAATAAATGCTGAAGAAAATAACATCTTAGAAAATAGAATAGACCATATGGTAAAAGAGCCACAAAAATTCACAGAAAACTCCTTTACAAACAGAATTGGCCAAATTGAAAAAAAAAGTGTACAAAAATTCACCGAATAGAATTCATTAAAATGCAGATATATTCAAATGAAAAGGAGATACAAAAACTCACTTAAGAAAATAAATTCCTTAAAATTTAGAATTGAGAAAGTAGAAACTAATGACTCCATGAGATATAAAGAAACAATTTAAAAAATCAAAAGAATGGAAAAATACAAGAATATATGAAATATCACTTTGGAAAAGCAACTGACCTGGAAAAATAGATTAGAAAATATAATTTAAGAATTATTGGATTACTGGAAAGTCATAATAAAAAAAAATAGTCTAGATAATATCTTTCAAGCAGTTATCAAGGAAAATTGCTATAATATCCTATAACCAGAAGATAAATAGAAATTAAAAGAATCCACCAATCACCTGTTGAAAGAAATCCCTAAATGAAAACTCCCAAAATTGTTATAGCCAAATCCCAGAGTTCCCATATCTAGGAGAAAATATTGAAAACAGCCCGAAAGAAATAATTCAAATATTGTGGAGCCCCAGTCAAGATCACACAAGATTTAACAGCTTCTACATTAAAGAATAGAGGGCTTAGAATGTGATATTCCAGAGGGCAGAGGAGCTAGGATTACAACTGAGAATCATGTACCCAGCAAAACTGAGTATAATTCTTCAGGGGGAAAATAGATATTTAATGAAATACAACACTTTGAAACTGTCCTGATGAAAGACCAGAGCTGATTAGAACATTTGACTTTCAAATAAAGGCTCAAGAAAAACATGAAAAGGTATACATGAAAGAGAAATTATAAGTGAGCCAATGAGGATAACATGTTTATATTCTTATATTGGAAGATAATACTTTTAACTCTTAATAACTTCATCATTATTATAACGATTAGGAGTATACATAGACAAAGAAACAAGTGTGAGTTGAATGTGATAGGATGATATCCAAAAATAAATAAAATTAAGAAGTAAGAAAGAAAGATGCACTGAGAAAGAGAAAGAGAGGTAGAATGGGGTAAATTATCTCATATAAAAGAAGAGCCAAAGAGTTTTGACAGTGGAGAGGAAGATGGGGTGGCAGGTGATACTTGAACCTTACTCTCATCAAAACTGGCTCAAAGAGAGAATAATGCACATAGTGAGTTGGGCATAGAAATTTGTCTTATAGAGGGAAATAAGAAGGCAGAAGGATAATGGGTGACTGATAGAAGAGAGAACAGACTGGGGACAGCAATAGTCAAAAGCAAACACTTGAGGAGGGACAAGGTGAAAGGAGAAGAGAAAAAGATGGGAAGGGGAAAGTAGGATAAGGGGAAATACAGAATTAGTAATCATAAAAGTGAATGTGTATGGGGAAAACTCACCCATAAAAAAGAAGTGGATAGCAGAGTGGATTATATGATTTAGACATAAAGGGTGATACAATCAGAAAATTAGGGGAGCAGGTTAGTAGTTTACCTGTTAGATCTATGGATAAAGGAAGAATTTATAACCAAATCAAAGATAAGAGAACATTGCAGGATATAAAATTGGTTATTTTGGTTATATTAAAAAGATTTTGCACAAATAACACAAATGCAGCCGACATTAGAAAGGAAGCAGAAAACTTGGGGCGGGGGCGATGTAGAAGGAAATTTATTTCATAAAAACCTCATTTCTCAACTTAAAAATAACTGAACTAAATTTATATGACAAATCGTTCCTCAGTTGGTAAATTGTCAAAGGACACAAACAAGCAGTTTTCAAATGAAGACTAACCATGTTTATATGAAAAAATGCTCTGTTACTACTGATTAGAAAAGTGCAAATTAAAACAACTCTGTATCAGATTGAATAATGTGACAGAACAGGCAAATGACAAATATTACAGAGGATGTTCGAAATTTGAATCACTAACGCACTGTTGGTGGAGTTCTGAACTTTTCTAATTATTCTGGTAAACAATTACGAACTCTGCCCAAAAGGCTATGAAACTGTGCATACCCTTTAATCCAGCAGTGGTACTACTAGGTCAGTAACCCAAAGGAATTTTTTTTTTAAAAAGGAAGGAACCTATGTGTAGAAAAATATTTATAGTAGTTTTTAGAAATTGAGAGGATGCCCATCATTTAAGAAATGACTGAATAGGTTATAGTATGTGGTTATCATTGAATACTATTATGCTATTAGAAATGACAAGCGGAATGCTTTCAGGAAAAAACAACCTTTAAAGACTCCTATGAACTGGTACAGTGAAGTAAGCAGAACAGAAAAATACTATATACAGTATCAACAATATTGCATAATAATTAACTGTGAATGAAAGCTATTTTCAGCAATACAATGATCTAAGACAATTCCAAAGGACTTTGGAGAAAGAACTGAGGGAGTCTAAATGCAGATCAAAGCATATCTTTTTAAAACCCTTTCTTTTTTTCCTTCCTTCCTTTCTTCCTTCCTTCCTTCCTTTCTTCCTTCCTTCCTTCCTTCCTTCCTTCCTTCCTTCCTTCCTTTCTTCCTTCCTTCCTTCCTTCCTTCCTTCCTTCCTATCTTTTTTCTTCCCTCCTTTCTTCCTTTTTTCCTTTCTATTTCTCCCTCTCTCTGTTTTCGTTCACAAGATGACTAATACAGAAATATGTTTTGTATATGTATATGTATAATTTATATCAAGTTGCTTGCTTTTTCAACGAGGGAGGAAGGTGATGGAGGAGGAAGAAAACTTGGAATTCAGTATTTTTTAAATGAATATAAAACTTGCTTTTACATGAAATTGGAAAAAAAATTTAAAGCAGTAATTGAAATTATTGAGATCTCCAGCAATTTGTATGAAAAAAAGCTAGGGAAAAATTTTAATCAATATTTATAATCTCTGATATTTGCAAGAAAATTTGTACATTTGAGAAATGAGCTAAGTAAAAGTGAAGTTCTAATATAAGAAGATAAATATGATCTTATACATATCACCAAGAACTGATAGAATTGCACTCACTACTAGAACATAGCAATGAAAAGATACATCTTTTTTGAAAGAATGAGACCTGATAAAAGTGGTAATATGAGTATATGGCAAGAAAAAATAGCTATATAGAAATTCACAAAATTGAGGCTAGAAATATAGTGGACAATATTTAGATACAAACAGAAGTTTGGAGAAACAGAAGTGATATCATTATGTGAATACCCTACATACTGCCTGGGAAGATGTAGGATATAGATGATGCCTTCTTAATATAAATATTAAAACTACTATAGAGGCAAGTGGTAATGTAATATTTGTGTCAGAAGTACTTATTTGACATAATAGATCTAGACACACTTTGTGGTATTACACCTGATTATGCAGCATAGTCTCAATGCAGAAGATCTGGGAGACATTGTATCATGTCACCTAGTACATTTTCAAAACTCTCCCTTTTTATCCAACATTTAACAAAATTAAAAGATGAGTTTGAATAATGAATTGAAGGAAATAAAATTAGAACATAAAGCAGTATTCATGAAAAATAAAATAGTAACTTAAATTTAGGCACTAGACCTCTTGCAGTTACTTAGTAGGAAACTCTTCCCTTTATATCTTTACAACTTCTAGCAAGTAGAATCTATATTACTCTGTTGTAGTTTTTCTGGGTCCTCTTCTATGATAGCACCTCAGATGCCACTAGCTCTGTACCAGTGTCACAAGTGAGCTCATAGCTGAGCGGTCTCAAAAATAGAAAAATTTAATTTTAATGCAGTCTTAAAATGAGAATGTTACCTTTCAGAGGTCAAATGAGCTGTCAGAGCGTGTAGCCCACAAAACTCCTGAATGCAGCCAAGAAGCTGATTGAAGTATAATTGAGAAATGTTTAACAAAGTAAATAAAACTATAGTATGACATAAAACAATGTTAATGTGGTTTTCTCATTCAATATGCAGCTTTCAGGGATCCATTTCTATTTGACTTGGACATTATCACCTTACAACTTCCATTTTCATTGAGCCTCACAGCTTTCAGAGTCCTTTCACGTACATTGTCTCACTTACAATCATGGCTGATGTTGATTTCGTGCTGTAAGAGTCACAAATACTTTTACATATTTGACTCCTTTTGCATATTTGACTCATTTGAAACTCATAGCAAGCTGGTAAGATATATACCATAGTATACTAATATTTCTATTTTAGAGATGAGGAAACTGAAGCTCAAACACCAAGTACCTTGGCCATTCTCACACGTTTATGAAATATTGCTTGCAGAATTTGAAGTCTAATCTCTGTTGACCATAGTCCTTGTACTTTCTACTGTATTCCATTCTGCTCACTTCAACCCTGTCAGGCAGGATAATCATTACTCCCATTTTACAGAGGATAAAAGATAAAGCCCAGAGTTTAAGTGACTTCCCATTTTACATGGATAGGGGCCTGGAACCAGATCTTCTAAATCCTTCTCTGGTGCATTTTCCATTATGTTTCCTTGCCTTCAAGATGAATAAACCATTCCATGGGTAAGAGGAGGACAATATGTATCTGGAAACGGAAATTGTGCCAATGACAGGTATAAACTTCAGCATCTCCATAATTTTGCCCATGACTAGTCTAATGATTTTCATCCAGTTAATGGTTGTCCAAGCAAGGTGATAATATAATTCTTCTTCCTGATTTTAATTGCTAGCTTTTCATAGCAGTTTTTATCTATAGGGAAACACTGAGTACATTTGCTATAGGCAAATTTTAAATGTCTTTGCCTAGAGAGAGGAGAAAAAAGAGAAATGAGTGGGGGAAAGAAGGAAAGGAATGGCATTGTTTAATATGAGCAATTGTATTGTAAATTGCTACTGGCCAAAAGGAACTTTGGGGAGGCCTAATTATCTTTGAAAAACTTTTTCAAGGTTACCTTAATATGAATTTCCAGGCTTTAATGTTGTCAACAAAAGTCACAATTAGTCTTGGTTGCCCTAGCACATCTTTTCAGGCTATGGCAAAAACCTATTTAATGTAGTTCATGCTGCCCTGAAAACACATTTGTCCTATTTTTTAATGTATCTAGGAAAAAATTCCATAACCTTCAATAGAAACTTCTTCACTGTTATGCTAATGTGTCAAAAATATATACTCCTAATTGTAGTGGAAAGTGTATTTTTATATACTACAGTTAAAATATATCCCTGAAGTGAACTGTTAATAGCTACTCCTAATAATAGTAATCATTTTAAAAGGCAATTCCAAATCTGAATTCTTTCCATCTTTACCCAAACTACTCAGAATAATATATATCCAAAAAATTGAGTGTCATCATTTTCTTCTTTTCCTACAGTGTGCCTTATCTCAAATTTTTCTTCACCAGTCAGACACTGGTGTTTAAGAAATGCTTGTTGAAGGAATGAATGAATGAACAATGAAATGAATGTTGATTTCAGTGAGTCTCTGTTTCTGCTCCAACACATGTTTTAGACTCAGAGGAAAGGTAAAGGAAGGAGTAAAGCAGATTAATGTACATTCTTTAGTACAAATGTTGAAAAATTCAGTTTACTCATACTAGTGCACTGCTTGATTACATCTCTCTACAAATCTCCTGAGTTTTTTAGATGATTCAGATTACTGTAGAAAATTTAATTACATATATGATGAATTGTCTTATACAACCTTATAGGCTTAAGATTGGCACTAAGTCTTTTGGGTATATGTGGTCATATCCTAAACATTATTTTCCTGATTATAAACTACTAGAAGACAATCTTTAAAAATATCCTTTTTTTTAAACAAAAAGCAAACTGCTTCTTTGCTTTTCTAGATATTATATTTGAATAATAATTCATTAGCATTAATTACAAGTTGTACATTTAGCTCACTTTTATTAAATCAGTTCTGTTTTCAAAACATTATGATATAGTAATTATAAAATGCAACAATATACAAATTATATGACCCTTAACCCTTTCAATGTAATCTCATAAAATTCAGTAAGAAGATATAGAGGTCACTCAAAAAAACTGATAAACAGCAATGTATTCAGAAAAAAACACCTTCCCAGAGTCAGTGTAAATGACTTTAATTAGCAGAATCAATCAATCATCAAACTTTATTAAGTATCTACTGTGTTCCAGGGAAGGCTGTTTTTCTTTTTGGATGAATAAATGAGTGAATGAATGAATAAAAAAGTATTTATTAAATTTTAATTTTGAACCAATCCCAGTGTTTAGCTCTAGGATTATAAATGCAAAAGTTTCTGACTTTGAGGAGCATTTTAATGAAGGAGACAACATACAAAGGAGAAGAATGTCTAGGGAAGAATATTTTTGTTCAGAAAATTACCTCAATGATGAACAGAACCGTAATAGAAGAGATTGACACACCCTGTCCAGGAACTATGGCAGAAGGGATGTGATCCTCCTCATTTAGGGTTCCAAAACTGGAGAGGCACAGAAGGAAAAGGTACACAAGTAGTTGGTGCAAGGTGTTGGCCAGGCTGTGAAGTGGGGCTTAAACAGTAGAGACTGAAGTGAAACATGGCGACAAGAGATTTTCTGAAACAGTATTCTGAGAGGCAATCATCAATTAGGATAGGAGGGTCCCATAGTAGAAACTCCACCAACACATAGTCTTTGGTTTGGGCGTCATTGTAGTTAACTGGGGAGTAGGGGTGATATTTGGAAAGTAGGGTATGAAGTGGCCTCATGGCTACACTCATCTTAAATGGCAGGCTTTGCTAGATAGAGAGAGAAACATCCTGTTCTCACAATAAGGTATTTACCAGTATGGAAATACATCCTGGTCACCCTCTCCTCTGTTAAGAAGTCAAATTCTCACTCAGGTTCTCCTTTTTATTTTCTTCCCTTGTGGCTGGACTAAGTGTTGATGTTAATTACTAGTGCCATTCCTAATTGTCTCTTGGCTGGCCTAGGAGCTTATTATAACTCCACTCAAAGAACATTTTCTTTCTATTTCTTGACTTGCTTTCTTCCCACTTCTAATGTATTCCCCAGAAGCCCAGAGCTTATTTCCCTGTTTTTCCCATGGAGGCCATTATTCATATCCAGGCCTGGCCCATGGCAAAACTGTGAAATAGAAAAATTTTCATATCCCTATTTTGTCCTTTCTTCATTTTCTCCAGAATCCAAGACTTGACCTCTCTTACTTGGTACCTTAAACTGCCAACTCTCAGGGCATAACACCACCAGGTAATATAGTCTATCCTGCTGCCCAGTCCATATCCTATCTTTGAGGTCATATGTTTCTTCTTAACTATCCTTTGGTCTTAGAAGGATTAAAGCCCGTCTTAGTTCTCCAACTCATTAGTAATAATTTTGAAAATGTCAGGTCATAGCAGGTGGGTGGGGAAGATATCCTGGGAAGCGCTTAAGTCAAGTTGTTTAGGCAGTAAGCTAATTCATCTACACATGAGGTTGACCCCATCCGCAGCTTAAACTCATTTCTTTTTATGTGATCAAACACCCCTATCCCTACCAAATATTTTTACTATTGTTCAAATGGCTAAATACCTACATAATCATTTATGTTTTTCTTATTGTTGATCTGTATATGTCATGACAGAGTGTAAATCACTCCCCCTACTACAAAGGAATAAGGATAAGGACTCACTCTGTGATTTCCCTGGAAATTCCAGGTGAGGAAAGTTGCCTAGGAGCATTGAGAAGTTAAGTAAGTTTCCCAGGGTCATTAAGTCTGCCTGTGTCCTGGTTCTTTATCCACTGCCCATGTTACTTCTTTCTGTGATGCTGTACTATTAATATATTTGTCTTGAGAAAAGCTCAACTTTAAAGTCTGAATAACTTTCATCCTTTGATTGATCTCCTTTAGATCTGTGGCCTCTTTTAAATGGAAAGCATTTTGTTCTTTCTTTATGTCTTTCATGTGCCTAACACAGGATTCCCAGTGCTATCATTATACTTGCTGAGTTGAATTCCATCAGTTTAAAAGTATAGAAATCTCATAAGGATGTGATTGAAAATGGAAAAAAATGATTATTGTTTTTAAAATGTCAATTTCTTACTGAACAAATTTACCTAAAAATATTAATCTTGCTTAACCCTGTGCTTGGTCAATTTAGAAGAAACAAAAGATGATATAGCTAGAAGAAGAGTCAAAAAGCTGACAATGCAACCATGTCATTTCACCGGTGAAGAAAATGAGACCCAGAGTAGTAAAGTGACTGATCCATATCATTAGTGCAATAATTGGACTAGAACGTAGTTTTTTTCTTATCATTCCATTACTTTTTCCTCTTAAATACTGTCTAACCTAATGTCATCAGTTAAGTCAACAAGCATTTATTAAAGCCCAGCTAAATACCAGTCAGTATGCTGGAGGTGCAAAAATTTGAATCAGAGAAAAAACCTTTGGTCTGAGGGAGAAGTGCTATTAACCCACTAAGATAGTGGAGTGGTTTGCCATTTTCTTCTCCAGTTCATTTTACAGATAAAGAATTGAGGCAAAAAGGTTTAAGTGACTTGACCAGGGGTCATATAGCTAGTAAATGTCTGAGGCCAGATTTGAACTCATGAAGATGAGTCTTCCTGATTCTAAGCCCAGTGATCTATGCACTGTGCCACCTAATGAGATCTTGAGACTTGCCTATGATAGATCACCTCTGCTTCAGACCTTTCTGCTTTTCTCTTTTGATACCCACACTCTGCTTCTTTTCTGTAACCTTCTATAGCTGGGGTATTCTGTTCTAGAATCTTATATTTCATATCCATGCTTGAAAGTTTCAGCCTTGCTCCTGGCCACTCCATAGAATTCTTTTACCTATGATTTTAGCAATGGGAAATCAATCAAACAACTTCCAAGAACTCTGTATCCTTGCTATAAAACCTATTATCTTCCTCTGCATCACAAATGCATGGGTAATGACAAAGAATCTAGGCATCCCAACTCCTCACACCAAGACTGATAGAAGTTAAATGTAACCTGATTGTGCAAAATTCAGAGAATGGCCTATTACAAGATGATCATTTTGACTCTGTTTTTCCTTCTGCTATTGACTGAATGTAAAACAATCAAGCAGTATAAGTATTTGTTAAGCCCCAACTATGTGTCCAACACCATGCTTATCATTCCTGAGATTCTAGGAACTTCCATGTTGTAGTTTAAATAATCCCTCTCCTTACTCAGCACAGTGCCTGGAACATAGTAGATACTTAATAAATGTTTATTGAATTGAATTGAAATGAATTGGTTTATGTTGATTGTACACAGCCGAACTGTGAATATTTCATTTGGGACATATCTTTTCTTATGTGAATGAATATATTCCCATAATAAAGGCTACTGCTTTTAGAATCACTGGAGGATCATTCTTCTTTGGGAAAAGCCTCCAGTCAATCAATATTCATTTGTTACAACACATAACATCTGTCAGATGCTGCACTCAGCATTGAAGATACAAAAACAAAAATGAAACAGTCTGTATAATCAAGGGGCTTGTGTTTTATTGGAAAATGTCCTAAACTAGCTGTATCAGATTGAGATGCCTAATAAATATACTATGAAAAATGTTGCAGGTTTTTGTAGCTTCTTAGACTTTGAATACTTTTAAAGTGTTGATACTTGATAATACAAAGAATTTATTATTCCATCAATGTCATTTAATGTCATAGATCATAATCCCATGCACAAGTTCTTCTATATGTTTTCTGATTTTTTTCTGTATCATCATGTAAATAAACAGGATTCTACTCAATATAATAGGTGCCTTCCACTGCACCTCATGACGTTTGGATACTAGCAAATCACACAAGCTGTCCAGGGTGACCATAGTTTATCACTTGATCTTACTACTTAAAAACACATCTGCCTTTCTGTTCCTCAATTTCTCTGAAAAGTTCGTTATGCCACTTCACTTGAGCAGTTGTTCACTGGTAAGAGATAGCAATCTATTCATGATCATTATGAATAGGGCAGTTAGTTGGCACAAGGAGCAGAGCCTAGGATTTGGAGTCAGGAAGACTTAAGTGGAAATTCTGCCTCAGATACTTAGCTGTGTAACCCTTGACAAGTCACTTGACCTCTCTTTCAGTTTCATCATTTGTAAAATGTGAATCATAATAGTATCTACCTCACAAGGTTGTTATGAGGATCAAATGAATTAACATATTTAAATTACTTTCAAAAACTCATATAGATGAAAACTGTTGACAATGTAAATACTATTAATGTTTATTACTAATAGTAACTTCTCCATCTGTTTTGAGGATACCTATAATTTATATTATTTGTTGGTTGGTATTCCATGACCCAAAGACAACAGCATCACCAGAATATTGATGTTAAAATGATTGGCTTTTGTTTTGTCCAGAAAAGCCTGGACATATTAAAAAACACTGAAGAATTTCTCAGAGAAAACCTAGCCCCCTCTCCATTTCCTATTCATTGTTCTGTCTAGTTCATTGTAAAGCCATGAAAGACATACATCCTGATGAATTAGTTGTCTGTCCGTTGTATATCAGTGTGAACGATAGACATTCTTCATCCAGTTGACTTTTCTGTGTTGGATAGTTTGACAAGACTGTTGAGTGATTATTGATATTATTTAGGAGCCTCTGCAGTACTCTAGGGATTTGTGAAATAAGCACAAAGCCAACACAGATTTTTTTTTTCTAGAGAACTGTAGTATCCACAGGGGATCCTTTTCCTGTCGAGGAGGATGGGAAATGGTTGTGTGCCTTGTACATCCCTAAATTCTAATTATCAGAGACTTTGTGACCAAAGGGAGATCATGTACTGTCTAAAAAGAGCGTTTAAGATCTCAGAATCTTAAAGGTGGAAGAGATCTTGGTTGGTTGTTGTCCTTTGTTCTCAAAAGGACCAAAATGACATCACTTTGCTGGAGTCAGGTTTCAGTATGTCTGACTGTGGCTGATCAGACCAATATGGGCATAGAATGCTCTTACCCCAGGTTAGGCACAAAGAGTCTGTGTGAATATTTGGGATAGATTCTCTAAATTTGTACATCCTGTGTTTCTTTTGAAATCTGCTTTGCTCATAGAGCGCAGCACCTTCTCTGATGTGGGCACGCCATGGTGAGTGGTCCTGTGCCAGTGTCTCCCATGTTATACAATCAACACTTTGAGAGTGTCCTTGTATTGCTTCTACTGAACACCATTGTGAATGCTTGCCTTGTGTGAGTTCCCTATAAAATAGAACCCCTAGCTGACCCCATAGTTGAAACATGAATCAGCTGCCTAACAATGCAAAGCTACTCATTCAACTGATTAGTAAGGCAGGGAAGGATGGTGACCTGAAATCAAAGCTCATCGACCTTAGGAAGTATGGCTACATCTGTTCCTTTACAAAATCACCATCAAGAATGCTAATAATACTAGTAATAAATACCTCTTGCCTCCTTGCTTTTTCACTGAATGTCCCCCATGTCTGGAATGCTCTCCTTTCTCACCTCTACCTTGTAGCTTCCTTGAAGACTTCCTATTAATTCCAGTTTCTGCAAGAGGCCTTTCCTTGTCTCCCACTCTCCACCCTGCTCCCCCTCTTTCCACCATTTCTGGAGCCATCCTCTCAGGATATATTTTGTACGTGTCTCCCCCAGAACATTTTCCTGGGGCTTCTTCTCTTCTCCTTCTATAACTATTTCACTTGGAGATATCCTCGGTCCCTGTAGTTTCCGTGCTCTATGCCAGTAAGTAGCAGATATTATTGTCCATCCTTAAGCTCTCTCTTAACCACCAGATGCTTATTTCCAGCTTTTTCTTTTTTAGAGATCTTGAACTCTATGTCCTATAGATGTGATGTCTTATACTTAATAGGTCCAAAATTTTATTTTCACGCTAAACTACCCTCTCCTTTGAATTTTTCTATCAATGTAGAGGGAATCATCATTCTCCAAGTCATCCAAGCCTACTCCCCTTATCCATTGTGTTGCCAAGTCCTGGTGATTTTGCTTTGTTTTATCACTCATGTATATCCTTTTCTCTCCTCTGACCTAGATCACACTGGTCTATGCTCTCATCACCTCATGCCTAGACTATTTTATACCTCTTTGCTTTGTCTCCCTATCCCAAGCCTTTCCCCATTCCAATCCATCCTCCAGGTACTAATCAAAGTGTAAAGCACATGTCTAATCATATCACTCCCTTCTCCCCTCATTTCAACAAACTCCAATAACTCTGTTATATCCAGGATCAAATATAAATCCCCACATTTAGCATTCAGAGGCTTTCATTACCTGGCCTCTCCCTACCTTTCCAGTCATTATACCTTACTCACCTCCACATAACTGAAATCCAGTAACTGTAGCTTCCTTGAAGCTCTTCTCCCAAAATACTTCATCTTTCAACTCCAGGCACATTGTGTAGTTATCAGTAGCCCATGCCTAGAATTGTCTCCTTCCTCCGGACTCCCCTGGCTTCATTCAAGGTCCAGCTAAAATCCCACCTTCTATAAGAAGCCTATCTTAATTTCCCTTAATGATTATACCTTCTATCTGAAATTACTCCCACATCCCAATTTATTATATTTATCTATTTATGTAATTTATATGTATTTTATAATTATGCATATAATTGTAATATATGTAAATATATAATTAATATATACTTATAACTCATCATATATGTAGCTTGTTTGTACATGGTTGTTTTCATGCTGTCCAATTAAACCGTGAGTTTCTCAAGAGCCAGGACTACCTTCCTTTGTATTCATAGCGCTTAGTGTAGCGCCTGATGCATACTCACTCTTAATATGTTTGTTTGGCGACTGTTGAACAAATCCTACTTCTATTTGGAATCTGAGTTGGATATCCTTTATGATACTGAAAAATATCATTGATATTCATGTACCTCCTATGCCTTGTTTCTTATCAATGATCAAAATGTTATTGAACATAGTTAAGTCTGATATTATATCTTGTAAGAAATCATGTATGAATATATGAGACACTTTGTTGGAGTAGAACCTTTAAGGTAAGGCTGCTTCATGATAATTGATAATGGTCAGCATGAAAAGTATATGTGTTTCTATAGAACTTGTTTCAATAATTGCCACAAAAGAAAATGTTATTCTGTTGAAGTTGTTGAAGGATAGAAGTACTTTTCCTTGGAATCCATACAAGTTTTATTTCTTAGAAAGTTAATATCTGTGGGCTCCTTAGAATATTTTTGCTGCTGTTCAGTCATGTCAGTCATGTCTGACTGTTTGTGACCTTATTTGGGGTTTTCTTGGAAAAGATACTGGAGTAGTTTGCCATTTCCTTCTCCAGTTCATTTTACAGATGAAGAAACTGAGGCAGAAAGGGTTAAGTGAGGGTCACACAGCCAATAAGAATCTGAGAACATATTTGAACTCAAATCTTCCTGGCTCCTGGCCTAGTATTTCCCACGGTGTCACTTAGTCACTTTAGAACATTTATTCGGAAAAACTAAATACTGTCTTAGAAACTAGTGCCACAGTTGATTAAAGTTTGGGGTTCTTATTCATAGTGTATGAATTTAGATGAATAAATGAGTGAATGAATGAATGAATGAATAAAAAAAACCAAGCAAATGTATTAAATATTTACTATCTGCCAAGCCCTGTTCTAAGTACTGGAGATACAAATGCAAAAACTAAGACAGTTCTTGCCTTCAAGGAGGTTACAGTCCCAATAGCAGAAGACAACACACCTAAAGAAGTGGTAGCCAGGAAGGAATATTTTCATTTAGAAAGTTTTAGGGCTGATGAATGGAGCAGAGGGAAGTAGACTGATATATCCCTTTTGGAGCAATGACAGAATTGATACAATTATAATTCTAGAATTGGAAGGGGGTAGGAAATGGCAAAGGGTAGGCTACTAGGAACATGATCCCTGATGAAAATCTGGGGAGTAAAGTGTGGCTAGAAATGGGACCTAGATATAGCAAGTGACTGAGACAAGGACTAGTAAGAATAGTGGGGACTCATGGCTGGAGTTCTGGGCCTGAAAAGTTTAAGTCCTCCAGGCCTTGGTTATTGGAGATGACCCAACATGCTACCTGTGGATAAAATAAGCAAAACCGTTTCTGTGTTTTCTTGCCGATAAAGAAATAAAAAAGATCTCTTGTGGAGTTAAGTGGATTGTTGCACTAAAATGAAGCTATTTTTAGCTACAGTCTAGGGTGTTGCCAGATGGTAAGTATTTGATGTATGTCTAATAGATTTTGCATTTGCAAAATAGTTGAATGCAGGATAAGTAGACCATTTCAGACTATATGCTTTAAAACATTTATCCTTCATCTCTTCTTGCTAGCTTATGGGATACTATGCAGTTTTGATATAATTCGAATATTTTGATATACTTTTTGTTTCTTGGTATGATGTTTTAAAACTTTTTTTTCTTTGAAAACACAAAGTCCATCTTAAAAAGAGCTGAAGTAATTCTGAAGGAAAAGATATTAATAGTAGTGATTACATTTTTCCCTCCTGGAAACAAGCTTTCATTTATAGGATCTCTAGTAAATAGAGTCATCTGGTATTTTGTAAAGAAAGGAAAAGATAAATTAGCAACAGTAGGTAAGTTTAGGCCTATACAGTTAGTTACCCGGATAATTCAAACTACACATTGATTTTTTTTTTTCTTGGTTGTTCAGATAATTGTAGGACAAGTGGGGCTTGGAACTGCTTTTTTCCCACAACGGCTATCTCCTGAGCCTGTTATCCCTGGAAATTGGCCAGCACTTCCCAACACTTTGGTGCTGTGCAATCCTGGCATAAATCACAACTTTATTAAGTTGAACAGAGCAGATGGCAGTTAGCCACAGGAGAGTTTGAACAGACTATTCAACTGGCAACAGTGCCTTTACTATCATTCAGATCCGTGTTGCATGAAAAAAGGATTGGGCTTGCCACCCCAAGTCCTGCCTTGTGCCTACGAAAGGCACTAACCATTCTTGGGAGCACATTTAGACATCAGGCTCATGAAATATACCAGTTTAACCCTTCTACTTGAATCTAGGTTTAGATTTTAGGGTTCCCCACGTCCCAATCATCGAGTAGTAACTCTCTGAAATTTTTATATATTCCTTAAAATATCTTGATCAGCATTGAAACAACAACAATTTCTTATTTATTTTTTTAATCTAAATTTTAAAATCTAAAATTTCATAGTATAAAGACCTTAATATTTTTCTAAGGTTCTTCAAAATAGCAGCTACAATACTTACAAGCAAATAAAATAGGTCCTTCTGAATTTTTTGGATATCCAGAAGATAGTTCTAATCCATGTAGATCTCTATAACAAAGAGATTATAATGCTTATTAAAGTAAATTTATATTAATGCTTACAAAATACTGAAGTATTTTGGGATAAATTATTTTCAAGTTGCTTTGAAATTAATTATTATGCTATGCATAATTGCATTATTATGCAAATACATATGCTATGAAATTAATTATAATAATTATATAATAAATAATTAAATATGAAATTAATTATCCCAAAATACTTCAGTATTTTGTAAGCATTAATATAAATTTACTTTAATAAGCATTGTAAAGGGTAAGGACTAGATAGTTGGGATGTGACAAAGGTCATAGACATCAACTTGCTCCCTTCAAAAAAAAAAAGAAACAGATTTAGCAGGATTTGAAATTATACAGAAAAAAAACGTAGTACATTTGGTATTCTATCCACAAAAATATAATTCCTGCCTTACCCTAGGGAACTGGCAGATTTTGGAAACTATTCTAGGGTAGTGCTAGAATTGCTGGTAGCTCAAAGCACTTCAGAAATGGGGGCAAACTACTCCCATCCCAGTTTTCTCTTTGATTTGATTTTTCCCAGATCTCCTGTGAGGTTTTCCTATCTAACTAACCCTCATATCAGAGATATACATAATTCAAAGAATTGGGATATTCTTTGGCTCTTAAAAACTCTCTAGGAAATTGGAAAAATACGTCTGGCCTACACCCCCAGTATACTAAACCAGATTTCCACTTAAAAACCTCAAAGTAGCAAACTTCAACACTAATTGGTGTTGTTCAGTTGTTTTTCAGCTGTGTCTGATTCTTCTGGACCCCATTTTAGATAATTCCTAGAGCAGTGTCTGATTCTTTGACCCCATTTGGAGTCTTCCTGGCAAAGATACTGGAATGGTTGGCCATTTCCTCCTCCAGCTCATTTTATAGATGAGGAAACTGAGGCAAACCAGGGTAAGTGGCTTGCTCAGGGTCACACAGCTAGTAAGTGTGTGAGGTCAGATTTGAACTCAAGGAGGTGAGTCTTCCTGACTCCAAGCCTGGCAGTCTATCTACTATGTCCCCTAGCTGCCTCATCAGTCTAAATTATATCTTAATTCTAAATTCCTTAGAGTTATATATCTGAATTCTTTAGAGTTATGTGTAATCTTGAAAATGAGAAGTCTTCTGGGAGAACCAGAAGACCACCGTGGGAGAACTGTCACATACCACCAAGTTCTATCTTGGCCTACTATCCACTATTCAATAAAGGGAATGGAGTATGGTGGTGGATACATGAGTTAATTCCCTTTCTTTTCTAGCTTCCTTAAAAGACCAAGCAGTCCAACTTTTTCTCAGACAAGTGGGACTTTCAGGCAGACACACGTTAATCATCCTAGTTATTTACGCCACAGAGGGATAGAAAAGAGAAAATTACCCAGCACTCCCTCTGCCTGTGGTCAATTGGAATACCTAATGCTTAACTAAAATAACTTGCTAAGTAAGTCAAGGAGCTTTTAGACAAGAAATGATTCAATACTGCTCATAAACATGCTCATATGGGTCTCAAAGTTATGATGAAATAATTTGTAAGTCAGCACTATATTAATATGACTGGTTATTATCCTATTCTAGTTCTCTCTCCTCTGAGGTGATTTGGAATTCAGCTGATCATAGGGTGAGGAGGAAATAGGATTTTCAGAACAAGTACCAGTTGTCTTATTGTATTCTTTTCAAATTCTGTCCCAGAAAGCCTTTACTCTGTTATTCTGATAACTATAACAGTTATTACTTGACTACAAATGTCAAACTCATAGAAACATTGCTGCCAAGGCTTTCAGCAATATGAAGAGCACTGGTTGAGAATCACAGGAGACCTGGTTTGGTATTCTGCTTAGACCCTTAATAGAGCTATAAGCCCTAGTAAACCACTTAAGTCTAGCTGAGGCTCAATTTGATCATCTGTAAAATTGGGATAGTAATATCAGTGGTACTTAGCTCCTAGGGATATTACGATGCTCAAAAGAGATAATTCATGTTTTATAATCCTTAAAGTATTACAAATACCAATTATGGGTAACTCAGTTTATCCTCTCCCTTTCCTTCTCCCCTCCAAAGGAAGGTAAATGTTGATGGCTTATAACTTGGGGTTTACTGATGAGATTTCTTCCTTCCTTCCTTCCTTCCTTCCTTCCTTCCTTCCTTCCTTCCTTCCTTCCTTCCTCCCTTCCTCCCTTCCTCCCTTCCTCCCTTCCTCCCTCCCTTCCTTCCTCCCTTCCTTCCTTCCTCCCTTCCTTCCTTCCTTCCTTCCTTCCTTCCTTCCTTCCTTCCTTCCTTCCTTCCTTCCTTCTTTCTTCTCCTTCTCTTCTCTTCTCTTCTCTTCTCTTCTCTTCTCTTCTCTTCTCTTCTCTTCTCTTCTCTTCTCTTCTCTTCTCTTCTCTTCTCTTCTCTCTTCTCTTCTCTTCTCTTCTCTTCTCTTCTCTTCTCTTCTCTTCTCTTCTCTTCTCTTCTCTTCTCTTCTCTTCTCTTCTCTTCTCTTCTCTTCTCTTCTCTTCTCTTCTCTCACAAAACCTTAAACCTTTTTCACTCTGAAGCTCATAGATTGGACAACAATAAGTCCCTACCCAAACTCCATTTAATGGCTATAATTTGGACCCTTCTGGCTCTGAGTGAAGGTCAGTGGTAACTGTTTCTTCAGTGGTAACTGTTTCTCTCTGGAACAACAGCCCTGAGGGTCTTCCCCTTCCACATTGATTTTTTTTTTCTTTTTCTAAATAAAGGGGAGATCCCTTACTCAATTTTTAAAGAGGCCCATTTACTGAATGGGCTTACCTCACTCAAAGTGAGGATGTGAAAAGGCCTTAGCATAAAAGGGCCAGGGTCTCCCATGGTATCCTGCACTATCTCCAGTTGTCTCTGATGAATATCTGACAACTGGACCCAGATGCTTCTGGAAGATAAAGTGAGGCTAGTGACCTTGCACAGCCCTTCCTCACTCAAATCAAAATCAACAACAGTTCATATCATCATTTCCCTGATATCATGGTCCTCTTCGAAAACAGGACAAAACACAATCATATATATAAAAAGGGTCTTTGTTTTTGACCAAGTAAATAAGTCTTAGGGATCCTGTTAAATGACTTCTCTCTTGAGATACAAAAGTAGTAAGTAGTAGACACAAAACTACTAGTTAGCTAGCTAGATGCCGTAAAGTGCTTGTCTTGAGTTCGCAGAAAGACTTCTCTTCAAATTCTGCTTGACAATAGCTGACTAGCTATCTTAGTATTTTATTCCAATTGATTAGAACATCATTCATTCAATGAGTATTTATAATTAGTGACGCAGTACATTGCGTCAATATATCTTAATTTGTTTTCATACTCGATACTTACCACTTGGAGAAGGGAAAGATTGTAAGATATTGAATTTCATATGTCTGGTTAAATATTATCCTTTTATTATTTTAATCATAATATTTTGGTGCTTAAAGGAAGCGTAGAGATCTATCTTACCCTTTTCATTTAACAGAGGAGGAAACCAAAGCACAAACCAGTTGTCCAAGATCACGTAGGTAATTGGAGAAGATATGCAGCTGAACTTGAGTTATTTGACTCCAAGTCCATGCTTTCTACCACATCTTGATAGCTGTTTAGTGTGGCTAGTAGTCCTAGTTATCACAAGACTTAGTTCTTTTATCTTGGCTCTACCATGTTCTTGCCATGTGACCTTGTCTGGCTTACCTCAGTTCTTGAGGTAGAAATTTATATGTCCCTAAAATTAGAAGTATAACCTCCCTACCTCACAGAATTGTTGTGAGACTAAAATGTGGACAAGGAAATGCATAGGGCATTGTTATCAGGCAAGGAAATCTAGGTTAAATCATCCCTTAGAAATATGTTTGCTGTGTGATCTGGGACAAAACATTGAACCATTCAGTTTCAGTTTCCTGACAAGCATAACAATAATAGCTTAGAGGTTAATCCTTACAAGGTAATCATGAGGATCTAATGAGCTAATGTAGGCAAAATGTTCTGCAAACCTTAAAGCAATGCATGTTTCAGTTATTGTCATTATTTGGTGTTACTATTTTATTTTTCTTATGTGAAAAACATTTTTGGAAATTATAAAGTATTGGATTTAACTGGAATGTGCCCATATTTATCCTCTTAAGCTTTAGGAACCTGTGGAACTGGGAATGGAAGCTCCCTGGATAGGGGAAGAAGAGGACATACATCTCTTGCAAGGCTACAAAGTCAGATAAAGTGCAAGCCTAGATGGGTATAGATGCAGGGGTGGGGAACCTGTGGTCTAAGGACCACATGTGGCCTTCTGGATCCTCAGGTATGTCCTTCTGACTAACTCCCAAGTTTTACAGAACAAATTCTTATTTTAAGGGGAATTGTTTTGTGAAGTTTGGATTCAGTCAAAGGGCCACACTTGGGGACCCTTGAGGGCCATCCCTGGAG
The DNA here is from genome assembly GCA_023548195.1 of Bettongia penicillata ogilbyi. Classification (NCBI taxonomy): domain Eukaryota; kingdom Metazoa; phylum Chordata; class Mammalia; order Diprotodontia; family Potoroidae; genus Bettongia; species Bettongia penicillata. Next base: position 1,527,352 of record JAJHZJ010000052.1, on the reverse strand, counting down.
AGTCATTGGCTAATGAGAAAAATGAACTATTCCCTCTCTCTGGCCCCACACTCCCATGTTGACAGGGCCAATATTCCCCACCTCCTTCCTTCAGACATTGCAGGAGTATAACTTTTCCTTTAGTCACAGTCTTGTAAGCTGATCCTTAAAGGGTAAGGATAGGACACCTTAACCAGTTTAGGGGGAAAAAAACAGTTAGGGAGTTACCTAAGGCCATTGCCTTCAGCAGAAGCTTTCTCCTGCTTACACTTATTGAACCTATTTGTCCCCAGGGAATTTCAGGACAGTCATTCATTTTCATCTCTGCTTTTGGAAAGTTTAATAATATATGCCATTGATTAAAAAATATCTGATTTGCTCTGAACTTAAAACTGGTAGAAACCCCAACGGTTGAAGAGATAATTTGCTTCTCTTTCTGTGTATACCAAACCATAACCTTCCTCAAAACTGCCCTTCAGCAAATGAAATACATTGGATTGACCACAGTTTTACAAAAATCAGTGCTAGCTCCTTTAATACTGACTAGGTAGAAAGAAAAACAAAATATCTTTTAATGAAACAGAGAAAAGCCTTGGACTGGATTTGCGCTCTCCTGAAAGGGAGGAGGAAAAGAAGAAAAGAGAAATATCACCATTGTCCATATTGAGAAACAAGAACAAATACACCGTTACTCTGGATCAGCTCCTTGTGATCCTGCATAGCTCAACCTCAGTCTTTTTTCCCCAAAGCTAGGCAGTGGCTCCTGTCCTCTGAAGACCTTAGGAACTCCAGCGTGTGCATGAGGCTGTCCTACTGCCCTGAGGCTTCTACTCGGCTCCTGCGTACTCCTTCTATAAAATCATCGAATTTACTCATAATTACACTGTACATAGTTTTCCTATAAAGAGTTTGGATAGATTGTCTTCTAAAAATTATGGATGATTTATAAAAATCACAAACATTTTATTAAAAATGTATAAATAGTATTGGGTTGGTTGGTAGGTTGTTTTCCTCCGCTCTCTCAGAGCACCAAAATGACATCACCAGTATAAATGTGTGCGCCTGTGGCTCATCACACCAGTACAAACTTGCAGTGCTCTACCACAGACTGGACACAGACAGTCCGTGTGAAATGTGTGCATCCTACGTTTCTCTTGTGCTTTTTCAATTCTGCTCTCCTTGTAGAGCACAACAACACCTTCTCTGATGTGGGCACCCTATGCTGAGTGGTCCTGTGCCAGTGTCTCCCATGTCCCACAGTCAAATCCAAAGTTCTTGAGAGAGACCTTGAGAGTGTCCTTGTACCACTTCTTCTGACTATCATGTGATTGGTGTGTAGTGGCAGGTAGGTGGTAAAGTGGAAAGAGTGCTGGACTTGGAGTTAGGAAGATAGGAGTTCAAAACTAGCTTCAGACACTAGTTTTGTCACCATAGGAAAGTCATTTCACGTGTTTGTCTTAGATTTCTCCACTGTGAAATGGAATAATAACAGCGCCTACCTCACAGGGTTATTGTAAGGATCAAATGAGATAACATTTGAAAGCCTTAACATAGTACGGGTTCATTCTGTCATTCAGTCATTTTTTAGTCGTATCCAACTCTTTATGACCCCATTTGGGATTTTCTTGGCACAGATATTGGAGTGGTTTGCCATTTCCTTCTGTAGCTCATTTTACAGATGAGAAACTGAGGCAAATGGGTTAAGCAACTTGCATAGAGTCACAGCAATAAGTGTCTGAGGCCAGATTTGAACTCAGGAAGATGTCTTCCTGACTTGAGGCCCTGGACTCTATCCTCTGCACCACTTAACTTCCCTTCCCTAGGACCTAAATAAATGGTTGTTCCCCTTCCCTTCCTCTCCCTCCCCTTTCTCCTTCCAGACTTGAGATGTATGTCAGTTGTACTTTGTCTTATAGTTCTTAGCTCTTCGTTATGTAACACTTTAGACAGATCTTTCTAGATCATTTTTCTTAGAAGAAAAATTAAATCTAAAACCAAAGGAATCATGAACCAGAAACTAAGAACTAATAAAATTTTGGTTAAGGAGAGAGTACGTGTCTCACATAATTGAATCACGTATAGAATGATTCCAGTTCTTTCACGAAATTAGTTGGTGCTTTACGATCACAAGTGTATTCTATATATGACTCAACTGAGTCACTATCCTATATCTTAAAATTAGAGTAAAAGAAGAGACCAAACAGAAAAAAGGGGTGAAGGCAAGATTAAAGTATGTTAGAAGAGAACTTTGGATCATTTATTCTTTGTAATTGATCTTACACTGTTTCCATATTTTTAGATACTTTGGCTAGAAACCTAGTATTTGTCCAGAATCCCCTGACATTTTGGGGAGTCTTCTTAGGAAGAGATCAAGAGGCAGCAATGCTTTTAGTATTATGTTTAGTAATACTTTAAAATTATGCTTATGAGGGAAAAACACCTTCATCTTACATTATCACATTCTATCCACTCAACAATCCTGTGAGGTAAGTGGTACGAATATCCCTATGCCCATATGTCAGATGAGAAAACTGAGGTTTCATTCAAATTTTTCAGTCAAAATGTTTGATTACAGAAACACATATGGTTGATCTTCATGTTATTTATAATCACAATTTTATACAGAAAGATCAAGAAGCTATTAATTGTCATCATTCCTCATTGTTCTGTGTTATAGTGTAATGTGTAAAACATAAATTATATTCTGTATTCAGCCCCATTTCTTTTCCCTTATCTTGGGTTATAGGAAAAGAATTAAAGTTCCCTTTACCCTTTTAAACTTCTAGTAGCTTCTCTAATACCTGCAAAGAAAACAAAATTGTCCAAAGTAGAACATCATGCAAATTGAGAAACAAGCACCTTTTCTTCTCCTTTTTAACCTGCTTCTAAACTACTTTTTATCCTTTCTTCCCCTCATCACTTTATCCCCATTTCACTATGCTTTTGCATATTTTGTATATTTTTGTAGAGTTGGAAAATAACCTTTACATTCTTTTCAGTTGCTGTCTGGCTAAGCAGTATTTAGGTTACATATACATTTTTCATTTTCCTACCTAAATATATATATATATATATATATATATATATATATATATATATATATATATTTCCCTTTTCAGACTAGCTGTTCTGCATCCTGCTGCTACAGTCTAAGGAGAAGGAATGCATAAAGAAGGGCAGCTGTTTCTTGTCTTCTCTTATAGTGTTCATTTCATCTGAATATGGGCTGCACTGTTATTTGATAGTTTCATATGCATATAGAAATTTCAGAGGTATTACATTAACCTCTTACAAATATCTTCTATCCAGTTTTTTTTTTTTTAGAAAATTTATCTGTTCTTTCTTGGTTGGGAATAAAAATGCTGTTGCTAATATTTTCTGTACTCAAGCTTCAAAATTCACTTAAAATGCCTCATGCTTCATTGTAAGAAATTTGTTTCTTTTTTTCCCAAATAATCTTTCTTGCTTTTCCTACTTTCTATTGCTGTCTTGACCTTGAACTTTTTAGATTCAGAAATTTCAGAGGATCCTAATTGTTTCATCTCAAAAAATGATTATGCTTTCCATGCTGCATTTTAGTTTGATTCTCTGAATTTTTTTCATAGTCATTATTATTATTTCATTGACCTTGGGAAGCACTTGGAAGATATTGTTGTTATTTAGAAGCAAATTATAATGTCCATGAAGACAGAACCCAGTCTTATTATATTTCCTATCTTCTAAATGTCCTAGCACAGAGTAATTGTTCAGTGTTTGATGAACAGAAGAATGAATGAATGTGAATACATTATCTAATTCCTTTCAGTCTATTTATCTCTTCACCTTCCCCACCTGTCATCCTTCTCATACATTTCTTTTCTAATTAGGGGAAAAGGAACATACATTTATTAAGTGTCTGTCATGTGCTAGACCCTGTGCCAAGTGCTAAAGCAAGTGTCTTCTCTTTTAATTCTCACAACAGTCCTGGGATGGAAGTGCTATTATTTTCTCCATTTTACAGTTAAGCAAAATCAGTGGATCTGTAATCTAATTACTGTATATTTCCCTTCTACAATAGATTGCATTTTATCCATGCTTTATCATCCTGTTCCATTATTTCCTACCATTTTCTACCTTAAGTCTAGCCAAGAGAGCCATCTAGGTAACTCAGTGGATACAGTGTTGGGCCAGAGTCAGGAAGATCTGAGATCAAATACAGCTTCATACACTAACTAATTGTGTGATTTTGGGAAAGTCACTTAATCACTGTTTACCTCAGTTTCTTTAAGTACAAAATGGGGATAATAATTGCACATAGTTCCCAGAGTTGTTGTCAGGATCAAATTAGATAATAATGGTACATCACAGTTCCTGTCACATAATAAGTGCTATAGTAATGTTAGCTATCATTGTTATTAAAAGCTTTCATGGATTTCTTTTGAGTCTTTAACATTTTGTGTATCAGTGCAACTGAAGCTATTCTCCTCTTATCCCATATTCTGTCTACATGAAGACCTACTTCCTTTCCTGGTCACACTTAGAGTGAACGGCAATTTTTACCCATTTTTTCATAGCTGGCAACATGCTTCATTCTACTTATACTCTGGTTTTTAGCCTCTGGTTTTACTTGCAATTTTAATTATACATAAGACCTCTTCCATAACACTGGAAGTCACCCTATTCTTGAATAAATATCCCTATTTTATGTATCATGTTAATAGAGAGTCATAGAATGAAACTATGTTAGAGAATTTTGTATGACTTCAAAATGTACATTGGATGCACATTATTGAAGCTTATTCTTTAAGAATATGCTTTATGCTGATGTGTATGGCTATTGTAATTAAGAAATAAATACAGTGAGATCTTATGTCTTCTTATAGTCTGCTAGAAGGAGTTATGTGAAAACATGCCTTTTACCTTCCTTCTCTTTTCTTTAAAGATACTTTCAGTGCACATATAGACAATATTCACAAAGATTTTATGTATGTAAGAACAAGGGCACATAGGTCAGTAGTTACTGATGCCTTTTTAAAAATATTAATACCATCATTTTGTTTTCCATTCTTTTAGAATCTTTCCCTCTTTAAGATTCACTGATAATTGATTCCTAAGGACCTTTAAAATTTCATTGCCTTATATAGGGTAGATAAACTAAATATGTTTGTACCCTTCAACATTTATCAAACATTCTATTGCTGCTGTAACAAACATAAAAGTTATTTAGTTTGGTCAGTGGGAGTTTTCCACCTAGGAATTTCCCTTGATTAGCCACAATTTAGCACTGGAAGTTCACTCATTTTATTCACCAAGATTTTGGTAATAAGGACCTCTCCCACAAGCATATTAATGTGTCAGTAGATTGGTAAAGGGCAATGCCTGAAAGGACCTGGAGTTGGATAGTGTTTTAGATCCCAGGAAGAAACCAAGTTTTATAATGGCTCAGCAAAGCCACTCAGCTAGAAATTGATGACCTTGGTAACACTTGGACTTGAAAACCAGTTGATTCCAAGCTGATTGTACTGAGTGTGTGAAAGAGTATAGAAATATCAGAAACCATAGGCTGAGATACAAGAGAGTCTATCTTATAACACCCCACGGGATCATTTCAGTACACCTGCTCTTTTAATTACGTTGCAAGAGGTTGGTAGCATTTCAAATCTGTGTTTTCAGAATCTTTTTAACATTGATAAAGCTTTCCAAGGCCTTCAGAAGAGCTCATGGGACTTAAAGGTTAGTCAACAAATTCATTTTGATGTCAGCCAGATAAATAATAGTGAATGATCCCACATATTCCTTCAGGCTAGATTTCCTTCCTTTGATTGAGTCTGGAGATTTTTCCCAAGTTCATCTTTGGAGCTATGTCCTGTTCTTCATAAAACACATTAGGTACTAAATATTTAAAGTCTAGATATATTTCTACTTTTGCCAGCAGCAAGAATTGATCACTTTGGAAACAGTGGAATGTCTTCCCATTTTACTTGTACTTGGTGTTCTCCTTCGTGTATAAATGCCACTGGAGTGATGTGACTTAGTAGGATCTGATTCAGAGTTTTTTGAAAACTTATTTTCTTCTGTACTACTTTTGGCTGTTTGGGGCAGTCAGTGTGTGAATGTTTTTTTTTTTTTTTTTAATTTTAAGGTGATGTTGCTTAGCTTATTCTCTAAATTGCTTTTGCTCCTGGTTTTCATATGTGTACCTATTGTGTGTGGGTATGTATACATACACATAAATGTGTATATGTATAAATGTGTGTGACCTGTGTGTATGAACAATTTAAACCTTTGAAATTTCTGAGAGTTTTGTATCTGAATATGCTAACTATAGATTCCATGTTAATTGTAACTGTTTTGAGTAATTAATTATGTACACAGCACACAGGAAGCTCACATGCAATACAACAGCCACTATATAACCCTGCAAAAAAAAATCTTCCTCCAAAAAGAGATAAATCCAACAGAAAAATCTTTAAAATAAAAATATAACATTATAAATAACAAAAGGAAATCAAATATTAGAATCTTTCTCTTCCGCATACCCATATGAGCACTTCTCCTATACTTCCAATAGATAAAAACAGAATAGAATCCTTCTGGCCAAAGCTATAGAGAAAGAAAGCAAGATCTTTTAGCACGTGTTTTCACAGGTTGAGGAAACTGTCAATTGGCTTCCCATACCCTTATCATGTTCTACTAATTTCTTTAGGGAAGGCTGGAAGCTTCTTGGCTTAACTTCATGGTCACCAGGAATCTTCTGGGTCTCCCTCCTATCAACTTGCTTTAACTATAACTCACAGCTTTACTCTTCATCTTTTGTCTCCTTTGCAGAAGCCTTTTGCAGCCTTGTACTAGTACAGCATCCTCTGTTCACTGTCGCTTAGGACTCTTCAGAAACTGAACCTAGTCACATCTGTTTCTGTTCCCTCTAGTAGTTTTAACAGTGTCACTTAGATTTCAATCCTCCTTCCATGCAACATCCTTTATCTTTTTTTTATCTTTCTTTCCTTTTTTCAAATCCATGCCACATGCCAGCATCCCTTTTCCTTGCAGTAGACCTATAGGAACTGCTATCCAACAAATAGAAGCCTCTTTACTTTATCAGTTGAGCCCTTTATATTGTCCTGGGAATTTATTGTAAAGAGCAGAGGCACTCTCCTAGACATAGAGATCAATAGTGAGAGATGCATATATAACTGTAATGCTCTCTCTCTCTCTGTTTCTCTGTATATATAACTCTGTGATCTGGGTATCTAGCTATACGTGTACATATATGAATCTATGTATATGTGTATTTATATAAATATGTATATATATACATGTGTATATATAATCTGTGTGAATAGCTATATATGTATATCTCACCATTTATCTCTAATGCTATCTACAGGAGTGCCTCTGACTTTATATATGTTCATATATGTATGGGAGTATACATGTGTGTATATTTGCATGTATGTCTGTACTTTGTAGATTAATAGTTGTCTATCAACCAATCTGAAAAAGTAATTCTTTTTAACTTTTATGATGAGGTCTTTAGCGTTGGTTCTGCAAATAAAGAACACATTTACTATTTTTTCAAAATATTTCATTGGAAAAGCAATTTTGTCATAACTCTTCTTTCAGTTAGGAAAATTTAGATGAGTAACTTGTTTTGAAAATCTATTTTTAACAGCTCAGTTTCTACCCTACGTTCTCCTTTCAATTACCATATGTTTATCTAATATCTTTCTTACCACTGTATCAACTTACAAAATAGAGTACTCTAGTATGGTTAGTCTAGTATGAATAGATGCTACAACAGCTAACATTTTTTTCCCCAACTGAGAACTTTAAAAAATGAATCATGTCTTCTTTTTTTTTTTTTGGAAGCATATGCCATATCACTTTATTCTGAGGATTTGAATCACCATGTTCATCTGTATTAGAGTCATCCCAAGTAAGTTCATTACCAGTATTTTCTCAGCAAAGACACTTAACCAACTTCCTCTATATTCCTGCCTCCACTCTTTTCATAAGTACTCACTCATCTACACTCTTCTCACAACCAATAATTTCTCTTAACATCTAGTTATTTTTTTTTCCTAGTTGGCATATTTGTTTTCCGCTTGTGTAGGAAAAAAAATAAAGATTCAGTTTATTTCTATGCAGCAAAAATTCAAGGATCTTTCTTTAATTTTTGTTGGCATTCCTTTCATTGAGGCAGGTCACAAACCCTCTACTACTGTGTAGAAGATGTCACCTGACAGCAAGCTTTGTGATGAGCCTTCCTAAATGTAGATCATTGTCAGGTATCAGACATTCTATCACCAAGGCTGTCATTTGAAACCTTACCATTTTGGTTCTGGAGAGCAATTATGTTATAAAAGGATTGGAAAGGTAATAAGGAAGGGTCAAGCTATAAATGACTATAAAAGACATAAGATTTTATATTTGAGAGGTAATAGAGAGTCTTTGAAATGGTGATATAGTCAGACTAGCACTTAGGAGGTTCAGTTTGATAGCTGAAGTGTCAATGAACAGGAGTAGTGAGAGAATTAAGGCATGGTGAACAGTCAGCAGGCTATTGCAATAATCTTAGGCATGAGGTGTGTTAAAAGCCTGCCCCAGTATGTCTGGAGTGTCAGAGGAGATGTTACAAAGTAGAAACTACAGGATTGGACAGTTGTTTGGATAGGAGGAAAGGGGATGTGAGAGATAGTGAGGACCTGAGTATGGCACCAACATAGTCATCCAGGGAAAGTGACGATGGTGCCCTCAGTAGTAATAAGGAAACTAGGAAGAGAGAAGAGTTTGGATGGCAAGATAAGGAGTTCAGTTTTGGCCGTGTTGAGTTTAAGATGTCCAGTAGACAGTTGGAGATTCAAGATTGGAAGCCAGGGGAGAGGTTAGGGCTGAACAAATAAATCAAACATCATGTATGTAAGGATTATAATTGAAACCATGAAAGTTGATGAGATCCCCAAGTAAAATCATATATATAACAGGGCCCACAATAGAGTCTTTCCAATTAAGAGATCAAAAGTAACTTTGGAAGGAACAATTTCAGTTGGATGATGAGGTCAGAAGCTAAACTGTAAATGGTTTAAAAGACAGAGGAAAGGAAATGGAAATACCAGTTATTCAGAAGGGTTTCTGAAAAAGTTATCCAGGAAAGCAGAAGTATGGGAATAATAGCTAGTGGGAATAGATGAATCAAGTGAGGGTTTTTGGAGGATGAGGGAGACATGAGCACATTTGTAGGTATAAAAGAAGCAGCTAGTAAATAGGGAGCTACTGAATATTAATGAGAAACGTATATTAAAAAGGTACAATCTGCTGAAGAAGAGGGGATAAAGTGAGATTGCTTGTACATGTAAAATGGTTTGACTTTTTGAGGAGAAAGCTACCTCTTTAGATAATATTGGGATGAAGGAGGAGATATTTGGAGAAAGAATCTGGATAATATAGAGTGAGAAAGACAGAACGGAGAATTCTCAGTGGATAGCCTTCATTATTTATTTTTAGTAAAATATGAGGCAAAGTTCTCAGCTGTAAGCCTGGGAGAGAGGAGCTATGGAAGTTTTAAAGACAAATAAAATGGTTCAGAAACACTGCTATGGTTACTAGCATAGTGAGTTAGTTAGGGAGTTGTAAAAGGAGTGAAGCCCCAGGTGAAATTGTGTTATCATAAGTTTGGAATGCACCTAATCAGCCTACTTTAATGATTTTCTCAAGTTTTATTTAGTAGCTCTTGAGTACTAGTGAAGACAGTGGATGTTAGGAGTAAATCAATTCTTGGATTTGTGAGAATACAAACTTTGATAGGATAAAAGGACAGGGAACTTAAGAAAAGAGGACAGTGTGGAGTTGAGCTGATTTACCAACAAATCAAAACACGAAAGGGCAGAGAGTGTAGCTAACATAGGAGTGATGGCCTGGGAAAGAACTGAGAGATGGAGGGATTGGATGACAAGGTGTGGATGAAGAACAGGATTTGGCACTACAAGGCAGAGGGAGTGGTGGAATAATAATACGTTTTCATCAAGCAAAGGAAATTCAGGGTTCAAGAACGTGGATGTACAACACTTATTTTGTATGCCTTATTTTTCCCTTTACTCATTTATAATGATTCTGTAGCTAAAAATTTTAAAAAAGGCTATTTGGCAACATTTATATTTTTTTACAAGACACAGTCAAGTCTCGGAACAGGAAAGGATCATGAGAGAGCATTCATTTCTTTTTAATTTTTGTGATCATAGTTCATCTTTAATACTTCCTTCTAGACTCCAACTACTATCTATCTGAACTGTAACTTTTATGTAATGCTTGAACACTGAAATGGCAGCTTTGGGATTATTTCACTTCTCTTCATATCTTCATTTGTTTTTACAGAAAATGATTTGATGTCTAAAAAGGACTTTTTGGTTGTTAGACTTCATCTTTTCACCTTGTGTCTGACCTGCAGAAGCTATTTATTATTTGATTTCATTTTCCTAAATCCATTTTCCCTTTTGTTACTCCAGCTTCCTCTAGAAATGCCACTTATGACTTAATCCCCTTCAGAAACTTCTGAAATTTTACCACATGAGAAGAAATTTTTTGTCATCCAACTGTGGTTTCCCCCTTAGGCTTTGTCTTTACAACAATATCAACAGAAATGTGCCATAGAATAAAATTATAAGGGTTACTAGCTCTTAATACCTAAAACAGTTCTTCATTTATTTGACCCTTGTTTCCAAAGGCTATTTTTGTGGCAATATGTTTTCTTGAGTTCATTTTTTTCAAGCAAAAAGCTCCTTAATTTATAAAATCTTAGAAATGGAAAGGACTTTAGAGGTCATCTAGACCAATTTATAGCTGTAAAAGAAATCTTTCTACAACCCTCCTGGCCAGTGATCATATATCCTCTGCCTAAAAATGGGTAAAATGATGGGTTTCGTACTAACTCCCTAGGCAAGCCATTTCACTTTTGGATAGCTCTGAGTTTTAGGAATTTTTCATTATACTCTGCCAGTATCTGCCTCTCAGCAACTTAGAGTCTCTGATCCCGATCCAGCCTTGTGGGACAAGTAGGATAAGTCTATTTCCTCTTCTACATGGCAGTTCTTCAAATTCTTGAGGGTAGCTATCATGTTGCCCACTAAGCCCCTGCCCTTCTCTAGACTAAATAGTTCTCACAACTATAATACCCATCTCTAGTCCTCTCATAATTTTGGTTACATTCCTTTGGACATTCTAGTTGATCACTGGTCTTCCTACAATAAGGTACCCAGCACTGGATGCAATACTTCAGATGCAATGACATCCTATTTTCTGTATAATATTACTTTTTTTGCTGTTGTTTAAAGCAGTTTAATAGTGGAAAGAGAAGTAGAAGAAAGCAGTACACACAATTTGGAATCAGAGAACCTAAGTTCAAAACCTGCTTCTATTACCAGGATACCTGGCACAAAGTATGTGCTTAATAGATGTCTATTGACACTCTTTGGACCTCATTTTCTTCAGCTGGAATTGTCAGGATTGGATCAGATGGTCTCTAAGTTCTCCTGCAGCTCTGAATCTACATTCCTGCGTTAGATATTTCTTATCTGTGAGTTGTCCCTCACCCATGTGGAGCTTATAGTCCACTAAAATAGCTAGATCTTTTTCAAACAAACTATTGTGCAAACATTACACCTCCATCCTGTATGTGTGTAGTTGAATTGAAAAAAATAAAAGTGTTAGACTTTACATTTATTTCATTAACATTGTGTCTGATTAGATTCAATTCTAGCCATTTTGGATCCTAATTGTTGTCCAGGATCAGTCTTCCTTCTATCAACCTTGTGTCATACAAATTTGATAAATATCTCTGTGCCTTTATCAAAATTATTGGCAAAAGTGTTTATCAGAACAAAGCAAAAAATAAATCCCTGATTTACTCTACTAGTGACAGTAGATCATTTTCAATTAATTATGACTTTGTGAGCCTTGTTATTCAAGCAGTTCTAAGTTAATCCAATAAGCTACCATATAGCTCAAGTTCCTTCATTTCTTATAACATCAGTCATTTGCACAATAAACATTTACTAAAAGGTATTTTGTGTTAGGTATTGTAAACGATGTCAGGGATGCAAAGAACAAGGAGACTGCATTATAATGGGAGAGACAGCATGTAATATAAGTATAGATTTCAGCACTCTCAAAGCAGAAACAAATAACCTGGGGAAGAAGGATCTTAGAGGACTAGAAAAACCCTCATGTTTTTCTCATGCTTGAGAGGAATCTAAAAGGAAACTTAAGAGACTCCAAAAGACAGAACTGAGGAAGCAATTCATTCCATACAGCAAGTGCAAAGCGCCAGGATAGAAGATGGACTGTTACGTGCAGGGAACAATAAGAAGGCTAGTTTGGTGAATTGTCAGTGTATAAGGAGTGTAATATGTTTAACAAGGCAAGAAAGGTAGGATAAGGCAGGTTCTCAAGAACTTCCCATGCCACTAAGATGAAAAATGATATGGAGAAATAAATATGTGTACAAATATAAATAAGTAAATGAATGTAAAACATGAGGAAATAATAGTTCTAGATAAAATATTGTAGGAAAATTTATATTTTATACACTACCTTTTTATTTTGAGGGAAGAAGGGAAGGGAAATGGAATTTGGTCCTGTTGATCTCATATGGAGATCATTCGTTAAGATTGGAAACACATTAACTTACAGTAAGAAAGTTGCTCACTGGAATTGCCTATTTGTTTTTAAAACTAATACTTGTCAGAGTTTGGATTTGAACCAAAGTCTTTCGGACTTTAAGGTCACCTATCTTTCTACCTACTCTATACAGCATGTTGTTCATCAGATATTAGTCACTCTCAAATTTTTATTTCATTCATTTTTGAGTTATGTCAGCTTCATGACCACATTTAGGTTTCCTTGGCAAAAATACTAAGTGAATTTCCATTTGCATTTTTAACTCAGATAAGGAAACTAAGGCAAACAGGATTAAGTGACTTGCCCAGGATCACACAGTTAGTAAGTGTCTGAAACTAGAGTTAAACTCAAGAAAATGAGTCTTCCTGATTCCAGGCCCAGCACTCTATCCAATGCACCACCTAGATGTTCATAAAATACATTAAGAAATACAAATATATTACTAGAGGTATACTATGCGTATTGGCACATATAAGTATGTATGTGTCTATGTCTATATACATATGTATTTGTATTATACATACAAATCTATGTATATGCTGTATGTGTATACACATGTGTATACACAGATATATATATGTGTATACTCGCATGTTTATGTACCTACAATGACTAATTTATATATATATATGTCTGTATGTATGCATGTATGTATATACACATACAAATATGTGTGTATGCATACATACATGTATGTATACATAGTTATATGCATATGTATATCTAAATCTATATGGCAGCCATTGCAAGTATAGTTTTTAAGGATTGCACCAAGCAAGAATCCTTAAAAAGCATTATCTTCTAGCTTATTTAACACTACAACAATGCAACCTCAGCATTATATTCCAGATCGGTGAGCTAAAGAAGGAAAAGAGATGATACATCATTTTGTGTTTTCCCATATATACTCACCTATTCTCAAGAGGATTGGAACTTCCATCTGTGCTTCAACAATGTCTTACATGAAGATCTGTAGGTATCAAGGGAAGATACTAAAAAAATTGACATTTTAGCAAAAAAAGAGCAAGTATACAGCTAAAAATAGTGAGATCTGCATCTGCATTACACATTACTGTGTCAAAGTGCCAAGTAAACCAAAATTACTTTAAGTGTTTGATACTCTGCAGCTGACATCTTTGTGAAATGTTCTGGCATTAAGCTCTGCTATTTAAATGTTGGTGAAAGAAAAGAATTTTAAGATAAAAAAAATCAGGGACCTTTTTTACAATGATGGCGAAAATAATTTTTCAGAAGAGTGTACTAATGAAAGAGGGTGGGTAAAGGTTAAAAAAAATTGAATTATGTAGAAAAAGAAAATGACAGAATAATAATTAAAACAGAGAAAACGTTGCTATAAAAGAAAATTGTAGAAGAGAATAATGATAGAGTGGAACTCAGGGCTTGAGAACTTCAAGCAACTTAGTCTTTTTTCTTTTCTCAGTCAAGGGCACATTTGAAAGATTGATTCTTATTTTTCATTTTCAAGTTACTTCCTGACAAATGATATTGTACATATTCCTCTTTCCTTTTTCTTCCTTTTATTTATTCTAGAAATCATTACATAATCCTCCTCACACGTAATCTCTCACAATCTCTTCCTTAGTCCCTCCCATACATCATTTTGATCACCCTTATGTATGCCCAGTAATGATCCAGATTCAATTATCTGCTTTCTTTCTCTTTTCCTTAATTTCTATGATTACTGGATATTTTCTCTTCTGATCTTTTCCTTTCCTTTTGACTCTGTGATGGTTTATTTGCCATAGTCAGTCTTCGTACTCAGTTGTAGCTTTGCATGTCTTTGCATATCAGGACTTTTCTTAACAGAACTGATTAGAAAACTCTGTTAATTAATAAGAGTTAATCTTGTATTGCAAATACTGCAAATTTACTTGGAAAATTACAATTATGAGCAGGATTTCCTTTGGCTTTTCTAAAATCCTTTGATTTTAGAACATCCTAAATCCTGAATAGATTTTGAGGTATCTATTTTATCCTTCACCCCCAATTACATGTTAAAACAATTCTAACACTTATTTTTAAAGTTTTGAGTACCAAATTCTATCACACTCTGCCCCTTCTGATCTGAGAAGGTAAGCCATCAGATATAGCTTATACATGTGCAACCATGTAAAATACTTCCATATTAAGTCATTTTGCACAAAAGACCCTAATACAAGAAAAAAATGAAAGAATGTGAAAAATAGCATGCTTCAATCGATATTCAAGCAATATCATTTCCTTCCCTGAAGGCAGATAGTAGGCTTCATCATTAGTCATTTGGGACTTTTTTGGATCATTGTATTGCTGAGAATAGCTAAGTCATTCATAATTCTTCATCGAACAATATTGCTTTTACTGTGTACAACATTCTCCTGGTTCTGCTCACTTCACTTTACATCAGTTCATGTAAATCTTTTCCAGTTTTTCTGAAATCATCCTTCTTGGCAATTCTCAAAGCACAGTAATATTCCATTACCATCATATACCACAGCTTATTTAGCCATTTCCCAATTAATGGAAATCCCTTTGATCTGCATTTCCTAGTCACTACAAAAAGAGCTGCTATAAATATTTTTGTATATCTTTTTTTAATGTCTTTGGGACATAGATATAGAGGTGATATTGCTGGATCAAAGGGTAATCATAGTTTTATAGCCCTTTGGACATAGTTCCATATTTCTCTAAAGAATAGTTGGATCAGTCCCCAATTCCATCAACAGTACAAGAAATGTCTTTTTTAATATGACTTTTGAGTAAGCAGATGCCATTTAAAGACATTGTTCATTAAAATTAAATTATGTATATATACATATATATTAAAATATGTAGTCAATTTTCAACATTTATAAATGTAACTTTTATAATTTCAAGCATTTGCATGATTTTGTGAGTCACCTCATTTTCATTTTTTTCATTGCAAGCCAGACATATTCACAGCTTTCAATAGTAGGTAAAAAAAATAAGAGATACAATGGGGATAACTTTGTGGAGTGGCTGGTTTCTTACTCAGCACTTCACTGGTCTTATTCACCCTAATGTTGTAAAAATAAAAAAACCAAAAAACTCCCTGTTTATTCGTTGCATGTTTTCATTATTTGACTTTAAATCTCATGCTATGTGCTGCAATTATGCCCCTAAGACATAGTGCAAGTCCTTTATTGTCAAGACCTTGCCAGTCTCTGTGTCTTCTGACATAGATTAAAGTCCCAGCAACCTCTTTCTTGGTTTTCAGAGGGCAGCCAAGTAGAGAGGTTTATAATCTCTTAGTATTCAGTTCAACGCCCTCATATCTGACACAGTAGAAGGTAAGATTCAGGTTAAAAAAAAATTGTAGTTTTAAGAATTTCACTAGCTGTACAGTACTTATGTTACTGTAGATTTCATATGCTATGTAAGGTGAACATGGTGTTAAATCAGTGGAGTTTTTGTTGGTTTGTTTTTTAGATGTTAGTACCAAAGTTCACAGAATTCTAGGAAATTACTAGTTAGAAAAAAATGTTTTTTATATGATGAATTTTGTTTTGTGAATTGTGTCCTATGAGTTATTTCATAGTTACTGTGTTAGGAAAAGTGCATATTATCAGAACAAATGTTTTGTTATAAAGAACTATATGCAGAAAGTTGTACTTTCAATAATCTCTAGAGAAAAATTATAGTTTTTGGTGATTGTGGAAAACTAACCCCATATTTCCCTTAGGTTCACTATATCAACATTCATGGGTTTTTTTGTTTTGTTTTGTTTTGAGTTTTGTGCCATTTTCTGGGAATGTTACCAAGGACTGACCATACACACACACACACACACACACACACACACACACACACACACACATACCTTTTAGAATTTTAGATATAATCAACTTCATTATTATTTATGACAGAACAAGCATGGGAAATTGTTGAATATTTAGACGTAATAACCTTTCTTTTATATGCTTTTTAAAGGATAATAAATAGAATTATCACTCAAAAAATAAAAGTATCCTACTCATTATTACTTAGATTTACCATTGTCTTACACTATCTGTGCCTTTGATTATTGTATTGATTGTTTACATAAAAACATTTATGTTTATGTAATGTCTCTAAAAGATTTGTTCCAAGCATATTGAAGATCTAAATAGAAAAAAAATATTTAAAATTTAATCTACACTGCCCTATAGCTCAACTTGTATACTAAAATATTACATGTCAAAGTTATTTAGTTATATATTAAAAGTTACTACCTAGGTAGTTCTGTATTATTCTAAATCAGTCAGAATTTCAAGAATAGAAATAATTGTAGGTTATTAAAGTTACACAAAATTTCTCTCCTTGTTATCCTTTCTGTTTTCTTTTAATTGTTCTGGATTGTGAAAGAGTTGAACATACCACATTGAAAACTATAGCAATTGTAATTAGGTTGATTCTAATGGCTAAATGGCATTATTTCCTAGCATTTAAATCTATTTTTTTAGAATTTATCTAATGTGTTTAGCTGAAGCAGCTAAGTTAATATTGCTTGATGTTTATGAGCAATTATGTACCTTCCCACTTCCCAATCCCATGTTAATATTTAATTTCATGCACAGAGAAAGTTGAGTGAGAAAAAATATTTTTATAAGAATAAATCAAGTCATTATTCACATTTATTCTATTATACTGAGCACATGAACCCATTTGGTATCATGAAGCTCTAGACATCTAGATCATCTTGTGATCCCTTTGTCAAGTCTCATCACAACTTTGAAATAAAATAAAGGCAGCAAAGAATAATTATGGCGTTAGTATAACTATTTCCTTAGGCTCGAAATACAAGAAGTCTTATCACATATATGTTTAACTCATCTAAATCCTATGTTTCAAAATAGTGACCACCCAAAATTGTGAGGTGAATTATCCCAGAAACTCCCCTCTCCTCCCAGTTCTTTACAGCTTGTGATTTTTCTCTTCCCATTTTCCCCACAACATTGTCTGGGGTGGGACCTCAAGTGACAGTATTTGCTGTCAAGAAAAGAGGCAAAATAACAAATTGTCTTTGCTCATTCTTTCCCACCATTGCACAGGCTTCCTCTCTCTCCTAAGAGGTTGTGCCCACATTAGCCTTGTGTCTACTGTTGCCTTCTCAAGACTCCCTGCAGTTCCCAGCCCCCTGTCTTCAAACACTCTGTTCTGATCTCTGCCTTACATGCACCTCTATCCCAGAGCATAGAGCCAGTTTCAGCCATTTAGGGGTGGTAGAGTCTCAGAATCTACTTTAGGGTAGGTAAAAGAGACTATATGGCTCCCATCACAAGGGATGAGAGTATTGCAGATGGCAAAGCCATGTTGGAATACATTTTTCCTATCAAAGCATTCCTGTAAATTGGTTGGGCTATGTATTATTTTGATTATGAACTACATATTATTTTGAATATATACTTCAGATATATTATGGATTAAATAGTTTTTTAAAGTTCACCTGGGAAACCAAACACCATGTGTAATATTATTTCATTGGGAAATTTGAATTTCAGGCAACTGCCAACCCATTCATAAGTTGGAGACTGCCCAAAATATGTCAAGTTTGAGTGTGCAATATAATTGATGTGTATCATTTGGTGTTAAAAAAAAAAGTCCTCCAAAACTGGAATTGTTAGGTCTTCTCATTGCCACCATTTATCTTGTTCCTTTCAGGAGATTCATGTTAAGTAAAACTTGATGGAATCTATCGTAACATTTGATGTTGGTTTCTTATGTCAGAATCTTAAAAGGCGTTCTTAATGAAATGTTTTGTTTTCAAATTTTTACTCTTTAAAGGTATTTTCTTCTGTCAGTAGTTGGAAACAAAGTTACAAGAGAATAGCTATAAAACTATATTGCTAAAGCAATCTTTTAGAAAGTATAAAATTATTATAGACTTTATTAAATTTGTTACAAATTATTTGAAAAGCTAGAAAACATGAGGAAAGGGAATCAAAATTAAATCTCTCACTACTGACAGTTTGTTCCTTCTTTCTCCCTCAAGTTCAGTTCTTCTGCTAGTGTAGATAAATATTTATCTCTTGTAATCTTTTTCAGAAATATATTGGGCACATTTCATCTGATACTGGACATGAGTGACTTGGGATTTAAACTCCCATGAAGACTAAAGCTACCTAAGGTTTGGCTCTGCCTATTAGCCTTCAGTCATGCACAAAACAAGGTTAATTGCAATGTGCCCAAGACAAGGGGAAACATGTGCTGAATTGGAAATAACCCTCATGTTTCTCTGGGCTCTCGCTTTAGGAATCCCAAATCCCTGGAAGAAATGTATGATTAGAACGACAGACAGGGAAGATCTATATGAGTTAAAAAGTCAGTTCAATTGAGTATTTGCAGCAACTATCAAGGGGGAATAGCTTTTATGGGAGCAGAAAATATTGTTCTCTTGAAGATATGTTGGTCTATTTTAAGATGGATCAGATTCTGTTGCTGAAAGTGAAGTTTTCACCCCTGTATATGATAGTATTGCAAGAAGAAAATACAAAAAGGCAGTTTGATAACCTTTAAAAAAGAATATTTAACCCCAAGCAGTGTAAAGTGAAGATTGTCTTTAAAACTTGATTCTATCAATATTTAATCTACATTTTGAAAAATGACTTGAATGTGAGTGGAGTTTTCAGAATTATTCCCAGATCCCCAAACTCTTCTGTCCATTTTTATTTCTTCCCATTTTTATCCATGTGCTTGAGACAAGCAGAACTGTAATGTAACCAATCAACCAGATTTTAGTCAGAAAATAGATACTGGTCAGATATAGTTTCTAAAGCTGTCTTCAGGGTGGTCTGAGTTCAACTCTCTGTTAATGCTGATATTGTGATCTAACAGTAACAACCACTCTTAGGACCAAGATCTGACCATTCCTTTTCCAGTAAGATTCCTATCTGTTCTGGATGCTAGCACTTAGTCCAAAACTATATTCAGCCAGGCCTTTAAGTGGGAGGTATTAGGCTCACACTTTTCAGCTCATTATACCCTAAAATTGATACCTCTCAGAAAAATTGCCTAAGGTTTAGGTTTTAACTCATGTCTAGGGTCTTCCCAAAAGAGTAGAAAGATTCTCAACATACATAGAATATGAATCAAGCATGGGATAAGTATTTATTTCATATACACACACACACAAAAAGTACTAAACACAAATCACCATTAAGTATTCAAGGACAGAAAGACTTAAAGCTTGATCACATAATTTACAGTTATTCCCCACCTGGAGACTGATAATTAAAATCCCATCAGAATATAATTGAGATTTTTCAAGTGGACATTGTTATATTTCATCACTTTTCTTTACTGTCCCAATAACGTCTACATTTATTGGCCAACAGGACCAGGGCTAGGGTTTCTCTTCTTACTAGTAGTCATCTTGTGCAAAACAATTTCACTACCACCAGGAAGTTCTCATGACTATATCATTCAAACTCAAAAGATTCCCTCCAAACCTTTACATTTCCATCTTGAAATCAGTATTTGATCACCTCTTCAAGAAATGAAGCACAAAACAGAAAAGGCAGACAGATGGCCAGGTACATACTCTACCAATTGAGATCATCCGCTTTATCTGCCACATGAGAGAAATTGCAATGGTATCCACAATAGGAGCAAATAGTTATGGCAAGATGAAAGATTCATAAGAAGAGCATGATCTAGAAACTGCAACTACCTTCTACCAGATGTGGAATCCTGCTTTTGCTTCATGACACCAAAAGGTCAGATCTTTTCAGTGTTGAATCATATATGGCCAGAAATAGTCATTACCAAAATGCCACCACACTCAGCTAGCATACATTGTTGGCTAGAAATAAGCAGAGCAGCTTTCTCATGCCTCGTTCATCTTATAGTTAGAATGAAAAAAATTTCATGGATTTTGGTTAAAAAAACAGTGAGGAAGAGATTCTATTTATTTCATGGACTAAGAAGTTTCAAGCTGGAAGGGATCTTGGAAGCTAGCTATTTCGGCATCTTTATTTTAAAGATGAGGACTCCAAGACAATAAGCCTTGATCTGACCTTGTCACCCACCACCCTCTACCCACACTCAGTGAACTCCAGTGACTGCCTATCAGGTCTAGAATCAAAAACAAAATCCTCTGTGGTTCAAAGCTCTGCATAATTTTTCCCTACATTTTCCAGTTTTCTTAAATCTTACTGCCTTCAAATTCCTTTCTGCCACCATCTCCATGTACTCTTATCTGATGACACAGATCATACTGTTCCTTGCAAAAGACACTCCCATCTCAAGGCTAAGCATTTTCATTGGAAGACTCCCACAATTGGAATATTCTCTTCTTTCATTACCTCTTGGTTTCCCTGGCTTCTTTGAGTTCCAGTTAAAACCCCATCTTCTACTAGAAGCCTTTCATGATCTCTTTTAATTCTGGTACCTTACCTTTGATTTCCCTGTAGGTATCTTATCTGTACATCGTTGCTTGTGTTTTGTCTCCAACATTCTATTGTAGGGCATCCTTGATAGCACTATCTTTCTTTTGCATTCCTTCATATCCCTAGCTTTTAGCACAGTGCCTAGCAGATGATAGATGCTTAAAAAATGTTTATTGACTAACAGAGATAGTAAGGAGAAGAGTTTGGATTAGAACCCAGGTCCAAAGACTCCTAATGTACTGTGCCTTCCACTACATCATGCTGTTTTCAGAATACAAGTTTTTCTATTAAATTTTTATCTTGTTGACAGCTGGTAGGACCTTATGAATATTTATTGGAATGCATAAAGATAACAGAGTCCTGGTTTCCTTCTTAACTGCATAGTAATTCTGTATACCAGACATCTCCACAACAGAAATCTTATCTCATACTTTAGTGGTCACTCAGAATAACAAGATCTAAGATTTTAGGACTTTTTGTAGGAATCTAATTCTTTCCATGCCTAGAAAATAATGCTTACATTTAACACATCTGACAAATGATTATTCAGCTTTTGGTTAAAGGCTTGTAGAATACCTTTGAAGCAGTCCATTGAATTACAGTATAGTGGTAATTATTAAGAAATTCCCCCCCTTTTTTCAGGCATCAGTCAAATTCTTTTTAGCTTCCACACTTTTGTTCCTAGTTCTTTCCTGTTGAGGCAAACAGAAGAGTACTAGTCCTTTCTTTTTTTCTGGATAACAACGTAGCCTTCTGAGTATTTGAGTTAAGCGATCATATTCTCCTTGATTCTTTTTTACTTTGAGCTGAAATATGCATAGACCCTTCAACCAGTCCTCATTTCACATGAACTTGATATACAGTGATTCTGGGTTACTTTCCTCTGACTCCTCTCCAACTTGTTAAAACCCCTCATAGAATGCTATGCTCAGAACTGAATATAATACTCTAAATGTGGCCCAATCAGACAGAATATAAGACCATCACCTCCTTATTAAGAGGGGGTAAGGAGTGGCAATGGACTGCAATCCTGGAAAACCCTAGCCCACAGAGGCTATGAGACCCTTAATTCTTAAAAATTAGTGCTATAGTAAAATTGAATGGATTGCCTCAGCTAGTCTAGAAGTTTTAACCAAAAATTGAATGATTATTTGTCAGATGTATTAAAGTAAGGATTATTTTCTAGTCATGGATGGAATTAGATTCATTCCAATAGTCCTAAAATCTTAGATCTATGAATAAGAATACCTCAAAAGAAGGAGCAGATAGCTCTAACAAATGCAAACAGAGACTTAAAGGGGGAAAATGGACATCCCATAAAGACCTGAATATCAAAGAGAAATGAAACAAGATATAAAAAAGGAATACATACACACACACAAATAATGAACTCCCAGAAAAAGAGGATAGATTAAATCATCTATTCCATGAAACAACAAAAAATATGAGGAGAAAAAAGGTTAAAAAATGGAAGAAAAGATAAGCTATCTGATATCAAAAACAACTACCTGGAAAACAGGTCAAAAAAGAGTGAAGGTACTCATATTTATTATAGTTAAAATGTCAATTAAAGAAAGAATTCTCTGCATTAGAAAAAAAAAAAACATTGCACTGAAAAACAATACCTTGAAATAAGTTGTCACTTTAAAGAGACTATTTTTTAATCTGAATAAAACCTCTTTTTGCATTTAAAAAACAAAGAAATAATTCTGTGAATACATCCAGAAAGAAACTTCAAAAGGAAAGACCTATGAATGTTATGACCAAAATTCAGAGCTCCCTCATCAAAAGGAAACCAGTGTAACCATCCAAGAAGAAGTAATTTGGGTACCAAGCAGCCACAGCAGGGAACACACAGGACTTGAAAGCTCCTAACATAAATGAGAGGAGATCATGGAATATAATAAGGCAAAAGATATAAATTTACAATCAAGATTAACATCTTGACAACAATAAGCATAATGCTACAGGGGAAAAGATGGAACTTTGATGAGATTTTGCATTTTAATGCAAAATTTTCTACATTTTGATGCAAGATTTTATTCATTTTAATGGAAAAAAATAGTGAGCATGAACCCTGAAAAACAAGATCCAGAGAAAACTAGAAAGGTAAATTTATTTTTGTATGATGATGAAACACTAACTTTTTAATAGGAGAAAAGACATAGTTAACCTTTTTGTTCTTTAAAGGTTATTTAGAGAGTTAAACAAGACAATCAAAAGCCTAATTTTACAAAATAGCTGACATCACGTCTAATTCATATAAACATCATAGAGTTCAATAATATTTTTGTTGGTAAAATATTATTTACAAAAGTCAGTAATATTGTATACTATTCATATTAGTAAAAAAATCTGTCATTCCAGCAGATTAAAATTTCTTTAATAATCTAAGCAATATATTAATAACTGATAAGAAAAAAGATGCACTGAATGAAGTGTAGGTTTGGTCTAGGTGCACAGTTAGGAGGAAAGGCATTGATCTATTAGTAACTACACATCTTTGTATAGTTACTTTGGTTTTGGTTCTTTGAGTAAATATTCTGTTTTTATCATGTAAGAATAATTTTTATAGATTTTTATGTCATTGAATGAGTATGTCATATAATATTCTATGTACAGGTTAACTTGTAATTGACTAGTCTGTTAATTACTAAGCTAAGGCATTATATATACCCCCATTAAAAACCCCTATAGATAATTTGCTGAGTGTCAATTAAATTTCTTTCTTTTTAAAACAAAATTATATATTTTATCGTGGTTAGTTTTATAACTGCACTATAACCAAGGTCTAAAATGACCCCAAAACTCTTTCTAACCTCCCCAATAGATTTAACACTGTGAGTTTGACTTAACAGCTGACTTAACAACTTCTTTGCATCTGGTTGAGGCTTTGCCCCTTCCATCAGGTAAGTTAACTGACACCAGTTGTGTCTGTGCTTTGATAGTGAACATTAATATGATTTTGTAGTGCTTAATTTCTTCCAAAAATTAATCACCTGATGATATACTATATTGTACTATTTACTATTGTTTCATGATAACTGACTTCCAAAATAAATTGTTAGCTTCTTGAGTTCAAAGACTACCCCTTTTACCTCTTTTATAACATCCTACATTGATTAGTGAGATATTGAGCACATAGTGGGCATTCATTCAATAAATATTTATTTTCTGTCTGCCAGCTGTAAAATAGGGATGAAAATAGCACCTCCTTCCCAGGTTTGTTATGAGAATCAAATGAGATGATATTGAACATGTTGCCTGACATGTGAAAAAGGCTTAATAAATGCTCCTTTTATTCTTTCCTTCATTTTACCATGTGTTGTTAGATCCCTTATTGTTGAGGGTTATTTCTATTTTTCATGGAGATTGGCATATGCATCAGTGATCTCACAGGTGTGTGTGATCCCTAAAGAAGATCCTCTCTTCATCTTGTTACCCTGTCTGTATCCTCAGGGGTGACTGAAGTTCCTCAATTCTCACAGAGGGTCGGTGCAACATGCTGGGGAGGCTTTCTCTAAGTCTGTTGCCATTGTATGACTAGCAGTAGAACACAAGGTTATCCAGTATTTGAAATAAATTTCTTATATAAACACGCATGCATACATGTATAATCATGCATGCACCTGTACTTGTGCGCAGGAACACATACCTATACACATATGTATATATACATGCGTATACACACACGTGTGTGCATATGTATATATACACATGTATATATGTACACCTATCATAATACAAAGCATATATACAAATGCTTGCACATGTATGTACACATATGTGTAGATATATAGAATATTTATGTGTATATGTTTATAATGAGAAAATAATTGCGAAGTGTTTAAAACAGTGTCTGCTCCATAATAAGTGCTATATAAATGCTATTAACATACTTTGCTCACTACCTTTTTTCACTCTTCTCTTATGAAAAACAATACTTATAGTGGGAAAAATGCTGAATACTAGAATATCAGTGCTTAGTATCAAGAAGTCATGAATTTGATTGCTCTCTCTGATAGCAGTTGAGTGACCGTGGGCAAATGAATGAACCTTTGTGGGCTCCCATGTCCTCATCTGTAAAGTGTGTATAATCATATCTGTGGTATTTGCTTCATTGAACCATTTTGGGGATAAATAAAATAAAACATATTATCTACTTTGCTAGCCTCAAAGGATCGTGGAAGTGTCTGCTAGTTTCATTATAACTTTTATTCTGCATCTCCCGTATAATTCTTCATTGGTCATACGTTACATGACCCTCCCCATTGCCCTTTCACTAATTTGCAACTGTAAATCTTAATTTTGGTGTTCAATCATGTCTGACTCTCCATGACCACATTTAGAATTTTCTTGGCAAAGATAATGGAGTGGTTTGCTATTTCCTTCTCTAGCTAACTGTACAGATGAGGAAACTGAGTAGGGTTAAATGACTTACCCTAGGGTCACACAGCTAGTATATGTCTGAGGCTGAATTTGAACTCAGGTCTTCCTGATTCCAGGCCTGGTACTCTATCCATTGTACTACTTATGATTCTTCATAGGCTTTTGTGCTTTGTAAACAAATAGCATCACTGAAACATTATTGATATTAAAAGATGGAACTATGTTTCAGGGAGAAATTTGGGATATTTTCACTCTACAATTTCTTAAATCCAATCCAGGCATTATCACACCTAATTAATTAATTAATTAATTCTGGGCCCAGTTTATTTTCCACCAGGATCTGCCCAAGCTATATATACAAGGTACCCAAAAGCTGTTCTATTATACATATTTTAGATCTGTGTGATAGATATGTAAATATGTACATGTTGTCTCCTCTGTTAAAATGAAGGTTCTTAAATTCAGGAATTAATTATTTTGCTTTTTAATTTTTGTTTTTTTAATTTATCTTTGTATCTCCTATGTTTAGCAAAGGACATGGCAGACAGTGTAAGTGCTTAAAAAGTGATACTTGATTATGAATCTAAGTAAAATTCTTTGCAAACCTCAAGCTGTTATTGCCAGCTACTTCAAGCATTTTCCTTATTCAGGTTGTTGCAGTTTAGCACTTTATGTTTTTCAGTGTTATATTGTTCTCTAATTGGTTCATTTATGTACACATATACATACATATATGTACGTAGACATAGATGTGCGCATACATAAATATGTACACATAAACAGATTTATATATATACATACAGAAGCCTTGTCTCCTAAATTAGCACTTAATTCTAATTATCTCATAAATGTTAGTTTTATCTCCCCAGTTATTGAGGAATGCATTTTATTCTTATGCCATATCCCCTTCTTGGGGCAGCTAGGTGTCATGGTGTATATGGTGTTGGATCTGGAGTCAGGGACACTTGTGTTCAAATTTGACCTCAGATATTTACTATCTGTGTGACTCTTGGTAAGTCACTTAACCCTGTTTGCCTCAGTTTCCTCATCTGCAAAAATGAGCTGGAGAAGGATATTGCAAACCACTCCAGTATCTTCATGCAGAAAACCTCAAATGAGATCATGGAGATTCAGACATTACTGAAATGACTGAACAGCAAAAACTATCCTTTCCATTACTTAGAATACCGCTCTGCACATTGCAGCTATGTAATCAACACTTTGAATCGCACTAGAATGTAAAAGCATATAGGTGGAAATGATCATGCTTTCCTGGATGAGGAGCTAACAACAGAAGAGATGTGATGGAGAATAGTGAAAGATGAAAGTCATAGAGAGATCAGAGAGAATACTGACAAGCCTTGAAAACCAAGCATAGAAATTTAATCTTGATGGAGGGGAAATGGCAAACTTCGAAGGTTTTTGGGCAAAAACAATATTTAAGCCTACACTAAAGATTAATCTGACAGTGACATCCAGAATGGATGGCGGTAGAGTCTAAACTCATTGCTGTTTCATCTGTAGATCAGAGGTATCAAACACATGACCAGTGAATCACATGCAGCCCACAACACTACTGAAAGTGCCCTGAATTAAATTAAAACATATTTGAGAAAGATTTAACAAAAAATACAATAAAACATTAATAATGTCAATACATGGTTTTCTAAATTAGTACATAGTCTGTATAGGATCTTTGTGTACAGTTTCACTGCTCCTGTTTCTTTTCCATTTGAGTTTGACACCAGTTCTGTAGATGCTAAGCCATTGGAGTGGGAAAAAGAAGAAACAGGAATGAGAATTATTTCAAAAGAAAAATCAGTACAACTTTGTAACTGACTGTATATGAAGGATTAAGTAGACAGACAGGGAAAGCCTCAGTTCAAGTTTTTGAGTATATCTCACCAGCAGAGTGGTGGCGGCACTGACAGACGGTGAGGTTAGAAGGGAATCTGTTTAAGAGGATTAGTTTACTTTTGGATATTTGAGTTTAATGTTCCAGGAAGAT
Source organism: Bettongia penicillata ogilbyi (assembly GCA_023548195.1). Lineage (NCBI taxonomy): Eukaryota > Metazoa > Chordata > Mammalia > Diprotodontia > Potoroidae > Bettongia > Bettongia penicillata. The sequence continues at coordinate 1,499,941 of JAJHZJ010000052.1, read as the reverse complement.
AGCTGGGTAAAAATATTACATAGTTATTTGGAGATAATGAAACAAACCTGCATGAGATTACTAGGTATAGAGATTTGGGACATAGACATTACTGTCAAGAATCATGAGTTGGTTGACCATGAATTTTTAATTAAATTTAATTTCATTTCCAGTGTTCTTTCCTCATTGCCTGTATACTTTTAACTTTGCTTTTTGATGGTTTACTGTGAATTCCCATATGCTCATTTTTCTGCTATCCTTATTTCTTTTATGAATAAGTAGGCAGGAATGGTATTGATCCACCTACACTATTCATCTGTTAGAGAAGCATATAAAACAGAAATGTTTGCTTTAGGCTCAGTTCCAAACTTTACACCTAGTGATTTTTTCTTGAAATTTGTTGACATACTCTGTATTTCACATACAGTGTATTCCAAAAAGTTTCCAGGAGTGACTGCAGGAAGACAATCGATCACAAATTGACTGTAGAAACTAAAGACAGAGAATATTAACAGAGCAGTGGTTGCATTGCTAGTAGAACAGCAGTTTCCTTTGTTCCTGAAACTCTCATAGCTAAGAATATAAGGTATAAAGTGACCTCAGAAGATTTTCAGAAAAAAAAGGCATTATTTTTCCTTATATTTAGTCAGTTGACTGAGTTCATTTTGCTTTTTTATTTATATCACTAGTTTGTAGAACAGGGACTTTCCTAGAACAGACTCTTGACATTTGCTTGTTGAATTGAACCAGTTCTTTTCAAAATAGTTTAAAAAAAAAAACAGTATCAGGCATGAATGAGTATATTACAGAAGAAGCTACCAACAGAGCTGGAGTTAGTCAAGAGAATTCTTAGATATTATTGTCTATGTTAACATAGGCAAGTCAGTTAACATCTAGAGTCTCAGTTTTCACTTCTGTAAAATTGGAATAATAATATTAGCATCACTGGGATTGTTGTTTGGAAAGTACTTTGCATTATTTTAAAGTTACACATGCACTCATATAATACATGCATATATATATACATATGTTTGTTGTATAATAATTCACATTTGTATAAATATTTAAATAGCCAAAATACCCCCATTCCTACAGTTTGGTGGTTCAATGACATTACATCGAACAGAAGTTGATGATGACTTTGCAGGATTTCTTCTGTATACATAATATTTCTTTCCCCCTTGTTTGTATTTCAGCAGCTGTAGCTGTATATATAATACCCTATTGATCAAACTAGACTACATCCTTGCCATTTCTAGATCTCATTCTGCCATCTACCATGTTTATGTATATAAGTGTGAGCTCTCACCTTCATATATAAGTGTGTGAGTTGTCAGTAGCAAGAATAAGAAACGCTTCTTTATAACATGAAGGACTTGGATGAAATAGCCTCTGAGGTTTCCAGTTCTAGATATATGATTCCATCATAAATACAGAAATATGTATCCAAGATGGAATAGTATTGATACATAGGAAATGTCCAAATAGTTCTATTAGGGTTTAGAGAAAGACAACATCATTTAAAACTACAGATGATAATACGAACAGGAAGTCAGGGAAAGTTTCATGGAGGCAGGTAGGATAGCAGTACACAGGAAAATATTTAACAACCAACTTTCTGCTGAAATATACATATTAAACAATTTTCAGTATAGTATTCATTATTGACATCTGCATCCCTTTCCAAAGTCTAGAAATCAATAGAATAACAAATCAAGCATGATTTGTAGCATTAGCCGATTTAAGATGAATAAATTGCTCTGACTAAAAATTTAAAAATCAGCTCTCATGATGTGATTCAAACCAGTGCCAGCACACCCCAATAGAACCTGGGACACTGGGAAATTGCACACTGAAGGCTAAGGATTTAAGTAATAAGTATCGATAATAACTTATATAATCATTTATGTAATGTTTTCCTCAATGCCATGGTATATATAATACAAGTCTTACTTCCATTTTACAGAGAAGCAGACAGGCTCAGAGAAATTATAATTTGCCCAAGGTCACTTAGGTAGTCCATATCAGATCCTCAAATAGAACCCAAGTCTCCCTGGGTTAGTCCTTGCTCTCTGTCTCTTCTACAGAGATAGTCTATTATAGCTATTGAGTACAATGAACACAAAGCTACAAAGATGCTAGAGGACAGGATAAAGTCCAGGAAGATGAAGTGGGCTAGTTTAACCAAAGCCATAGTGCATTTTATGTACAGTCCTGGCTGTAAAAACACAAAAAAGGGGAAGAAAGTGTTGTAGAACTAGAAGCCTTGCAAGGTCATAGACCTCTGTTTGCTGAAATCTCATTGAACGACCAAGCTAAAGAAATGAGGTATTCAGATTATTGGAATTTTGAGGATAATGTGTAGTTAATTTTAAAAATCCATTTTAAAAAATCAACCCTTGAAAATGATCCTGAAATGTTTACTTTCTCCTCAGAGAAAACATGGTATACTGGAAACAGAACTGAACCGTCCTCTGATGTTTGCAAATCCCACGGTACCCTGTGGTCATGATATTGAACATAGGTTGTAGCTTCAGGTGACTGGGATACATTTCTGCACTTTCCAGAAAATGTCTTGGAAAGCCCCACCACTGTACCCCATATTAGATGAGCCTTGATTATATTTTTGTACTTGTTTTTCAAGGATCCCACATAATTATCATTATTCTAGGCACACAGGTATTCAAGAATATTTACTGATTAAAGGTGGTGCAGTAGATAGAACAGTGGCTTTAGAGTCAGGAAGACTTGAGTTCAAATTTATCCTTAGACCCTACCTGTGTGACCTTGAGCAAGTCACTTAACCCTCTTTGCCTCAGTTTCCTCATCTGTGAAATGAGTTGGAGATGGAAATGGTAAAGCACTACAGTGTGTTTGCCAAGAAAACCTCAAATAAGGTCATGAAGAGTAGGATGTGACTGAAGAAGAAAAAATCCTTTGCTTTCACATATCTTCTTAAAAAGGCCTTTTCCAAGAGTTTTGCTGATACCATAATTCTAGTGCAATTCACACTGAGGTATATAAATGGTAATGCCACCTGACCTGTTTACTACCCATCAATGCATTTGAATCAATGTGACAAAAGTTCAAAACAAAGCAGGTTCAGGTAATTGTGGAGAGGGGGGCAATTAGGGGGAATAGTATAGGGTGAGAACTCAAGTCAATGCCATGCTTTTAATAAATATGTCTTCTCTTACTAATGTATGTATTTCATCTTTGTACTCTGCTTCCAAGAAGACCAGAGATAGCTTACAAAGACAGGAAAACAGAATAAGAAAAGACATTTTAAAATAAAATGAACTAAGAGATATCCTAATCACATAAAAATAATTGCCACTGTCTGGCATCAGAGTTCATAGCGCGAGCACAATAAATTTGGCTCCATTTTCTGGCAGCTATGGCAAAAAAGAAGATATATTTGTGGGATTACAGAGTTTTCGTTTTCATTGATATTCAGCGTCTTGAGAGGAGAGACTTTCTTTCTTGTAACCCAAGTGTTTAACACAGTGCATGAAACAGAACAGGTAATTAATAAACGTATATTAAATTGAATTTTGTGAAAATTGAGCATTGAGCTCTGTCCCTCCTCCTCCCTGTTCTACCTCCATTTGTTTTAAGAAAGGAAGAGGTGCTACTTCTATTACTGGAAGGTAATACTGGCACTTGGTAAGAAAATGACCTCTCTCTTTGCCCCACCCCACCCCACTGCCTACCCATATAGCTCCTTAAGTTTCATGTGTAATTTTGAATTGTAATTATTTGTCTCTTTATCCTGTCCCCTTACTAAGTTACAAGATCCACAAAGTCAAGGACTGTATCTTATCTAAACTTTGTTTCTCCCTATGAATTTGGCAAAATTCTCTTCACAAAGAGAATAAATGATTCGTTAGTTGTTGAGCTGAACAATGACAGTCTTAGGTGATGTATAAGTAAAGTAATCAAACAATGTGACTATTTCTCACAAGATCTCACCATAATCTTATCATTTTAATTTATTATCTTTCAATGTGTTTATAATTTATAATATTTGAAACTATACTAGTAGAATTTACTTTTTAGTACCACTAAACAGATACTAGAAAACCACAAATAAACTTTAGCAGTTTTTTGAATATTTTAATCTGACTCTTTAGGATATGAGAAAGCATATTATTTATGTTCTATGAAATTTTCACTGACCACCAAACTGATTACCTGCCCAGTTCAAGGTTCAAGTTTAAGAATTTCAGACTAAATAATGCTTTTGTCTGGCTGTATTATCAGTCCCCTCTCTTTCTGTGAATTTTCCCAGTAGCTGAATCAGCCAGAATGCTGATGCTAACAGTGATAAGATTTACACTTTAGGGTACTGAAGTGAGAATATTCTTCCTGAACATCTGTCTTTGGATCAGTCTTTATCATTATCTATCAAGTTTGTCAACCTCAAGTTTATAATGGAAGCAGGAAGGAATTGATTACTTTGGCAGCTATTTAAAGTGCTGATATAGGAGGGATTTTTTTTTAAAGGTAAGAATATCATTTAAACTTAATGTAAGAATTTTTCTTAGAATATCTAAATTTATCTGGAAACAAAGAACACCAAAGTTATCACTATTTTAACAGATTTGAAGAAAATGTTGTCAGTTGTACCTGTGGCTAAGTAATATGTAATGATTTAAATCTTGTGCATTTTATCATCTTGCGTCAATTATTTGGGGAATATTCTTATGCAAAGGGAAATTTTTCATCAAAATGGGGGAATTTAACTTACTCAAATAGGTGTTTTGTGTGAGGAATAAATCCTAACAGGAAGATAGCTAGAAGAAGAACACAACCAGGAGAGAAATACATAGAAATTAATCAAAATGTGAAGGAGGAGGAGAAGAAAGAAGAGAAAATAATAATGATAAGAGACTCTAAATTGTAGGGGAAATCTCTCCGAGAAGAAAGGGCAACTCAATAAAAATGTTTTATTAAGGGACTTAAAACAACAACACAAAGTTTGGAATGCATTGAAACTTGTAGATATGAAAAGGGCAAGAAAGAACACAAAAGCTATAAGGGGACAATAGACAAAATATTTTACCCATGCAGAAGAGAAACCACATGTCATAATGAGGTAGATTAAATAAGCCTTTGCCTTACATTACCTTCCAAACTGAATTATACATTGTTATTTTTTACACTTCTGTTTTTCCATGGCAGGAATGCCTGCATCATTTTCCTTTTTTAAATATTGCTTACTGTTTTAGGTTATTTTCCTTTATAAATTCCTTAGCTTTGATGTCATATATAAATCCCCCTACCTGGAGCTGGCTTCAGTTGTTTCATAAATTTCAGGCTCTCTATTTTATTTCCTTTCTTATATTCTGCAAATATGTATGTTATGAGATATTCAAGCATATGATATAACAACTGGACTTTATTTTCACAGACATTCCCATGTAAGCACATTATAACTGTTTCCTTTTCATATTTTAACACATTTAGTAAGCCAGAACTGTGGAATGAACCCCAGAACAGTAAACTAATATGGCATAAGACCCCTACAGTTGTTTTCCCTGCTTAACCAAGGGATTCATTAAGCTGCCCTGTCAACTATATTTGGTGAACAAAAATCTGTGGAACCTTAGATAAATACTGATCCACCTTCCTAAATTAATTTTTGTAGTTATTCCTCTTTTTCTGAGATAACCAGCTGGGAGTCATTTGTTACTTGAAATAATCCTGTGATGCAGGAATTAGTGTTTTACCCTTTTTATAAAGGAGTAAGCTGAGGTTGAGACATTAAATGGACTTGCACAGGTTCACATAACGAGTAAATGTCTGAGATAAGATTACAATTCAGAGTATTTTCACATGACCCTATAAATTTTTACAGAATATTTGGTGAACAGGCATAGCCCCTAATTTTTAAGGTCTTTTAATTGACATTAGTAATATGGAGATATGATTAGACCTAGAGGATATTGCTGAACAGACATTTAAAGAACATTATTAAGGAGGAATTGAATGATTTGCTTACTATATATATAAAGAACAAATATTGCAGTCTCACTGTATTGTAGGAAGTTATGAAATTCTGTGACTAGAGAGTAAAAAAAGAAAAGAAAGAAAATTTCCTTACTGTAATGAAAGTCATATGTTAAGTATTTGTGTGTATATATATATATGTGTGTGTATATATATATATATATATATACATATATATATATATATATATATATGATAATGGTATTGGCCATTTCATAGATAAGTTTAGAAAGTAATTAACAGATCACAGTGGGCAAGATTAAGAAATCATCCATATAATTTAATTATAAACATTGAACTTAAGTAATAGCAGAAATTATATACTTTATTTTCATGTCAAACCATTTGTCAGACAGTGAGAGGAACTGCAGTAGTGTTATGTTCAAATATTGGATTATTGATATGTACCTTTCTTCAGATATCTACGAGAAGACTTTTCCAACCTCCCCCCTACTTCTATTCCAACCACTGACCTCCTAGGCTTCCTTTAAGGCCCAACTAAAATTCTGCTGTCTGCAGGAAGCCTTCCCCAACCCCTCTTAATTCCAGTACTTTCCCATTATAATTATTGTAATTATTTCCCATTTATCACATATGTATAGCTATCTATCTAATCTTGCTCTGTGCATATTTTTGTGTTTATTCAGTAAGCCTTCAGAATACATAGGCATGCATACAAAAGAAGAAATTTTCAGATGCAGACTATTCAGTTTTCCTCCATAATTTTAACTTCTCATTATATAAAATTAATGTTAGGTTTAAAAAATTATATTAAATTAGAACTATTGAGTTTATATAACTAGAATTGGCAGATAGGTAGTGCTATAGATACAACTCTGTGTTAGGAATGAGGAAGACGAGTTCAAAACTTGCTTCAAGCACTAACTATGTGCCCATGCCTTACTGACTTAACTTCTCACTCTGCTTCATCATCTGTAAAATAGGAATATCAATAAAGTCTGCCTCTTAGGGTTGTTGTATCAAAAAAGATAATATGTGTAAAGTGTTTTGTAAACCTTAAAGCTCCCTACTGTCAATCATTCCAGATGTGTCTGATTCTTTGTGACCTCATTTGTGATTTTCTTGGCAAAGATACTCGTTTGCCATTTCTTTCTCCATTTCATTTCACATATGAGGCAAACACACAGCTAGTGTCTGAGGCTGCCTTTGAGCTCAAGTCTTCCTGACTCTAGGCTCAGTACTCTATCAGTTGAGTCACTTAGCTCTCTACCCATGTCAATTATTAGTATTATGTATTTATGTGTGAATGTATAACGGAAATTATGAGTATATCTTAAATATCCTGAAATAGCTAATTTTTTTTAAAAATTTTTTCTATAAACCATAACAAGTCAGATCAATATATATATAAATCAATATCAGATTAATGTATATATTTATTATATACTTATATATAATATAATATATTATATTATATTATATTTTCCAATTACATTTATATTTCCAATTATATAATCCAATAACATTATGTATATATATAAAACACCACACAATTAGAATGAGTTTAAGTACTGGGGAAGTATTTCTCTGATTTGAAATGAAAACAATTAGAAGTAAAATACAAAATGACCTAATTTTTTTGACAAAAGCTTTTGATCTTTTCTCACAGTAACCTGAGAAAGTGGATAGTGTAAATATCATCAACCCCTTTTACACAGAGGAATTGAACTAAAAAAGTAAACTTACTAAGAGGAAGTGGTAGAGCCAGCTCTCAAGACCAAGTCTTGTAACTCCTCATTTGATGCCCTTTCTGCCATTATCATTCTCCCTCTCTACCAAAGAAAATCCCTTTAGAATATAGGGAGACCTTCCATACTTGGAGTTCCCTATGTTGACAAAATCGCAGTCCAGGACAAAGAAACAAGCACAGTAAAATATAGAGTCCCTTTTAGTTTTATGTGTTTGTTTTAATGAACTGTAGTTTTAAAGATCTAGACATTTATTCCAAATAACTTTTTAAAAAAATTCCTATCAACTTCCTATTGAGGTAACTCTGGTCTTAATACACTTTTGCAGATTAAATTGCTAGATAAGTTCATTTCTATCACTGAGTCAATTCAATCTAGCTTTAGAAGTTTCTGGTTGTTCACCTATATGGAATGATTTCAGGAGTCCTGTGAAAGATCCTTTATTTACTAAAAATCACCAGCTGTCAGTGTTTGAAATGTCATTTGTCTTTGGGCCTTTAAGACTTTTTATTCTTCAAGAACTCTTACTAAACATAGACCTGTATGATACTGTAAGCTGTTATCAGTCCATACCTTGGGGATAGTAATGCCATTAAAACAGCATGTCTACTTCACTCTATAAATATTTATCAAACTGATTAGAATGCAAATAATGGATAGCTATTCTTACACATAATAGGGGTACCAGTAAAAGAGAACATTATAAATATAAGCTATGCCTTGTTTATCCTTTTTCAGGGAGCTAGATTTGGAATCAATTCTGATATTTCAAGCTGGTCTGTTTTTAGAATATAAAATTAAACTTTTTTTAACATTAGAAAAATTAATATGCAACAATCCCCTCTTGTGCTTTAATCAGTTATTTTATAGCATTTGACACTGATTTCACATGATTTTGAATCTTTCAACATGAAAGCACATTTAATGTGTGCCATTGATTTCCTATGATAGCCCCATTTTTCAAAATCTAGCATTGAATATTACCTAGATATTTAGATTATTAGAATTCTTAGATTCTGCACTAGATTTCTGATATCATTGATAGAAGCTTTCCCTCTGCTGATATATATAACAACCCATTAACCTCTTCTTATCCTTTATAACTTTAGCCCAGAGAGACAGACAGAGAGAGAAGCCGAACAATAGAGGCATACAAATAAAGGATTATGAGAGGTAGAAGTGAATACAGAGTGTATTCTAGACATGCAAGTAAAATTTTATGGAGATGGAGGAGTGCTGGCATGGTGGAGCTGGTGGAGGCTCTGAAGAGAGAATCCTGAGCACAGATCAGAGTACAGCTCAGGAGAGGAATAAACTCCTCTCCCTTGATTGTACCACCTTGGAAGAATTGAGAACTTGCAGGTCCCCAGAGTATATCCTCCCCTTGACAATTCAGAAGTCAAGTAACAAGCTGGGAAAATGCCCCCCAAAGGGAAAAAGAGTAAGACAGTGGAAGGTTATTTTGTTGGGGAGGCAGGTATTTTCTTCCATCCTTTTGGATGAGGGAGAACAATGCATACCATCAGAGGAAGACCTATAAGTCAAGACTTCTGCATCCAAAACCTCTAAAGTAAATATGCAGTGGTGTCAGGCCATGGAAGTGGTCAAAAAGGATTTTGAAAATCATGTAAGAGAGGTGGAGGAAAAATTGGGAAAATAAATGAGAGTGGTGCAAGAAAATCATGAAAAAGCAAGTCAACAGCTTGCTAAAGGAGACTCAAAAAAACGCTGAAGAAATTAACATCTTTAAAAATAGACTAAGTCAAATGAGGCCCAAAACACCAATGAGAAGAAGGCTTTAAAGAGCAGAATTAACTAAATGGAAAAGGAGGTTCAAACTGAAGAAAACAGTTCTTTAAAAATTAGAATGGAGCAGATGGAAGCTGCTAACTTTATGAAAAACTAAGAAATTACAAAATAAAACCAAAAAAATGAAAAAAAGAGAAGACAATGTGAAATATCTCATTGGAAAAACAACTGCCCTGGAAAATAGATCCAGGACAGACAATTAAAAAGTTGTGGGGCTACCTGAAAGCCATGATCAAAAAGAGAGCCTAGACATTATCTTTCATGAAATTATCAAGAAAAACTACCTTGATATTCTGGAACCAGAGGGTAAATAAATAATTAAAGAATTCACTGATCACTTCCTGAAAGAGCTCTGAAAAGAAAAACTCCTAGGAGTATTTTAGCCAATTGCCAGAGTTCCCAGGTCAACGGGAAAATATTGCAAGCAGCCAGAAAGAAACAATTTGAGTATTGTGGAAATACAATCAGGATAACATAGGATGTGGCAGCTTCTACATTAAGGGATTGAAGGGCTTTGAATATCATATTCCAGAAGTCAAAGGAACTAGGACTAAAACCCAGAATCACCTACCCAGCAAAACTGAGTATAATACTTCAAGGGAAAAAATGGTCATTCAATGAAATAGAAGACTTTCAGTCATTCTTGATGAAAAGCTGAATCGAAAATTTGGCTTTCAAACACAAGAATCAAGAGAAGCATGAAAACGTAAACAGAAAAGAGAAATCATAAGGGACTTACTAAAGCTGAACTGTTTACATGCCTACATGGAAAGATAACATTTGTAACTCTCGTAACTTTTCTCCGTAATTGGGTAGTTGAAAGGATTATACACACACACACACACACACACACACACACACACGTAGACAGAGGGCACAGTGTGAGCTGAATAGGAAGGAATGATATCTAAATAAATAAAATTAAGGTGTGAGAGAAGAATATATTGGGAGGAGAAAGGGAGAAATGGAATGGGGAAAATTATCTCTCATGAAAAAGGCAAGAAAATGCTTTTTCAATGGAGGGGAAAAGGGGAAAGTAAGAGGGAAAAAGTGAAACTTATTATCTTCTCATTTGGCTTAAGGAGGGAATAATATGCATACTCAATTTGTGTGAAAATCTATCTTACACTACAGGAAATTTGGGGAGAAGGGATAAGTAGAGTGTAGGGACAATGACAAAAGGGGAATGAGAGGAGGGAGGTTAATTAGAAGTAAACACTTTTGGGGGGGGATAAGTTCAAAAGAGAGAATAGAATAAATGGAGGGCATGATAGGATGGAAGCAAATATAGGTAGTATTTCACAACATGACTGTTATGGAAATCTTTAGAAAAACTATATTTATATAGCAAAAACATATATAGACTCTATTGAATTGTTTGCCTTCTCAGTGGGGATATGTTGGGAGGGAGAGAAGTTGGAACTCAAAGTTTAAGGAATGAATATTGAGAATTGTTGTTGCATGTAACTGGGAAATAAGTAATACAGATAATGGGGTATAGAAACCTATCTTACCCTATAAGAAAAGAGAGAAGATAAGGATAAGGGAAAGGAAGGGTGTGACAGAAGGGAGAGTAGATTGGGGAAGGGGTAATCAGAATGCATGATGTTTTGGGGTGGAGGACAGAAGAGATGTAGAGAAAATTTGAAAATCAAAATCTTGTGGAAATGAATGTTGAAAACTAAAAATAGATAAATAAATTGGGGAAAAATTTATGGAGATAACAAATGAAGTTGTTCTATGAACTATTTGCATTGTATGGAGATGTATGAACTATTTCAACTTGATAATTTGGTAGAATTATAGAAAGCATGGATGTGAGTTAATGTATGAGAATAATGGAAAGGTAAGGAAAAGTTAGTTTGTGATGAACTTTAAAAACTAAACAGGAGTTTATATTTGATTCTAGAGGCAATAGGGAGAATTTATTCAGTGTCTTTTGGTGATTTTAGTTAGACCTGCATATTAGAAAAATCACTTTTGCAGCTGTGTAGAAGATGAGTTGGTAAAACCTTGAGTAAGAGAGACAATTTAGAGGCTAATCCAATAGTCCAGATGAAAGTACAGATCTTGCTGTGCTGATCTAAATGTATGGGTTTTTTTTTAATTGTCAACTAATAAGAAGTACCATGAGAGATTATATTTTTTACAGTTTTTAGCAAATTGTGTGACTGTCAAAATGTGATATGCTGTAAAATGTCACTTGCAAAAGATTGTTAAATTTTCATTCCTTCATCAAACATGTCCTTGATGTGTGCTTAGATTATATTCAAAAACATTTTAGTGATTGACATGTAATCTCATAGGTTGGTAGTTGCAGAGTACTTTATTTCTAATCTCCTAAAATCTGATCCCTTAACATTCTCTAAATTGTACTGCCTGCAGCGTAGGCATCTTTTGTGAATATATGGTCTTCTCCAGCTGCTCTTCCCATCTTGGAGCCATTTCTGCTTCATGTCGCACATGGGGGACACTAATATTTGGGTCCTGTGTGATTGACCCCTTGTCGCAGGTAGAGAGAATAGTTTTGTTGTCATAATCTCGATAAATATTTTGTGCTGATCATTTCTATGTTTTCCTCCTTCCAGATTCATTTTCATATGATCCAGTTTGATTGGATTAGGTCTCTTGCTAAGCTTTTTGTAAACTATTCTTTCCTTTTATTGTTTTTTTTCCTCTGATTTGTGAGGTGATCTAGTGTGTGTGTGTGTGTGTGTGTGTGTGTGTGTGTGTACTTATATAATTTTCCCAATAAACATTTTTCAGAATACTTTTAAAATCTAAGCCAATGTTACTTTTCCCTCCCATTTTCCTCTGCTTGGTAAAAAGATTAATGCTGGCTAAGATATTTTCTAGACTTTTTGGTCTTTTTATGGCAATTGTTTAAATCAGTTAACTTTCTGAGAAAAGGTTGAGAGTCTGTTTCCTTTTTCTTTATCAATAGCTTATGTCAAGATGGAGTTATCTTAATGGCATGCCATATCTCCTTAAACTTGTTATTTTAATCTGGTATTGATTTTGACCTTTTCTCTAGCTACTCAACAACTGACTATACTCAAATTGCTGATGTGAAAACTACTCTTACATCAGTGTAATAGGTGGAAAAATAACTGGAATTGGGTTCAAAAAGACCTAGGTTCATGTCTTGCTTCTGAATACTTACTGACTCTAAACACAGGCAAGTCGTTCAATCAATCATTGCCTGTGGCAACTTTCTAAGATTATAATACATTCCCTTTACCAGTAAAATTATAGATTTGATAAATATTTTTTAAAGTTTTATTCAATTGCATTTTGCAGGTGGAAAGGGTTATTATTTGATACTTATCATGTCCAACTTCTCCCAATGCTCTTTCTCGAAGAAAGTATTCATGATGTTATTGTACTTCTGTGTAGTCTACAAGACTTCAGTTAACTTTTTACTCAAGACTTTTTTCCACTCTCCTTTATGCTCATCTTTGCATTGGACTCATGGACTACTAAAGTAAATATTGATTTTATTCAGAGGATCTTTGTAGACTAGTTTGTAGAATTTATCCAACTCCTCATCCTCTGCAGTTTTCTTTGATGCATAGGATACAATTTCTTTACATTAGCCCTTCCCTAAAATCACAACCTGAGCACTACAATATGAAATAACCGAGTGTTCTATGAAAAGATGTTTATTGTTTCCCTTGATGACCCAATACAACCAACTTTAGAAATTGCAACTCTGTTTGCTTTTCCAAAGAGGACCTGTGAACCATCCTTCCATTTACCTACAGCATTCTTTTGTTTTCTGGCTTGATTTACAATGAGAATGTCAAGGCTGAATTAGTAGTATGACTGCTCATAGGTCATGGGACAATGATCCGCATTTAGAGTTCAGTAAGAGTTATGTTAATCATTACAGACACTATAAAAGCTGTAGGATTCTTAACACTCTGTGTCTTTGTTTGCCACTGTCACCATTCTCAGCCAATGTTGAGACCTATTTTGTACTGTTTTGTTTTACATATTACCAAAGTCAAATAATCTATGTATCTATTAATTTATACATACACACATAGATATGCGTACATACATGAACATATGCAACTCTGTATGTGTATTGATTTAATATATGTGTATGCATATGTATAGATATATCTATATAAAACAACCATCAGAGTTTGGGTTCCCAACTAGAATAAATTTCAGTAATGTAGATTCACCTCCACAGTAGGCTAAAATATTGAAGATTAATACCTGAAATAGTTTAAATATTCATTGTTTCCTAAAAGAGCAGCTTGAGGTATTCTAAGTTTTTAGATCATCATTTATGGGATGTATATTCTTTGCCCATGTATTCCTCAATCTTATGCCACTCTACTTGAAATATTGTGAAAAGATGTGTAGAACACTGCCATCTCTTATGCACTCTGGCCTTTTGGGTTCTGTGATCTGATAGATACTGATCCAGGATGGAGGCAGCAGTAAAGACCATGATAAGTGAGAGACATAAGAACTCCTTCAGTAGACTCATTAAAACTACATAAGCGGACAATGGTTAGGCAGACAAAAGTCAGGCAGAAGAGGAAAAAAATGTAAAATTTGGAATCATAAGAAGTCACTGAAGTAGAATAAGAGGCAGAAACAGGAACAAGATCATTCTGTACCTCTTCACTTTGAAAAGGATTAGGATCGGTTAATAATAGATGAGCTTTTTTTTTATTTGAAGAAGCAAAAAAAGACATTAAATATGTAACTTGTCTTGAATAAAGCACTGTCAGAGTTTAAGGAGGTTTTGTGGGGTAAAAATCAGCCAATTGGTTCTAATAAAATCAGACGAAAAGCTAATAAGGTTTTAGAATTTGAAGGAATATGAAGGTTATCTGGGCAACTAGGTGGCACAGTAGATAGAGTACCAGGCTTGAACTCAGGAAGACTCATCATCCTGAGTTCAAATGTGACCTTAGACATTTATTAGCTGTGTGACCCTGGGAGAGTCATTTAACCCTGTTTGCCTTAGTTTCCTCATCTATAAAATGAGTTGGAAAAGGAAATGGCATTCCATTCCAGTATCTTTGCCAAGAAAAGCTCAGATGGGGTCACAGAGTCAGAGGCAACTGAAAATAACTGAATCACAAAGGTTTTCTTATCTAATCATTTCAATTTATAAGAAAATTGAAACTTCTATGCTTCTAATTTGATGAACTGAGTGAAGCCACTACAGACCAGTCCTGCATATCCTGTGGCTCTCGAGCCATAAGCAGCCTTCAGACACACTAAAGGATTTGGATAAAAAAACATAGAGAATGTTTTCCTCTACATTTTTCATGGGTCACCTGAAATTCTTTGGCATGCCATAGGTTGCACAGGCCTGCTATAGATTATGTATTATTATTTAAATAACTTCAGGTATTCTTCCACTGTAGTCTGGTGTAACACCATGGGTTCTTAGGTTTAAGTCAGTGGAGTGTAAAACCTGGAAAGTTTTCATGAATAAGCCCAGTAGTGCATTGTTGGACATCTGAGGGATCTTAGATAAATTGAAAGGATCACGTAAAAAATCAACAAAGTGATTTTTCTTTTCTGTGTGTGGTGGTAAGGATAAGAAGGATGAGGATAGAGAGTTCGGTAGCATTATAATGAGCTATACAAATCCAGATAGTTTTACCTATATTTATCAGTACTGCAAGCTAT
Organism: Bettongia penicillata ogilbyi; assembly: GCA_023548195.1. NCBI lineage: Eukaryota > Metazoa > Chordata > Mammalia > Diprotodontia > Potoroidae > Bettongia > Bettongia penicillata. The sequence continues at coordinate 1,484,768 of JAJHZJ010000052.1, read as the reverse complement.
TTTTCTTAGTGTATAGATCCTCTTTTAAAATATTTTAAATTAATTCAAAGTTGCCTTCTACATGTTCCACTTTTTTATTTTACCATTAGAATGTGAGATTCTTTCTGGATATTCCATAGCTCAGCATTTTAAGAATTTTTGCAAAGATGATTAAAGCCAAAAGTTTTAAGCTCTAGGATTCCTCCTATTTAAAAAAGTGATTAAATTAAATTACAAACTCATATTGTGTTACTTATGTAATATCACAGTAGTATCTTTTTTTCTTAGCATCAAAGGCCCTGGTTGTGTATTTTTCACATAGTGAATGAATAACATAAAATGCGGAAACATCTTCTCTATGCAACTTCAAAGAGTAAAGAGAGAGCCATCCACCAATGATTATTCTAACTGAATGTTTTTCCCCTCCATATTATAGCCTACAATCAAATACCTCTCAAAACAATTTTATGACTGACTCAAATCCCAGATCCCAAACTCAAACCGCTCTCCAAATTTTTATTCCCTTTGTTTCTTGTTCTTATCATCACTCTCAGTGACATTTTGAGAGTTGAAGAGGAAATGAAACTGTAATTGGATCTGAAGATCCTCATTAATTCAGGAGTCTTCCATTTTCTCTTATGCTACAATGTCATCCCCTGAGAATTAACAACTTACCCCTGTTGTCTTGGATATGTAAAAAGAGTACTGAGAAAGTTGGGGAATGAGTAGTTGGGAGAAACAATGATTTAGTGGAGAGCGAAACACGTGGAAATTATTCAGAAAGGTCTCATGAAGCTCCCTTCTTTTTCACTATAGTAGTATTCAGGTAGGTGCCTATAACACAAAGTTGAGCTGTTATGGGAGAATTGGAGCATCACTATCCTATTCCATGCTTTTTTTTTCAACTCTGCTTAGGGTAAATTGAAGAGAGTGCTTATATTAATCCCATACATGCAAAGTTTTTAGCTTATCACACATCTCACCTGAATAGGAAAAATCTATAATGGAGTGAGATGGAGAGAGAGAAAGCATAGTTATTTTGTTTTTTATTTATATAAAAAGAGGAGGGAAAGCTGATACAAATGTGAAATGCTACAGGCAATTCCAGATAAGGTCACAGTATTATTAGCTTTATTTAACTATTTAACTTCATTCTAAGAAACCTCTCATGAAGTAGGAACAACTTCATTCTAAGAGACCTCTCATGAAGTAGGAACAATCTGTCACATAGAAACAAAGCATATCAATCCAACAATGAGTGCAGTGTTTGGACTGAGACCTATTAAGTGTGGGGTAGAGGGAAGGGGAGAAAAAAGAATTTACATGATAATTTATCATATATTTAAAAGGAATAGCAAATTGTACATCATAGATTTGCAGTTTCATGTGCAGTTATCTTATTATAAATTCTACTATGTTATTGAAATCCTTGTTTTATTTCATATATTAATGATAAAATTAAAAAAAATTGTTTGACTTCAAAAAAATTTTTGTTTTGTTTTTAAAACTGTGTTTTGAACTGAACTTTCAAGGATGCATAGAATTAGAACAGGCAGAGAGGAATGGGTAAATATTGATTAGAGAGAAAGAATTTTTGAAAGTAATAGGTGAGAATATAGATGATATGTTGGATAACAGAAATATAGTTTTCTTTTAAATATGATTTTTAAAAAACATTCTATCCCAAGGCTGTATTTTAAAATACATACCAACTGATAGTACAACAATGAATAGTGCTTCTGTCAATGTTGTACAGGGGTGCTGGGTGACAAAAACAAAATCCTATGCTAATACCGCCATGGAAATTGTTCTAGGACTGATCTTTAGTTCACACATGGCTTTGTTAAGATGTTCAGTCTTACTGAAGCTACTTTAGCCATTCTGGTAAACTACAACTCCAAAATAATTCCTAGACCTGTATCAGAGATGCAGCTATTTATATTTAGTCTCAAGAATGTAGCGAGGAATTCATTCTTTGAAATATCCCTCCAATATAGAAATTGTTAAAATTTCAAAAATGATGTACTAAGGAAAGAGGGAGGAAAGTTGGGAATCAGCAGTTATCACTGAGAAAGATGTGGGACTTAAATAATTTCCCTCACATATTCTACCAATTTGCTATACATTAGGATGTATAAGATCAGATTGTTTAGATTACACACACACACACACACACACACACACACACACACCACTACTGAGGATTTAACCTAATGGACAATTATACCTTATTGTGAATTATTTTTGTCTCTTTGTTTTCAGCTAATAGAAAAGATATTGTAAGAGTTGGTGGAGAAGGGGTAAAATAAGAGTAGAAATTTTGAAGAATGTGTTATTTTTGGACAGAAAGGAGCATGAGAAACCAAGTGTCTTCTTCTAATATAGAACTGCCTATAATACTGAAGTGGCTGATTATTGTTCACATGATTGAAAATAGTTTCTTCTGTCACATTTTATAACCATGCACTTTGCGGCTGATAGCTTTTCTAGATTTTGTCCATTGAGCTATACACTTACTTTAGCTCTATGGAATACTGCTGGGTATAGTGGTGTATACCTCTTAATTCTTGCTACCATGGAATTTGAAGTTGGTTGATCTCTTTAGCTCAGGCACTCTGAGCTGCAGTGGGATAAACTGAGTGGATGTCCACAGTAAGTCTGACATCAATGTAGCCATACCTCCAGGAGAAAAGGGGATTGAGGATATCAAGCTGCCTAAGAAGGCTAACTGAGCCCACATTGGAAATTGAGTAGATCAATGTTCCTATGCCAGTTTGTATTGGAATATAGCCTGCACTATGCTGGAGCCAGCTCATATGGAATTATGAGAGCCAGTTGTAAAATTTTCATGATAGACATTTACAAGGTAGGGACAGGGGAAAGGGAGTAAGTATGTAACATCTACTATGTATGGACCAGGCACTCTACGAAACTCTTAGTAAATATGATCTCATTTGAACCTGTCAATAATTCTGTGACATAGTGCTATTATTATCTTTATTTTCTAGTTGAGGAAATTGATGCTTGAGGAGGTTAAGTGACTTTCCCAGGATCACACAGCTAGTATGTGTCTGAGGCTGTATTTGAACTTAGGTATTCCTGGCCCTAAGCCCAGTGCTCTATTCACTGTGCCACCAGCTGCCACCTTGGAAATAGGTGAATCCTACAAAACAGGGCATAATTTATTGTGTTGTTAATTTTCTGGACTTTAAAAAGTGATGGAGAAAATATTAATAATGCAGATTAGATCTCTAAGTGTTTTATGCAAATATTTTTTTAGAGAGCCTTATTGTTAAACATTTACCAGTGAATTCATTCTGTGAGTACCTACTGCACTTCCAGCCTTGGCAGGATAGAGGGAAGGAAGGAAGGGAGGGAGGGAGGAAGGAAGGAAGGAAGGAAGGAAGGAAGGAAGGAAGGAAGGAAGGAAGGAAGGAAGGAAGGAAGGAAGGAAGGAAGGAAGGAAGGAAGGAAGGAAGGAAAAAAGGGAGGGAGGAAGGGAGGAAGGGAGGAAGGAAGCAAGCATCAGTTGAATCAGTTAATTGCAAAGGAAAGCCAGAAGGAACCACAGACAAACAGGATAGCTTTGAAAGTTACTTTTTAAAATTTATTACATGCTTAAAAATTAAAGCAAAATGTACCTAAGAGACTCAGACTTTTAGGTGCATAATCCTTTGTGTTCACCTCAGTATATGGAAATGCTGATCTCTTTCTGCACTTACCTGATTCAGAATTTAAAAAGGGAAGGTGGAACCTTGCGTTTATACAGCACTTTAAAATTTGTAAATCACTTTACATGCCTATTCACTTGAGCTTTGAAGCAATCTTTTGAATTAGTCACTATGGATATTATCCCCATTTACAAATGAGGAAACTCTTTCTCAGTATGATTAACTGACTTATCCACGGTCATACAGGTTGTGTCAGAATTAGGATTTGACCCTAGGACTCACTGTTACTTAGCCTTGAATTTTAGCCACTGTTGCATACTATCTCACAAAGAATACCATCTGTGCCGGTATTGGTAGGCACCATTTAATAGAAACAAGACCATGGCTGTTAATGCACGTCATACGGTCTACTGAACAGCTGTCATATTATTCCTTTGATGTCTTTTGACCTAGGTTGGTTTCATTCCAGTGACCAAGAGTAGGAGAAAAACCACAGCAAACCTCCCATGAGCAATGTCTGGAGGTCTGGATAGTCATTCTTTTTAAACCTACCATACAGAATGAGAAAATAATACATCTCAAATCTTGTAATTACTAAAATCATTTCTTGTAAATTTTTGATTCTGTCCCTGTCATTAAGATAAAATGAGTCCTTTGCTATAACAATTTATTTTTTACCACATGGTAGGAAAATGTAGTGATTTTTATTTCTTATTCTATCATTTCCATGAATTATATTTAAATTATAAGCTATTGTGATTATTATTTATAAAGTGTAATAATTTCATGTGGCATCTTGTGATGTGTCACAAGACATTTTATGCTAACATTAAATATATTGTACTTATAGTGTTTCAAGTAAAAAGAAAAGACTCTGTATATGATTTACAGTTCAGTGAAATCATGAATCAAAATGCCCTCTTTTGTGTCTCTGTCTTCTACTCTGCCGTTATATGGGTTACTGACTGTAAAGTTGTGGTTTAAACAGCTGTAAAATCTAAAAGCCACATGTGGCATTAGTTGGCATGCCCGAGGGCTTTGAAGACATCTATAACTATAAATGAAAACAGGCATCTGTTTAATATCCTAAGCTTTAGACACTCAAACCATCTATTCCATTAAGGAATGTAGAAAAATCTAGCACAGATTGGGGATATGTTAGAGCCTGGAGTCCTAGACATTCACACATCAGTCTACACTGGTATAATCATAGATCCATTGAGAAATTCAGTGTCATTTCCACAATAACGTTGAGTTACGGAATTGTTTTGTGATTTTAATCAAAGCATCCTCTGATGTCTATAAGTCCTTTTAGAAAACATGGCCATGAGATTCCAGTTGAGAAATCTAAAGACAGCCTGGATTTGGAAAGCGATTCTTTTACCCTTTTCTCTTTCCTCATTCCCTACTCCACACCCTATATCTGTACTATATTTTCCACATCTACTCTAATCACCCTATTTATGTTAAACTCAACCAGAGAATGAGAAAAGTCTAAAGAACAAGAAATTTTATTTCTTTACATATTCCACCAATGACTACAATTGTAGCCTCTCCTCTTTCTCCCTTCAACCAAGGTACTTTCTGGATATATAAAATAAGGTTTTAAATATGTAGTCTCCCTAAATTTGAAAGCTAATTTTGGTAAAATCCTCATAAATAAAATGAACAATTTTCTATCTGTAATTTTACTTGATTCAGCCCCCCTACCTTGCTGCAGTAAATATATTTTATACCAAGAACTATTTTAGAAACAACAGCAAGCAGTAAGATTTGACTACATTTTCAGGTAGTCATTGATAGCCATTTGAAAGGCATTTTAAATCACAAAGAGCAACCTGTTTTAGCAGAATGTTATTGGAAGAGAAAAACTCATCTGGGTTCAGAATATTAATTACCTTGCTGTTTTAAAGGTTACAACAGTCACTTTCTCCCATGGAGGTCAGTGTTCTGATTTAATAAAGACTTATGATTTACAGAATATTACAGAACTCCACTGAGGACTGAAGCAAGAAAATCAGCAAATAGGTCATTCCTTGGCAATCAAGAAAGAAAGAGAGAATAAGAGAGCAGGAAAGGAATATGTTAAAGAAGGAATAACAGTTCTGCCACAAAATTACTGAGGCGGTAAGGAATTAATCGCCTCTTTCTTCAGTGTTAAATGGAAAGAGAGGGTAGTCTTATTGTTATAAGTACTGTACTAAGGTTCTCATTATTAAGGCCATCTAATAGAGAAATGAAATGAAAAGGATTTCTCTAGGAGAAGCAGCTGTATTCATTCTTTGGAAAATTGACAAAAAAGAAGGGGTCCTGTGATAGCCAAAGGTGCTTTGGAATGCTTAGCATAAAATACTAATTAGTGGCTGCTAATTAGATATGATGGAAAAAAATTTCGAGTGGATGAAAGTTGTACAGTACTGCAAATCAGAGCTATATTTAGGTCACCCTGAATTTAAGGAACAATTTATTTCAAACTTCAAACTGTGTTTCCTAAATGTCATTTGTCCTTGCACTTATGGAAAATAATTTCTGATGACATTAGGAGCTCATTTCCTGAAATCTAGGATTGTTTGCATATGCAATTACTGAGAAAACTAAGCCTAAGTGAAGGCTGTTTTGTTCTATGTAGATATATGAAGCAACCATTTCTAATGTTTCTTTGTTGTGGGGACTCATGTTACAAGGTTTTGTAAACTATGTGAAGTCAAGGAATGATTCATTTCTGTGACATCACCATAACCCATCTTCTATCAGTGTTGGTTTAGGAATTGGGATCTTGCCTTTCAAGGTCTAGCCAGAAAACTTTTCAATCTCATTGTAGCCTTAATGGGATATAGCATTAAGAAGTTGTTTGTTTTGAAATATTCCAGAACCTAGGTCACACTTTTTCTTATAAACATTAAGTATACAATAAATGTTAGGATATATAACAGGATTTCTTGGAATGACAGAGTAATACAGAAAGGAACAATATTCCAATGGGCACTAGGCGAATGAAGTTAGGATTGAAAAGCAGTAAATGAAAAGTAAAGTGCGCTGTTATTCCTGGAAAGACAGTGGGGCCTAGTAAATGGATCCCTGGATTTGGAGTCAAGAAAACCTAGATCCAAATCCTATATCTGATATTTATTAACTTTGAAAACTTTGATACGTCATTTAGCCTCTCCCAGCCTCAGTTTCCTCATCTGTAAAAAAGAGGATAATAATACCTGTTGTACCTATTTTATAGGGTTATTATGAGTCTAGACTAAGGTAATTTATGAAAAGTGCTTCATCAAGTATCACCTATAAGATAGGTTTCAATAAATTTTGAATGCTAGCTTACCATGGATTTTAGCAATTTTATCAAAGTTCAAATTGTTGAATACTGGACTGGGTTAACCAAAGAGGGAAGGATGAATATTTATCTCTGCAGAAAGTCTGTCCTGTTTTGTAATAGAAGAAATTCTTGTAATAAAAGAAATTCAAGAAGAAAGCGTGGGGGTATCATGGGTTTGGATAATGGACATGAGGATGAATAACAGGAATGATATTTTTGCTTTTAATTTGGGCAGATGCCAGAAATAATAGTAATGATAATAAGAAATAACAACCCTATCAATGATCCATGTATTGGTTACTTTAAGGAACACTTGACCTAGAGCAGTCCTTTGAGAAAGATTTTGTAAGTATTTCTATTTAACATGAAACTTAGAGAGAGTAAGCCCAAAGTAACACTGCTAAAGTCAGAGGGAAGCCTTGAAACTAGATCTTCTGACTTTAAGATAAATGATCTTACTTCTTCTAGGTTAGCTATTTCTTGCCTTCATCCATGCTACCTAAGACGAGATTTTTATGGGATTTATATGAGAAGATTTTTGATTTGTTGGATGCTAGTACCTGGAACTCTCTTAAGAGGAAATAAGGATTCTACTCTCAAAGACTGAGCCATAAGCCAACAGTCTGATAGGTGAAATAGCCTCTTTTACATATGTCTTAGTGTGTGATCTGTTTCACTTTAATGAGGCTTTGTAGGGGATATAGATTGAGTAGCAGGGGTTTTGTTGGACTCCGAATGAGGTGAACTTGTGCAATCTCTCTCTTGGCTTCTTTAATTTTTTTAAAAAAACTTTTATTAAAGTATTTCTGGTTTTTCTTTTCCACCATTATAGCATCCCCAATATCCCTTACTCTCCCTCTCCCAGAGTCATCTTATATAACAATTATTTTTTTCCTTTTAATATCTATTTTATTTTTTGTTCTAAATTCTCTCCCACTCCTCATTTTCCATTGATAAGGCCAGAAATACAAAACTATCACAAATATGAAATCATGCAAAATGAATTCCAGCATTAGCCATGCTCTAGAGAAAAAAAGAAAAAAATATATTTCAATCTGCACTTTGAATCTATTAGTCCTCTTTCTAGAGGTTGATAGTACTTTTCATCATGAGTCCTTTGGAAGTGTGGAGGGTCATTGTGGCAATCATAGTTACTTAGTCGTTTATATTTGATTATTTTTATAATATTGTCATCGTTGTATGGATTATTCTCCTGGTTCTGCTCCCTTTACTTTGCATGTCTTTCCAGATTTTTCTGAAACCATCCCCTTTATCATTTCTTACAGCATAATAGTATCTCATAGCACTCATATAGTGTAACTTGTTTATAACTTTTTCATTCCTCAATTGGTGGATATGCCCATAATTTCTAATTCTTTGCTACCACAGAAAGGACTTTTATAAATGTTTTTGTACAGATGGATGGTTTTCCTCTTTCTATTATCTCTTTGGGCAATAGGCATGGATATACCAGCAGTGCAATGGTGTGCCTGGTTTCCCACATGCCCTCCAGCGTTGGTCATTTTCCTTTTCTGTCATTTTAGCCAATCTGATGGGTATGAATGATGGTACTTGAGAGTTGTTATCATTGCATTTCTCTAATTATTAGTGATTTAAAAATGTTTTATGTGATTATTGATAACATTTCTTTCTTTGAAAATTGCCTTTTGTAGCTTTTTATCATTTTTTCAGTCAGGGAATGGCTCTATCATCATAATAAATAGTATTTTTTTAAGAAGAGGAAAGAAAAAAATCAATATAATTATGAAAAAGTCTGTAAATATGTACAGTGTATAATATATATGGACTTTCACTTATCTAAAAGGATGGAGTCAGAGTGTCTTCTCATGTTTTTGTGCTATATTTTTCTTTATAATACTGGAGTTTTGTGGTTGTTCTTTTGCTTGTATTGTTGCAGACGCTGTGTATATTTTCTTGACCCTATTTACTTCACTCTACATATGTTCACAATGATCTAGCCATATCTGTATATATTCATCAGAGTCATCGTTTCTTACAGCACAGCAATATTTTATTACATTGAGGTACCGTGATTTTTTAGCTATTTCCCAGTTGATGACATCTTTTTGATTCTTGCTACAGAAGTTATAATGTTGGACTTTTGTGCCATCTAGGGGACTGAGCACAGGTTTGTATGTAACATTTTTCTTGGTCTTTATTTGCTGTTGTTTTGGTTGGATCATTTTTCATTAGTGTCTGACTCTTTGTGACTCCATTTGGGGTTTTCTTGGCAAAGATACTGGAATGCTTTGTCATTCCCTTCTTCTGTTCACTTTACATATGCAAAAACCAAGGCAAACAGGGTTAATTGATCTGCCCAGAGTCATACAGCTATCAGATGTCTGAGACCAGATTCAAACTTAGCTTTCCTGACTCTAGGCCCACCACTTTATTACCTAGCTGCCTATATATATATATATATATATATATATATATATATATATATATATATATATATATAAAAATATATTTACATATTTTTCTTTAGTATATGCTAAATAAATATGTATGTGTGTTTATTTAGTATATAATAAATCTTACACATAAATATGCTTTATATAAGAATTTATGATATATTACAAAATTTTTTAAAATAATGCTAACACTGGTTCAAAGGCTACTGGTTGAATATATTTTATGAAAATTTTCCTAAAATATTGTTAATTCAGTCAATCAGCAAACATGTTAATTTCATTTATTTATTTATTTGCTTCATCCATTTATAATTGTATGCTATCTTAAAGCAAGGTAGAGGCCTAGTGACTGGGAGAATGGAGCAGTGGGGTAGCTTCTTGTTATCCCACTGCTTAGCCCTAGAGTAATGAACTCTGACCTGATGCATTGAGCAAATATATTATGTTCATTCCACTCCAACTCTACCTCCCCTATCTCTACTGCTCTTCAAATGACTACGTAGCCAAAGCTAGCATGCTAAAAATGGTTTTTGTGCATCAAGGAGAACGAATTAAAACATAAAATGTGGGGAGTGAATAGTTCAGGCAGTAGCAGGTAGGAACTGATCAGCATAGTGACTACAGAGCATGATGAGTTTCCTGCTTAAAATACTGGGGGTTAGGGGATAATTCATTAATACCTTCCCCTCAGGGAAGTAACCTGGGTGGAGATAGCACCTAATAGGGGTGGGGGTAATGGTCTTATCCAGAAAGATACTGTCTACTTTACAGTATCTCACATTGCCTCCAGTTTTTGTAGTCACTGGTTCTTAAAATATTTCTGTATTCAAATGCTGAAAAGAACAAGTTACTCCACTTGTTACTCTCTCTCAAGAAGAACATATTTACTCTTCTCAAACTCTTCATGCCTCTTTTTCCCGGCTCCCATGTCTTCTTCTCTGTATTCTCCACACATCCATTCCAGCCATATACATCAAGCACAGCCTCTGAAGTTTCCTCATTCATCCTGTGGTTATTGTGTTATACCAACTACTTCATCAAATTGTGGTTTAGATGAGAGGAGGTGATGTGTGTGAAGGTGCTTTTGCAAATGTAATATGATAAATGAGTGGCTGTTATTATTAAAACCATGAAAGTTATTATTGATCTCATCCATGTGACCATGGGAAATAGACTCCTACGAGCCAACATCTGTGCCATGTGCTCACATTTTACCATTTCTGTCAATTGGCATCTCCCTAATCATTTACAAGATAATTTGACTATTCCTGCCAACTTGAACCGACAGATAGTGAGAAAAAGGACAAGATCGCTAGGCATCAGAGTTACTAGAGAGTTAGATCTGAAATCAGGAAGACTAGAATTCAAAACCATCCTCAGACTCAGTAGCTAAGTCATTTGACCTCTGGCTGCCTCGGTTTCCTTATCTGTCAAATTATCTGGAGATAATAATAGTACCTACTTTGCCGTGTGTGAAGATAAAATGGGATAAAATTCTTAAAGCACTTGGTAAACCTTAAAGCATTATATAAATACTAGTTGTTGCTGTTATACACTGAATGGGTCATTCCTCCTGGCTAACAGCTAATCCTCTCTAATGTAGTAGGTTTGTCAGCAAGTTCCCCATCTCCTACAAGTTTGAGGATTTGCTGTCTTTGCACAGCAGAAGGCTCTTCAGCACTGAGTTGTATTTCCTGAAATGGCCAGGGTACAGTCAGACTCAGCACTCCCTGAGTAGTGCTCTGATTGAGCCCTCACTACACATGGACTGTCTTAGCTTAGTGCAGAGAGAACTAGAAAGAAGACCTAGATTCAGGACACATCTCTACTATATGTGACTCTGGGCTTCTCGGTGCCTCTGGAAACTCAATAAGACCGTACATTCTGGAGAAGGTGCTTGTTTACAGTGACAGAGAAAGTTCCTTACTTGGAGCTCTGAGCACCAATAAAATCACACACACTCACACACTTGCCCTTGTTTGCTACTTAAAGTGGTTGATGTATGAAAGTGCTTTATAAACTTTCAAATGATCTATAAATGTCTGACTATTATAATATGTGGGTAGTGGGAATTCTGACAATGAAGGTCTTTACCATCTTGGTAGTAAAATAAACCTCTCGGGTGCTCTAAATCTTTTATGTCAGGTTCAACGTATGTACCTTTCTTTATGTTAATGTACAGTACATCTTCATTTTAAATGGATTCAGAAAATAGAATAAAGTCAGAGCTTTACCCACCCGGTCAAATAGTTGGGTTTTGCTGTTGGTTTATTTTGAGGGTAACAAGAATGGCAAATGTGGTATACTTTCTATTGAAACTCTGATAACCCAAAGATATGCTCCCAGCTTTGTATAAAATATCTAAGGTGAGATCTTAAATTTAATTTGCTTAGAGGAAATCTTCATGATCAGACCTGAATTCCAAGGATCTAGCTTCTATTTTTATAGAAAATATTTTTAGTCCAGAACCTAGGGATAGAGGGCAGGGAGGGGGAACTAATATCAACTGTTTGTGCTGTTTCCATACAAAGATTTTATATATATATTTTCCAGAAAGGTTTGTATTAAGAGGATTTGGGTCTTTGACAAAGAAATCTATAAAAATGTCAGGAAAAATACTGTTTCTCTACTATAATCTTGCTAAATCCTTTCAATTTAGTTTAGTATATTTAGGGTGCATTTGCTTGCTTTCATATTAATTTTATATTATCCACTGCCTGTTGGAGAGGTTGAACTAGGTTGGGGTGGGGAAACTGTGACCTTGAGACTGCATGTGACTCTTTAGGTCCTAAAGTGAGGCCTTTTGACTCAGTCACTTGGCTCAGCACTTGAGGACCTAGAGGGTCACATGTGGCTCCTACCCCTGAACTAGATGTACCATACACATCTTAAACTAAAAGTGTCCAAAATAGAATTCATTATCGCTCCTCTCTACCAAAACCTACCCTCTTCCAAATTTCCCCGTTATCAAATCATCTTTCCAGTCACCCTGGTTCTTAATATTGATGTCTTCCTCAACCTCTCACTCTCCCTCACTTCAGATATCCAGTCATTTGGCAAATATATTGTATCTCCTTTCACAAGGTCTCACAAAAGTCCTCATCTTTCCATTCACACAGGGGCCACACAACTTTCTGCCTCTCCTCTACACAATAGCAATACCTTCCTAATATATGTCTCTGCCTCTCCTCTATTCAGTCCTCCACAAGGTAATTACCCTAACGTGAAGAACTGACCATGTCACCTCTTCCCCTCTTTCTGCTTAAAATATTCCAGTGGCTTCATATTCCTCCTAGGATCAAATATACATTTTTGTTTGCCACTCAAAATATTTTTGCCACCTGACCCCTTATCCAAACCTCTCAGTTCTCCATATATATATATATATATATATATATATATATATATATATATTCCTCTCCACAAGCTGTTCCTCAAGCATGATGCTCTAATCTCTCATATTCGTGCTGTTTCATTGACTGTTCTCCATTCTCCCTTTTTACCTCTTCCTCTTAGAATTCCTAGCATCCTACAAGACTGCTCAAGTGATACCTTCTTTTAAGAAGTCTTTCCTAGTCCCATTATAAGCTAGTCCTTTCCTATCCAAGGATGTCTTGTATCTGCCTTTTATGTATTTTGTATCTCCTTACATTTATGTAATACACACCTCAAAGGTTTTTGCATAAGGCTCTCCTCATGGGAGGATTTCTCTCCCAAAGGTGAAAGCCAGACCAAAATCTCTCTTGTCCCAAGCTCTCAAAGTGCCACCCCTTACACCCAGACCAGGACCTTTTAGTGGTTAATTAAATCTTCACAAAGGAGAAGAGTCTTATGCAAATGGACTTTGAGACTTGGGCTATTTATATAAAAGTTGTCTTCTCTGATGTGTATGTTCTTTGAGGACAAAGACTATTTAACTTTTTGTCTCTTTATACCCCTTTGCTTAGCTTAGTGCCTGACACATAATAGGTACTTGAGAACTACTTGCAGATTAATTGACAAAGACTAATAGGTAAATTGATTTTATCTGTATTTCAGTACTTCAGTGGATATATGGTCATACTGATGCGGGTAATCCCTTAACCTAGTTATACCTTTTTACCTTGTACAAGTCTAGTCCTTAGTGTCCTGTAAGTTTCCCAGAAGTCTTTACCCACTGTGCTCAAGGAATTAATCTATGCCTCTTGACTTTGTAAAGGTGCTTTTAGACCTATGGACTTTCCATCGGTTATCTTTAACTTCTACTACATGACTGACTTGTCTCCTTTTCCAACTGTGCTTCTCTCTAATTGCATCCTTTATGTGACTTCTTCTGCACAATTCCTAAATGGTAATTAGTTTGTAGCCTACTATAGCCTACCACGTGTCTTCATCCCTTAGGGTAAACATGGAATTTTAATTCTTTTAACACTGTGGTACTTTCTGACTGACAACTATAAACCACGTTAGAAGAGTATTGATGTTATCATTGTAATAGTTGGAGCTGCACAGGCAAAGGGGATATAGCACAATACACTAGGAGCTCAGCATCACATAGACTGCTAGCTCATTGACTGGTAAGGAATTCATGACCACAGCTACTCACCCTAGCTGCCTAATATTACAGTGGGACTGAGAAACTCCTGCACCTGGCTCTGCAGGATAAAACTTGGAGAAAGACTTTCCCATGTTGACTCTACTACTTTATCTATTTGCATAGTTCTCACTAGGTAAGCTGTGCCCCCCCATCACAGTCTCCCAAACTCCTTTAATCTAAATGGACTTTGAAGCACCATCATCAATTGCTTTGTCTCCTTTGTATCTCAATACCAGGGTTGGAAATGTTTCTCATTGAATTAAAAGTATTTTCCTTTGTTTCAAGGAGAAGCCTGGAATTATTAAAAGCACCAAACAATTTTCTAAAGGCAATCCACAGTGACTACTATTCCTGATGAATTCTAGTCCCAGCTTATTTATGGTGTTGTCCAAGATATATGTATTTTATGGATAAGATTTATAGGCTTTCTACTCTATGAGCTGCTGTAGTCCAAGATGTGGGATTTTTTTCATCTATTTGGCCTTTTCTTTGTAGATAGTTATATCAGACTCTTTTGAGTGCCTATGAATCTGATTCAGAAGAAACTGCACTAATTCTGTGGCATGTTTAAATCAGTTGAATGTCATATGTAAACAGGAGCATCTAAGTTATCTCATTATAATCCAGGGATAGTTTAAATTGAGTAATTAGAGAAAACACGACAGCAAGTCATAATATAGTAGAACAGATTTTCATTAAAGCAAGAGAAAGAAAGATGAGATGAAATTTAGGATTTAAAAATGAGAGGAAGCCCCCATTAAAATAGAGGGAAGCCATGTGTAGAGGGAAGAAAATATTTATTAAGTGCCTAATACATGCCAGGCACTGTGCTGAGTACTTTACTAATGTCATCCCATTTGATCCACCCAGCTATACAGGGAAATAGATACTTTTATTATCCCCTATAACATTTGAAGAAACAGATTGAATGACATGGGTATGGGTCCCATAGTTAGTATCTGAACCTAGATTCACACTCGTCTTCCTCACACTAAATCCAGTGTTTTATCCTCTGCACAACCTAGCTCAGGAAGGCTGGATTGTATGGAAAACAAACTCAAAGTATAATGAATTTGATTCTGGGTAAGAATTTTCTTGAGTTAGATCAGTATCTTTTTAAACAAAATTAGGAGTTTTTTTTATTACTGTTGTAGATTTCTTTTTATTTTGGGGTGGGGAATTCTGTAGATAATATTGGCAACTTGATCTTGAATAGAGATCATCCAGTAACTTAGCACTTTTGTGTTTTATAGCATATAAACAAAGATTGGAGGCCTCCTACAACTGAAATCAGGCAGAGGTCACTAGATGTGACCAAAAGAAATCTTTTGTCCAACCTATCTTTGTGAAAAGAAACTGAAAAATCCCTGTTGACTTACAACCATCTTATAAGCAACCCCTTTTTCCTTGGGAAACATGCTAGTTATCCTCTAAATGTCTTTGGCAAGCAATGTATATTACTGTTCTATACCTCATCTGATATTAATAATCAAAGAGTTATTGATTATCTCTGTTGCTATAACTTTCAAAAGTTCTCTGCAGGAGAGACACCTTATTTATCAGACAAGAACCTTGAAAGTTTCATTCTGAACTACTGTATTAAATGTAGATTTCTTTCCCTTTAGTAAACACAAAGTAAGCATGGTAGGAATCTGTATTCCCCATACTGTTAATTTGTTTGTATAACTTAGAAAGTGATCTATGGAATGCTATTTTTGAAAACCTGCTTATTTTTTTCATACTTTAATCAGTTAGGTGGCATAGTTGATAGAATGCTGTATATCTGTTTAGGAAGACCTGAGTTTGGATCCAACCTTAGAAACTTGCTGTGTGATCCTAGGCAAGTCACTTGAACTTTCAGCCTCAGTTTTCTTATTATAAAAAATGGGCATTATAGCACCCACTTCTTGGGTTTATTGTCAGGATGAAATAGAATAAGACACGTAAGTGCTATATAAATATTAATGATATAAATATTGAATGATTCCCACAATATATTTGTAGATTATTTTCAGAAATTGTGCAAAGATGGCAAGTAAAGCAAATGGATTAATAGCTGATATTTTTGTGATTTTTAAAAAACTAATAAATATGATTCATGTTTTGTTTTGTTTTAAGCTTATGGGATCCTTGTTTCTTTCTGATATCCTAAGAATTAATCTGTCTATACTAGGAGTCAGCAAATTATAGTCTAAGGGTTAAGATTTAGCCTGCTGCCCTTTTCATGTGGCCAAAGAATGGTTTTTACATTTTTATAAACTAGCCCATAGACCATAGTTTCCTGACCTTAGTTCTCTACACTCAAAATTGTATCTCCTCCTACCTGGACCTCCCCTCTCTATCTATGTAGTGTAATCCCATATTATTTTTTTTTCTACTAGTACCATTTCTACTTCATCATGAAGCAAATCAAAAACTATCCAAATATTGTGTTTCCACATTCGTTGATGGAGAAAATAATTTTGTTATATACATTTCCCCCAATTTTTCATTACTTTGCTGCTCTTTATCCAGTTTCCTCGATAAATGCCTTTGGGATATATTATCTTTAGGGTCTCTCATCAGAGTGCATATAAACTTTTTTTTAAGGTTCTATAGTCCCACAAATACATACTGTTACATTTTTCTATTACAAGTGTTCTGAGAGTCACAATTTTCAGTATGTAACATCACTTTTGGCTTGCAAGATAATTCTATGTTATTATTATTGGGAAAATTCAATAGAGACCACAAGATATGATGTAGCAAAAAATAGAATGACCTTTAGTTTTGTGCTTTGTGGTAGTTGATAACTAAAAAAGTACTTTTCTTATTTCTAGGTTTTTTAAGTACTGGGGACCAGGCAGCAAAAGGCAATTATGGATTGCTTGACCAAATCCAAGCTTTAAGATGGATTGAAGAAAACATTGGATCCTTTGGAGGGGATCCTAAAAGAGTTACTATCTTTGGCTCAGGAGCAGGAGCATCTTGTGTTAGCCTCTTGACCTTGTCTCACTATTCAGAAGGTAATATGATTTCCGCTCTGATAAAAATAAAATATTAAATACAAACAGAGGTATTTGTTTGTTTTGAGAACAATGAAGGAAATGTCCTATCTGATTTAAATGATAAAGCTATATTATTAAAAAATTCAACAGAAAGTTAGGTAGTGATCCTTATGTGAGCTGACCTCATCCTCCTCCCCCTTCCTACTATATCCTATCCCTGGCCAGTTTTTATTTCACTTTCTTTTACATTATTAAAAAAATGAATCAATTCAGATATATGATTTAACAATAATGTTGGTTAGATCATTAATGCCTTTCTTAGAAATTATCAAATTCTAATTTGTCTGATTTTTTTGCTATGATCAAAGGAGTCATTTATGAATTCTTATTCAACTTAATTAAACATAAGTTTTATTTGTAATATGAAAGGAAATATATCAGAGAGCTTAATGCATAGAGTACTAACATAATGCCATTTACATTTTAGCCATGATTTTAAAAAAAAATTTGTTCCACAACTTAATAAAAAATAGAGACATATATTTTACTTCAGTATTTACAAGTCACATTACTGAAGCCCTAAAGTGTAAATTTAAAAAAAATATATTTGGTGTGTTTTGCACCTAGGACAATCACAAACTCATAGCATTTCATTACTATAAGGCATTTAAGACCTTATTTAATCATTTAATTTTATCATTTAATAAATCTGAGCTTGATTGAATTGCTGAAACAAATCATTATCAAAGGATATTGCAGTGTCATTTGACATGTTTTATGTCATTTTTCTTACCAAAATTAGAAAATTTTTCTTACCAAAAATTAGGAAAAAAATATTCATGTAGGAAGTAACATTTAGAAGGGGGAAAAATCCGTTAGTGATTCTTTAAATACAGACTTTGGGCAGCTTCAACCATTTGAGATGCAGCCCTGAAACTGGGAGAAAGCAAAGGTCTCTGAACACCCGAAATGAGTGTCCCAAAGACTGAGTCAGTCAGTCAATTAATCTACATTTATTAAGTGCCTGCTGTGTGTCCCAGCATGGAGGATACAAAGGAAGCCAAAAGACAACCACTGTTCTCAAGTTTTTCAGTTTCAATGGAAGAGACAATAAGGAAGCAACTATGTTCAAATAAAACATATATATAATAATCAGTAATGGTAAGACATGAAAATTAAATAGGATCAAGAAAGACTTCTTTTAGCACCTAGGATTTTAGGTGGGTCTTGAGGAAGCCAGGAAGCAAAAATGAGGAGGAAGAGAATTCTATGCGTAGGGTACAGTTAATGAAAATGGATGAAGCTAAGCAATGGAATGTTTTATATGGGGAATAGCTAGTAGGTCAGTGACTAACACTGTTACTAGATGGCAATGACCTTCACACTATATTTCATTTTACTCTTTAAGCCCTATCTCCCAGTTTTAGAGATGCTTCTTTAACAAATAGTTAATAATCTGGTTTCTAAAAGCATGGCAGATTCCATGAAGCAGGCTAGAGAATTGATGAGATTGAAGGAGCTGGAGAACTGACGGCTGATGTCTTGAGTTTGAGAGAAGACTAATACCTACATGCATAAACAAAAGCCTAAAAAGAACTACATTGTTGTACAATACATACATGGAAATGAATGACAATACCCTGGGTTAAAGGTACCCATTGGCCTCAGTGGAAGGAGAGATAGTTGGGTTAAGATTTCTATCCAGAAAGGTGGAACTTATCAGATTCTTTAGGCACTTGAAGAGGATAGCTTTTCTTTTCTGAGGAATAAAAGATTAGAAAAGTCCCTTTTCCTCCTCCTTCCCCAGCACAGTAGAATGAATGCAGTCTCACTGTGCAGCAGATGCGTAGAAAGAACCCTTTCCTTGAGAGGGTAGCAAGTGAATGAGCATTTACAATCCAACTTTTTAGGACAATTCTTGAATGCTGACATGGCTCCTTATTCTTTTCCTCACAACTGACATATTCTCTGCATTTGAAAGAAGTGATTGCTCTTTATTATGTCAAGGTCAAATCAATTAAAATATTTCTCTTAGTTCTGAGAAATCTTTCTCTTTAAATAACATTTGCTCCATTCTAATTATATTGAGTGTAATTTGGATAGGACTTTGCAGTACTTCCAAAGAATCTGAATCATTTTTCTTATGTCTTACACTATGTTCTGCAATCAGAAACCTTCTGGTCACTCTGTTTTCTCTAAGCTATAAGTAGCCCATATTAAAGTAAATATAATAAGAGACTAGTAGACATGTAGTATGTAACATATTTCTTAAATATGGAGGATGCAGGATGGAGCCATTTAGAATTTCAGTTCTTTATCATTTGGGACATCCACTGTCTTTTAAAGTCACATCTGACTGATTGCAATCATGTTTTTCACCTTCCTGATTGCTTCCATGATTTTAGAAGCTGACATAGTGCAAGCTACTAGAGTCAGAGATTTAATGCTTTATTCTTCTGGTGGCTTATGAGATGTCAGATCCTAAACTCAGGCCAGTAGTCAAGGGTAAAAAAGTAAAGACAGTGAACAGAACACTCTCATTTTATAATACAATATCTCCTGCCCTGACATACTCCAAAAATAGAGGTTTACTATTTCTAGACATCCATGTAGGGGAATAAAATATCGATTTATTTTATCCTATCAGCTCAGGCTTATTCTGCACCCGACACTAAATAGGTATTTCTGACAGTTTTGCAAATCTTGGACTTGGAATTGGTAGCATCTTTTTGGAAATTATAAATTCTTAGGGTAAAAAAGTTATATTAGTTCCAATTGGAGAATTTAATTAAGTATAGACAAATTATTCTTTCAAAAGCACATTAAAAATTTTTTTTGGCATATTTACAGTTGAGAGAAAATGTGAAACAAGTAATTCAAAAGTATATCAGACCAGAATACTCCCACAAATTGAGCATATTAAATTGATTTTAACTGAACATTTTTCCTAAATTACATGGTGCCTGGTTACTCTGTGAAAGAGGTAAGCGTATAATTTTCCTTTGACCTTTAAACTAGTGAAAAGCATATTGACATGGAACAGAGAATTGAATTGCCTCTGACATTCATCTATTTGTGGGAGATTTTCTAAGGTAAAAACTGAAAAATTCTAGAGGAGTAGATGAATAGTATGAATTTTCATAAGGGATGAACTTGTAAGGGTAGTTTCCTTTTCTTAACTCTTTATTCTGTGTGTAAAACAACTTCCTATTAAAACTAGTGTCAAATGGAAAAAAAAAATGACTGAAAGAGAAGCTGAAATAGCTGAATGCTACTGTACTCAGAAATTCACATCCCCAAGATACAATAAAAGCATTCTTTGCTCAGTAAAAGCTGCTTTATTATATTTTAGATTTTCATTTGCATGTACACAATTTGCACCTGCAGGTCTGTTCCAAAAGGCAATCATACAGAGTGGAACAGCCCTGTCCAGCTGGGCAGTGAACTACCAGCCTGCCAAGTACACTCGGATATTGGCAGATAAAGTGGGCTGCAACATGCTGGATACCACTGACATGGTTGAATGCCTTCGGAATAAGAACTACAAAGAACTCATTCAACAGACCATTACTCCAGCCACATACCACATTGCCTTCGGGCCCGTGATAGATGGTGATGTAATTCCAGATGACCCTCAGATTCTAATGGAGCAGGGGGAGTTCCTAAACTATGACATAATGCTTGGCGTGAACCAAGGGGAAGGCTTAAAGTTTGTTGATGGTATTGTTGACAATGAGGATGGCGTTTCTCCAAATGATTTTGACTTCTCCGTCTCCAACTTTGTTGACAATCTGTATGGTTATCCAGAAGGAAAAGATACCCTCCGGGAGACAATAAAATTCATGTACACTGATTGGGCAGATAAAGAAAACCCTGAAACTCGAAGGAAGACCCTGGTTGCCCTTTTCACTGATCATCAATGGGTTGCTCCCGCTGTTGCCACAGCTGACCTACATGCCCAGTATGGGTCCCCAACATATTTCTATGCATTCTACCACCACTGCCAAAGTGAAATGAAACCAAGCTGGGCTGATTCAGCCCATGGTGATGAAGTTCCATATGTCTTTGGCATTCCCATGGTTGGTCCTACTGAACTCTTCAGCTGTAACTTCTCCAAGAACGATGTCATGCTTAGTGCAGTGGTTATGACATACTGGACAAACTTCGCGAAAACTGGGTATGTTTTACTCTAAGGCAGTTTTCTTCTGGCTGCCATGTTTTGTACTTTTGATCTTTAGTTGCATGATTGCACCAGATCTAGGGTCCTGCAACTTTCAATATTTTTGCTCCAGAATTTTACATTTATCACAAAAGGGAAAACATAGCTATTTTTTTCCAAGGTTTACTATAACATAAAGTTACTTCTTTATCATTCTGTCAAATAATTTTTTTTATGGCTAGTTGGATAATAACTGCACAGGCCAGTTTTTTTTTTCTAAGCTTGATGGGACCTGGTGAGAAATAGCAGTTTTCTCAGAGGGAAAAAAAAATTAAGTTCTTTCATTGTACTGCATAAATATAGGAGTACACTTTAGTATTTTCCATCTCAAAGAGACTACATACATCCATTGGGATGAAAGGTAGTTATTGAAGAAGACTGTCCTCATGGGAAATTGTATAGCCAGGCTTACTGCGCAGCAACACAAATGAAATGTGCCTCCTGTTAACTATGGAGAAATCTCATCTTCATAGCTGTTATATATTTGAAAAAGGTATGGAAAATGCAAACAACTGTTACAGAGATTTTGAAATACAATTGAATCTCTACTCTGCAAACATGGAAGGAAACCCCTAAAGCTACTTAAATGGCTAATAATAGGTTGTGTTCACTAACCTTTATCCTGAATCATCCTTTTGTCAAATAATGCAGTACTGTTTTGTTCCATTTTAGGGTTGTCTTTTTTTTTTTCACCTTGAAGCTCTTGTACTGAATTAAAAATAAAGAGGCTCAAGGCACCAAGGGATGGTAAATCTTTCCAGTGATCACT
Source organism: Bettongia penicillata ogilbyi (assembly GCA_023548195.1). NCBI lineage: Eukaryota > Metazoa > Chordata > Mammalia > Diprotodontia > Potoroidae > Bettongia > Bettongia penicillata. The sequence goes on along the minus strand of JAJHZJ010000052.1, from coordinate 1,462,813 downwards.
TATGGCAGGGTTAGGCTCTCATCACTGCAACTGCAGTGCAGTACAGCAATATTAGCAATGATATTAGAAGAAAACAGAGATGCTCAACTTGGAATCCTGGAATGTTTAGCAACTTTCAGTCCTTAATGAATCTAAACAATATTTGTGGAAAATGGGTTTGCTTGATTTCTATTTAGTGATGAATTAGGGATCAAGATTAGACATGGAATCTAGGTGGTTTGATTTACTTTATGGTAATTATTGTGTATACTGTAAGGGAGAGTTGTTTTAGAACAACATTGCAGTCCTGGCAAAATGGAGACCTAGGATGAGTGGGAATATCGAATTACTCTTCCAAAGAATGATACAAGGCAAGGGTTAGGAAACACATCTTATTGTTAGCCCATTTAGCTGCTTCAGGGATTTTCCTTCAGTATTTATAGACTTTTCACATGGTAGAGACTTAGATATCTTTCTGAATCCATATAATTGATGTTTGTATTTTTAATATCTTTTCAAATATTTGTCCACAAAGATCTTATTCAGGGGTACCTGAATCTAGGAAATTCCAATATGAAAACAATACAAATTCAAAAAAAGGTTAATTATCAGGCAACTGTGTATTACCAGAATGTTTTCTGATTTATAAAATAGTCATCAAAATCATCAACCAGTACTTGTTAAGCAGGTGCTGTGTGAGGATCTGAGGGAAAGCCAGAGATATCACCATAATTGTGTGAAGATGTTTAAAGCATGGTATCTGACACTGATGGGCTTCCATTCTTGTGAGAGTGACAAGAGCAAAAACAGTTATAGGGAACACTGGAGGATAGTTGCATGAATTTTTGCATTATAGATAGATTATATGATCTGTCAGAACTCAAAGAAATGTAAAGATAAAATGAGCCAGAGTAGTGAAGGAAGAGTAAGAGCATGGTCCTAGAAATATGGGTGGGAACTGGACTGACCAAGAGGAACAAGAGAGAACATTTAAATCACCAGTGCTGAACAAGAGTAGTATGAAATACTTGACTGTGATTCGGAATGCTTAGGTTCTTGTCCCAGTTCCACAACTTCATAGCCATGTGACCTTGTCTCAATTAATTTCTGTTTCACTATTTGATGAATGACAAAACTTCTATCTTTCTATATAACTCAGTGTTCTAAGTATTAAATAATAGATTAGGACAATAGGATCATAGACATAAGGCTGTAAGGTATTAAAGAGGCCATATAATCCAACATCTTAATTTTTCAGATTAGGAAACATAGACCTAAGGACATTAAATGACTTACTTGCTCAAGGTCACACAAAAGCAAACATAAGGGAAAATTCTTTGGTGAGGTACTATTGATCAATCAAGAAAGCAGTGTGGCTTTTATTATGAATAATTGAGTACCGGTACAGCATTTTGATTATAAAGCCAATCTCAATATCCATTCTTGTTCTGTGACCCAAGACAAATCACTTAAATTTTCAATAGGTTTAAGCAATTTTTCAAGTGGTCCTGTGGATTACAAGGCAGGTTCTGGAATCAGGAAGATGTGCGTTCAAATGCAGCCTCAGACACTTCCTATTATGTGACCTTGGGCAAGTCATTTAATCTGTTTGCCTCAGTTTCCTTATCTGTGAAATGGGGATAATAATGACACTTGCATAACAGAGTTGCAGAAGATAAGTTGAGAAAATATTTGGGCAGGACTTTGCACAGTGCTGGGCTCATAGAAGGCGCTATACAAATGCTAATTATTATTTATTTACATTATAATTACTACTATTTTAAGTAGCAGAGATGACTTTAAACTACACTGAAGGTGGGAGTATCTCCACCTGGGAATTCCCAATATAATGAAATCATGGAGAGAAATCTAATTCTTGTATATTCTCCCTATTGAGCAATTAATGAATAAGAATTCATCCATCAGAAGCTAGTCTCAGGTATTCTGCTAGGCACTAGCACTACAAATATAAAAGAGACACAGTCCCTGCTGTCTAGGACTGTAGATTCTTTTTTTTTTTTTTTCTTTTTTAACGTTTTTATAAAGTTTTGAGTTCCAAATTCTATCTCTTGCCGTATCCCTCCTTGAGCTAGTAAGCAATAAGATATAGGTTTCGTGTGTGTGTGTGTGTGTGTGTGTGTATGGAACTTACATTCTAACATTCTTATGTAACACATAGGGGGAACGCTAGTTAGGGAAAGGAGTTTTTGAGTTGATAATCTCAGACTGTAATTGGAGCCCTGGGACTGTCAACTCTTTCCAGTACTTGGTGGCACTGAGTTGACTTTTGTTCCCACAGCAAGATCAAGAGGTAGAAAGTGACAAGATGTGGTACAGAATTGGCAGAAGGGGGTATGGCAAGATTCCTTGCTGAGTAGGTCCTAGTGTCTTTTTATTTTGCTGCTGGACTGGATGCAAAGCATGGTCCAGATCCACTTAGATATAGCGAGATAGACAAGTTTTCACTTTTGCAGCAATCAAGACAGGTCAACTTTAGTATGGAATTTCAAAGCTGAGCCATTAACCTACCCTAGGAGGGAGGAAGGAAAGAAACAAATAGGTGTTTAAATGTCTCCTAGGTACTAGGCATGGTGCTAAGCACTTTAAAATATTATCTTATTTGGTCCTTTACCAGAACCCAGAGAGATAGACGCATGGTCTCTGGAGGTCTAGTCTAGAGAATCATAGTTTCTGTAAAGAAGTAGATAGTCATAGGGTAAATGGCAAGACAACCATTCTGTGTAGGACCTGGTGTCCCAATGAATGAAAAAATGGGTTGTGAAGCATGGATTATAAAATATGCAGTATTATTTTTATTTGATTGGGTAGCAGTATGGAGACAATGCTATTATTAAATTTTGGAGTCAAGGGGATGAATTTGTACTTTATATGTAAGGACACAACCACTGTAGACCCTTGAACAAAAGAAGTGCATAATGACAGCAATGTTGTAATCTTGTGATTATTCTTATTGCAATAAAAGCAATATGTGATTTGTCTTTTACGCTGGAAGATAAAGCATGGATTAGATGTGATCTGTCCCTAGTGGAGTTTCGTTCTCATTGTTACTGTTAGTCATGTCTGGCTTTGGGTGACCCCATTTGGGGTTTTCTTGGCAAAGATATTGGAATGGATTGTCATTTTCTTCTCCACATCATTTTTTAATACGTGAGGAAATTGAGGCAAACAGAGTTAAGTGACTTGCCTAGGGTCACACAACCAGAAAGTGCTTGAGGCCAGATTTGAACTCATGCCTTTCTGATTTAGATCCAGTGCTCTATTCACTATGTGACTTAGCTGATAGTGGAGTATAATCTGTACTAATAAGATAGTTGATATCTAATTTGTCCAAATTCTATTTATGTACAACATTTCAGTAAAGCATCCATTTGGGTAAAGTGCTTTTTTTTTTTTTTTTACTTTTTTAATGTAATTTGAATGTATTTCATGAATATATTTCATCAAAAATAGACAATGAGAATCTAAATTACATATAATTTATCTAAAAATCATTTTGTGTCTGCTATAATGAGGAAGGGAATTTGAACTTACAAAACTATGTGATCAACTGTATACAGTTCCATCAGGCATAATGCATTGCCTGGATGTATAAATTAGTGCATTGGCTGAGTGGCTGATACAATGTAAAGCATGCTGGCTTCCTTTGGTTATTATCACCATTCTCTAAAATATTAGCAAGTCATGGATTTGCAGTTATTAATGACTTATAAGCATGTTTTATAGTACCATCTGTCACCATTACATATGCTGCTGATGTGGGAAGAGCTTGTTGCAGAAAGGCACATTTATTATTGTCTCTTGAGTGAAGTTATAGTCCTTCTGCACCTCTAGCACAACCCCTAAAAGTCTGTATGCCATTTCTCATAAGCCCACTTGTAACAATGCCTAACAATGGAATGATCTATAAGCATAACTTTCCAAACACTCTTAGAGCTAACATTTCTGAACTTCTAAGTAGATCTTAAAGTGGATAGATGACATCTGGTGCCTCTTGTTGATAGACACAAGGAAATAAAGTTGGGATTGTGAACTGGGCTAGCTATGGAGAAAATGAAATATAATACATTTAAAAAATAATATATTGAAAACTGAATGTATCGTTGCCTTGCAAGATACATGCCACTCACTGGCAATGGATGTTTTGAAACAAAGGACTACTGGGAAGAGTTGTGTGAATGCGTATCTGAGTTTGGTGTGAAAATTAGGAGTAAGGAGGCAGAGTACAGTGATTCCCCTAGACTTCTGGCTATTTGGGGAACTACAGGAGTGAGTACTCCTTCAGCAGGATAAAACATCTTTGTCTGAAGGAATGTAAAAGTAGTCTCATTGTGTTATCTGTTCCATTGCCATCTTTCTTCTCCCCAACCCTCTTAATTCCTTTATGGAAATGCTAACCATGCCATGATCATTTCCTCCAGTCAGCATCCAGGAAGAGCATTGTGAAATTTCCCCATCTTGGCACACATACCACGCTACTGAAGTGGGCAAGCACAGTCAGTAATTATACATGGCAATGAACTACCTTACATTGGTTCTTCTAAAAAGAAAAAGAAATCTTTCACTAACAATTTCTTGGTTTCCTTTAATAGACTGAGTGTTTTTTTTAAGACATTTTATACTAATTTCCTTTTCTTTATTCCAATACAATATGAGATCCTTGAGGACAAGGTGTGTTTTTCATTAATCTTTATGTTTCCTGCATCTAATACAATACTTGACACAGTGCAGTCATATAGCAAATGCTTTTTGGATTACATTGGATTCATATCATATTCCACACTCTAAGTATATCCAAAAGCTAAAATGCGTTTCTTTGTTTTGTATGGAATTTGGTGAACTGTTTAAAAATTAGGAGAAACATGGAGCACGGGATAAAGCACTATAGTATATCTATCTGCAGCTTTGAGAGCGCTAGTATGAGGATTAGGATCAAGAAGACTTGGGTTCAAATACAGTTTTCATCACTTACTAGTTCCATGACCTTGAACTAAGCACTTAAATGCTATGTCCCTTAGGCAAATCATCAGGATGGCATACTAAATTTTTGAACAAGGCAAGTTAATGATCAGTTCTTCCTTGATGGAAGAAGTTCCATCCACTAATTAAAAATCATAATTTTTTGCATGTTTCAGAATTATTTTAAAGCAAGAGAATTTTTTACCCATTTTGATTATGAAAATGCGGAATATTATTAGAGGTGCCACATGGCACTGTCAGTGATTCCTTCTTATTTACCTGTGTTTCAATTCTCCATCTGAAGCAGATAACAGGATAAACTGTGCTGTAACTGACACTGTAATTTGACACTTGTTACCAGCTAATAAGAGAAATACCCTTTCTGTGAGAACTTTAAGGAGATGTTCATTATTCTAAAACCATTTATTATTAAAGAAATAATTAGCCAAAGCTGCGTATTTCTGTAATACCTTACCAGATTTTGATAAAGATGAACTAAAATGTATTTGTAACTTTTCCCTTTTTTTATTTACTTAAGTGTTGAGCATTTAAATTGTATTTTATGATATACTAAAGAACTTCAATTTTTTTCCAAGATAGAGTATGCTATATTGGCAAATAATATACGGCTTGCACTATTAAATATATGCTTTGCAAGTTTCACAGTCTTTTAATCTGTTTAAGTTTCACCATATATTACATAATTTTCTTTATCAGTTATTTAAAATTTTAAAAAAATATTGTAAGCAAAAATATCCCGACATTGTTTAAGTTGTCATGGTTTGATATTTATGTGAAAGTGATAAAGGGTGTCAGAAGGAGTATAAGTATACCTACTTCTTCCTTATTGGCTTTCAACATCCATCATTTTCTTAATTTTACTCCTTAGATGTTGTTTTAGTTTCTACTCATTTTTGGCCTGCATGATACTTTTGTATTAGGCTTATTTTTTTTTAACTTGGCCTAATATGATTGCCAAAGACTTGTTGAATTTACAGGGCACTTTCTAGACACTTGAGAGCAAGTGATAAGGTTAGCCTGGTAGTAAACAGGCATGTAACCCTTAATCACTTCTTTGTTAGACACAATTCAGTTTATCAGTCTTTCATAATTTCCTATGTCCTTCCCCTTGGTCCTCCCAATCCCTTCTCTCTAGAAGACAAAATTCCAGATGTGGTCATACTTAGGGAAATTATAGTACAACTATTAATTTCTATTCTTGAAACCCATGTATCTCTTAATGCTACCCAAAATTATATTAGCCTTTTTGGCTACTATACATCACTGTATAGTATTTAGTTTGTAATTATTAAACATCTTTTTTTAAGACTACTATCTAGCCATTCCTTCTCTATCCTGTATTTGTTAAGGAATTTAATCCTTAAAGAATTTTTGAACCTCAAGGTAAGACTTCCCTTTTACCTTTAATTATTTTCATCTTATTAGAGTCATCCCAATGCTTAACTTTTCAAGAACTTTAGGGATTCTGAACCAGTCCTCTGGTGCACTGCCTCTGAGTTTCACGCCCTTGGCAGATTTGATGGCCATGCCATCTTTGCCTTTCCCCAGTTAGCTGATAAAAATATGAAGTAGCACACTTCTATGGAGACTCCTTGATACATTGATATTGGACTATTAACGATCACCCTTTTGGCTTGCTATCCCAACAACTCAGAATACATATAACTGTGGTGTCCATACCTGTCCCTTCTCTACACAACAATGCACGAGATATTTTATCATTTCATCGTTGATAAAATCTAGGTCAATATTAATAGCAATGTCAAAAAATAATGTTAATTTGTCTTAACCTATTCTTCATGAAGCCATGTTGGCACTTTGTAATAACTATTTCCCTTTCTAGATCACTAACCATTCCTTTAATGATCTGTTCCAGAGTTTCCCCAGGAATCAAAGTCAAGTTCATTGGTCTGTAGTTTGAAGGCTATTCTCTTCCTTTTTTTTGAAAATTGGAAAATTTGTCAATCTCCATTCCCACTCAGGTTATGTGTATATATATATATATATATATATTATTGAATGTGCTGCCGGCATCTCAAACTCAACAAATATATGTCAAATCTGCACTCAAAAATCTATGATTGTGCCCCAAGTATCAAATAAAAAATCCTGAAGTTAACATATAAGGCCTCCACAGTCTGGCCCCCAGTTTATCTTTCCGGTCTTTTTTCATATTATCTCTTCTTACCCCTAACTGTTCAGTCTATTTTGTTTGTACCTAAGCAGGACTAATAACTCTGTCCCAAGTTCAATACATTATCTCCCTTTTTTCCTTCATCCACATAGAATGCACCACCTCCTCACCTCTGTATTCTGTAGTTTTTCCCTTTGTTTAGGGTTTAACTCACATTCTTACTTCTCTGTGATCCACTAAACTGCAAGTGTCCTTTTTCTCCTTAAATTTTCTGGGAGTATTTTTCCTGGATCTCTCTTTTGTCTTTATCATAGTCTACCTTGAATTATTCTTATTTTTTGCATAAGATGTCATCTCTGCCCCATTCTTCCACCCCAGTAGAATGTAAGCTCTTTGAATTTAGTGCCTATATTCTAATCTCAAGTTCTCTCCCTCCTTCCAGAACCCAGAATTGTTCCTTGCTTATGTCAGCCAGTCAACAAGCATTTATCGAGTGTATACTGTGGGTCAAGCACATTGCTAAGGGCTACAACACAAAGAAAGGCCAAAAAGGCCAAAAGACCAAAAATAAACTCCTCTTCTCAGTGTGTTTATGGTCTAATGAGGAGATTGTGGACTATGTATAAAGATGTATACAGGAGAAACTAGAGATAATCAAGAGAAGAAAATCATTCCCTCAGTCGATTATCTCAAAGTTCTTGCTTTGTAAATATTTGTTGAATTATATGTGCAATCTAAAACTCTCATTGAATTTTTAAACATTATTTCTCAAACAATAGATAATATTCTTCAAAAATGCCCATGTCAAGTTGGTAGATGGAAAAATGCTTCCAATATGTATACATTCAAATGTATGAATATCAGACAACACCATAACAGAGAGACAAAAAAAGGTTTCATTATTGCATTATTTCAACAAACAAATGATCTGCTTTAGCTAAAGTTTCCCAGATAATTGCCCTCTCTTTTAGTTTTCTTTGCTCTGCTTTGTAAAGTTGAAAGGAGCCAGCTACAGGAGCCAAGTGTCTGCAATCAAATTATGCTGCTTCCTTACTTGGCAGTTTGGCCTAATTACAACAGCGATTGCTGTTTCATTCCAACCTTTTTTTTTTCTTTCCTTGACATCCCAAACCTACTTGATACACAAACTCTGTACCTATTCTTAGAGTAGATGATCGTAACTCACTACTTTTTCTTTATCAAAAACATCTGATGTGTACTTCCTAAACCCCACGCCTCCAAGGAATTTGAAGTTTGACAGTACCTTTATTCTATCAATCTTAGGAAAACTCATTCCTACTCTTCATTCAGCAATCACTTCATAAGCACCTTCTATGTAAAAGAACATATATTAAGTTCTGAGAGTATTGAAATAAAATGCCATGGTACCAAGGTCCCCTTTAAGGATGCATTCTGTTTGGGGAAGGTGGGGTTTGGGAAGAGGGCATAAAATGTATACCAGCAAAACCGCAATACAAGGTGAACCCTCTCCCCTGCAACTGTCACAGGGAAGCCTAAGGAGGGAGAAGTCCCTTTTACGTGGAAAGGCTTCACACAAGAGCAAGTTAGCTTTAATATTCTCACAGTCAGGAGCAACCGTATCAGATACAGCCTCATACTAATAAATGTAAGGATTCAGAAAAGCAGAGATGAGCCAGGAGTGTCCTCTAGGCATTCAGAATAATCTAAATAAGTGCTCAGAGATAAGAAATGGCATGCTGAGTTCATGGAACAACTTAATAGACTAGCTTGGTTGGAACATAAAAGAATGTGAATGGGGATCAACATGAAAATATCCTGGAAAGGAAGGTTGGTTGCAGATGATGAAGACTCTCAAATGTTTGACTGCTGAGCTTGTCAAGATGTTTGAAGATGTTTGAATAGGGGATGTAGTGAAGATTAAGATTATTTTGACATCTGAACCAAAGCTACTAGTTCTAGTAATATTCTTAATAGCATTTGCACCTGCATCTACTAGTACCTAGCACCAGCATTCACCCCCTCCCTTTCACCCATCAATTTCACCTCTAGCCATTGTGCATACGCCATGTTTATGATTCCAGAGTTCTGTTCCTTGACCTGCCTATCCTCTCAATCTCTTTTCTTCTGCTTCTTCTCCAGAATTCTTGGAGAATGCGTCTGCAGACTTCTTTACCTCATTGCTCCAACTCATGACTTGTAGTATGGCTTCTGTCCCCAAAAGTTTACAGAAATTGCTCCCTCTAAGGTTCCCTATAAGCCTTAGAAGAACCAAACAATAGCATTTTCTCAGTTTCCCTTTTTCTTTTCAGTGGCTTCTCTTCCTCAGCTGAGTTCTTGGATAATATTTTTGCACCCTTCTCCTAGATCTCATTTTACATTTCTGACCATGTCTTCCCTGTCATTTTTCCTGAGTATTCTTTCTAATCCTTTAAGATGAAACTTTCTCAATTCTGAGACCTAGGCCTTCTCTTGTTCTTAACCACTCTCAGAATCCAACTGTCAGCTCTATGGAATGTCTCCCAAATATCTCTTTGTAAAGCTTTGACCTTTCTCCCAAGTTCCAGACCTGTATTTGTAAATACAATTTATAAGCATAATGTTGTAGTGGAAAGAGTGTTAAGATTGGATCCAGAATAGATCTGCTTTCAAATTCTGCCTCTGACATTTAGTCATTGTGGGTAAGACAACTTCCCCGAATCCAATGGAGATAATGCCTACTGTAACTAACTCAAAGTTATTTTAAGAATCAAAGGAACTATTTTTTATGCAAAGTATTGCACAAAATCTTCTAAATTATATATCTATTACTGCTATTACAACTGTATATCCCTTGAATCATATACCACAACCGTATAGTTGTGTTTGTTCTTTGTTTTTGAAGAGGACTATGACATCAAGATGATGACATAACTTGCAGTTGACTTTGATTTGAGTGAGGGAGGCCTATGCAAGGTCACCAACCTCACTTTCTCCTCCTGAGCCATCCGGGTCCAGTGGCCTGATATTCATCAGGAAGACTGGAGATGACCCAGGATACAATGGGAGACTCTGGTCCTTTCAGGATAAGATCTTATCACATTCTTACTTTGAGTGACATATACCCATTCAATGAATAGGCTTCTTAAGTTACTCAAGAGATGGCCCCTTTAGTCAAAAAAAAAAAAAATTAACACCTGCATAGTACCTTGAATTCAACATGCTCAAGCCTGAGTTTGCCTTTTGCCCAAAACATATTTATTCTTCTGACTTCATCATTTTTAGCAGGGGAAATATCATTAATTCCTTGTCTTTTGTTCAAAACATTTGTGTTACTTTTTGACCCATCTTCCTTTTCCATCTTTCCCATGACCAATCAATCAGTTGCCAAGTCTTATTGATTCTATCACTTGACTGTTTCTTGAATCTTTCTCTTTTTTATATTTCAAGTCTCAAACATCCTACAGGGACTATAATTCAGGTCTTCTGATCTTGGCAGTATAATCTGATGAGCTTCTTGTCATAGTTCCCCAGTGTTTTGGCATAAGCACCTAGAATCTGGCTCTCCCCATACAGCCTACCTTCCTAATTAGTATACCTGATAAGACTTAAGCAGCAGCTTCAGTGCAGGCTGATTTTCTCACAATCATTAGTCAATCAATATACATTTATTAAGTGCCTGCTATGTGCCACACACTGTGCTAACCATTGGAGATACAAAAAGAGGCAAGACATTCTCTGCCCTCAATTAAATTACAACATCAGGATGCCAAGCTCCAGACTCTGTTTCCCTCTCTCCCATGCTATGCATTGATTTCTCAATTTCCCTCACTGGTTCCATACTGACTTACTTCTCTTGGATCATTTGGCACAGACTCTTAAGTCTTTGTCTATAATGCTTCCTTTACCATAGTCTACAGCAACAGTTAGTCCCCAAACTTAAGCCTAGCAACTACTGGATGCTCTCTTTAATATGCTTCAATCAGGAGCACCTCTGTCAGATATAGCCTTGTACTACTGTTAAACTGGGCATCTCCAGATTGTAAGGGATGTGTTACCTCCAACATGAAAACTTTCCTAACCACCACATTCCTAGCTGTTCATACTTCCCTCCAAAGTTCGCTTGTATTCATGTTATATCATATAATGTGCATAGTATATGTATACGTACATATATTATGTTTGTATATATAATATGCATGTATTACACGTATATTGTAATATACATAATATATAATACACATATTTTGTATGTGTACATGCATAATATATATTACACACATATGTATGCATACTTTTATGTGTATGTGCTGTCTCACTCAACAGAAAGGAAGCTCCTTCAGGACAGGAGCAGCTTTATGTCATCTTTGCATCCTCTGTTATCCAGCACATGTTTGGTGCTTAATAAGTGCATATTGGTTGACCAATTGATTGATTGGTGTGTGGGCTTTCAAGTGCTTTCATTTGAGGGTGGTGGAGAAGGGAAAGGAGTAAGCTCTTGTTAAGCACTCAGGAATTGTGCTAAGCACTTAAAACGCTTCATTTTCCCCCTTACAACCACCCTGTTATGTAGGTGCTCTTATTATCCCTGCTTTACAGTGACCCACCAGGGTCATATAGCTAGGGTCCAAGGCCAGCTTTAAACTCAAGTCTTCCTGACCACAGGTCCAGTTCTCCATCCACTAAGCCTCCTAGCTGTCTCAAACCTCCTACTCAAATAATTTCTTAAGGAACTCCAGATGCCTCTGAGTGTCTAGGTTCTCTTATACGCTTTCTGCCATTCTATTTTAATAAGGTAAAGTACTAGGTTTGATGTATATAAATTCCAGACCATCTCCTCATAATAGATATCTGTGGGATATTGTGGTGAATAATGTAAGTCATGTAAATGACTATTTGTATAGTCAGAGCGGTCCTACAGCCAAGTTAGCCAACATTTTGTGTGGGCTATCTCCATAGAGATTCTATATAACTAGCCAGACTTAGTCCTATTTCTGGAGAAATTTTCCCATTGTATAATGTTAATAACTTTCTCATTTGCAGAGAATTTCTGACATTTGCAATAGGTCTTACAAGTCAGTCAGCATGGCTTCTAGTTTCCATAGGTGATATACTGCATATGACAATTGGGGATGGTAGCATGGGGTCAGAAGGAGGGAATGTTGTGGGTGGAAATCATTCAAATATTCCACCAACAGATATTTAAGTGCTTACTATTATGTTCGAGATACCACTAGGCATTAGGGATACAAAGGTGAAAAAGTAATAAATATGTATTGACAAACACAACTCATTCCACAGACAAGTGTAAGACATTCAAATACAGGGTAATGGAGCAAAGAAGAATCAATAAACATTTGTCTAAGTACTTTCTAGGTACCATGTACTATGAATCAAATGACATTATATGTAGCATAGTGCCTGGCACATAACAGGTGTTACATAAATGCTAATTCCCTTCCCCTCACTGCCTTTCTTTCCCTACCAGGTTTGACATGAGCAATACCTGTTTTACAGTCCAAACTTTGACATATTGGTTCTGTGACTCTCAGCAAGTCACAGCTTCCTGGTACTCTGGGCAGTTCTCTAACACACTCTAAGTTGTAGAGAAGGTACTGCCAGAATTGGCAAAGACAGTTTCCTCTCTATAGACTTCCCTGTACCAACAAAATCACAGGTTCAGGCCCTATGACTATGACTGAGTTCTAGGTACTAGGTACTGTGGTACATTGTGTTTGGCCTAGAGCCCTAGACAGAGCATTCTGAGAAAAATTGATGGAGGTAAGAATACTTTCTGTTTCAGGGAAATTTTCAAGAAGGTGGTAGCACTTGTGCTAAACCCTGAAGCCTTTTAGAGGGATTTTAAGAATAAATATGAGGAGAGGGACTCAAGGCAGAAAAAAGAGCTGTTAGAGACCACAAGGCAAGATCAAGGAATGTCTTGGAGTTCAGTTTTGTTGCTACTTGGACTGTGCAAGGGAAATAATTTAAAATTAAGCTGTAAAAGTCAGCAGAAGCCAAATTATGGAAGCCCTTATATGAAAGAGTTTGTATTTTAACGTTTCAAAAAAAGATTTTGAAATTGTTACTTGCTTCAAATGAAGTGGATTTTTTCAACAAATAGATGGAATTGATATATTAAAATTCATTTGTAGATTTATTTGTGGACTACCTGTCTTGGTGATCAATATATAGCCTGAGAAGTACCATTTCCACTCTTCTGTTTTCTCACTTTGTCTAACCATCTTTTACCTAAAAGCAGTTGAGTAGGATTGATAAATATGGAGAACAAATTAAAGACTCTACTCAGATGTGCTATGAACATGGAGGTGATTTAATCTGAAGCTCATTTTCAGGAATGAGGTATAGTTTGAGCACCAGTAGGAAATGATTCAGTCAAGGATGAGCTGGAGCCTGCTCTACCTGGCTTGCCCATGGTTACATTTGTAAATTTTTCATATGAGTATTTCCACATTAGAAATAGGAAACAGTCAGTAAAAAGCAGGGCTTAAGTTATTGTTCTGTCATTATCTAGATAATGCAATCTAAACTTAAAATTGTATGTGCATACATTTTTTCCCCCAGCACAGTTGTTAAACATTTACCACCGCATCCCCTTGCTGCTGTATAAACATTGCTTGTGCTCAGCAAGAGTGAGTAGAAGTCTAAGGGAAGGAAGTCAATGCCAGACTGGAAGTCTGATGGTGAGAGGTTAAAAATAGAAACAATAATAATACTAGCTGACATTTATATGGCACTTTAAGATTTGCAAAGTGCTTTACATGCATTATCCTATTTGAACCTTTCAATATCCCTGGATTCAGTGCAGAGCAAGGATTAGAGGACACCTGGGTGGAGGAAGTAATCCATTTGGATAGTATTTCTAGAATGATCAGGAGGCTGCCATACACTTGGACAAGTGGCAAGTCCATGATAAAAGCTAGCAACGTAAGTACCTAAGTTTATTAGGATTTTGACAGAGCCTGTAGCCTGTCAGCCATTATTCTCTGCAGAATTTTTATTGATCCTTTTGACAGGTGCGCTACAGTCATGGTCACCATAACTCTTGGACAACTACATGTATTCCGGAGAAACCATAGTGACAGACCGCAGGGCTCTTATGAAACATAACATTTGAAAGCAATTTGTAGTAATGATCACAAGTGAAGGAACCTATCCTATACCCGTAGCTGTGAGACCTTCCAAATCCTGGGAAGCTGGTCAGCCAGGTTTTAGAATGGACATCAATCCTGAAAGTGTTAACCAGAGGATTTTTTATTTAGTAAAATTTATTTAACTTAATTATTATTTATTTAATTAGATTTATATTGCTAAAATATTCTCAGGGCAAAATGCTGGCTCCCATAGTGTGTCATCCATAGTTTGGTCATATGTAGATACATTATCCATGAAATAACTCTTTCTGTGGCCTCTGATGAAAAGTATGAATAAGTTAAATTGATTGGATAATAGTAATCAATATCTGTAGCTAGTTTAATTCATATGTGATCTAAAAAGTTCTCCTTTTTTATATTATGGAATGAGACATAAATGTCGTTCCCTGTCTTATTCCTCCTGAGATGGGCCCAGGTTTGGAATTGCTATTGACCATGGGAATGGAGAGCTGGATCACAGGGGAGATTGCCCTACTGGCCTGTTACCCAGCAGTTGCCATGCTGGCAGACCTGACCTCAGGGTATGTCTGCTTAGTGAGGCATATGTTGGCCTGACAGAAATCAGTCAATGTTCTTTGTAGTGTAAAAGAAGTGAATTACTAGCTAAATTCACAAGGAAGCATCTATAGCAGAGAATGAAATGACTAAATTTTTGAATCAAGGTGTGTAGTTGTTGATAATTCTATGTAAATTAAACATACAACTACTCATCAACTTTACATGTGTGTATGCATAGAAACTTGTACATACACATACACATTCACATGTCTGTATATAATCAAAGTTTGGCAATGAGGTTGGCAATGTCACACGCTTGTCCTAGGGCTACCTGCACCACCTTTGTAAGTTGCTCTAGCTTGATTAGCAGCTATAAACCCAAATAAATTGGAGGCACGTATAATTCCATTGAGGAAAAACAAGGCAGATGTGCCTAGTCTCAGGGAAAGAATCAGACACAAATTCTTATTAAATTTATGAAAACTAATTAATAAGACTTTTGTAATGCAAAAATTAAGTCAGGAGGACTTCTCTGAGAAAGGAGTTTTACTTTCCCCATGGCAGATCTGAAATTTCAGTTTTGTGTCACAGATTATGTGATACAAACCTTAAATTATGCCAGAATTTAGAGACAGCAGATAATTGTAGGCTAGAATCAACAGAAAAGACTTCTATATCCAATAGTAGTTGTGTGTGTGTGTGTGTGTGTGTGTGTGTGTGTGTGTTGGATTGCACTGATTTTATACAAGTACTGTGAGTGTCATGTAAATTGTCTTGTTTCAGATTCCAGTTTGGTTCTTAGACCTAATAACAGCACCTCATTAACTTACATATCTATTATTCAGCTAGAGAGAGTTTGGTTAACAAGGCAGGGACTAGCATTAACCTGACAATTACATCCTGATTTGTGTGGAGAGGGAGGGATGTGCCCAGAGTTTCTTACTTCCCAGAACAGCTGTTTGTGTCTGCTACTAGTGAGGGCTGTGTCTACCAAATAATCTCTGTTTTGCCACCTAGTGGTAAGGGGTTGCCATTGAATGCTTTGATTTTGTAACAGCATATTCTTAAAAATTACTGCAATTTAGCCTTAAAATCAAAAGCAGACCTTTTTTTTCCATCTATAAGAGAATAGCTGAAGAGTTTATTTAATTGATGTAACTATGTTACCAACTTCCAGACAATCAGTAGAAGGCAGAGTCCTTGAAATTATCTGTGAATGTCTGATAAGATATTTTGTCAATGTAAAATATGGCAGATGCAAATGTGATTGTATGCAGAAATAGCAATAAGGTTAAGAACTTTAAACTTTTATTATGGAGAAAACAAATGTGGCTTTTCCTCTATCCAGAATTACATATATTTAGTTCATGTGAATTAGAAAGCATTTATGCTTAAGAAAAGAATGTTAGGGAATATAATATTTTCATTTCACTATAGATGGTAGTCTTTTGAGTGTTTGAGAAAGCGAAATGACTTGGGCTTTCATAATCTTTATGAGTTTATCGTGATTTAAGAAGTCTCATGGTCTGAAGTCTGAAGGACTTTAATAGATAGATTGTATCTGTCCAAAGCTTGCTTATCAGAATTTTCCAAATCTTCTTTCTTCTTTGACAACAAAATAAATGCAGTTCTTTACTTTTTAATACATACTGAATTTCTTTAGAGTTCTTTATACTAAATAGGAATATAGCTATATTTTAAAAGGGTTATTCCTGCAGTAATATCAAACAGCATCACACGCAGTAGTCACAGACATAGTACCATATAATCGATGTATCTATGTACAAATAATAATAACTCAAATTTTAAAGTCTACATAGAACTATCCTCACAAAATTGCTTGCAGATTTCATTTTCACCAGTTCAAAATTGAGAAATTCAGGCTCAGAGAAGTTAAATGACTTGCCCAGCTCACACAGCTAGCAAATAATAAATGTGAGATGTTGGACCTAGTCTCTCTTGACTCCAAGTCTATTTTCTTCCACTATACCACAGAATAACTCATAATATATTGTGTGCATGTGTGTGTTTTCTAACAGTCTTGTTAATGGTAAGAAATCAATCAGGAAATATTTATTAAGCCTTTGCTGTGCGCCAGGTACTGTGCTACACTGTGCTACATGAGAGAGATAGATGAAAGAAAAACCCCATCTCCTCAGAGGTTGCATTTTAATGGAAGAGACAATATGTACGTATAAGTATATGCAAGATAAATGGAAAGTAGATACATAGTAGCCTCAGAAGGGGAAAACACCAACATCTTGGTGGGGTGAGGAGAGGGAAGGAGACCAGGAAACTTATCCCACAAAAGGTGGCATTTGAACCTAATCTTGAACAAAACCAAGGTTCCAAGGGGTGAAGGTGAGAAGGGAAAGCATTTCAGATATCGGAGACAGATCAGGCAAAAGCATGAGAAAGAAGCTGCTTTATTTATGTGTATCTGAACGCAGAACAGTATAACTGAATCAGGGAGTGCTTGGAAGGTAATAATGTGCACCTGAAATTGCAGAAACCATTGGAAAATACTAAACAGGAAGCCTTTAGTTGATTATCAAAAGAGTAGGGAGCAACTAGAATTGACTGAAAAAATGGTTGACATGGTTCTGAGTATACTTTGGAGATAATGTGGAAGATGATTGGAGAGGGGAGGGACTTGAGGTGGGGAAACCAATTAGGTAATTACTTTAAATAGTTCAGGCAGAGGCTATGAATTAGAGCGTGAAGTGTGTGAGTGAAAAGTAAGTGATATAAATGAAAGATGTTAAGAACATGGAAACAAAAAGGTTTGACAACTGAATGGATATATGGAGTGAAGGTTTAAGCATGACTCCAAAGTTGGGAACCTGGTGGCAGGAAGGAAGGAAGAAAGGAAGGAAAAAATAAAAATTACATAGAAATTGATTAAATAGATGAGGCAGTTATGAATATATAGATACATGTGTATTTATATACTTGTATATCTCTGTCATATATGTCTATCTGCTATGTGTATAGTTATTTGCATGCTCTTTCCCCCTTTAGAATATGAGCTTCTTGAGGACCAAGAGTGGTTTTCTTTGTTGACTGACTAACAGTTTTAACTTTTTCCTTACTGAAAGTTTTACTTCCTTACTAAAAGGCTATTGGGACACTTTATTTCTATATTAATAATTGACATACAGTGTGTTAAGGTTTATAAAATGATTCGCCTACATTCTTTCATTTACAATAACCCTGAGACTGGGCCTTGCAACAGCCCTGTGAGAGAGTTATAACAGATATAATTATATCAGTTTTACTGAGCAAGAAACAGGTTCATAGTTTAAGCAGTTTGCCCATGGTTATATTACTCACTTATGTTGGAGGAAAGACTTGAAGACAGGTCTTCTCCCTTACTCTAAATCCAGCATCTTTATCTAGTACTGCTTCCATTCCTTTATCCACACTACTGTTCATTTTCTAGGAATAGTTTACTGATTTTTTAAAGGAAGTCAATTGCAAAAAATGGTTTAAAGCAGACTTTGCTGAAATATACCTGCTCTATGAAGTAATGCAAAATCTATGCGGTTCTTCCTTCAGTCTATTGCTAATAATTCATGGGATATTAATTCAAATTTTGAATTATCTAAGCCTTTTCCTTCTTATATTCCCTTCAGCTGCTTATTTCAGGGCCTTTTAATACCTCTACACTCAAAGGGAGCACTGGGGAGGAGAAAAAATTCAAAACTCATTTTGTTACACTATTTAAAGATTTGGTGTTGAATGAGATTAAAGTCTTTGACAAAATGAGGTGGGTGATTAGCTGTGAATTTTAGTCATACATATTATGTCTCTTCTCTATTTTAATGGAATGGAGTCCACAGTTCCTCTGTGCATCCAAACCTTCTTTTAACTATCCATTCACTGTGATCTTTCTTTTCTTTCTTACTCTGGGGGAAAAATTAATTGCATCAAATAAATTTTTCTATCCTACTAATACAACACATCTTTCCACTAATGAATTAGTGTTTGATCATAACTGATATTAGTCCTTCAAAGGTTTTCCAGGGACATGACCACCTTCTAATATGTTATAGTTTTTTTCTAGATGAACGTCTGCTCCTCAAAGGCCTGAAGAATCAAGTGAATAAAACTTTATTTTTTACAAGTTGTTTGTATTTGATGATTAGGATAGCTCTTATTAAGAATTTTTATTTTTTAATTCATAGATTTAAAATAGCTGAGGTTTTAATTAAGATGTATTTTCCTTATAAATCAACATAAGAGGTAAAAAAAAGAATATTTGTAATGAAATCTCAACCCACTTTTAATTTACACAAATTTATATTATAGAAAATTAGCATGTGAAGTTATTCTAATAACATTTTTTTCCCTCTGTCATCTCTGGAGGAGGAAATGAAATTATTTCATTAGTTTGGCCTGTTTTAGTCAAGAACTTGTTTCAGAACATCTTGTGACTATCACCAAACATCAATGTTTGGTAAGACTTTACCTTTTCAAAGAGGGTAAAAGAACAGATATTAAAGGGAAGATGATAAGCTGAATTATAGCATAGCCTTTCGGTGTAATTCCTTGAGGATTCTATGTTCTTAAGAAATGGTGCACAATTGATAACGGTTGGTTTTGTTTTGTTTTGTTTATAGTGAATTTATAGTGAACACCACTATATCTAAGATAACAGAGAGTTTGCATTTTTATTTAGACTCAACTCTTTTCTTTGCATTTCTTTTAACAGTGATCCAAATCAGCCAGTTCCACAAGATACCAAGTTTATACACACAAAGCCCAATCGTTTTGAAGAAGTCGCCTGGTCCAAGTATAACCCCAAAGACCAGCTTTATCTACACATCGGTCTGAAACCTCGGGTAAGGGATCACTATAGAGCAACCAAAGTCGCTTTCTGGTTGGAACTTGTACCTCATTTGCACAACCTGAATGAGATTTTTCAATACGTTTCCACAACAACAAAAGTCCCTCCTCCAGACATGACATCATTTCCTTATGGTACTCGACGATCCCCTGCAAAAATCTGGCCAACTACCAAGCGTCCAGCCATCACACCTGCCAATAATCCTAAACATTCAAAGGACCCTCATAAAACAAATCCAGAGGATACAACTGTTCTGATTGAAACAAAACGAGATTATTCCACAGAGTTAAGTGTCACCATTGCTGTGGGAGCATCCTTATTATTCCTCAATATTTTGGCTTTTGCTGCCTTGTACTACAAAAAGGACAAAAGACGTCACGAAACCCATAGGCGTCCCAGTCCTCAAAGAAATACAACAAATGATATTGCTCACATACAAAACGAAGAAATCATGTCCTTACAGATGAAGCAGTTGGAGCATGACCATGAGTGTGAGTCCTTACAGGCACATGATACCCTGAGACTAACTTGCCCACCTGACTATACCCTTACTCTGAGAAGATCCCCAGATGACATTCCGCTAATGACGCCGAATACCATAACCATGATTCCCAACACATTAACAGGAATGCAGCCTTTGCATACTTTCAACACCTTCAGTGGGGGACAAAACAGTACTAATTTACCCCATGGACATTCAACTACTAGGGTATAGCTCTGCCATTACCTTCCCCTCCCTTACTCTCCTTCCCTCAGCAACATGGAAGAAAGAAAAAGAAATAAAAAAGGAATGCTTTTCATCAAGCAGACTTCAGATAAAAGGAGAAAGGGCAGTCATTATTTTCTTACTGACCCTTTTCAAAGGAACTTTCCAATATTAAAAAAGATCAACTCCAAACCCTGTGAAATGTGAAACGTGTACATTGCTGTTATAATACTGCTTTAAGATCCCAACCACTTCAGTGAAAGTTTAATGTGTATAGGACAGAAGAATAGCCGCTTCAAAGACCTGGATGTTTTCATTGTAAGAAATAGAAGCTGAATCTTCTGGAATACAGCCAAGTGACTCTTAACCATTTTTTTAAAATAAAATTGAAAAAATTTCTTTATGTGCCATGCCATGAATGGCCCTTCTTAAGTGAAGACAGTATCATGAGCTTTTACTCATTGTATGAAGCTGTAATCCTGGAGGAAGGAAAAGTAGAATTTTATTATAAAGATAAGAGGACTGACTATGCAGTTATATTCGTATAGTTCTGTGCAAAGAGATGATTTGCCGGCTTGAACTATATTTAAGAAACTTTGTAAAAAATGTACATAGATGTGAGTTTAAACACACAGAACAACAAAAAAAGCTTTTATTGATGTTTTAAGTTTGAAAGAGCTTTTAGAAAGATTGTGCTTTCAGTTGTGATCTATATGTATATATTCATTAGTCATATCACCCTTGTTTCCTCCAGAACAAGAGGGGACTTTTCTTCTTAATTACTTGTGGTAAACAAAGACATGGGATTTTCTAACATGTTTCATTTGTAGGAGGACATGGCGTCATACAGAAAATAAAAGATTGTCTGTGTGACCTGCACATTTCCCCTTACAGGTTGCACAAATGCATGTTAAAGCATTCTTAGGAGATGGTTGTTTTTAGACAACATTTATTTTCGGGGTGTTAGCCTTCATGAAATTGCAACGCAAAGATGGATCAGAAATCTGGAAAAAGATTAGTATTTAAAGCTTATTGAATTAAAGGAAACACACACACAAAATGACAAAAAAAAAATACAAGTCCAGTTCTGTAGTTCTGGTTATTTGAATATGTTTGGGAAGATTTGCTTCCCAGTTCAGTACCCTGCCAAAAGTAAAGAAAGCCTGCCTTTTGGTTAGCCTTTTTCTCCCAACCCCCAAACCCCTTCAACCCCCCCACCCCTCAGTAAATCTAGCTCTGTGTTCACCAGCAGCTGCGGAAGAACTCTGGCTGAGAAAGTACCTGCTCAGCTTTGCTAATCAGAAGAAATTTGCAGTTTGAAGGAAGAAATGTTTTTTTTTTTCTTTTTTAAAGAACAAGTTTCCTATTTATCAAAATATAGTGATGAAGTTTTTTCTTCCATATTTCATTTATGTGATCAAGCTTATGCCTGTCTGAAAATATTTTTTTTGCGGGTTTCTTATACAGCAGTCACCAATCAATGCGTATGATAGAAAGAAAAAAATGGAACAATAAACCACTATGCTTTGCATGAGTTTTCTTGAAAGTATGGATGGCTTCACTGTCAAGTTACCATATAAGAAGAACTAACCCGTGACTTTTTTGAATCAGAGAGCCGGAGATAAAGCAGTCATCTTTCAAGGAGTCTATGATCATTTCCTTTTTCTGTTTCTTAATGTTTTTTCTTTTAAAAAATTTTCCTAAGGAATGCTTCAAGTGTCATAAGCTGGAAGTAAAAGATGGTTGCTTTATATTTTGTCTTTTGAAAGTTACTGGGTCACCAAGAAATAGTAACCAAAGATATGTGAAGAGTCTTGCTCTGCACTTGAACATGTACCCAATCCCAGAAACCAGTTCTTCAATTTCATTTTTTTAGTTGGACATAACAGTCACTTCCCTACCCCATGCTGTACCTAACATACATGCTGCCTTGCACCCTTATCATGAAGTCCTTTGGATAATCGGTCCCTGAAGCATAACTGTAGAAATTCTCAATGTCTGTGAGCTCTTTTTGTTAGGAAAGAGAATTCATAGAAAAATGTGGTAGTGACATAGCAAGGTCATGAATTTCACCTAACTTTCTAAATTACATTTGAGAGTGAGATGGCACACATATACTAGATACGCCCCCAAATTAGCCCATGGTGAAGCAACGTACCTACTTGTATGTAGTGATCCCACAGAAAACTGTTTCTTCCTTGATTCATCATTTATTATACCTGACTCTCAGTAAGCTGTACCCATAAACTATGTATTGCCTCCATTGAGAAAGTAAATAGGCTCTTCATCAAACAAACAAAGGCAGTGATGCTTGGCATCATAATCAGTTGGGTATGTTTGTAATGTGAATTACAGTATATGTTTAGTACTTCCAATTGTCTTCTGCTAGCAATATGTACAGTAATGTGTCAGGCTTGTGACATTTGGGTAAAACAAAAAGTTTCTGTAAGTGAATGATTTTAGCTTTTAAAAAATGATTATGAGCAAAGTCAATTTACTACATCTTAAACGATGTCTGATTTCTACATGGAAAAGTGTTATAGGATCTTCATAGCATTCTATGAGAACAAACTATTCTTGCAATCTGTTAAAAAAAAAAGGGAAAACAAGAAAACTTTCCCAGGCTTTTATTCTTGACCTTTAAAGGCACGCAGGGTTTAATGGTTTCTTTGGTTATTGTTTTGCAATTTTTTGTTTTTGCCTTAAGTAATGATAGAAGATATATATGGCTGGACACATATGTATAAACTTTTCAGCAGCATTTTTAATAATAAAATATCACAGTATTTTCTAATGCTTTGTGCAAAGAATTATGAGTCCATCCTTATTTTGTAGGCAATCTGGTTCTCTCCCCCCACCCCAATCCTGAACCCCTTCAAAAGCATTCTGAATTGTCAAAGGGAAAGAATATGTTGTGACTTAGGCTATAAACACACTAATTAAATTAGTAACGGATGTATCTTTCACGATACTGCCAAGTATATTTTTCTCATGCCATTACTATCAAAGCTCTGCAGGCCTGCTGTTAGGATGAGTAAGCTCTGGACTTTGAAGCTCAGGATATGAAGATGCTGCACAAAAGAGAATGCCTTGTATTTCTTACTAACTTTGTTGGTGATTCCTATGGAACTGCGTTTAGTCTGTGTTTAACACTATTATGTATCAGAGTCTTTTATCAGGGGAGCATATTTTCTTTTCTGTCTAGGTAAATCTGAAGCCTATAAATTGGTAGTACACTAAGTAGAATTTAAGGGACATCAAATTAACATATCACTTTAAGTTAAAGAAAAATGTACATTCTCGTTGATGGTAAGATGGAAGAATAATTAGTAAATTTATGAATTAGAGTGCTATTTGTTCCTTCTTTTTGTAAAAATGAACTTTTTCTTAGCATAAGACAAGACCCAGATATGTAAATAAATGATTCGAATAGACAGGGAATAGGTAAACAAGATTGATATACACCATGAAAACTTTTGAAAATGTATTCTAGTTTGTATTCATCGGGTGATACATAGTAAGTTGTATTTTAAAGATTTCCTTCCATACAAGAATTCATCTAGTACTGACCTTTCACACCTCTTGTAGTAGATATCCAACATAGTCTTGTTGAAGTCAACTTCCTGCTTTTAGCCCCAATACTTGCTTTCTGTATACTGTTGGGCAAATTACTCATGGGCCTCAGTTTCATAATCTGTAAAATGAGAGGACTGGAGAGAAATGGCCTCCAGGGTTCTCTCTAGCTCTAGAACTGTGATCCTGTGAAGTGGAATTTAGAACATGTATATCCAGAAATGTATTCCCCTCACATTCTAGTAGCTTTCTAGATCATTAAAAATGCAGTAAGTAGTAAAACTCCATTTCCTTTGATCCTCCCCATTATTTACAAGGTTAGAAACCATTGGGTATATTATTACAGGCTTGTAGCTTTGTCCTTTGTAACTCCATTTCTGATCATTCATTGCATCCATTTACTTAGAAAGATGTTTCTTAGTTGACTAAGGATGAATCTATCAGCAAAAGTGAGTAAAGGTGCTGAAGATGCAGGGTTTTTCTGTTCTTTTTAGTGGCTGGCAATGGTGGATCTAAAGGTCCAATACCAGATATTTAAAAAAAATGGTGAAGTAGGTGTTTTTCTCTGGTGTTTGCTCACTTTGCTTTCTTTTGCCCTTCTCCCTCCTCTCCAGAAGTCTTTTATACTCACCCGCAGAATCCCCTGCTGATTTATTCTACTCAAGCTAGTATTCTCTGATTTGAAATGTTCTCTTCCTCTATGATTCCATTAAAATTCTCCATCCGTTAGGATCATTTTCATGATATCAGAAACAAATAAATGAGTGGCTGAACAAATAAAGAAAGGAAGAAACAAACAAATGAATGAATGAATGTTTAGTTCTTGATGTTGCCTACAGCAGTCTGTAAGGGTACTGGTTAAAGTGTCTTGATGGGCAAGTGAAGGAAACATTTTTTGCAAAGCACCCTTCCTAGGATCCTTTATCATACCATGTAGGACACAGCCCACTATTATACCTTTAAATAAATGCAGTCATATTGGGGAAAACGCTATTCTTGTAGGTGTGGATTTAGAGGAACAGAAATATTAATTATATAATTTATATATATTATTATATATAATTATATACATTTTATTGAACAAATTTGTGCCTAGACATCTCCTGGTTAGTCTTTGGAGGTCTAATAATCTCCAAGAGTAGTTTCTGTCATCCTATAGTTTCTATTTCTACTTTGTCTGGTCACTAAATTCCAGAAAAACTCTACTTAGAAACTCAGTTCTCAGTTCAGCTGAGGATACATCCAGATTTCCCCCAGGACCACCCTGAAAAACATTAAAGATTTGTCTAGCTTTTTTCTTCAGCTAATGAAGGACAACAGTTATTGTGGGCCTAGTTATAAGTATGACCTGTTGGAAAGGGTTGACTCCCCTATTTGGGGAACTGAGGTGCAGAAATAAAGACTCAGAACATGGATAGTCAATAAATAAAAATGTATTTAGCACCCTAGTTGACTTTGCACAGCCTTGCTTCTCTTAAATCCAATTCATTTTCAAGTCTTCACCCTCCTGATGTCATTGGTTTTCTTCAAGAAGGAAGGACCAGCAATAACAACAGTCTGTGCTACACACTATGCTAAATTCCCTAGTCTCTTTGGATAGTGAGTTTTTTTCATAATTGCAATGAACAAATTTGATAAACTTTATCATAACTTTTTTGTCTAAAATAAAGGTAATCATTTTTCTCCTTTCATGAGAAAAACTTTATGGCTAGATAAGGATGTGAGTCCATCAAGTACTAGAGAGATGAGTAAGTGTTGACCTGACTTTTTAAAAAACTATATACAAGTAAGCCTCCTGTAAAATAAGTTGATTTTAGTATGGAAGATCTATTGAAACACATGGATAAGAATCACATAGGATAATGAGAAGGTATAGATGTGATCTCTACTGTCAAAGGAAATACCGATATTGATGAGATCATAGACACCATGAAATATTTCTTTCACTGATTTATATTTGTACTTCCTTTTGACTTGCTGTTTCTTTGTTGTGTAAATACAATGCTCATGGTGGTCTTTGATATTTATCTGTAGAAACATTATGTGTTCTACCCATTTCCATTTTTAAACAGCTTTCTTTCTGAGCCCTGTGCAATAGCATGGCTTATTGCTGACATATTAAATATATGTGCTCTAGATATATTTTATTGTTAATAAAATATATTACATATATATATTTCACTGTTAGGAATTTCTAACAGTAATGTGCTTTTAGCAGTTGTAATTCATGTTTTATGATTTCCTAAAATATGTCAAAATAGGTATATTATTCTCCCAGATTTGTGTTTTGAGTGCTACTTTATTTATAGAAACTTCTTTTTCACATTTCTTCACTGGACATTTTTAGTACATGTCCTTAAATGTTTTAGTCTATTGGCTCTCAGTTTCCTTGTTTATGTTTTAGTACTATACATATGACTTTCAAATAGAAGATTTGTATTATCTTTCTCTCTCCAGAATTCCTGGATGAAGATTTTGGATGAAGATTTGGAATCAGAAACTTAGCATGTAGTCTCTAAAGAGAATGGGAAAAATGAGCATTATGAAAATCATAAGTAATTAATAGTAAAGGGAAATAGGTTATTGATGCTGAATTGTGGATCTGTCCCTTTATTCCCTAAGAAGAGAATATAGGAATAAATGAAACTTTCATAAGGTTTCTCAATGCTAAACAAGTTAACGAAAGTATACTGTTTGAGTGCGGTTTTTTTAGTTGTTTTTACAAAGATTTGTGCATTATTTTAAGTCTAAATTGACAAGAAACTTTTCCTTGAGTCTGTGTCCAGTTGACAGATCATTTGAGTTGTAGACAAAGACCCTGCTGATAAGTACGCAGAAATGTCTACCGCTGCCGTCACAGATAATCAAATAGTTGCTGGAATTAGGGTAGCCTGATTCTGATTTCTGGAAAGAATCTATCTCCCACCAAGGTAATCAAATTTTCAACAAATATTTACTCACTGACTGTGGACAGAGAAATGTTGGATGAAGGGAAAAATACAAAATATATGTTAGCCACAGTGCATCATTGGCCTTATGGTCCACAATGAGAATATGAAACACATAAACAATATTTGATACAAAATAATACATGATTAATTTCTTTAGAGTAAACAAGGCTCTATGTGATGTCCAAGGCAGAATAGTCATTATTTTAGAGGTATAATATGAATGTGTTACATGAGTCAGTCTATTTAAAAAGAATAGACTGTGGTAGCACTGGAAATGATCCCTTTCTGATGTGGTTGTATATATGATACTTTCTTTTTCTTGTTAACTCCTAAGAAATTTGGATAAGTTGAGTTTGTCAGTATAGGAGAAAGAAAGAGGAATATAATAGTCATAATTCCTTTAGGTCAATCCCCTTTGATATTGAGAAAATTAGAGGAAGCAAACAATATGAACCATACAAACTGAATTTACCAAACTGCATCTTCCAAAACCATTTTTGTTTGTTTTTGATTTGTTATCAGAAGTCATTTCAATATACACTCATTCTTGGCAGGAACCACTTTAAGAGAAAATCACAAATTACAGTTTCAAGAGAGCTCACCTTTCAGAGGTCTATTTATATATTAAAATGCACATTTAGAAGACTTTGTGATTTCAGGGACTTTGGAAAATGTCATGTGCCTGAGTGCCACTTTAACCAGGGAACACTGGAAATAACGAAAGGAATAGAAAATGTCTCCATGGCTAATAGAATATCTGGTCATTGATTTGCTATATCAAGAGTTAAATAACCTTTCAGAGAGCTGAGACCACCTATTGTCAGAAATGCTGCCTGGGACTATGCAGGATTAGGTATAGGAGGGGAAATAAAATCAATGGACTCCCATGATTGCCAGAAAGCTGGTATACAAATCCAAAATCTCCATGTAATAAATAAAGTGATGTCCTTGTTCCAAAAGCAGTACTTAATGTGTAGGGCAGCCAGGTGATGTAGTGGATAGAGAGCTGCATCTAAATTTGGGAAGACTCATCTTCCAGAGTTCAAAACTGATCTCACACACTTTATAGCTGTGTTACTCGGGAAAGTCAGTTAACCCTGTTTTCCTCAGTTTCCTCATCTGTAAAATGAGCTGGAGAAGAATGATGAGCCATTCCAGTAGCTTTGCCAAGAAAACCCCAAGTAGGGTCATCAAGAGTTGGACATAACTAAAATGACTGAAGAGTAAAATGGACAGAGATTTGGAGTTGCTACTATTGACTTCTACCACCTGTGGTATAGTGGAAAGATTGTTCTCTCTGGAACTGGAGGATCTGGTCTCAAATCCAAACTTTGTCAGTTTTCTTTTTAAGAAAAGTAGTACTTTTACTAAGAATAAATCCACTAGCCTAAGGACCACATGGGTCACAAGTGTGAAAAGACAATATTAAAATTCTTGTCTGCAGACATAAATCCTCTTCAGGACATAGTACTACTTCTATTTATGGCACCTAAATAACATACTATAGGTGGCCATTTTCGCAAGTAAATTACAAAATCATTTAGGTAGACAAGCATATATAGAGAGAAATTATTTTTTCCTGTGTACCTGTAAACTTTGGTTGTAATACAAAGATGCTGGATTTGAATCTCAAATCATTTATGCACATTAGGTATGAAATTATAGATTGAATCATGATATAATAACAGAAAATTGCAGACTTCCCTCTCCCTCTTCCTCTTTTGCTTTACATCATGTATTTCTTTACTGGACCTATTTTTTTATCATTGTTTTTCTGAAAAAACTCACATTTCTAAAGTCTCACATTTCCCACTCAAAATTAACTTGTTAATTTCTAAGTTGCATGAGAAGATTCTGCAAAGAATTGTATTAAGATGTATGCCAATTTGAGAAAATTTCAATAAGTTTAAGTTGTATAACTTTATGTGCATCTTTGTTGCTTTATGGGATTTATAAGCTAAAGTATTCTTGTTGATTTAAGATAGAAAATCTTGGAAATTATACTTGTTTATCTCTGAAATGAGTTTACCACAATGGTTGAAAGGCAGATTTCAGCTAGCTTAAAAAAATTCAAAAGATGGACTCATTGGAAGGATAGTGAAAATTAATATTTGTTAAACATGTTTATAAGCACAAAATAACTCTTAAACAATTGAGGGAATGGTTCTCAAATTTGTTTAGTTTCCAACCAGTCTGCTTTTCCTCCATGTCTTTCCCATTAATTGTAATTTATCTACAGGAAGTTCTTCTTGAGAGTTATGCTTGTTAGGGGCAATAAAATATATCAGAAACCCACCAACTTTAACCTTTAGTGCCTATTGTAGAAGTTTGGTAATATAAGTGGTTGAAAATGAATATCTAAAATGAAGTTTTAAACTTTTCTATCCCACTCAACAAAACCAAATGAAAATATGTATTATGACCTACTGTGTGCACTGAGAGGCAACATAATGTAGTATATAAGAACTTCCCTTAGAGCCAAGAAGACCTGATTCAAGTCCCACTTCTGACATGTGATGGTTGCATGACCCTGGTGGAGTTATTTAAATTCTTAGTAGTTTAAACTTCTGTCTAATGTTATAGATTGCAAAACAAGTAAAGCCCTGCTACCCTATGTTAAGGAAATTCCAGTTCCAATCTCTGTCCCTCTATTTGGTGCAGTAAGCAGAGATAAATACTGAGGACAGATACAAAGACAAAAATGAAACAATTCTTCCCCTCAAAGAGCTTGTGTTCTACCAGGAACATATAATGTGCACAGTTATATAGTACAATAGTACTATACATATACTATACATACTATACATATAAGCATAGTACAATACAAAGTAATTTGAGAAAAGTAGGCTGAATGACAACTCTCAGAAATGTTAAACACTTTTATTAAATATGGACAAACCTCTCAGGCTCTGTTCTGTTACAAGATTTCTAATTTACTTATCTGTTAACTCAGATTGGAGTAGTCAGCACAGGATAAAGTAGAGTAGCATATGCAAGACTGTACTGCATGAGGCCCAGAAATAAAATCCATGTATTTCAATTATCTGGGCCACTTTTTACCACCTTAATAGCAGAGACTAAGCAATACATTATTGGATAAATAATCAGTATTTAATTTTCAAGTATTTTTATTGAACTGTCATTTAATTTTTTTTTGCTCTTGTAATTTTCTTTATCCAGAAATCTTTTGAAGACGTGAATTTTCCTGATGTCTTATCCAGATTCCTTGTTAATAAATGACTTCCATGGGTCAGTCACTATGCTAGTTCCAGGGGTTATAAAAATAATGAAAGCTAAAACACACACATGTGTATATGTGTATACATCTTACTATGAGCCAGACATTGTGCTAAATGCTTTGCAATTATTATCTCCTTTGATCACAAAACCTTGGCAGGTAGGTGCTATTATTATCCCCATTTTACAGGAGAGAAAACTGAGCAAAAAAGAATTAAGTAACTTGCCAGTGATAAAGTGTCTGAGGTCAGATATGAATTCAAGTCTTACTGACTCCATGACTGGCATTCTCTCTACTGTGCTACTATGAATTCTGTTTTTTAAGAACTCATATGGTGGGAGGAGAAAAAAAAAGACACATAAAATATAATGCAAAATAGACACATTAGAGACATCCAAACAAAGTTTCATTTCCTATGAATTTTCAAGGTCAAAGTTCATTTCTCATTGGAGAAATCAGGGAAAGTGTAATAGGGATAATGGGATTTGAGCGGAGTCTTGAACATGGTAATAGACATTCCTCCATTGTTTCTTGTAGGTCAGGTAATGGAGCCCTAGGCTCTCATGACTGTGTTTTCCTATGGAGCCAAGGTATGTTCCCAGCTCCATGGGAAGTAGACAGATCCAAACCCCACTACATCCTGGATATGTGTGCTTTAGATCCGAGGAGGGACATATGTGCTCTTTCCCACCAGCTACAGTACATATCCAGTTGAGAGCTCATATGACTTCCATGAATCCAAAGTGTTCATGCCTAGCTCTGCTGATTCAGTTCAACTTCCCGCTAGAGTAATAATACATCATTCATTTTCAAATTGATATGAACAAAATAAGTTTTATTACTAAGTCTACTGCAATAATTCAAATGGATCTATCAAAAAAAAAACCAGGTATGTCAAGATTATCCTTTGGGGGCAGCTAGGTCGCATAAGGGATAGAGTACCATGACTGAAGTCAGGGAGTCTCATCATCCTGAGTTCTAATCTGGCCTCACACAATCACTCATGTTGGGAAAGTCATATAACCCTGTTTGCCTCAGTTTCCTCATCTGTAAAATTAGCTGGAGAAGGAAATGGCTAACTACTTCAGAAAACCCCAGATGTGACCCCAAGGAGTCAGACAACTGAAGCAACTAAACAAATTAAACAAAGACAAGAGGATTGTTCATGGTAGCATCATTTTTGGTGAGTCCAGCAACTCACTCTCAGTACTCTGATTTTGAATCCCCTGTTGCACCATTCTCCTGCTTCATTAGTTTTTTCACCTCTAAAATGATAAGATTGCACTAGATGATCTCTAAGGTCATTTCCAGGTCCCAAATTCTATGTTCTTATAAACTATGTTTCTATAGTTGAACTTTGGCAGATAAATGCAACTGTTGAGTATTATCATTTTTTCATTTAGCATACTGTACAGTGTAAATGATAAAAGTATTAAGATTCCAAAATTTCAGCATTTTAGTTATAATTAATCTCAGTCAGCAAATATTTGAGTTTTTAACTCTCTTTAAGACTAGGTGCTGTTTCTTTCATCATAGACCTGAATGTTTATGGTTGACCAAAATGAAAAGTTATCAAATTATTTATTTACAAATCTCCACTCTTGTTTCCTTTCCCTAAGAGAGAGTGAGAAATAGAATAAATACAAAAAAAAAAATTTCTCATCCTCTCCTTCCTATCATATCCCATCATCAGTAGCCAAAGCAGAGAGCTACTCTGTAATGTGCAAAAAATGTTTGTAGCTCTGCTTCAGGATTGATGTAGCATTGCTAAAGAAAAGAGGGGAACTAATATATGTGTGTTTGTGTGTATTATAGAAGGCTAGTGATTTCTACAATTATTCCATGTGATCTTTAGCCATTTTTCTCATTTAAAATGAATATAGTCTCATGAGGTATAATGGTGGCCATTTCTAGCTGACCTATCTGAAAAAGAACCAAGAGTAGAAGAGGTAGGTATACAGCTAGATACACAGACCCTTTTAAATATTACTTTGATAGCTTAATTGATTCATGATTGTGTTGGTATACCACCATCAGTGTAGCTCAAATAAATGAGTTAATCAATGAACAGTTATTAAACACCAACTATATACCAGACACTGAAGATAACAAAGGAAAATAATCCATCCCCTCAAGGATCTTACATTCTATTGAGAAATACAGATTCTTCTATGAATTTTCATCTTGAACATATCTTCCCACACATGCCCTGTTGAGGATATTTCAATAATTTTAGAGATTCTCATCTGCTTCTTTGGAGATACCAATCCAGCACTCAGACTGATCATTTGCTGTTTCTCATTCTTGCTAGTAGAATGATGCAATAGTAGATTTGTGAGCTTCTTGGAAGTAGAAACTATTATTTTATTTTATGTATATTCTCAGCACACTGTTGGTGCTTTGAAAATGTTTACTAAATTGTCACATTACTAGGCAATTTTCTCTAGTTATATATATGCTAAATTATCTCTTACATTCCATTAGTAATTTTTCATATGCAAGTCCTCACTGAGAATATGCTGGCATTCATCATATTGCTGATCCATTCATCTTTACATTGTCTTTTTGATTAGATATAATTTGGGCTTTCATGAGGTCATGATTTTACATTATGAGAAGTCCTCTCTACCCCCAATAGATTAAGCTTAAAGTTTATCCTCTGTAATCAGCAAAAATGTCTGTTTATGCTTATGTCATACCTGTGGATATTAATGTACTGGCAAAAATTTAAGTGAGAGACTAGTACATGTATTTCCCTTGCTCAAAATGTTTTAAGAGGATTCCTTTTCTTACCTGTTATTTGTACTTAGTGCTCTGTCTACCTTATGACAGTCTTTATATCAAGTCATATCTATATGTTGAGATATGTGTATATTAATATATGTATTTTATGAATATATCTATATCCACCTCTGCATTGATATATGTCTGGACATCAAAATTTTGTAATTGCATTTGGAAAAGTACCTTGTACTTTTCAATTATTCTAAGTTTCTCATTGCTACAAAAGTCTAGCACTTTTGCAACAAATATACTTCTGTTGAATCTATGTGACTTCACATAATGTAAAATCATGACCTCAGAAAAGCCAAAATTACATTTAATCAAAAGTACTTACATAAAAGCAGTTGAATGATGTATTAGAGAGAGTGCCAGTTCTAGAGTCAGGAATACTTGAGAACAACCAGTCTCAGACACTGGCTATGTGACCCTGAGCAAGTCACTCTTTCTCAGTTTCCTTATTGGCAAAATGAGCTGGTGCAAAAATGGCAAAACACTACAGTATCTTTTCCAAGAAAATTCCAAATGGAGTCATGAAGAGTCGGATATGACTGAACATAGCAACGACATGATTTTAATTAATAAAGGAATGGAATAAATTTTTTATTCAGCAATAGGTAGGTAGCTATTTTCAACATAGCAAACTTGAAAATATAAGGCAATTGGGCATTTTCCAAGAGAATAGTCAGACAATTGTTTTTATACTTTGCTGGGTGTAATGGATCAAAGAGAGGTAGAAAAAGTAATGACTGTCAACCTTGAGAACTCTGAGAGACAATGAATATCAGTATAATGAGAGCTGGACTTGGAATCAAGAAACCTAAATCTGAATTTCAGCTCTGATACTTACAAAATTTGTGACCTTGAAAAAGCTATCTAAATTTAGTGCCTTGTTTTCCTCATCTATAAAAGGTTGGAATCATAATATTTGCACTACCTACCTCACAGGGTTGTCATGAGGGGAATGTTTTTTTACACTTTAGAGTGCTCTAGAAAGGTGTCATTCTTACTGGTCAGACAAGTATATTTTGAAAGTGTGGACACACACACAAACACACACACACGGTTCTCTATGCTGATGAAATATATATTTTTAATTTGCTTCGTATCTGTGATCTCAGAAGTGAGAGACCTAAGGAATTTCCACTATGGAAAAGTCCTTCCACCAAAGGAAATTATTAACTCACTACAATTTAGTCTTAAGCAGTTTTGTGGTACACTGAGCAGTTGTTACTTCTCCAATGTCAAAGAACTAGAATGTTTCAGAGGTAAAATCTGAACCCAGGTCTTTCCCATTCCAAGCTTTGTTCTTTATCCACTACCTCACACTCCATCTCAGACAAGATTATATTAATAATTTATTTGCTCAATAATTATTCATGAAACATGTGCATGAATACAAATAGCACCATAGAGGATGATGGTTACTATCCTTATGGAGCTTGGGAGCGACTTGAACGATGTTAAGAAATAACCAGAGAATAAAGGCAAGGTAGAGATAAAATGAGTACTACAAACTGTGCCAGAGTGCTGAGATGCAGAAAACAAAAGAATAATCCATTTGGTTGAGAGCATTTGGGGAAGTTCCTCAGTGAAGGTGCTGAATCTTGAAAAGCAATGTGAGACTTTGCAAAAAGGAATGCTGAATTTTCATTCTCCTAAGTCAGAGTAAAATTCTTAAGTTCTAGGGAGGTAATGAGTGTGGAAGTCAGTAAAAATCCTTCTGAGTGGGGTCATATGCACATGTATAAGTGCATATATCATATGCACTTACAGAGTAGCATTTTTTAACTTCCCAATAGTTTGTAATTTGTATTTGTTCTTTCTCACACAATATCAGAATGCAGTTATTCTCTTTTTTTTTTCAGATAAGGAAACTGAGACTAAATGACACATCATTAAAAGCTCTAGTACACATGTCTTTAATACACCATCTTTAAGACATTCATGCCAAGCAATATATATGTGCTCTGAAAACTGAAAATATGAACTGGCTTGTCTAATGGAAACCAGTTCCATCTCTCCTTAAATTTGATTTTATTGGTCTTTGGAAAGGTTGAATCTCTCCTTATTTCTCTCCTCTCCTTATTCTGTTCAGTCATTCTCATCATCTTAGAGCTCTCTTAATTAACCTGATGACATAAGGAGAAGAATAAAAAGTATGATTCACACTGGGAAAGTTTAATATTTCCTTGTCTTATCAGAAAATTCTGTAGGTCTACAAATATGGGTGAAGTATTCCTTTAAGTGGCTTGATATGTAAATCATCTTCAGACATTCCTGTGTGATAAATATTAATAGACCATATTTGTACCATTCTATAGGGTTCACAAAACACTGTTCCCACAGCCCTATGTAGTAACTACTTACTGCAAACATTATGATACCCAAAGTCTTAAGACCCACCTCCCAAGTCATTGTGCAGTTTTGAGTATTAATGGCTTAAAAGTGCACAAAGATTTTGGGGACACTATTTCTATGGTAGTTCTTATTTTCCATCTACTAATTAAAAGTCTTACTTTAATGAATCAGTCCCTCTGCTCTTTCTCCAACCTTAAACCTTATTTTTAAAAATCTATTACATTTGAAATATGTATCCCAAATCTTCTGAGATTAATATCTTGGAGGACAATCACATTCTTCCACAAAATATCCTTTCTTGTTACTGTCAGAGACAGACCCCTGGGCCAGATAGATATGGATTTTGCTCTGCATGTCATTTGTCTTGTTGCCAGTTTCTTATTCTGACAATATAAAGCTGGAACCTGACACTTCATTTACTAACATAAATAGGGCCATGGCAGGAGCTTCAGATTTAAAGGGTACACCAGGGTCTGTGTCTGCAATGACAAGCAGAAAAGCACCCAAATCCTGCTCTTACATACATCCTGTCTCTTTTTTAGCAAAGATTTCTATTTCACAGGGGAATTATGTAAATGCTCCTATCCAAAGAATCTCCTTTACACCTCGGTGGTAAATAAAGAGTCAAGCTGACAGAACACAGTCAACCAAAAGATCACTTACACAGCAACATAGACTTTCTGTCACATATAGCCCAGAGCAACTGGGCCAGTTTTATATAGATTCAGCTACAAAATCTATTCTGTATTTTTGTACTTACTCCAAGAAAACATCTTAAAATGTCTTATAAAGATGTCATTACAACACTGACAACTCCAAAGAGGAAGAAAACAATACAACTTCTCCAGGGATCAAACCTATAATTTTTGCTCAGGAAAGTCACTTAAAAGTTTCTTACGCCTACAGATGAGGACAGATCTGTAAGATGATTGGCTGTGGTCAGATGACTCCAGGAGTCCCAGCTCTCTGGATGATTTGTGCACTTCCTAACAATTGCTTGCTTTTCACATAATTATTTAGTTAATCATAAAATATTCAAAATACTTTTAAAACATGTAAGGTCATTTGAATCTTTGACATTTTCTGTGTCATATCCTGCTGGTTTTGAATTTTTATACTTGATAATAACTGATAGACAGGAAAATAAAATAATAAAAACAAGATAAGGTGTGAATTCACAAAGCTGGAAATGAAATTAGAAGTTATATAATTATTTCTCATTTTTAAAATGAGGAAACTGAGGCCCAGAGATGGTAGGAGGCATTCCCTGGTTATACAGTAAATAGCAGCTCAGGTCCTTTGGCCTTTAAATCAATGTCAAATGCTCATTACATTATAGCACTTTACCTCTCTGCTGATGAGAGCAGCAATCAATCTAAGTATATAAAAAAATAATAATCAATATTGAATAAAGATTAATCTATGAGCAGAAAAAAAAATAAGATTCAAAGATAGATCTTATTCCCTTACAAAACAAAGGAGACAGTTTTTCCATTTAGAACTAAAGCTCATGATGAAGAGGAAGTTAGAGTTAAGGAAATTATTCTTTGCCTGTTAGAAGTGCCTAAATATTAAAAATATATCTATCTAGCACAAAGATTCAGTCTCTCTCAGTTTGAAAACATAAATAGTCTAAGGCACTCTCCCATGTCAACCTCACGTTAGCATTGTAATGAATGATACATTTGCATCCAATCAATGAGTGTGAGCAGTAGCAACTAGAAGGGTACAAGTTGTTTTCAAAACTGTTAAAACTATT
Organism: Bettongia penicillata ogilbyi; assembly: GCA_023548195.1. NCBI lineage: Eukaryota > Metazoa > Chordata > Mammalia > Diprotodontia > Potoroidae > Bettongia > Bettongia penicillata. Next base: position 1,425,853 of record JAJHZJ010000052.1, on the reverse strand, counting down.
ATCTTTCCATGATCCAGTCACATTAGAACCAATCAATTTTTCCCACACCTTCCCTGAACATATGGGTCTATGTCATTTTATATGTCTAGCACATAACTTCTCCTGGTTCATGCTTTTTATATAACTAATTTAGTATTAAACTTAACTTTAAACAATAAAATAAAATGAATTTGAAATTATGCCAAGTTATTAAAGAACTTCAAACTAGTAATAACAAAAGCAAATTATTAATTATTCCTTTCTTCAGGGTTCCATTTCAGTATTTTAGATTGGACAACCAACTCTTCTTTTGTAGTTATGTATTTTACTTTTATGTAATCATAGTCCTATTAAAATGCCTTACCTCTTCATATATTGAAGGCTATGCCAACAGAAAATGAACTCTGACAAGTCCTCCTAACTTCCCAAGGTTTCAATTATGGGTTTGATGATGGACTGCTTGCCTGTCATCCATGACATAAAAACTTGAAGAGGCTATTAAGTTTATGATTTTTTTCACTCACAAAATCTCATGAAGGTGGAATGCTGTTGGTTTCTTTGGTTGATGGAGAGTCATGCCAATGAAATTAAACATCCTTGAGTTATTGAGCAATTGTTATAGCCATTGTGATTTTTGATCTTTCATTATACTTTCTTTACATTTAATAGTTTCTTTAAAATTAACTTTTATTATTTTATTGTGAGATTAATCATGAACAAATGTAATATTTCAAGATACAAATAAGAACAGAAAAGAACAGATTATAAGAAACTGGGAATTTTCATTATATATATTTTAAAAGAAAAAGATGTTTTATATATATATATATATTATATAAAATGATGTAGTGGCAGAATTGTCCTATTTGTATATGGACCACTTTGTTTTTTACTTAAATACCTTTTATTGATATCTTTTTTCATATCTATCACTATCTATTAACCCCTTAGTCCACACACACGCACATACACTCCAGAGTAGAAGTCTTCTTTTGTAACAAATATATATAAAGTGAAACACTTTGGCCATCCTTGAGAATGAATGTGTCATTCCATACCTCTGCCAAGAGGTGGGAGATATATTTCTTTATCAGATTTTTGAAGACATAATCCATTGCTGCTTTGATAAGTGCCCTGAGGTCTTTGAAACTTGCTTCCCCTCATGTTATTATACTCATCATGTAAATTTTTCTCCTAGTTCCACTCATTTCATTCTGCATCATTTCTATTGTGTTTTTTTCATATTTCTTTGAATCTGTCCAATTACTCATTTCTTATATAACAATAAATCACATAGTATTCATGTAGCACAATTCAGTCACCTCTTCCCTAACTGATAGACAATTTTTTTTCCAATACTTTGCTGCAACAGGTGCTGTTAGAATCATACTTCTACATATGAGTTCTTTTCTTCTTGTGAGGTATGAAATTAGACAATTTCTGTCTAATTTATTAATTAGGCTAGCTGGAAATCAATAAATCAATGGTCAGTAACCAAAGATGCCAAGAAAAATGCTGGAAAACCTTAAATTCTTTCTGCAAGAGAACTCCCCTGACAAGTGAAAATCAACCTGATTGGTGGGCATTTGATGAGGTGGGCTGAAAGGTTTTAGTTCCTTTGGCTGTTCAAGTGACTTGATCATGAAACTCAGTAGCCTCAAAGCATCTAGGAAGGGGAAACTATCTCCATCCAGACTTCCGTAGCTAGTTTTCTCCTTCATGAGCTGGGTTGTCCTGAACTCTAATGGAGGGGATCAAGAACAGGGGACTAGATTCTGTTCATACCTTAAACAGATATTTGGTTTTCCAGTTGGGGAATCCCACCCATCTAGTTAATGAACATGTGCTTTTGGGGATAAGAGGAAATCTCATCACTTAGCCATGTCCTTCAGCAATTGACTGACTTTTTCAGGAATTAGGTTTTAACAGAAAATGTAGAGGAAAATGGTGGATCACCAATTAATAATTAGTTATTAATACAGTAACATAACAATGATTTTTCTCACTCTATTCTTGACTTAATTGGGATAAATGCCTAAAAGTAGTTTCTTAGGGTGAAAAGGTATATTCAGTTTAATGACTTCTAAATATAGTTTCAAATAATTCTCTGAAACTGTTGAACGAAGTCATAGCTCCACCAACAGTATGACTGTCTATTGGAAAATGATATACATTCTTATATACTTATAGCAATTTTTACATTGCTTGTTTATTATTTTCTTACCTAAGACATTTGCCATGAAGATTTCCTCCCCTGCCCATGTAATTGTTTGCTTTCTCAGTCAAGTGTATCTACTTCACCTATGAAGAAATTTGTCTAAATGACTCAATTGGAATTATCCATTTATTTTTTTTGATCATCTCTATTTTCACTTTTATGTAAGAATTCTCTCTCAAGCCAGTGTTTCATTTCTTTCTGTAGTCTCTTATTTTTTATTTATTTATTTAACTTTTTATATTCATTTTCACAAAATTTTGGGTTCCAAATTTTCTCCCCTTTTATCCCCTCCCCCCATCCCAATACCCCAAGCAATCTAATTTTCCCTATCTCCAATCTGCCCTCTCTTCTGTCATCCCTCCCTTCTCTTGTCTCCATTTTCTCTTTTCCCCTGTAGGGTCAGATGACTTTCTATTCCTCATTAACTGTATGTCTTCTTTCCTAGTAGCAACAACAATAGTAAACAGTTGTTCCTAAAACTTTGAGTTCCAAATTCTCCCCATCCCTCCCTCCCCACCCATTCCCTTTGGGAAGGCAGGCAATTCCATATAGGCCATTTCTGTGTAGTTTTGCAAATGACTTCCCTAATAGTCATGTTGTGTAAGACTAACTGAATTACCCTCCATCCTAACCTGCCCCTCATTGTTTCTCTTCTGTCTTTTGATCCTGTCCCTCCCCAAGTGTTGACTTCAAATTGCTCCCTCCTCCCATTGCCCTCCCTTCCATCATCCCCCCCACCCTTGCTTATCTCCTTCTCCCCCACTTTCCTACACTGTAAGATAGGTTTTCATACCAAAATGAGTGTGCATTTTATTCCTTCCTTTAGTCAAATGTGATGAGGGTAAACTTCTTGATTTTTGTTTTTTGTTTTTTGTTTTTCTCAGCTCTCCTCTTTTTCCCTCCACTAAAAAGTCTCCTACTTGCCTCTTAAATGACATATAATTACCCCATTCCATTTCCCCCTCTTTCCTCCCACTACATTTCTCTCTCACCATTTACGTTAATTTCTTTTAAGATATGGTCCCATCCTATTCAATTCAATCTATGCTCTCTGTCTCTGTATGTGTGTGCATGTGTGTATGTGTGTGTGCGTCCATGTGTGTACATGTGTGTGCATGGACCCACCAACTACCCAGATACTGAAAAGTTTTAAGAGTTACAAATATTGTCTTTCCATGTAGGAATGTAAACAGTTCACTTGTGGTAAGTCCCTTAAGACTTCTCTTTGCTGTTTACTTTTTCATGCTTCTTCTCATTCTTGTGTTTGGAAGTCAAATTTTCTTTTCAGCTCTGGTCTTTTCATCAAGAATGCTTGAAAGTCCTCTGTTTCATTGAAAGACCATATTTTCCCCTGAAGTATTATACTCAGTTTAGCTGGGTAGGTGATTCTTGGTTTAAGTCCTAGTTCCTTTGACTTCTGGAATATCCTATTCCATGCTCTTCGATCCCTTAATGTAGTAGCTGCTAGATCTTGAGTTATCCTGATTTTATTTCCACAATACTGGAATTGTTTTCTAGCTGCTTGTAAGATTTTCTCCTTGACCTAGGAGTTCTAGAATTTGGCCACAATGTTCCCAGGAGTTTCTCTTTTTGGATCTCTTTCAGGCAGTGATCGATGGATTCTTTCAATACTTATTTTGCCCTCTGGTTGTAGAATGTCAGGGCAGTTTTCCTTGAAAATTTCATGGAAGATGATATCTAGGCTCTTTTTTTGATCATGACTTTCAGGTAGTCCCATAATTTTTAAATTGTCTCTCCTGGATCTATTTTCCAGGTCAGTTGTTTTTCCCATGAGATAGTTCACATTCTCTTCCATTTTTTCATTCTTTTGGTTTTGTTTGGTGATTTCTTGGTTTCTTGTAAAGTCGTTAGATTCCATCTGTTCCATTCTAATTTTGAGAGAACTATTATCTTCAGTGAGCTTTTGAACCTCTTTTTCCATTTGGCTAATTCTGCTTTTGAAAGCATTCTTCTCCTCATTGGCTTTTTGAACCTCTTTTGCCAATTGAGTGAGCCTATTTTTCAAGGTGTTATTTTCTTCAGCATTTTTTTGGGTCTCCTTTACCAAGGTATTGACCCATTTTTCATACTTTTCTTGCATCTCTCTCATTTCTCTTCCCACTTTTTCCTCCACCTGTTTAACTTGCTTTTCAAAATCCTTTTTGAGCTCTTCCAAGGCCTGAGCCCACCGGACATCCCCCTGGGATGTCTTGGGTACCGAGGCCCCACCCTCCACGTCTTTCCCTGATGGCAAGAATATGTCCTCGTCATCAGATCTGAAAGTCGAGATCATTTGCATCTGTTCGAAAAAACTCTCTATAGTCTTATTTTTCTTCCCTTTTCTCGGCATTTTCCCAGCCAGTTACTTGACTTCTGAGATTCCTGTCCACCCCCGCCTAGATCCGCCCAGCTAATGCTTGGAGTCTGAGATTCAAATGGGCTTTCCACGGCAAGCGGCTGCTAATCAATGTGAGCTTTAGTTCTGGTGCTGGGGTGGGGGTGGGGCCGCCTCCCAGGCTCAGCTCCCTCAGGGCCTTTATGCAGAGACCTTCAGTAATGGAGCGGGTGGGAGTGGGGCAGTCTCCCAGGCTCAGCTCCCTCAGGGGGTTTATGCAGAGACTCTCAGTAATGAAGATCCTGCCTGCTGCTGGGGGAGTCCCAGGCTGCTGTGGCCACGCCGCTGCTGCCTCCGCCGTGGCCCCGCCTCTGCCTCCGCTGCTTCCTGCCCCGTCTCTGCCGCTGCCGCTTCCTCCCGAGGGGGCCCGAGCCACGGAGACACCCCGCTCCCCTCTTCCAGCCGAGCTGTCTCTCTCACTGACCTGTAGCTTCTGTGGGTGGAGGGACCTTCCAGGGTGCCGGAGCTTCCGTCCCTGAAGCCTGCTCAGATCAGCTTCTCTGGGGCCACGGCCAGGGCAGTGCTGGGGTGGGGTCCACTTTCTGGGGCGCGACGGACCCTGGGGACGGCTCTCCAGGGCTCTCTGGAACGGAAATCTTTTCCACTCTCTTTCTGCACACCTTACAGTGATCCAGAACTTATGGGGATCTCTTTTTACATTAATTCTATGGGCTGTGGGTTTGGAGCTCATAAACGTGCATCTTTCTACTCCGCCATCTTGACTCCACCCCCCGTAGTCTCTTATTTTTGGATGGAATAATTTGCTATGTATCTATTTGTGGTTATTTTTTTTTTGCCAGAAGATTTTTGCCACATAGGGGCTCCTTACCCCAATAGCTGGTATACTTGTGTTTATTGAACACTATGCTAATATGTGTTGTTCCTTGAGTCTTGTTTCCCTAATCTGTTTCATTGATCAATGTTTCTTTTTTTTAAACCAGTACCAAATCGTTTTGATGATTGCTATTTTGTAATATAGTTGGAGATATGGTACTATGAGGATCATTTTATTCTCACTCAATTTCATTAATTCCTTTGAGATACTTGAGTTTTTGCTCCTCTAGGATAATTTTATTATCATTTTATCTTGATGTAGAAAAATAGCCCCATGACAGTTTTATTGATATGTCATTCAATCTATAAAATAATTTAGGTTGTGTGGTCATGTTTATTATATTGGCATGACTCTCCCATGAGCAATTAATTTCTCTCTCCAAATATTTGTTGTCCTTTATCCATAAAATTTTTATGTAGTCATATTCCTATTCATCCAAAGTGGGTCTTCTTTGATATTTTATTTACACTGTAGTTATTTTGAGTTGAATTTCATTTTCTATCTCTTACAATTGATTTTGCTAGAATATATTGAAAGACTGAAAATTTTCTGGTTTTATTTTCTATCCTCTACTGGAATTACTAATTTTTAAAGTTATATCTTCAAGATTCTCCAACTAATATATCATCTGCAAATTATATTAATTTTGTTTACTCTTTAACTATGTTTATTCAATTGATTTCTTTTTGTATTATTGTTATACCTAATATTTTCAAAGCTGTTTGAAATAATAATGGAGATAATGAATATCTTTTATTAAAACTTGATCCTACTGGACAGGCCTTCACTACAGAACATGTTAATTCTGGCTTTTTTATACTGTACACTGTTTTAAGGGAAGATATGTTTATTTGTGGAATTTCTAGTAGATGAGTGTTGCATTGCCCAAAGTATATATTTATATAATCACATTATTTATTTTCTTTGTTATATCACATAACATAAATATAATGTGGTTTATTATGTTCATAGTTTTCCTAAAGTTGTTAAAATTCTACCTGATTGTAATGACAAATATTTTGAATTATTGTTATAATTCTTTGTTAATATTTTATTTATTTTACCATTTATATTCTTTAGTGATACTGATCTGAAGTTTTCATTCTCTTCATCTCTTTATAATTTTGATATCAGGATTATACTTATTTCATAAAAGGAATATGGTAGGATAGTGTCTTCCTCTATTTTAATTAATAATTTATTTAAAGGTTGAATTAATAATTCTTTAAAACTTTGATAGAAATCCATCTGTTCTTGATATCTCTTTTTCTCTTGGGAGCACATTTATGGCTCATTCAATGTATAAGTTTTTTTCAAAATTTTCTTTTCCCTCTTTTTTGTTAATCTGTACACCAAGTAAATATTCATCTAGTTGATTCAAAGTATCAATTTGGTTAGCATATTGGAAAAATTTTTTTAAAAATTCTTTTATTTCCTTTTCATCAATTGTTATTTTCCCTTTTTTTTTTTTAGTTTTAACAGTGGTTACTTGGTACTTCTCTCTTTGTAATCAAAATAACTAATGGAATATCCATTTTTACTAGTTTTTAAAACACTACTATTTTTATTTACTAATTCAATGTGTGTTTTGATATTTCATTTTTCTTGTCTCTTCTAATATCAATTTTTTATTTAAATGTATTTATTTTCAGTTTTAAACATTTGCCTCCACAAAAATCTTGAATTTCAAAATTTCTCCCCATCTTCCCCTTCCCCCTTCACTGAACAGTGTGTATTCTGATTATCCCCTTACCTTCTATTTTCCTCTAGGGCAAGATAGATTTCTATACCCCATAGCCTATATAACTGATTTCCAGGTTGCATGTAAAAACCCATTTTAAACATTCATTTCTAAAGCTTTCAGTTCCACATTGTCTCCCTTCCCTCCTCCCCATCCACCCCCATAGAGAAGGCAAGCAATTTGACACAGGCTATGCATTTGTGGTCATACTAAACACTTCCATAAAAGTCATATTGTGAAAAACTAACTGTATTTCCCTGTATCCTGTCCTGCACTCCATTTATTCTATTCTCTCCTTTGACCTATTCCTCCTACCAAAGTTTGGCTTCCAATTACCCTTTCCCCCAATCTGCTGTCCCTTCTATTATATCCCCTCTTTAATCCCCTTCCCCTCAGCTTTCCTATAGGGTAAGATAAACTTCCATATCCAAGTGAGTGTATATGTTATTCCCTCCTGAAGCCAAATCCAATGAAAGTAAGGCTCATTTATTCCCTCTCACCTTCCCCTTCCTCCCTTCCATTGTAAAAGTTTATTCTTGCCTCTTTTATGTGAGATGATTTATTACATTCTACCTCTCCCTTTCTCTTTCTTCCAGTACATTCCTCTCAACAGTTAATTTTATTTTTTAGATATCATCCCTTCGTATTCAATTCACCCTGTACCCTCTGTCTCTGTCTCTGTCTCTCTTTCTCAGTCTGTCTCTATCTCTATCTGTATATATATATATATATATATATATATATATATATATATATATATATACACACACACACATGCATACACATATATATTTATATATATATACACATACACATATATACATACACATACACACATATATATATACATAGACACATAGACACATATGCCTATACGTACATATGTATATATATATATATATATATATATATATATATATATATCTTCCAATTACTGTAATACTAAGAAAAGTTTCATGAATTACATTTCTATATAGGAATGTAAACAGTTCAACTTTGATTAGTCCCCTATGGTTCTTCTTTCCTGTTTGCCTTTTCATGTTTTTGTTGATTCTTGTTTTTGAAAATCAAGTTTTCTACTCAGCTTTCTACTCTTTTCAATAAGAATGCTTGTAAGTACTCTATTTCATTGAAATTCCATTTTTCCCCCAAAAAAATTCAGTTTTAGTGGCTAGGTAATTTTTGGTTTAAATCCTAGCTCCTTTGACCTCTGGAATATCATATTACAAACCCTCTGATCTCTTAATGTAGATGCTGCTAAATATTGTGTTATCCTGATTGTGTTCCCATGATACAAGTATCATGATTATTTCTTTTTGGCTACTTGTAATATTTTCTCCTTGACTTGGGAACTCCAGAATTTGTCTACAATACTCTTAGGAGTTTTCCTTTTGGGATCACTTTCAGGAGGTGATAAGTGGATTCTTTCCATTTCTTTTTAACCCCTGGTTCTAGAATATCAGGGCAGCTTTCTTTGATAATTTCTTGAAAGATGATTTCCAGGCCCTTTTTTGATCATGGTTTTCAGGTAGTCCAATAATTTTTAAGTTATCTCTCCTGAATCCATTTTCCGGGTTAGTTGTTTTTCCAATGAGATATTTCACGTTGTCTTCTTTTTTTTTATTCTTTTGTTTTTGTTTTATAATTTCTTGATTTCTCATAAAGTCATTAGCTTCCATTTGCTCCATTCTAATTTTTAGAGAATTATTTTATTCAGTGAGCTTTTGGACCTCTTTTTCCATTTGGTCCATTATGCTTTTTAAGGCATTCTTCTCCTTATTGGCTTTTTGGAACTCTTTTTTCATTTGGGATGGTCTAATTTTAAAGGTGTTACTTTCTTTTGCATTTTTGAGTCTCCTTTAGCAACTTGTTGACTTGTTTTTCATGATTTTCTTGCATCACTCTCATTTCTCTTCCAAATTTTTCCTCTGCTTCCCTCATTTGATATTCAATATCTTTTTTGAGTTCTTTCATGTCCTGAGACCAATTCATACTTTTCTTGGAGTCTTTTGATGCAAGAGCCTTGACTTTGTTGTCTTCTTCTGGTTGCATGCCTTGATCTTCCTCATCACCAATGACATAAGAAATGCTTTTTCACAGAGAAATTAAGAATGTATAGTCCATTTTTTTCTCCCCCATTTGATCATGCTCCCAGTCACTCACTTGACCTTTGAGCTCTTCATTAGGTGGAAGGCTTTAGAGGCAGCTGCCGAGTCAATTACCTCACCTCCTCCTGGGACCATGGCAGGGTCTGGGGCTGGACCATGCTTTCCTCTCAACCAAGTTAGAGACCCTTCCAACTGCCATTTGTAGATATCTTTGGCATTTGTGGGTTGAGAAGTCTGGAAACCATCACTGCCTTCAGTGATTCAGTTCCCTAAGACCTGCTCCAGTTCAGTCCATTCCAACATGGCCCACACTGAACTCTGCTCCACTCCCAGTCCTGGTGCAATAGACCCTTCCTGTTTACCTTCCAGATTTCTTAGGCTGGAAATTTGCTGCAGTCTGTTTGTGGCTTCTTCTGCCCTAGAATTTGTTTAAAGTCATTTTTACAGGTTTTTGGAGGTCTTTGTGGGGAGAAATCAAGTAGGTCCCTGTTTCTACTCCACCATCTTGGCCATGTCTTAATCTCAAGTTTTCTGTTTTCATCTTTAGCTGATAAACTTATTTAAAGACATAAAATTTCCCCTCAGAATTGCTTTGACTGTATCACACAAGTATCTTTCTTGCTATATCACAGTCACCATTTAGACAGCAAGGTGGTGCAGTGGATAGAGCACCAGAGCAGAAGTTAGGGGGGCCTGAGTTCAAATCTCACCTCAGACACTTGACACCCACTATCTGTGTGACCTTGAGCAAGTCACTTAACTCCAGTTGCCTCATCCTGGATCATCCCCAGTCATCCTGATGAATATCTGGTCACTGGATTCAGATGGCTCTGGAGGAGAAGTGAGGCTGGTGATCTGCATAGCCCTCCCTCACTCAAAACAAAGTCAAGTGCAAGTCATGTCTTTATTTCTCTGACAACATGATCTTCTTTGACAATGAAGAAAAAACACACACATCATTTAGTGTGCTAAAGTTACATATGATTTATACGATTATTTAGTCTCCATTTATGTTTCCATCCTTCATCCAAATTATACTTTTTTAAAAAAAATATCATAATCAGCAAAAGATATGTTTAAAATCTGTTTTTTTTCTGAATTTATTTATGAGTATTTTATTTAGCATCTTTGTAAAGGTGCCAAGCAACTATGAGTGCTATGTACATTCTTTTTGATTCCTATTCATACAAGAAGGTTATTACTTTTTTCCTAGAATTAAATTCAGATCTTTAAATTTTTCCTCATATCTTCGTAGATTCATCTAAAAGAGACAGATTAATTTTCCCAACAATTATTGTTTTACCATCTATTTTTACCTATATTAAGTTTTTCCTTTACATATTCAACTGTTATTCCTATCATTACATGTAGATTTAGTTTTAACGTTATTTCTTTATGGATGATATCTTTACACATAACACAGTTTCCCTGCTTATCTACATTATTTGTGTATGCTTATCTTCCCTACTTTTAACTACCTGTTGTCACTGTTGTCTTTTCTGAGAACATGGCTGCCATGGTTCCTTTTCTTAATTAAATTGGGAAGAAATAGATGCTACTCCATCTCCCTCTTTTAACTTTGTGAATCATTGTTTATATATACTGTGTGTCTATCTATCATCTATCTATCTATCTATCTATCTATCTATCTATCTATCTATCTATCTATCTATCTATCTATCTGTCTATGTCTGTCTGTCTGTCTGTCTATCCATTCAGAAATATGTTGACACATAAATATATGGAAAGAATTCATCCATCACATAACAGGTAGAAGAATGAAGAGTCCGTATATGGATATATATGTTTACATATCTATATATGCTGAAAATAATGAAAAGCAGCATTGATATATAAATATTTATGGGATTCTGCCTTTTGCTACCTGAAATTTGATGGATGAGTTCATTCCATTCACATTCACAATTTTGATTATTCGATGTGAATTTTCTCCCACTATATTCTACTATATTGTTTTTTTATTTATCCAATATCAACTTCCTTTTGCAAAGAAAATCAAAGTAATGAAAGAAAGTGATTAGAGGTAATGTTAATTATCTGTGATTGAAATGTCCTTTGTCTTTCCATTCTCCCAGCCCTGACCTAAGTTTATGAATATATAGATATAGTATTTTTACTTTGTTCTAACATTTCTTGTTGTGTTATGTTACCAATACATTCTATTTGTCCCATTTCTATCTTTTAGTGTCTTGACTACATGTTTACATTTTGCTTTAAGCAACTTATTCTCTTTTTAGGTGCTGTATTTTTGTCTTTCATTTCTTGTCCCCACTCTGCTCTCATTTCTTATATCCACTCTTGGAATTCTTGAGTCCAGTCCTTTAATTTTTCAGAGATTCTACCTGTAATTATTTTGGACTGATTTGTATCATGTGGAATGTTATCTTGGGATTATTGTAACTTAAAACATTTCTTCATTTTTGCAGGAATTGACTTCTTTTTGCTCATGTCTACAGCTTCATTTCTTGAAATAAGATCTACATTATTAGGATGACTAAACACAAATGCTGTCATTTACTACAGCTTTTAAGTTAAGTCAGCAAACACTTATAAAGTATCTAACATGTGCCTCACACTCTGTTAAGCACAAGGGATAACAAGAAAGAAAAAAAAATAGTTCTTGCTTTCAAGGAGCTCACAGTATAATGAAAGAGACAAAATGAAAACTATATACAAACAAACTATATATTAGACAAAGTAGAGATAATCAAAGGGAGAAGGCAGTAACATTAAAGAACATTGTAAAAAGCTACTTAAAGAAGGTAGCACTTTACTTGAGACTTTAAGAAATTCAGGAGACAAAGACTTGGAGGAAGAGAACTCTAGACATGGAGTACAGCCAGTGAAAATGCCTAGAGTTGGGAGATAGAGTGTCTTGCGTGAGGAAAAACAAAGATGCCATTGTCACTAGATTGAAGAATACATGGAAGGGGAAAGGTATAAAAAGATTGAAAACGTAGGGCATCAGATTATGAAGGGATTTAAATTTGATTTTGAAAGTATAAGGGACACACTAGAGTTTATTAAGGAGAGCTAGGTTACATGTTAGTAAGAAGGGAAATTTTTGTGTAAAAGATGTGTTCAGTTTTGGACATTTTGAGCTTAAGATTCTACAAGGCATTCATTTTGAGATATCCAGTTGCCAATTTGAGATGAAAGACTGGTGATCAGGATAGAGATTAGGGGGAAATAATATTGTTTCAGGTAATATATGAACTACACTGTATATAGCCTAGAAACTTTTACCCTCTAATCTGTGGATAGGGATCCATAGGGTCAAGCCTTACCTTATTCCCTGTACAGTCTTGGCCTGGGATCATAGACCGTAGTCACCTAGATCCCAGAGCTGTGACATATCATTAATCCACCTACTGCCTCAGTCTACAGTTTATATCTATTTTCTGCCTCCTCCTTTCACCTTCTAGTTGACTCTTTTTATTTCATTGTCCTTAAAGAAAGATTTGGGGTTGGGAGCCAGAAATCACCAGTTAAAGTTTTTGTTGGGTTTATCACAATATGTTTTTTTTCTATGCTTATTCAATTATATTTAACAAATTAGATTAAGTTAGGTCAGTTTGGTTTATATAAGAAGTGACCATGAAGCACTGTGAGAAATAAATCCCACAGAGCCAAAATGGACTATATTTGAATTTAGTACTAAACAAGGAAAGAAAGTTCAGATGCAGAGTGTTGTATCTTGTGGGAGAAGAATTCAGATTTATAATGCAAGTGCCATACTTCCCAAAAAAGACTGCATGAATTTTAAAAGGAAAAACAAAAGTGTGTGTCTGTGTGTGTGTGTGAGCACAAGCCTGTGTATGTGCACCCACATGTTTCTTATTGAGAAAGTTTAAAAAGTGTAGGCATTATACTCTTTCCCCACACACTTAGCTTTACTCATAAGCTAGCTGTGGTCTTCTTTTTCTGAGGGGAAACTAAGATACAAGTATCTTTTACTGGCATTTTTTTAAGACTTTATTTTTAGAAAGTTTGATGAGGGGGAGTGGTGTTATAGTCTAATAGATGTAGACTCTTCACTTTGTGTCCCTCTCCACCAGTGGATAAGAGGGGGCCAACAGCTTTTCAAAGGCACTATCAGTAGTTATATCAAGGAAATTTTTCTTGAGAAAAGTATGAGGTTTGAGTGTAGGTATTCTGCCAAAGGAAGGAAGGAAAAGTTATCAATAAGCCAGAGCTAAACATTTTTAAAAAATCAGTCATTGGAGAATGTAAATGTGCACGCTTGAGGTTCTGGAGTCCTCAAGATCTACATTTAGACAATAATTGCACTTGTTCCTCCATGTGTTGTTCGGTCATTTCTTTCTTTTTGTGACCCTGTGAACCATACATGGCAATACTGTCCATGGAGTTTTCTTGACAAAGTTACTGGAGTGGCTTAACACTTCCTTCTCTAGTGGATTAATGAAAACAATGGTTAAGTGACTTGCCCATGGTCGCACAGACAATAAGTGTCTGAAGACAGGTTTTAATTCAGAACTTCTTGACTCTAGACCCAGTGTTCTATCTACTGAGCCACTGAGCTGCCTGTCCCTCCATGTTTCTGCTAATATATGTATCTGGGCTGATATTGAATTCCCAGGACTGGAGAAATAACATTTTTATGCAAGACACTATGTTGAAAATTCAGAGTATTTTGATTTGTAATAGATTTTGATCATCAAGAGTGTAAAGTATTTCATCTAGTTCCTTTAAACTCAATTCAAGGAAAAGAAAATTATTTCAAGGTGATAGTTAAAGATACATAGAAATGTGTGACACTCACTCAGGGATCTATAAGATATGGATAAGGATTGTAAATTGTCATCCTTTAAGCTACATAAAACTAGGGCATCTCTTTTCTGTCTATACACAATATAAGCTGTAATGTAGATGTAATCATTTCCCCAATTCCCAATGAGCTTACTATAATTAGCTACACCAAAAACTGGAAACTCACTCTTCTGTTTCTTTCCAAGAGATATTTTAAATCCCATTTCCTCAGAGGACTCTTCTCTTAAAGTAATATATCATAAGGGATATTTCATCATCCCACCCTTCAGAGCATGGGTCTATTTTACTCCATCTCTATTAACAAACAAAAAAAATCCACTTGAATTAATTAATTGTACAGAACATTAATATATTATGTAATTTTGACCATGCACAATGTTAAATAACTTTAGTATTGTGAGAGGCAGACTAGTATAGTGTGTGGAGTCAGGAAGACCTATCATTATCCTGCCTCTAACACATATTAGTTATGTAAATATAATTGAGTCATTTCTCTGAGCCTTAGTTTCTTGATGAAAATTAAGATTATTATGCTTATAGTACCTTTCTCATATGGTCGTTGTAAGAGGTTGTTGTCTCAAAAGAGAAAATGTGTGTGAAGTGTTGTGTAACCCTTAATGATCCATGTAAATATCAGCTATTATTATTTATATCTCTTTGGGATCATAAACTGGAAGACTAGGACTGGTTTCTTTTTGTGATATGGAATCCTCTGGACCTCATGGTCAAGTACAAGGAAAGAAGGCATTGGCCTTTGATAATTCTTGGTTGTTGGCAATGAATTTATTTGAACGGTACAATTTGAACTAGAACTAATTTCTCATTCTGTGATTCTATGCCTTTGATGAGGAAAGCACATTTCTCCTTCAAAAATTCTTTCTCTTAATGATAGCTTTTCACTTTCTATGTCTTGAAATAACCTTTATCCAAATGCAATAAAATCTAACCAACTTTAGCTATTGGGAGCAGCATTTCTGCAGATGAATTTTATATGCAAGTTTATTTAGAAAACTGTTACCCTTCATGATACATTGAATTCTTCCATCTGTTGCTACAATTTATTTGATATTAAGTAAAAAAGGTAATTAATTAATTGTAGCTAACTTGGTTGTTCATGGTAGTACTAGTAACCTGAATTCAGAAATATTTGAAAAGAATTTTTTAAGTTGTTTGTTTCAACTGCTCACCAGTACCAATATTTGATTTACTAGTTTTGGAGGAAGAAAAATAAAAGTGTGCATGAATAATTTATCCTTGAAAACCAGACTTTACCTACGTCTTATACTTATTCCTCAAATATTTATTGTGTTAATTATAAGTAGTATTACCATGCTAGTTGCATGAAAATATAAATAAAACTATCATTATTCTTAAGGAATGTCCTATCTAGTGAAAATGATAAGGCATTGACAGAGATAATTTTCCCCCAAATTTATTTGTTTTCAGTTTCCAACAATCACTTCCATAATTTCCAAATTCTCTCTCTTCCTCCCTCCCCAAGATGGTGTGCAATCTTATATGGGCTCTAAACATACATTCCTATCAAGCACATTTTCACATTAGTTATGTTGCATAGAAAAATTAAAATGGATGGGAGAAAGCACGAGAAAAACAAAACAAAGCAAAATATAACAAAAGAGAAAATAGTCTGCTTTATTCTGCATTCTGACTCCATAGTTCTTTTTCTGTTAGATGGCATTTTGCATAATATGTCCTTTGGAAATGTTTTAGATTCTTGCATTACTGTGAAAGGTTTAATCTATCAAAGTTAGTTATCACATAATGTTGTTATTATGTATTTTAGAAATGAGGCCTTTATCACAGACAGTAGTTATAAAGATTGCCAATTTTTTGCTTCCCTCCCAGTCTTTGTTGCATTGCCTTTATTTGTGCAAAACTTTTTCATTTTAATGTAATCAAAATTATCTCTTTTGCATTTCATAATGCTCTCTATTTCTTGTTTCATCATGAATTCCTCCATTCTCCAAAAATCTGACAAATAAAGTATTCCTTGCTCCTCTGATTTGTTTATAGTATCAACCTCTATACCAAGACAGTATACCCATTTGGACTCTATTCTGGTGTACAGTGTCAGGTATTGATCTACACCCAGTTTCCTCAACACGATTTTTCCAGTTATCCTAGCAGTTTTTGTCAAATAGTGAGCTCTTATCCCAGAAGCTGACATCTTTGGGATTTTCAAGCAATAGACTGCTGTAATCATAGACTACTGTGTCTTGTGCACCTAATCTATTCCACTGGTCTACTTTTCTGTTTCTTAGCCAGTATCAAGTGGTTTTGTTGATTGAAACTTTATAATGTAATTTAAGATCTGGTAGTGCTAGGCTACCTTCCCTAGCATTTATTTTCATTAATTTCCTTAATATTCTGGATATTTTGTTCTTTCAGATGAATTTTTATGTTATTTTTTCTAGCTCTATAAAATAATTTTTGGTAGTTTGATTGATATGGCACTGAATAAGTAAATTAATGTGGGTAGAATTGTCATTTTTATTATATTGACTCAGCCTACCCCTGAACAACTAATGTTTTTCCAATTATTTAGATTTGACTGTTTTGTGAGAAAAGCATTTTGTAATTGTGTTCATATTGTCCCTGGATTTGTTTTGGCAGGTAGATTCCCAAATATTTTATAGTATCTACAGTAACTTTAAATTGGATTTCTCTTTCTATCTCTTGCTGTTGGGCTTTGTTAGTAATATAGAAAAATTCAGATGATTTATGTAGGTTTGTTTTGTGTCCTGCAATTTTGTTAAAGTTGCTTATTATTTCAAGTAGTTTTTTACTTGATTGTCTAGGATTTTCTAAGTATATCATGATATCATCGGCAAAGATGATAACTTAGTTTCTTCTTTGCATATTCTAATTCTTTCCATTTCTTTTTCTTCTCTTATTGCTACAGTTAACATTTCTAATACCATATTGAATAACAGTGGTGATAATGGACATCCTTGTTTCACCCCTGATCTTATTAGAAATACATCTAGCTTATCCCCATTACATATAATTCTTGCTGATAACACAGATAATTATCATGCAAATAAGATTATTGTAAGTGTATCAGAAAAATATGAAGTTCTATGGAGTCTGATTAAGAAAAAGAACTCCACAGACAGTTAGGTGTTATGGTGAATGGAGAACTGAGCTGAATTATGGAAGATTTAGATTCAAATCTGCCTCGGACAGCCTACTAGCAGTATGATTCCGGAGCAATTCACTTAGCCTCTTTCTGACCAAGTTCCCTCAACTGTAAAATGGGAATACCAGTAATATCTACTTACCAGGTAGTTGTGAGGATCAAATGAGATAATATCTCTACAGCTCTTAGCATAGTGCCTGGCATGGAGTAGATATTTAATAAATGCTTGTTCCTCCTTTCCTTGCCCTACATATAACTTACCTTCCAATATAAGAGATCAAAAGAAGGTTACATAGCTCTCTTTGTGGTGGCCAAAAACTGGAAATCAAGGGGGTGTCTATCAATTGGGGAATGGCTGAATAAATTGTGGCACGTAATTGAATACTATTGTGCTATAAGAAATGATGAACAGAAGACTTCAGAGAGGCCTGGAAAGACTTATATGATCTGATGCTGAGTGAAAGGAGCAGAACCAGGAGAACTTTGTACACAGCAATAACCACAGTGTGTGAGGAAATTTTCTGGTAGACTTAGTCCTTTGTTGCAATGCAAAGACTTAAAAAATTCCCAATAAACTATTGAGGAAAAGTATCTTCCAAATTCAGAAAAAGAATTATGGAATTTGAACACAGAATGAAGCAGACCATTTTATTTTGTAATATGTTTTGTTTTGTTTTATGATTTCTCCCATTCATTTTAATTCTTCTATGCAACAATAACTCAGGTGAAAATGTATTTAAAAGGAATGTATGCAAAGAACCTATATAAAATTGTATGCCATCTCAGGTAAGGAATAGGAATGGAGGGGGGGAAGGAGGGGTAGGGAGGGGAAAAAAATCTAAGATATATGGAAGTGATTGCAGAACACTGAATACAAATAAAACAATTTAATTTAAAAAAAGAAAAGGGCTGTACTGTTACAAAATGGCTATTACAACCCTGTGAAACATAGAGCAGAAATGTTACTATCCTCATTTTACCAATAAAGAAAGTGAATCTCTGAGAGCTTAGGAATTTCTTCAATTCATAGAACTAGTAAGTGATTGAATTGAGATTGAAACTGAGATCTAGTCATTCTAAATCCATTATTCTTTCATTACTTATTAAAGGGAATAACTTAGCTAGCCATGTTTATCTTTGTTTTTAGAATTTATCAAAAATAGACAATAAATAAGAAATGTAACTAAAGTACAGATGATGTGGGCTTTAAGCCTAGCTTTGCCTTATAAACTATGTGATCTATAGCAAATTGCTACTGATTTGAGAATCATTCCCCCATGCAGAAAAGAAATAGAGGAGGTGGTATCTGAGGTGCTTTCTAGTCCTAAAATGCACAGTTTTTCTTTTTTTACATTTTGTCTTTGTATACCAAGCACTAAGCACATAGTCTTGTCCATAGTGGACACAAAATAAAATTGTGTTGAATTAAAAAAAAAGACTGCAAAAAGAGGTGATGCTTATTCTGGTTTCAAAAATACAAGTAAACTGTCAAGGGAAAGAAGGGAGAAAATCATTCTGGGCAATAGGGAAAAAATACAGAGATGGGATGGCATTGAACATATTTGAGGATGACAGGTAGGATACATTAGCTGAAACATAACTGGCATTGATTTACTTTCTTTTTCTTTAATTAAATATTTCTCAAGTACATGTAAATGTAATTTACCATTCATTTATGGAATTAAAAAAATTTGAATTCCATCTTCTCTCCCTCTTTCTTGCTTTCCATTCACCCTTCAAGAAGGCAAGCTATGTGATATCAGTTATACGTAGGAAATAATCAAAACATTTCCATATTATCCATGTTGCAAAAGAACACAACTGCCCCAAGGAAAACAACCAAAGCAAAAAACGTATCCTTAAATCAGCACCCAGAGGTCATCAGTTCCCTTGCTGGAGGTGAATAGCTTTTGTCATCATGTCTTTTCAAAGGATCTTGAATCACTGTCTTGATAAGAGTAGCTAAGTTCTTCAAAGTTGATCATCCTTACAATGTTAGTGTTCTTATGTACAATGTTTTCCTGGTTCTACTCACTTCATTTCATAATAATTCATATAAATCATCCCTGGATCTTTTTCTGAAACCATCTTGCTTGTCATTTCTTTTTTTTTTTTTTTTTTTTTTTTTTTTTTTTTTTTTTTTTTTTTTTTTAATTTATTTATTTATTTAGCTTTTTACATTCATTTCCACAAATTTTTGGGTTCCAAATTTCTCCCCTTTTCTCCCCTCCCCCCACCCCAATACCCCAAGCAATCTAATTTTCCCTATCTTCAATCTGTCCTCTCTTCTGTCATCCCTCCCTTCCCTTGTCTCTATCTTCTCTTTTCTCCTGTAGGGCCAGATGACTTTCTATTCCTCATTAACTGTATGTCTTCTTTCCTAGTTGCAACAACAATACTAAACAATTGTTCCTGAAACTTTGAGTTCCAAATTCTCCCCATCCCTCCCTCCCATCCATTCCCTTTGGTACGGCAGGCAATTTATTATAGGCCATATCTGTGTAGCTTTGCAAGTGACCTTCCTGATAGTCGTGTTGTGTAAGATTACTGAATTGCCATCCCTCTTAACCTTGCCCCTCATTGTTTCTCTTCTGTCCTTTGATCCTGTCCCTCCCCAAGTGTTGACTTTCAATTTCTCCCTCCTCCCTTTGCCCTCCCTTCCATCATCCCCCCCCCCAATATCTCCTTCTCCCCCGCTTTCTTATACTGTAAGATAGGTTTTCATACCAAAATGAGTGTGCATTTCACTCCTTCGTTTAGTCAAATGTGATGAGGGTAAACTTTTGTTTGTTTGTTTGTTTGTTTTTTTCCCTCAGCTCTCCTCTTTTTCCCTCCACTAAAAACATCTCCTACTTGCCTCTTAAATGACATATAGTTACCCCCTTCCATTTCCCCCTCTTTCCTCTCACTACATTCTCTCTCACCATTTACCTTAATTTCTTTTAAGGTATGGTCCCATCCTATTCAGTTCAATCTGTGCTCTCTGTCCTCTGCATGTGAATGCATGTGTTGTATGTGTGTGCATGCGTGTACATGTGTATGTGTGATCCCACCAACCACCCAGATACTGAAAAGTTTTAAGAGTTAGAAATATTGTCCTTCCCTGTATGAATGCAAACAGTTCATTTCTGGTAAGTCCCTTAATACTTCTCCTTGCTGTTTACTTTTGCATGCTTCCTCTCATTCTTGTGTTTGAAAGTCAAATTTTCTTTTCAGCTCTGGTCTTTTCATTAAGAATGATTGAAAGTCCTCTGTTTCATTGAAAGACCATATTTTCCCTTGCAGTATTATACTCAGTTTAGCTGGGTAGGTGATTCTTGGTTTGAGTCCTAGTTCCTTTGCCTTCTGGAATATCCTATTCCACGCCCCTTCGATCCCTTAATGTAGAAGCTGCTAGATCTTGGGTTATCCTGATTGTATTTCCACAGTACTGGAATTGTTTGTTTCTGGGCTGCTTGCAAGATTTTTTCCTTGAGCTGGGAGTTCTGGAATTTGGCCACAATGTTCCTAGGAGTTTCTCTTTTTGGATCTCTTTCAGGTGGTGATCGATGGATTCTTTCAATACTTATTTTGCCCTCTGGTCCTTGAATGTCAGGGCAGTTTTCCTTGATAATTTCATGCAAGACGATGTCTAGGCTCTTTTTTTTGATCATGGCTTTCAGGTAGTCCCATAATTTTTTAAGTTGTCTCTCCTTGATCTATTTTCCAGGTCAGTTGTTTTTTCCCATGAGATATTTCACATTCTCTTCCATTTTATCGTTCTTTTGGTTTTGTTTGGTGATTTCTTGGTTTCTCATAAAGTCATTAGACTCCATCTGTTCCATTCTAATTTTGAGAGAACTATTAAATTCAGTGAGCTTTTGAGCCTCTTTTTCCATTTGGCTCATTTCTGCTTTTGAATGCATTCTTCTCCTCATTGGCTTTTTGAAACCTCTTTTGCCAATTGAGTGAGCCTATTTTTTCAAGGTGTTAATTTCCTCAGCATTTTTTTGGGACTCCTTTACCAAGATATTGACCTTTTTTTCATACTCTTCTTGCATCTTTGTCATTTCCCTTCCCAGTCTTTCCCTCCACCTGTCTAACTTGCTTTTCAAAATCCTTTTTTAAGCTCTTCCAAGGCCATGAGCCCACCCAACACCCCCCTGGGGTGTCTGGGGTACTGAGGCCCCGCCCTCCACATCTTTCCCTGATGGGAAAAATACGTCCTCATCCTCCCCTTCAGATCCGAAGGTCGGGATCATTTGCATTTGTTGGAAAAAACTCTCTAAAGTCTTATTTTTCTTTCCCTTTCTAGGCATTTTCCCAGCCAGTTACTTGACTTCTGAGATTCCTTTCCACCTCCGCCTGGATCCGCCCAGCTAGTCCTTGGCCTCTGAGATTCAAATGCGCTTTCCCGCGGCAAGCTTTAGTTCTGGCGCAGGGTGGGGGGCAGGGCCGCTTCCTAGCTTGGGCCCTCAGGGGCTTTCTGAAGCAACTTTCAGGAACAGAGCGGGTGGGGGTGGGGTGGGGGGCCCCGCCTGCTGTGCTCAGCTCCCTTGGGGGTTTTATTCAGAGGCGTTCAGCAGTAGAGCGGTGTGGGGGCAGGGCCCTCTCCCCTGCTCGGCTCCCTCAGGTTGGAAAGACCTTCAGTATTGAAGATCCTACCTGCTGCTGGGGGATTCCTGAGTCCCGGGCCGCTGCCGTCTCAGCCGCCCGCCCACGCCTCTGCCTCCGCCGCTTCCTGCCCCCGTCTCTTCCTCCGCCGCTTCCTGCCCCCGTCTCTGCCGCCGCCCGCTTCCTCCCGAGGGGGCCCGCTCCCCTCCCCTAGCGCAGGGTTCTTTTTTAACTGACCTTTAGCTTCTGTGGGCAGAGGGACTTTCCCGGCTACCGGAGATTCTCCCGGAGCTTTCCTCTCAGAAGTCTGCTCAGGTCGGCTTCTCTGGGTCGCGGCCAGGGGTGGGGGTGGGGTCCGCTTTCTGGAGTGCGATGGACCCCCGGGGACGGCTCTCCAGGGTTCAGTGGAACGGAAATCTCTTCCCCTATGTTTGTGCACCCCCTGCAGAGATTCAGAATTTATGGGGCTCTCCTTTTACCTCAATTCCATGGGTTGTGGGTTCGGAGCTCGTGAATGTGCGTCCTTCTACTCCGCCATCTTGGCTCCGCCCCCTCTTGCTTGTCATTTCTTAGAGCACAATAGTGTTCCATAAAAATCACATGCCACAACTTATTCAGTCATTCCCCAATTGATGGGAACACTCTCAATTTCCAATTCTTTGCATCATACAAATGACTGCTATAAATACTTTTGTACAAATGGGACCTTTCCTCTTTTCTATAATCTCTTTGGAATACAGACCTAATAGTGGTATTGCTGGTTTAAAAAGTATGCACAATTTTATAGCCCTTTGGGCATAGTTCCAAATTTTTCTTGAGATCATTTAGGCAAGTCCACAACTCACTGTGTGTTAGTGTCAGAGTTTTTCTGCATTCTTCCTCTAGCATGTCATTTCCTTTTTCTGTCATATTAATCAATCTGATAGGCATAAGATGGTATCCCAAAGTTGTCTTAATTTGCATTTCTATAATCAATAGTCATTCTGAACATTTTTCTTGTGACTATTGATAGCTTGGATTTTTTTTTTTCTGAAAACTGCCTGTTCATATCATTTGACCATTCACCAAATGGAGAATAACTCTTATTTTTTGTGAATTTCAACTCATTTCCCTATATAATTAAGAAATGAAACCTTTATCAGAGAAACTTGTAATTTCCCAATTTTTTGTTTTCCTTCTAATTTTGGCTGCATTAGTTTTGTTTGTATAAACTCTTTTAAATTTCATGTAATTAAAATTATTCATTTTACTTCTTGTAATTCTCTCTGTCTTTTGTTTGATCATAAACTCTTCATTTATCCTTAGGTTGACAGGCACATTTTTTCCATGCTTTCCTAATTTACCTATGATATCACATTTTATATTTAAATCATATTCCCATTTTGACCTTATCTTAACATACAGTGTGAGATGTTGGTCTATTTCTAGTTTTTGCCAATGTACATTCCAGTTTTCCCAGTATTTTTTGTTAAATATTGAGTCCTTAACCCTAAATCTTGGATTTAGGTTTATCAAACGCTAGATTACAATGATCATTTACTGCTGTGTATTATGTATCTAATCAATTCCACTGCTCCACCATTCTATTCCTTAGCCAGTAGCAGATTGCTTTGATGACAACCTCTTTGTAATACAGTTTGTGATCTGATACTGCTAAACTGCCCTCTTTTATATTTTTGTTTTTCATTGATTTCTTTGATATTCTTGATATTTTGTTTTTTCAGATGAATTGTTGCTATTTTTCCTAGCTCTGTAAAATAATTTTTTACTAGTTTGATTGGTATTGCACTGAATAAAAATTAATTTAGGTATAATTGTCATTTTTATTATATTGGCTCAGCCTACCCATGAGCAATTATTTTTCTAATTGCTTAGATCTGTCTTTACTTGTGTAAAATGTGTTTTGTAATTGTGTTCACACTTACGTTCAACCTGAGTTTGTCTTGTCAGATACACCTCTAAGTATCATATGACATGAATTTAAATGGCATTTTCCTTTCTAATTCTTCCTCCTGGATTTTGTTGGTACTATATAGAAATGTTGATTATTTATGTGGGTCTATTTCCTATTCTGAAACTTTATTAACAATTATTTCAATTAGTATTTTAGTTGATTCTTTGTGGTTAAGTATAAAGCATATAAGCATACATCATTATCTAGAAAGAATGATATGCCTGTTTTAACTACTTTGCTTCTTTTTTCTTGTCTTATTGATATAGTTAGCATTTTTAATGCAATATTGAATAATATTACAGACTACACTGTGGATTCATGGGTGGAAAAATGACTTTGAATTCCAAAACAAAGGTTTCTCTAACCTTCAGCTCTCTCTATGGCTGCAGGCGTCAGAAATGCTGAGATGTTGGCCACATCTCTGGAAAAGACAAGTGAGGTGAAGGAGAGGACTGGAGAGGGGCAAAACTGAAATTTCCCATCCTTCCAGGAGGAAAGTGAAGAGGCCCACAAACCCCTGTGTTATGGAACTCTGTGGGGTACTTCCAGTGAGCAGCCAAAAGTTGATTATGAGACTATCTCAGGGCTCTTCTTTTCTTCTTACTCATCCTTGATCCACTTCCTTTTGAAGCTCTTGGGAGAGATCTGCCTCCTGGCCTAGGTTAAGTGGTGGATTCCAAATGATCCTGGCCTCTGGTGGGTCAGGTTGCTAATTCACTTGAGCTGGTAGAAGTTACAAAGTCAGAGAATCACTTGGATTTCTGCCGACACTATTTTTGGTATATTGCTTTGAATGAAAAAGGTTTTTTTTTTCTTCCTTAACGACTAAACCACATAACCTATGAAAACAGGGCAGACATCTACATGTCCACCAAGAATGAGAAGCTCATAAACCCCACAGATCAGGTTCAAAAAGAAGTCTGGAAGAGTGAAGTTAAAAAGAACAATAAACAGCAAATGATGGTACTAGCTACAGTTCTAAAGATAAATGATCCCAAAGAAATCATCTGAGGCAGGGAGAAATTGAATAAGATGGCTCCAGTGCAGCCACAGCTAAATAAAAGTTGCTAAAAAATGAGAAACAAACAGTAACAACAAAAAACAAACCTTGTCAAACATTTGAGCAAATCCTCTGACTATGAAAAGGAAAATCCAGGTATCTATAAATAACTTTTAAAAGACCCAGCTTAGCCAATACTTTGATGCTACAAAGATTGCTCAACATGTCGAAGTGAAAAGCATCTCATTGCCTCCTTCTCCTAACATCTTTATGCAAAACATCCCCGTTGTCATCTTTTTTAACAAAAAACCCTCTGCCTATGGACCTCCTACCAAGCAGTTTCCATGCTTCCTCTTCTTGGGCATGGTGTTCCAGTTTGACTCCCTGTCAGAAAGATTCCTGACCCACCCCTGGCCCATCTGATCCCCAAATTCTGTAGATGTATTGCCATAAAATAGTCTTTGCCCTAGAATTCAATCTTCCCACCATGAGAGGAGAATATTTTGTAGAGTTTTGTACTCTATACTTCAGAGATTATGAGGATACTTCCTATACCAGTGAAGATAAAGGTTATACTGAAGACATGGGTCAAGATAAGCATGATGACAGCATTTATAACAGTGACAGTGACAGGTCAGATACAGAGAGTGAACGAGAGGAGTTCAGACATCCTGATGATGAAGAGAGAGAGTACATGAGGACAAAAAGCCAGGTTTCAGAATACTATTTGCTGATGTTCCTGTAAAATCATGGGGAAAAAAGAAAACCATAAAGGAATTTCCATCCCTTCAATCTATGATACTTCAAATGCTAGGTCAGGAAATCCTTGAAGAAGAACAAGAAGTAGAGGAGCTTTCAGAGGAGGATGAAAAGGTTTCTGATGATTCTGAGTCAGAAGTTACAACACAGCAGCAGGACAAAGAAGTATCTCTTCTTGAGAAGGCATCATCACCTCCTGCTTCCCAACAATAGCAACCATCTCCAAGGTCTTTTTCACCTGCTCAAAAACAAGGCATATTCCATTCTAGGCCCACTCTTTCTTGTACCATCACTTGCTCCACCAATATAATCATTTTATGGTTTATTTTTTGAAAATATTCATCCCCCTGGTCTTACTCCTGGTCCACTTCCAGGATGAATTAGAATACCTAGTCTTCGAGAACGTTTACCTCAGCTTGTAGCTCCTGGTCCTCCACTCGACAGGCCTGCTGGTCTACCACCATCTCCACTTCCTGATCTTCTTCCTCGAGGACCACCATGGATGCTATCTGCCTCAGCTCTTCAAAACATCCCTCCACCTTGTCCTGGTATGACACTCCCACTTTTGGGACCTCCATTTGGTGCTGCTCCCCCTGGACTTTTCCAGCTAGCTCTCTTGACCAATCCAAGGGTTTTACCTGCCCTACCCAAGTAGATCTAGAGAACTAAGGTGGATAATATTAGTGCAGTGTTTATTGAGAACACCACAGCAACCATCAGTACCGAATCACAAATCCCCAATCACAAGGGAGAAATTACCACATTTGTGCCAATTGCACTGTGCTTAACAAAAGAAGAAAGAAACTACTGCTATCCCCCAAAGTCAGAGGATTCTACTATACCCTTTGCCAAAGTAGTCCCTAAATTTGACCCCTTTACTCTTGTTTCAGTACAAACCAAGGGTAATGTATACAAAGACTTCATGAAAGAGATGTAAGAGCTATTGTGACAGCCTGTGATGCCAGGGGAAGTTTTAATCCCACAAAATCATATTGGAAAACATTGTTCATAGAAGAAGTGATTCTTATGTACTGAACCTGAGTGCAGAAGAGTCAACTTTTACTTTGTTAGAGCATTTCCTAACTTCAGAGCAAGGATTGTCTTAACGTTATATACTTTTGGTAAGAATTCACTGCACAGAAGAAAATGATGTGTCATTCAGAGTAGACTGGCAAGCTTCAACAGCAATGTGCCTTCACATCTCTGCCATCTCCCCCCACGCTCCATCACCACCATTTCCTTTTTACTTTGGAGGCATGAGTTAGACAGGATTTTAGCATCTACACTATTATTTTTGAAATCTTTTCTTAAGTGGATTGGGTGAGGTAGATATGTGTCAGAAATCAGTGAATTTCATGTTATTACTTGCAGTTTTGCTTTTTAACTTTTCTTGTAAATATTTTGTAGCATTTTGCTTCTGAAATGGATCACAGTTTTATTTCTCTATTATGAAGCAGGATGACTAGGGGAGGAAAATCTACATATGTATTGATTGAGATTGCTTCTCCATAATAAAAAAAAAGTGTTTCTTCTGAAAGAATTAGTCTATAAAAATAAAAAAAAAAACATATACATAAGTCTCTCTCTCTCTCTCTCTCTCCTCTCTCTCTCTCTCTCTCTCTCTCTCTCTCTGTCTGTGTGTATGATAATGGATATCCCTGTCTCACCTCTGACCTGATTGGGAAGAATTCAAGTTCATCTCTGTTAAAATTAGTGCTTGCACGAGTTTTTAAATAGGTGCTACTTATCATTTAAAGAAAGGATCCATTGATACCTATGCTTTCCAGTGTTATTAATAGGAATGGGTGATGCGTTTTGTTAAAAGCTCTTAGTACATGTATTGAGATAATCATATGAGTTTTGTTGGTTTTGTTATTCATATAGTCAATTATGTTGGTTTTGTTATTCATATGGTCAATTATGTTTATAGCTTTTTCCTAATATTGAAACAAGTTTTCATTCCAGGTACAAATCCCACCCAATTATAGTGTATAATCTTTGGGCTATATTGCTGTAATCTCTTTGCTAGTATTTATCTATTTTTATGTTGAAAGGAAATTGGTCTACAATTTTCTTTCTCTGTTTTTGCTCTTCCTATCATATGTTTGACATAAAAAAAGCATTAAACATTTCTTTACTCGTTTTCAAATGATTTATTTAGTATTAGGATTAATTTTTCCTTAAATGTTTGCTAGAATTCACTTGTAAATTCATCTGCTTCTGTTTTTTCCCCCTGGGAAATTCATTTATTTCTTGTTCAATTTATTTCTCTAAAATAGGTTTATTTTGCTATTCTATTTCTTATTCTGTTAATCTGGGCAGTTTGTTTTTTGAAAATATTCATCTATTTCACTTGATTGTGAGTTTTACTGGCATATAATTAAGTAAAATAGTTGCCAAAAATTACTTTAATTTCACCTTCATTGTTGATGCATTCTCTTTATTTTTGATACGGGTATTTTGATATTTTTCTGTTTTTAAATGACATTAACTGATGATTTCTCTTTCTATTGATTATTTTTCATAAAACTAGATC
Source organism: Bettongia penicillata ogilbyi (assembly GCA_023548195.1). Classification (NCBI taxonomy): domain Eukaryota; kingdom Metazoa; phylum Chordata; class Mammalia; order Diprotodontia; family Potoroidae; genus Bettongia; species Bettongia penicillata. The sequence goes on along the minus strand of JAJHZJ010000052.1, from coordinate 1,397,763 downwards.
CTGGTGTTATTTATTAGGCTAGTCTTTTTTTTTCTCTAAATTTTGTTAATCTCCTTTTGGTTCTTAATTGGGGATTTAAAATTTGTTGGTTTTTTTAGCTTTTTTTAAGTTAATGTCCAAAGCATTGATCTGTTTTTTTTTAATCTTTACTGTTGTATGAATTTAGAGATAGAAATTTTCTCCTAAGTACTGTTTTAGTTGCATCCCACAAATTCTTGGAGGTTGTCTTATTGTTGCCATTGGTTTTTGTATTTTTTGTTATTAATAAATTTATTTATTTAACTTTTTACATTCATTTTCACAAAATTTTGGGTTCCAAGTTTTCTCCCCATTTGTCCCCTCCTCCCACCCCAATAATACACTGAACATTCTAATTTCCCCTATCACCAATCTGCCCTCTCTTCTGTCATCCCTCTCTACCCTTGACCCCATCTTTTCTTTTGTCCTGTAGGGTCAGATAGCTTTCTATTTCCCATTACCTGTATTTCTTATTTCCTAGTAGCAAGAACAAAACTCAACAGTTGTTCCTAAAACTTTGAGTTCCAACTTCTCCCCATCCCTCCCTCCCCACCCATTCCCTTTGGGAAGGCAAGCAATTCAATATAGGCCATATCTGTGTAGCTTTGCAAATGACTTTAATAATAGTCGTGTTGTGTAAGACTAACTATATTTCCATCCATCCTATCCTGCCCCCATTGCTTCTATTCTCTCTTTTGATCCTGTCCCTCCCCAAGAGTGTTGATTTCAAATTGCTCCCTCCTCCCATTGCCCTCCCTTCCATCATCCCCCCCACCCTGCTTATCACTTTCTCCCCCACTTTCCTGTATTGTAAGATAGGTTTTCATACCAAAATGAGTGTGCATTTTTTTCTTTCCTTTAGTCGAATGTGATGAGAGTAAACTTCATGTTTTTCTCTCAGCTCTTCTCTTTTTCCCTCTACTAAAAAGTCTCCTGCCTGCCTCTTCTATGACAGATAATTTGCCCCATTCCATTTCTTCCTCTCTCCTCCCAATGCATTTCTCTCTCACTACTTAACTTCAGTTTTTAAAGATATGATCCCATCCTATTCAATTCACTCTGTGCTCTCGGTCTCTCTGTGTGTGTGCATGTGTGTATGTGTGTGTGTGTAATCCCACCAACTACCCAGATACTGAAGTTTCAAGAGTTACAAGTATTGTCTTTCCATGTGGGAATGTAAACAGTTCAACTTTAGTATATCCCTTAAGACTTCTCTTTGCTGTTTACTTTTTCATGCTTCTTCTCATTCTTGTGTTTGAAGGTCAAATTTTCTTTTCAGCTCTGGTCTTTTCATCAAGAATGCATAAAATTCCTCTATTTCATGGAAAGACCATTTTTCCCCTGAAATATTATATTCAGTTTGGCTGGGTAGGAGATTCTTGGTTTTAGTCCTAGTTCCTTTGATTTCTGGAATATCATATTCCATGCCCTTCAATCCCTTAATGTAGAAGCTGCTAGATCTTGTGTTATCCTGATTTTATTTCCACAATACTGGAATTGTTTCTTTCTAGCTGCTTGCAATATTTTCTCCTTGACCTGGGAATTCTGGAATTTGTCCACAATGTTCCTAGGAGTTTCTCTTTTTGGATCTCTTTCAGGAGGTGATTGGTGGATTTCTTGAATAGTTATTTTGCCCTTGAATAGTTAAATTGCCCTATCTAGAATATCAGGGCAATTTTCCTTGATAATTTCATGAAAGATGATGTCTAGGCTCTTTTTTTGATCATGGCTTTCAGGTAGTCTCATAATTTTTAAATTGTCTCTCCTGGATCTATTTTCCAGGTCAGTTGTTTTTCCAATGAGATGTTTCACATTATGTTCCATTTTTTTCATTCTTTTGGTTTTGTTTGGTGATTTCTTGGTTTCTCATAAAGTCATTAGCTTCCATCTGTTCCATTCTAATTTTGAGAGAACTATTTTCTTCAGTAAACTTTTGAACCTCCTTTTCCATTTGGCTAATTCTGCTTTTGAAAGCATTCTTCTCCTCATTGGCTTTTTGAATCTCTTTTGCCAATTGAGTGAGCCTATTTTTCAAGGTGTTATTTTCTTCAGCATTTTTTTGGGTCTCCTTTAGCAAGGTATTGACCCATTTTTCATGCTTTTCTTGCAACTCTCTCATTTCTCTTCCCAGTTTTTCCTCCACCTCTCTAACTTGATTTTCAAAATTCTTTTTGAACTCTTCCATGGCCTGAGCCCATTGAATATCTATTTTTGATGTTTGGGATACAGAAGCCTTGACTTCCATGTGTTTCCCTGATGGTAAGCATTGTTCTTCCTCATCAGAAAGGAAGGGAGGAAGTATCTGTTCACCAAGAAAGTAACCTTCTATGGTCTTATTTTTTTCCCTTTTCTGGGCATTTTCCCAGCCAGTTACTTGACTTCTGAGATTCCTTTCCACATCCACCTTGCTTCCAGATCCACCTAGCTAGTGCTTGGGGTCTGACATTCAAATGCTGCTTCCCAGCCTCAAGGTTTTCAGCGGTCCGGGGCTGCTGTTCAATATAAGATTAAATTCAGGTGCTCAGGTCCAGGCAGGGCTGCTATTCAATGTAAGATTAAGTTCAGCTGCTACACAGGACTCAGTTCCTTCAGAGGGGTTGATGTGGAGACCTTCAACAATGGATCTGCTGCCTCACTGCTGCCTCCTGAGGGGGCCTGAGTTATGGAGACACCCCGCTCCCCTCTCAGCCAGCCAGACAGGCTGTCTCACTGATCTTTGAGCCTGTGGTTGGAGGGAACTGCAGGGCTGCTGGAGATTCTGTCCCTGAAGCCTGCTCGGATCTCCTCCTCTCAGGGCTATGTGGCCAGGGCAAGGCTGGGCTCTGCTCTGGGTCCAGTGCACAATGGACCTTTAGTGTCAGTCTTTCTGGTCTCTCTGGAACAGAAATCTCCCCTACTCTGTTGTTCTGTGGCTTCCACTGCTCCAGAATTTGTTGGGAGTTCTTCTTTACAGGTATTTTATAGGCTGTGGGTTTGGAGCTAGTGTACGTGTGTCTTTCTACTCCGCCATCTTGGCTCCTCCTATTGTTGTCATTTTTAATGAAACTATTGATTGTTTCTATGATTTATTCTTTGACCCATTCATTATTTGGGATTAGATTATTTAGTTTCCAATTAATTTTTAATCTATGCTTCCATGGCTCTTTATTAAGTATAATTTATATTGCATTATGAAAAATGTACATTTAATATTTCTCCTTTTCTGTATTTGGCTGTGAAGTTTTTATGCCCTAATATATGGTTATTTTCTGTGTGTGAAGGTACCATATATAGCTGAGGAAAAGGTATACTCTTTTCTATTCCCATTCAATTTTCTCTAAAGGTCTATCATATCTAACTTTTTAAAGATTCTATTCATTTCCTTAACTTCTTTGTTATTGTATGGTTAGATTTAATGTGTAGTATTGTTATTATATAATTGTTTATAGTGAGTTTTAGCAAAATGTAGTTTATCTGTTTATCTCTTTTAATTAGGTATATTTTTGCTTTGTCTGAAATCATGAGTGCTGCCTCTGCCTCTTTTTTTTTTCCACTTCAAGATGATGCATAATGGATTCTACTCCAGCTCCCTGTTTCAATTCCATGTCTGCCTCTCTGTATCAAGCTTGTTTCTTGTAAAAAAAGGATATTGTTGGATTTTATTTTCTAATCCATTCCACTATCTGCTTCCATTTTATGGGAGAATTCATCCTATTTTCTCAGTTATTATTACTAACAGTGCATTTCCCTCTATTTCATTTTCTTTTGTTTATTCTTCTCTCTGTCCCTCTGTCTCAGTCTTTCTGCTTCTTTGTCTCTCCCTCTGTCTCCTGTAAAATCTGTCTTATTTCTGACCACTGAATTTTTAATTGCCCTCTTTTTTTATCACTCTCTGCTTTCTTTTATCCCCTTTCCTTCCTGTTGAGTAAGATAGATTTCTATACCCAATTGAGTGTGTTTGTGTGTATGCATGTATATATTTTCTCCCCTCTTTGAACCAATTTAGATGAGAATAAGATTGAAGAATTACCTGTCCTGCACCACTTTTTCCCTTCTCTGTAAAAGGTTTTCTTGTGCCTCTTTTATGTGAAATAATTTTTCCCAGTCCTCCTAATCCCTTCTCCTTTGTCCCAGATCATCCCCTTTTCTCAGCCATCCTTTTTTCCCTTTCTATCATCCCAGCATAACTGACCCTCTGCCTATGTTGAATTCTTCTAACTGCCCTAATAATGATGAAATTCTTAAAATTTATATATTTATCCATCTATAATTTTCCCTTGTAGGAATATAAACAGTTTTACCTTATTAATTCTGTTTTCGTGTTTACTTTTTTATGCTTCTCTTGAGTCTTGTATTTGAAAGTCAGATTTTTTTCAGCTCTAGAGTCTTTCATCAGGGATGCTTGAAAATTCTCCTTTTATTAAATACCCTTTTTTTGAAGAAATTTTATTATCATTTTTTACTAAATATTCAATTTACTGGACAAGTTATTTTTGGTTTTAATCCTATTTCCTTTGCCTTCTGGAATATCATATTCAAAACCTTCTATTCCTTTAACATGTTAGCTGTTAAACTTTTTGTCATTCTGGCTGTGACCTCACAGTTTTGATTTTGGTATTTCTTTCAGGGGGTGATCAGTGGATTGTTCCCAATCTATTTTACCCTCTAGGGCAGTATTTCTTTACAGTTTCTTGAGATATGATGTTGAGGCTCTTTCTTTGATCTTGGCTTTTAGGTAGTCCAGTAATTCTTAAATAATTTCTCTCTGATTTATTTTCTGTCTTAGTTATTTTTTTCCTGATAAGATATTTTACATATTTTCATATATTTCTTCATTCTGTTTATTTTGTTTTTGTTTTTCCATGTATCATGGAGTCATTAGCTTTTTCTCTCTAATTTTTAAGGAATTTATTATCTTCAGTGAGTTTCTGTACTTTTTCCACTTGGCCAATTCAGCTTCTTAAGCAGTGATGTTTTCATTGGTGATATTTGTATCTCTTTTTCTATTTGTCAAATTCTGCTTTAAAGGTATTTTTCTTCAGTATTTTTTGTTTGTCTTTAACAAGCTGTTAGTTGTCTCTTCATAATTTTCTTCCCTTACTTTCATTTCTTTGTTTAATTTTTCTTTCACAACTCATTTGATTTTGAACATCATTTTTAACTATTCAGGAATTCTTCTTGGACTTATGTCTAGTTAATTTTTTTTTGCCTTTGGAAGCTTTGCTTTTAATTGCTTTAACATCATTTTCTTTTGAGTTTGTGTGAGCTTCTCTGTCATCATAGTAGTTTTTTTATTGTTTACTCACTTTTGAAGCCTTTTTCTTGGCTTTGAATTTCATGATAGAGTTGAGCACGATTCCCAGCATGGAGGGAGAATTGGGTATTCCATGCTTCAGGCTTCCTTGCACTACTGTTCTCAGAGAAATATCTAAGGGTTTTCAGTGCTCCAAGTAGGTGTGATCTGGGAAGAGGTATAGGCACTACTCTCTTGATCTTTACTCTGGTCTTTACTTAGGAAGGATACCTAATCCCTTGAGATTCCAATACATAGTGTTCCTCAGTGTCCCAGCTCCCTTGGGACTGGGAATGTTACTGTTACTCAGGCCCCCTGCTCTCTCTTGACTGAAAGTACTCCTCTCCACTATTAAACTGAACAACACTCTTGAACCCACAAATGACTATAGATAATGGAGTTACCAGCCAGTGTCTGGTCCTGTATATAATGCTATAGCGGGGCCCCATGTCATCTCTTTCTGATCATTTTCAAGGTCTCCCTAGCACCTCTGGTTTGAGAGTTCCTGAAGTTGTTGCTGCTTTTCTTTCCCCTATCTTGTTCTACCACTAGCGTTGCATCCATGTGGGCTTCCAGCCAGCCTCTCTTGTGTGTAACCTCCTCAGTTGTCTTGGGCTGGAGTTGTCTCATCCAGATCCTTTTATGGCTCTGCTACTCCAGAATTTGATTTAAAGCATTTAAAGTTGCTTGGAATTGAATGTTGGGTGAGCTTGACTGAGTGCTTCCTCTATTCTATCATTTTGGCTCTGCCCCCAGAAGTCTTCTGCATGAAATAAATTTCAAAAGTTATATTGGTGCCAGATTGAGTAAGACCTTGAATACTAACATTAAAAAAATGGATGAAATGAATGAAAAAAAATCATTCATTAAACATTCACGTTGTGCTAAGCAACAGGATTAAAACAATTATTTTATTTGGTAAAAATGGGCATCCTTTGAAAGCTTTGTACAGAGGAATGATATCATACTGATGAATTAGGAAGATTCATTAGCAGAAGCTTCTAGGAGAAAGAGAGCTTAGAGGTAGAAAGTTTTGTTAAAAGATTATTTAAAAGTTCAGTTATCAGGCATGAGTAATGTTTGCTGACATTGGAAATTAGAGAATCAGATCATTTAAGAGTGAAAAGAGACATCAGTGGGCATGTAGTCTAGCCCAGTGATTACCCCCAAAACAATCACATCTTCACCATATCTAACAATGATTATTCACATCTTCACCATATCTAACAATGATTATTCACATCTTCACCATATCTAACAATGATTATTCACATCTTCACCATATCTAACAATGATTATTCATTCTTTTCTTAAACTCTATTGGGGGTTGAAGCTAATTAAGTTAAAGGGAACCTATTCCACTTTTGGAGACTACTTCTTTTGGAAAAATTTTGTCCTTCCATCCTAAATTGTAAGAAACTTGCATATGAAAATCACATTAATATTGTTCCTTGATTAAGCTAGTAGGCCTATATGTCTTCTTCACCTTTACAGTGGTATAAATTATCATACCAAATCTATCTGATGTAATTTAGGCATGCACAAGTCATGCCATGTCACAGATGAGTATGTGAAGTCATTAGAAAGATTGGTTCCAGTCCTGTATTCTGCTTTAAAACTTTAAATGCCTTTTCCTGCATTTAGGAAAATTCTAATTGTAATAATATATTACACACAGACAGCATGACTTTCAGTATAATGTAAGAGTTCCCAGTAAAACCTACAACCCCAAAATGCTTCTTTCAGAGGCATTTAATTAGTATCTAAAATTATACCATTAGCTATTAATTCATTTTTGTTTATCATTATTCTCCCTATAAATGATCATGGGTAGAAATATATGTATGATTGGGGATTAATATTAGTAAGTGATATTATTAACAGAACTCATTAACATTTTATGGTGAGTGACTTTATAAGATCCTTTTCTATTTTCTTAAAAATAGGAAAGAAAAGGTAAATAAACATAGTCTGCTTCAAAGTTTTGCCCAGGACTGTCTTTGAATAGAATGCTATTGATGTGTAGTGCAATGGATAGAGTGTTAGACCTTGAATTAAAGAGACCTGAGTTCAAATGCAGCCTCAGATACTTACTAGTTGTATCACTGCAGGACATACCTCAGGAATTCGCTTAACCTCTTCTTGCCTCAGTTTCCAAATCTATAAAATGTAGATAATAATAGCACCTACCTCACAAGATTGTTGTATCAAATGAGATTAAAAAAATCTTAAGATATTATAAAAACAGTATTTTTATCACAACAGCTTGTGATGGTTATGACCTCTGGTGAGTTTTCTAAAAAGACAAGTTATAGCTTTAAGGTAGAGCTCTCTTTTTCTCAAGGGACTCTCTTTGGCTCTTGCAGCATATGCTTTGTGAGTGGTCACTCATCCTGATTAGATACCCAGGAGTGCAGCTGCAACTGCAAAATGAAACACACAGAAAACTGAATCTGCTCTGGGCTCTCACTCAGAAGGCAGGCAGATTTGTTTGGCTTGCTACCCTGGAGATAGAGCTAAATTATCCAAGTTTTCTGACCAGGAAGTGAAGACTGTTGATCACTAGCAATGCAAAGAAACAGTAAGGGTTAGAGGGAGGTGAGATGATTTTCCTTTTCTTGTATAATTATGTAACACACGTCCCTGCATCCTTTTGGTGTATTTGTTAAAATGAAACAGAATATATGGTACGATGGATGGTTGAAAATTGAGAACTTATAAGAAATTATAAGCATTCTATATGAATATTATGTATATCATTTGCCTGGTCATCTGATCTGTCTCTTTGACTCTAGATGATATTTAAATCTTTCCAGAAATATGTCTTTCTATCCCTTTTTTAATATTTACAGAGAAACTCCTCTCAGTTCATGCCTTCTGAGAATTTAAAAAACACAGACAAAAAATTCATCTTAACCTCGCTACTGAATTCTCATCTGTTATAATTTAAGCTCATTTTCCCTTATCCCATGCTCTGTAACTCAAGAAAAGCTACTCACCACCTACAGCATAATATTACTTCTATTCCCTGTGGTAAATTGCAGTGATGAAATCTGTAATCCCCACAAATAGAAGACACTGAAATATAAATGAGAACAGTTTCTTTGCTGTTTAATGGGTAAAACGGAAATGACTGTCATAATTCACTTCTATGTTATTCTTATGTACATGGTTGGTTTGAACTTGTTATTGAAGTAATGAACAAGAAAGTTAGAACATCAAAAGCCTGAAAGAGTATGTTTTATTTAGTGCTATCACCCATCCAAGTAAGTTTTGATCAAAGGAACAAAAGTTATATTTGCATAAGTTTGTTCTAGAATTTAGTATCTTCCTGATATATGACTCTTCTTGTTGATTTGAAAGATAGACTTAAATTAAATGGTTCAGATTTGAGCTGACAATACTTGATTTGAGCTCTCTGGCATCTTGAAACTTGAGGAAATTATTATCATTGCGGCACCCTAAATATGGAGAGACAACATGTCAGTTTAGGTCCCAGTGGTTTTATTCAGATTTTTGGACATTGTTAACTATAGCATATATTGACCTGGATGTAGAACAGGTATGAAAGAATGAAGGACTCACAGAAACCCCTCTGCTCAGTCATTTTGTGCTATTGCTGGATCTTTCTTTCCAAAGAAATATTATCATGAGTGTGATATCTTGAATTGCACATGAATTGGATTTGAGTGAGGCAGAGCTGTGCAAATTCCCCAGTTTCACTTCTCCAGAATCATAGGAGTCCAGTGGCAAGACAAAGGTGAATGCACCACTCTAGATCTTGACTCTTTCTAGAGAATATCTAAACTTATGATTCTGTAATCTTGAACCCTGGTTGCAGGGAGGATTTATCAGCTTGATAGATGCATAGGAAGAGGACTTTGGAAAACAATAAGTAAACCAGATTACAGTCAACAGTTCCTTGAGGACCTAAAAATTGACTCTTTCTAAAATGTTTTTTTTTTAGTAAAAGAAGAGGTTTATATGCAGAAAAGATGAAAGGACTTGCCATATTGATTTTGGATCATTGACTTAATAATACTCTTGTGTCAACATTTCAATTGGCTTTCAAATGATCTCTGCTCTTTATTGTGCTTCAGTACTAACTAAAGTGGTCTGAAAAGTGGAGGAGAAAGATTGACAGTCAAATGGGTGGGTTCAGATTCTTTTCTTCTTATCTGCTTATCACTTCCATCCAACGGATCTCTAATTACCTCTGATAGAAGCTTATCGCAAGGCAAAATTATTCGTAAAAGTCAGGAAACTTGTCGTAATACACACACATACTTTTAAGTTGACTGTGAAAGTGTCTGTTTCAAAGAAGGAAATACAGTGATTTATGACGTGGAAATGCAACGGCTTAACCCTGTGAACTTACCGTAAGGTAAGAAATCAATAGTGCCTGTTTCAAGCAAACATAAGGGACTCAAGATTTGTGAGGCTATCGTATTGATATAACATATTTGTCAGAATTCAGTGCTCTAAGGTTCCTTAAAAGTATTTGATAGTGTCCCGGGTACTTTAAAGTAAGGCAAACAAATAAAAATAAGATGTTTGCTTTTAATACCAGAGAGAGGCAAGAGATCTTTATGGTAGTAATGAAAATGATAATAGAAAAATATATTCTTGAATGTTAATGTAAATGAGAAAATAGAATACAGAAATCATTTTTCTTCTTCTCCTCTCCCTTACTCCAAATCTTTCTGAGGTTTATTGTTCAGGATATAATCCCTACCTCCTCTTCCCCCATGTTCCACCAGGGAGAATGCATTTCCATCATAGCTCCGGGATTTGACTTACCACTTCAAGAAAGATTACTTAAAGGTAAAAAAGATATTTTGGTGATACTTTTTTTCTTGTTATTACTGCTGTTAAGTATCCATGCTCTAAAGAGATTGTGTATCCTGCTCATCTTTCAGATTTCTTTTCAGGAAAGTTCAGGAAAGTGACATCACAATAATTAAGAAAAAAATCTTTACAGAATCCAAGTCCTGTTGGTACTCTCCAGAACTGCTATTGGTAAAAATAGTGCTAGGTGAAGCAGTATTGCTTCACCTGGAGTCAGGAAAACCTGATTTCAAATATGGCCTCAGAACTATGTGACTCTGGGCAAGTCATGCTCTCTGCCTCAGTCTCCTTATTTATAAAATGGAAATAATAGTAGAACTTCCCTCCAGGGTTGTTTTGAAGATAAAATGTGCTGCCATTTGAAAAGTGCTTTACAAAACTTTAAATGCTATATAATAATTGCTATTATGATTTTTGTTGTTAGTAATATTAATCATATAATACTTAAATTTTTAAAGTCAAATTTAAAGATTTTAACAAACCCAGACAGCAGGAAAAAGAAATGAAAAAGAGAGTTGTTTCTGTATTTGATCACCTACAGGTGATACTTGTAGTCAAAATTAAAGTACTCCAAAATCTTAGTGCTATGCTTTGTACATAAAAGACACTTGAAAACTGTTTGTTGTAAGGTGTGTAATGATGAATAAATGAATGAGCAAATATCTACATGTTATATATGTGTGTGAATATGACAGTGTATTCATATATATTCATATTGAGAGAGACAAATGATAAATAGACAAAAGGGTAGGACAGAAACAGCAATGCCATATGAAAGACACAAAGATAGAAGAGCACCTGCTTTTCTTGATATTTTAAATGATCTCTTATGCAATTAAAAACATATTTGAGTAATGCTCTTTCTCATTTCATCAATATTTTCAGCACTCAACTTCAAACTGAATGTTTTCTTTTGAAAAGAAAAAGCAATTAGAAAAAAAGTTTCAATGAAAGAGCCACCTCTAGAAGTGGTATTTGTTAATCACTTGGACATAGCATTTATTTGTGGTTGTATTGATATTGCTACTATTATTTATTTAAAATATTACTTTTTATGTAATAAAATATTTGTCAATTACATGTAAAAATTTTCAGCAATTTAAAAAAATATTTTGAGTTCTAATTCTCTCCTATCTTTCTTCCTTGAGAGGGTAAGCAATAAATCATGCAAAATATTTTTATATTAATCATTTTACAAAAGACAAACAAAAACAAAATTACAAACAAAATAATACAAGGAAATTAAAAGAAAATATGCTTCACTCTATATTTCAGAGGTCATTGCTTCTCTCTCTGGAGGTGGATAGCATTTTCCACCAGAAGTCTTACTGTATTATTTTGGATCATTGTCTTGATCAGACTAGCTAAATCTTTCACAATTGATCATCCTTACAATATTGTTGCTACTATGCACAGTGTCTCCTGGTTCTTCTCACTTCATTTTGCATTAGTTCATGTAAGTCTTCCCAGGTTTTTGTGAAACTATCCCATCTGTCATTTCTTACAGCAGTGTAATATTCCACAACAATCATATACCACGACTTGCTCGGTCGTTTCTCAATTGATGGGAATCCCCTCTATTTCCAATTCTTTGCCACTATACAAAGAACTGCTCTGAATAGTTTTATGCAACTGGATCCTCTTTCCCTGTTCTTTGATTTCTTTGAAATACTGCCTTAGTAATGGTATTGTTTAGTCAAAAGATATGCACAGTCTTATAGCCTTTTTAGCATAGTTCCAAATATTTCTGCAAAATCATCGGACTAATCCACAACTCTACCAACAGTGCATTTGTGTCTCAATTTTTCCACATTCTATCCAACATTTGTCATTTTTCTTTTCTGTCACATTAGTAGTCAGCTAGCTATGAAATAGTATTTCAGAGTTGCTTTAATTTGCATTTCTCCAATCAGTAATGATTTAGAGCATTTTCCATGTTACTATAAATAGCCTTGATTTCTTCTGAAATTGTTCATATTCTTTGACCAATTATCAACTGGAGGAATGGCTCTTATTTTTTATAAATTTAGTTCAGGTCTCTATATATTTGAGAAATAAGGCCTTTAAAAGAGAAACTTGCTGTAGTTTTTTCCAGCTTCTTGTTTTCCTTCCAATTTTGGTTATATTAGTTTTGTTTGCATAATTTAAAAAATCATGTAATAAAAAATATTCATTCTAGTTCTTCCCATGATCCTCTCTATCTCTTGTTTGGACATAAACTCTTCTTTTATTCATTGATCTGATAGGCACATGTTTTCCATGCTCTCCTAATTCACATATAATATCACAATTTATGTCTAAATATCAACTTTATCTTGGTGTATGGTGTGAGATGTTGGTCTATGCCTAGTTTCTGCCAAATTACTTTCTAGTTTTCCCAACAATTTTTATCAAATAATGAATTCTTGTCCCCAAAGTTTGGATATTTAGGTTTATCAAATACTAAACCACTATGGTTATTTTCTTATTGTATACTGTATACATAATCTCTTCCACTAATCTATTGCTCTTATTTCTTAACCGCTGCCAGATTGTTTTGATGATTACCACTTTGTAATATAGTTTGAAATGTAGGACTGCTAGGCTGTCTTCTTTCACATTTTAAAAAAGTAATTTCCTGATATTCTTGATGTGTTATTCTTCTAGATAAATTTTGTTGCTGTTTCTCTAGTGCTGTAAAATATTTTTTTTGCTACTTTGATTGGTATGGCACTGAACAAGTAGATTAATTTAGGGAGAATTGCTGTTTTTATTATATTGGTTCAGTATACCTGTGAGTAATTAGTATTTCTCCAATTGTTTAAATCTGTCTTTATTTGTGTGAAGTAGTTTTTACTTGTGTTTATCTAATCACTGGATTTGTTGTGGCATTTAGGTTTCCAAATATTTCATATTGTCTGTCATTATTTTAAATAGAGCTTTTCTTTCTATCTCTTATTTCTGGGTTTTGTTGGTAATATGTAGAAATGCTCATAATTTATGTGAGTTTATTTCCTATCCTACAATTTTGTTGACATTGTTAATTGTTCCTACTAGTTTTTTTATTTGATTCTTGATAATTCTCTAAGTATACCATCATGTCATTTGCAAAGACTAATAGTTTTTTCTATCATTACTTAATTGTATCCTTTAATTTTTTTTCTTGTCATTCCTATAGTTAACTTTTCTAGTGTAATATTAAATAATAGTAATGAGAGAATTGTGGGACTTATATGAACCACTGTGACTCCATCTTCTAAAACTGACTACTTTTTGAGACCAAAGTTTCATTTTCCTGTAATTTTTACCTCTTTGCTAATTGTGAGAATTGAGACATATCCTGAGTCACATACAGAAAAATCCACCTGCTGGCTCTTCCCCCTCCCAACTCTTGAAACTCACTCATCCTCCTCTCAACTCAGAAAGTCCTTTATCTTTTGCCCCTATTAGAAATTAGATTTCCGTCCTATAACAAATGATGAACAGGGAGACTTCAGAGAGACCTGGAAAGACTTATATGAACTGATGCTGAGTGAAAGGAGCAGAATTAGGAGAATTTTGTACACAGCAACAACCACAGTGTGCAAAGAATTTTTCTGGTAGACTTAGTCCTTCATAGCAATGCAAAGACCTAAAAAAATTCCCAATGAACTCTTGAGGCAAAATGCCTTCCACATCCAGAGAAAAAACTATGGAACTGGATTGCAGAATGAAGTAGACCATTTTCTTTTGTAATATGTTTTGTTTTGTTTTATGTTTTTTCTCATTCATTTTAATTCTTCTATGAAACATGACTAAGGTGAAAATGTATTTAATAGGAATGTGTGTGTAGAACCTATATAATATTGCATGCTATCTCGGGGAGGAGTGAGGAGGCAGGGGGAAGGAGGAGGAAGGAAGGGAAAAATCTAAGCTATATGGAAGTGATTGTAGAACGCTGAAAACAATTAAAATAATTTTAAAAAAAGAAATTAGATTACATAGTTTTGTATGCTGTTTTTTTCCTGTTGTTTTCTTTTGATGCATGAAAATTTTTCTCATCCTGGTGGGACAGTGGAAGAGATTAATATTTGGTGGTTCAGTGCCAAGGTGATAAAGTCTGGTCCTGATATGTTATTCAATCATCATGCATTGTTTGATAAATCAATGTGCTCAGAAGCTTGAACCTTTATTTCCTCAGTTATTTTAAATTTTATCTGTCACGGTTATAATATTGAACATCTTTGTCTTAATTCTGATATTGGGAAGGCTTCATGTTTATCCCTGCTACAGAAAATACTTACTCTTGGTTTTAGAAATACACTACCTAGGATTTTAAGAAAGACTCCTTTGATTCCTATGCTTTCTGTGTTTTTAATAGGAATGTATACTGTATTTGTCAAAAAAAATTTTTTTGCATCTATGGATAAAATCATAAGATTTTTGTTGTTTTCATTACTGATATGGTCAATTATACTCATAATTTTCCTTATACTGAAATGGTCCTGTGTTCCTGGTATTAATCTCACCAACTTATAGTATATGATTTTTGTGATATATTGCTGTAATCTCTTTGCTAATGCCTAATTTGAAATTTTTACATCAATATTCATTAGGGAAATTGTTCTATAGTTCTTTCTTTTTGCTTTCTAAATTTTGTTTAGGTCTGAGAACCATATTTGTGCCATATTAGGGATTTGTAGGACTTTTTAACCTACTTTTTTCCAAATAATATGTATAGTATACTATATAGTGTTGGGATCAATTGTTCCTCAAAATTTGATACAATTCACTTGTTAATCCATCTGGTCCTAGGTGTCTTTTTTCATAGGAAGCTCATTGATGGCTTGTTTAATTTCTTTTTTCTAAGATAAAATCATTTAAGTGTTCTATTTCCTCTTCTATTGATCTGGGATGTTTATATATTTTGCAAATATTCATCGTTTTGCTGGTTTGTTGATTTTACTTACATATAATCGGACAAAATAATTTCTTTATTTGTTCTCTGAGGCCTTCAGAAATTTTTCAGCTGTCTGCTAACTCAAGTCGTTTAAGTAATCTTTTCTTTTACATTGTTTTAGCCCTATATGTTGTTTGTTTAATTCTCCTTACTTTGTTTTTTAGAGTCTGTTGTTTTAAGACTTTGGCCTGGATTCTTCCCAGTAGTTTAAGTAAAGATATTAACCTTGAATTGCCAAAGTCTATGTGGAATTAGACAAAACTTAATAGACATAATTTTCTCAGCACATTGAGCAAAGGTCATTGAAACAACCACTGGTTATGATAATGTCAACAAAGAACCTCCGGAAATATTTTTTCTTTGTGTAGAAATGTTTACTAATATCCTAGGGCTTTTTTTGTCCCAGCATTTATGGTTGGTCATAATATGTTTCATTGTTTCTACAATCACAGTAAAATTAGAACTTAGAAAGGAGGTATATAAATGAACTAATTTTGATGATTCAAGATAAAAGCAACAAGGATGATGTTAATAAGGTTTGCTTTTATTTATGGGGATATATTTTCAACTCTCATTCCTGAGAAATATTCTTTGAACCATAAAATTTTAGAGCTAGAAAAGAACATTGACATCATACAGCAAGTACCTTGTTTTAGAGATGATGTAATTAAGACCTGGGGACGTTTAATGATTTCCCCAAGGTTATACAACTAGTGAGCTGCAGCGACAGAGCTTTCAGCTTTCCTAACTTTTAGGCCAGTACTATTTCCACTACCCCATTCCATTCCAAAGCCTTAATCTGGTAAGTATCCCTATTACCCATCAGAAGACAAAAATAACACTGGAGAGCAAAGATCATGTCATTCAACGGCTAGCGGACTTGAAAAAAGCCTGCAAACCTCCCACATTAACACATACATTGCTGGAAATTAGATCTGAATTAATTTATCATGATAATAATAAAAGAACAAGATAATATTAATATAGCACTTTCTATGTGTCAGACAATGTGCTAAGTGTTTTACAATGATTATCTCATCTTATCCTCACAACAATCTTGGGAGGTAGGTGCTATTATAATCCCCATCTTACAGATGACGAAACTGAGTCAAACAGGGATTAAGTGACTTGCCTATGGTCACACAGCTAATAAGTATCTGCTATAATTGACACTATTTTTCCCATGCTTTGCGTTTAAATCAAACAAGGTACTACCCTTTCCTTTTGCACCCCCAGCACTTACCTTCCTCTATGCTCTATGTGTTCCAGTTCTTCTTTATTTCCAAAGTGACTTTTTCAAACAGGTGAGTATAGCAGGTGTTTAGTATTTGATATTGAAATAAAGAAAAAAATAGGATGATAACTTGTTAGGGATAGAAAGGTTAAAGGAACTTTTTGAGGATGGAGAAACCCAAGTGTCTTGTTAAATTATTAGGAACCAAGAGAAAGTGAGAGGTGGACCATGCACAAAGGAGAAAGGATGGTTTATAGAGTGAGGTCTTGAAGGAAAAGAGAAAGGTTCAAGGATTTAGTTTAATCAAAGTTTAAGATCACTTCTTCCTCAGAGTCAGGAGGAAAAGAGGAACAAATGGTTGAAAATTGTTATAGCAGAGAAAAAAAATAAAATAGAAACATTAACAATAATAAGAAAGCCCTACTCCTCTTTCAATGGGGGTAATAGTCAATGTTAAGAGAAAGCAGAAGAAGCCCAAGCTACCAAGAAAACTCATACCAGGCGAAACATTTTGTAAGTAATCCATCCGTGACCCTGAAGGAGAAACAGAGCCTAACTTCTACATTCTAGCATCCTTTACAGGTTAGATGATGGATATTTAAGTAGTTAAGTTAATGGATAAGATCTGGATCAAATCAAGTATACTTTCCTTTCATACTTCAAAAAGCCTAGTAGAGGAGCAGAACTTCAAATCACAGGAATGACTTCTGGAGCTCAAGTTCTCATCATTAAGACCATCATCGTTAGAAAATAGAAGATCCTCTTCATAAAGTAGTATAGAATTTGTAAAGCATTTTTTCTCAAAATAGCCCTTCAAGGACATGTGTATATTAATATTCTTATTCTAAGGATGAAAAAAGTGGCAAAGCAGAAAGATCAAATGACTTGGCTAGGGTTAGGCAAATCAAATCATAACTCAAAAACTGATCTTTTTTCTTTAAATTAATTATTCTTTTTCATGACACCATAATCCATTACATCGATGACAATTAGAGGTGTTTTATTATTTTTTTTTCTTTCATTCTTGTTTTAAATCATCATGTATTTCATTGCTTTGGAATCTTCCATTTATTTCAATTCAAAAAGGTTTTTTTGCTAGTTCTTATGTTTTTTTTTTTAGTTCTTACTACATATCAGGCATTATACCAAAAGTTTCAAATGCAAAGATAAAAACAAAACAAGAAAAAAAAAAGCCCTTCCCTCAAATTACTAGTATTCTACTGGGTAGAAACAACATGTGTGTAGGTAAGTAAATGGAAAATATATCCAAAATAAATGCAAAGCTTGTTTGGTAATTGGGGAGCTCTAGTAACTGGGTGAATTAGAAAAGACCTCTTGAAATTTCTCTTTGAGATAGCTTGAGAATTGATCCTTCCCTGCCTTTAAAATGGTGACATTTTCAGCATAGATTTCATTTGTAAATATTCAGTCAGGTCAAGTCACTTTTCCCAGTTGTTTTTTCTTAGAAGTCCTTTTCACTTTCTCACAAAGTATATACTGGGTACCTACAGGCAACTGTGTCCAAATGTCCACCATTTCTCAATGAGAATAGATTGCTATAAAATGCACAAGCACATCTGTCCCATTCTGTCTCTTTTACTGTCCTCCATTCAATTTCAGCTACAAATGCTCTCAGGATTATTTGGCTTAGCTAGATTGCCCACCAAGTTCTCACAAAGCTGTTATCCTCGCTAACTTGTCACTTTTTAAATAAGATGATACTACTTATAATCTTTCCTAATGTTTTGCAAATAAGTTTTCAAGTGGTATCTCGTCTTATAACCTTCACATAGAGGATGAATTTATCACAATTAATGCTGATATTTCAAATACAGGCATTACCTTGGTGACAAAAGCAAATCCTGAGAATCTGTTGTGATTCCCTAGAAGAGGGTTGGATCATAGATTTTAGGCACTCAAAATGGTATTTGTCTGACTCACAGTGAAAAGCATCTGAACTCTATGCCAGTCCTTGGGGGTCTTGAATGCACCAATATTGTTCTCAGATTTTCAAAGCAGATAAGATATGTAAAATGCTTTCAAGTTCTGAAAGATAAATGCAGACTAACCACACTACATTAATACCATCATCTTTAGAGAACAGAAGATACCCTTCATGAAATCAAATATTAACACAATATAAACATTCTAAAGTCAATTATCATCATCATCCATCATCATCACTGACATCATCATGGAAGCCATAGCTTCATTTATATACCTTTATTACAATCTAGTAATACTATGTTCCTTTCCAGAGAAAGAAGCATGGAGTACAACTAATTGCTAACATGTACTTAGTGCTTTAGGGCTTGCAATTATACTTTACAAATCTCATCTCATTTGATCCCTATAATAGCCTAGAGAGGTAGGTGCTATTATAATTTCTATTTTATAGATGAAAATACTGAGACTGAAATAAGTGGTGATTTTCCCAGGCTCATAAAGCTAGTAAGAGTTGTGGAGGTGGGATTCAAATTCAAATCCTTCTGACTCCAAATATAATACTCTATCTTCCGAGTCAAGTTCCTTCAAAGACTGAGTAATTGATGAATCTATAGGGGATAGCCACCTTTGTACACATCCTTATCTAGCTCATTCAGGGCTGGCTTCTTGTATTTGTATAGCAGCAATTCCCTTTGTTCCTTCTGAATGAACAATGTAATCCCAGTTGTTCAGGAGTCACTCAAATCAGTCTTCAGAAGTGAGAGAGCTGACTACCTCCTCCTCCTCCTGCCTTTCATATGCTGTAGCATCTCCTAAATCAGGACAAAAACAGTCAGGATGACTATGGCACACGAGGGCAGTTTTATTTTTTCTTTTAATAAAAGTTAATTAGAAACAAAAAAGTACATCATGACTGTGAGTTGTGAGCGTCTTCCTTATATCTGTAAATGGATCATTGCAAACTCTAGCTTCTCATTCAGTCAACAAATGAAGCTAACAGTGAAATGTAGCCATAGCAGGAGAAGGATATACAAGAATGAACAGAAAAGACACATAAAGTTGATTCAGCTGAGCTAAGTTTTCTTCTCTGAATTACCCATATTTTTTCACTAGCCCATCATCAGAAAGTAAAGGACAGTTTAGAATCAGAAGAGAATAGGGAAGAGAGTAGAAGCTGGCACTTAATACACATTTTATCACCTGACCTACTTTTCTAAATTTATCTCAAACTAAACTAAAAACACTCTAATCTGACCAGTTTTGAATCTTCTCACTACCAAGAACATGTTTTATTTATTTTCTTTTATCTCAGTTTATTCATGTCTAGAATGCTGTCAATGGTCCTTTCCAACAAGCAAAACATAACCATTATGTAAGTTTACATATTTATGTCTAAAATTAACCATATATATAATGTGTATATATGTGTGTACTTATATACATGTGTATATGTACATATAAATGCACATTATATATATATATACACACACACACATGTATATACACATACACACAATTATAACTTGACACAGGCACTGTCAAGTTAGATTTATATGGTGAATCGTTCTCTAATCAATATCACTCATGCTGATAATTCTCCTATCTAACTCCTTTAAAGCATACTATCTGTTTCATAATTATGTATTCTTCAAATCTCTTTGAGTGTATGTATTTAAATGAACCAGTCATCAAGCAGTTAAATACATAATATGTGTCAAGTACTAGTTTAGGCTCTGAGGATACAAAGAAAAAAGTGAATCAGTCCCTGTTCTAAAGCTTGCATTTTTTTTTGGTGGACACAATGTAAACACATATGCATGTGTGTGTACATAGACATACATATACATATGTATATATTGTACATATATATGTGTGTACATATATATAGTTGTAGTCATATATATATGTAAATACATGAATGAAATTGAGGCAAGGTAATTTTTTCAGGGGAGAGATGGTACTAGCATAAGGATGAGGAAAGGCTTCATGCAAGATTACCTTTAGTTAAGATGAAAGCAGACACAACTAGCAGCTATGAGAGACTGAATGTGGTAAAGAATGATATGGAATCACAAAGAGTTGGATGTGACTGAACACCATGTTAACAACATGACAATCTACTGAATATGAGAGATAAGGAAAATGAAAGATTCAAACACAGTTCTGAGACTTTGAGTCTGAAGAATAGTGGCATCAGAATCAAAATTGAGAAGCTAAGAAAGAAGAATAAAGTTTTAAGTTTACTGAGTTTGAGATAACAGTGGAAACCCAAAGTGGAAATTTTCTATTGTAGGCACATAGAGTACTTGTGATTTAAGATCACAAATGTTGTATAAGCAACAAGATGGGAGACTAGATATTTTGTCTGATCCCCTAAACCTCTCAAAACATTCCAAAGTAGAAATTATATGTCAAAGATAACACAACTGTAGCTCTCTCCATGGTGTAGGACACCCAAAATCCAAAAGAAAGGAAAAAAAAAACCCAAACAACCAAAAACATGTATTCATGCTCACTGACCTTGAGCTCAGTCAACATCCTTTCTCCATCTCTCATGCTAGCAGAAGTGAAACTGCTCTAGCAGATTCATAGACCCAATGTATGAGCTTTTAATAAAACCCAACCTCACATTTAGGTCTCTCTTTCCCTTTCCAATGCAGTTCAGACTCAGACTCCAGACTATAGATATTTGCTTCTTGTTGACCAGCAATGTGACAGCCAGCAACACTCGATCCCTTAGAGCAAAGAGCACTCTGGGAGCTGCAATAAACAGTCAGAAATTGAACAGATAATCCCATAGCCCTAGTATTGTAAAACTCTAAAATGCTAGGACCAGGAAGAACGACTCCATAGCACTACAGTAGCAGCTGTCTGAATTGCTGTTGTTGGCCCAAAAGAGTGCCCAATGGAAAGTACTTAGCTTCTATCTGGGACCAGTTCTTTCCACTCAAAAGTCAATTGGGGCAGATATCTTGGCTGGTGAACTATGAATTGCCCCCTGTTGGAGGAGATTGAGAAGCCTGCAAGGAAACTATCATCAGAGGGAAAATAGTTAAAAAGTGAACAACATCAGAAAATAAGGTATGAGTGAATGAGGAGGGGGGGGGGGGGGCAGAGTGGCAGGAGAGAGGTTTAAAATTACCAAAGATCTCAGTAAGAAGGAAACTCAAAGACTATGAATATAAGCAGATAACTCAATGGGAAAACACATTCATTATGGAAGGAAAAGTGACCTCCAGATCTAATAAATGAGTTCCAGCATCTGTGAATAAATATTGCAAAACAAAGGAAAACAATTTAACATTTGAGGAGACAGAAAACCCTGTGGAAGCTAAGGAGAGCACAGAACCATAACACACTGTTTCTGAGTAGTTGAAAAGATAAATGAGAATTATGAGAGCAGAATTTATGGTTTATACAGCAACAATAATGAACAGAAGAGAATAACTGGAATGTGCAATGGCAAATCTCATCAAAGAAACAAAAGAAAGGATGATTGATTGGGACTGCAAAAGAGAAGCTAGAACAATAACACTAAAAGAAAATATATTTATTGTGCAAGCAATATATATTGATCTCAAAAATAGGGTGGGGAGAGAAATAACTCAGATAACTAAACTGAAGAAGACATGAATAAATGCAACAAAGATAACTCTAATTTTGGAAATTCATTTAGAATTATGCAAATAAAGTGACTAAAATGCCCATACACTTTAAACCAGTGACTTCATTACTAGGCTCACATCCAAAAGAAGCCATAAATAAGAAGAAAGTCCCCATAGACACCTAAGTATTTATCACAGCACCTTTTTGTGATAGTTAAACACTGAAAACAAAGTGAACGCTCATCAACTGGAGAATGGCTGAACATTGTGGTGCATGAATATAATTAAAAATGACTCTGCTGGAAGAAATGGCACATGTGAGGAGAATACAGAAAAGCATGGGAAAATCTATATGAACTGACACAGTGAAATAACCGGAGCCAAGAATATAGTAAGCTCAATAACCACAACAATGGAAATAGAAAGAACAATTATACACCAATAAGTCAAAAGTGTGAAGGTAGGTCATACAATGGATACAACAGTGGACCTGGAATCATCAAGACATCTCTCTCAGTATAAATCTAGCCTCAGACACTTACAAGCTGTGTGACCCTGGTCTAATCTCTTAACCCTATTTACCTTAATCCTTCATTTATAAAATGAATTGGAGAAGGAAATGGCAAACCACTCCAATGTCTTTGCCAAGAAAACCCCAAATGAGATCATGAAGAATTGGACACTGTGGAAAAACAACTGAACAGTAACAGTACAATCAAAAGTAAATGTAACAGAATTACAAAGATCAATCAGGAATTGAATGACCACATATAAGAGAATGCAATCAATCTGTCTCTTCATGGTCGGCAGATATTAACATATTGAATAGGTTTTTGGACTTTCTAATGCATTGCTTAGTTATGCTGATTTTATTTTCCTCTCCCCCAAAATATTATCTGTTTTATGGGAAGATTCTCTAAGAGGATTCTTTAGGGAAGGACATTATAATATAAGAAATAGAGGTCATCAATAAAAGCTTCATTAAAAAATAAAATAAATAAGTCCATACGATCATCAACACCAGCCACACTTCAACTCTCTCTTAGCTGAACCCTGGAATCTATCACTGGAACGCAGGTTCAAATGTTAGAGCTTTCATTTTGTCTTTCTTGGAACAAAGGTTCCATCTCCATACCATGCTGCCTGCACTCTATCATTCTCATCTCCCTTCCTGTACCTTAGGTGTATCTGCTTTTTTCTACCAGATTCTTCGTATATATTGACTTCACCCATTATAATGAAGCTTTTTGGAGGCAAGGACTATCTTGCCTCCTCTCATTTTTAGATCAACTTTGAAAAGAGCAAAGGAAACTTGAAGATCAATCTCTTCATTTTTCAAAGAAAAAAATTTGTCAGAAGAAGTGAAATGTCTTATTCAAGGTTATTCATGTAGCATACATCAGAGGTGGGATTGGAACACATGATGTCCTCTTACTCCATACCTAGTACTCTTTCCATTATAATAATATTCCATACAAGAAGCTATATATAAAAGCCTAAGGCTGCTTTTACAAATTAAAGCGGAATACTGAAAATCACAAGGAAATACTAATTCTCTTATGGTTCATGTTGTCTCATTTGAAAAGTGATCATTACAACTACCCAGAAAATTTCCAGAAAATCATCACTGTCAAGCAACTGGCACCAGAAGTGGAATTAAATCTTTGTCAAGTGTAAAGATTGGACGAACTAAGAGCAAAACTGGACTACATCCATCTCCTGTTACTCTGGGTAACAGAGTGTCACCATAGGGTAAAAACATGCATATGGAAGTCATGTTCCTAATGGAAAATTATCCACCAGTAAATTCAATATCACCAAATTAACTGCTGTGGAAATTGCAGTTATGATACTTTACAGCCCAAGTAAATTTATTTCACTATTTTAATGATACTCCTCTACCAGTAAATATTAAAGTTATGCCTGGTAATATGTAGAATGCATATAGATACCTGTCATTTTATAATGCAATGTATGTGATTTCAGAAACCAACATAAACATAGCTTTTATTTCGGCTTCTTAACTTGCTTTTAGGCAGTTCCTTGTGCTTGGGAAATTTTACTTCCTCTGAGAACCTTTCTCTTATGACACAAGCTTATGGGATCTTGCCCTTCCCTTTTTCCTTTTAATGATTGCATAATCAGCATATTGTCCTCTGCTTGACAAAAATACATGTCCTTCTTATATTTCAATGACCTTTTGAAAAACCAACATTTCTTTTTGTCTTGTATGTGTAGCACCTAGCACAGGGTCCAGAAAGAGTAATAACTTGATAAATGTTTGCTCAAATGATTTGAGTTCTGTGATGCTTTGCTTGATTAAAGAAGAAGGTATGAATCAATTTTCCTGGATACTGAAGCACATGGAGTATTTCACAAACCAAAAGCACTAAATAGATCAAAAGAATGGAAATATGAACCTATTTTCCAGGGAATAGGCCTTTTTTGTTGTTTTTTTTTTATTGGAAATATTTGTACAATGTGTTCTATAGCATGTGTATTCATTCCAGTTTTTTTTTTTTTTTAATGCTAGAACGTAAGTTCAATAGAGTCTAGGAATTGAAAGTGGACTTACATGAACTGAAGCTCTATTGATCTGACCAAAGAATTCAATATCTGTGATTCTTCCCATGGTTATCTAATACTGTCAGATATTTGATTCTCTTTTTATTGAAATAAATTCATTCTTTTTTTCTTTTAGGAAAGACAGAGTGTATTTTTAATTATAATATTCCATAAAACATCTCAAATAAAACCATTCTTTTTCACTCAGACTATTACTATTTTGGAAGTTTGGGCCCTCATCCTCTGTTTCTATATTTTACTGTAATATCCTCCTACTGGGTCTCCTTGCTTCTATTTACTTCCCTCACTAATGAATCCTCCATACACTTTCTGTGCTGATCATCCTAATACATGTATCTGTTCACAATACTCCTATAATCAAAAACCTTGATTAGATTCCTATTGCCAAAAGGATAAAATACAAAATTTTAGAGAAGCATTTAAGGTCCCTTATAATTTGTTTTCGTCATACTCTTCCAGGCTTTTATTTTATGCTGTTTTTCTTCAGGCACTATCATATCTAACCAAAATGTATTACTAGTTGTCCCTGGTTCTTATCCTACATCTTCCCATTCCTTTCTTCATATTGGACACTTGTGGTTCACAGGTTCAAACAAAAGATCAGGTAACTTTTCTACCATGAAGTTTTCCCTTGGCCCCTAGCTGAAACTGATCTCTCTCTCTCTGAAATTTATTATAACATTTGTTGGGATCTCTGAAAATAGAATTGTATTCTCCTCTATGCTATGTGTATTTGCTTATATGTTTTATGATACTTATTAAACTGATATCCCTTATGATTAGAGATAAAATAATTTTTATCTCTGCATTCTCCAGTACCTAATAGAATACAAACCTTACCAATGTTTGTTGAATCAAGTTGAATAAAATTCAATTGAATCAAATTTAGTGGAAGATGCTGCCATGAGGTAGAAATCTACCATCTGTTTGCTTAGCTTGTTTTTTATAGCACCTAAAATTAATCTATGAAATAAATGTTTCATAATTACAAAAAAGGATTGATTTGAGTCAATAAGCATATATTAGATACCTTTTACATGTAAGCCACGGTCCCAGATGATAGAAACAGAAAGACAAAATGAAAATAGTTCCTGACCTCAAGGACTTTACATTTTGCTGGAATGATGATTTGCTTTCCTTTTCAGTATCTAAGTAATACCTAAAGTTTTGAGTTTTCAAATCAGTTTTACAATATTTTTGTTACTTTGTCCTTTCTTATTTTTATTCATAAAGAATGATGGGGGGAGGAGTCAAGATGGCGGAGTAGAAAGACTCACGTATGCTAGCTCCAAACCCACAGCCCATATATTTTCTCTAAAAAGAACTCCCCACAAATTCTGGAGCACTGCAAGCCACGCAGAAACACAGTGGAAGAGATTTATGTTCCAGAGAGCCCTGGAAAGCCATCCCTAGGGGTCCATCATGCTCCGGTTGTGGAGCTCACCCCTACACTGCCCTGGCTGCCCAGCCGGGAGAGGAGCAGTTCCAAGCAGGCTTCAGGGACGGAACCTCCGGCGGCCACGAAGGTCCCTCCACCCACAGGCACTCCAGGTCAGTGAGAGAGATGTCTGGGCTGGCCAAGAGGGGAGCGGGGTGTCCCCGTGGCTCAGGCCCCCTCGGGATGCAGTGGCAGAGGGAGCGGCAGAGGCAGCAGTGGTGGCCCGGGACTCCCAGAGCAGAAAGGAGCTCAGGGACATTACCAAAGGTCTGTGCATAAACCCCCTGAGGGAACTGAGCCTGGGAGGTGGCCCTGCCCCCACCCCAGCACCAGAACTTAAGCTCACATTGAATAGCAGCCACGCCTGCCCGTGGAAAGCCCTGAGGCTGGGGAGCAACATTTGAATCTCAGACCCCAAGCACTAGCTGGGCAGATTGAGGTGGAGGTGGAGAGGAATCTCAGAAGTCAAGTAACTGGCTAGGAAAATGCCCAGAAAAGGGAAGAAAAATAAGACCATAGAGAGCTACTTTCTTGGGGAAGGGATGTTTCTTCCTCCTTTCATTTCTGATGAGGAAGTACAATGCTTGCCATCTGGGAAAGATGTGGAGGTCAGGGCCTCTGTATCCCAGACATCCGAGTTGGATGTCCGGTGGGCTCAGGCCATGGAAGAACTCAAAAAGGATTTTGAAAATCAAGTTAGACAGGTGGAGGAAAAACTGGGAAGAAAAATGAGAGAGATGCAAGAAAAGCATGAAAAACAGGTCAACACCTTGCTAAAGGAGACCCAAAAAAATGCTGAAGAAAATAACACCTTGAAAAATAGGCTCGCTCAATTGGCAAAAGAGGTTCAAAAAGCCAATGAGGAGAGGAATGCTTTCAAAAGCAGAATTAGCCAAATGGAAAAAGAGGTCCAAAAGATCACTGAAGAGAATAGTTCTCTCAAAATTAGAATGGAACAGATGGAGGCTAATGACTTTCTGAGAAACCAAGAAATCACCAAACAAAACCAAAAGAATGAAAAAATAGAAGATAATGTGAAATATCTCATTGGAAAAACAACTGACCTGGAAAATAGATCCAGGAGAGACAATTTGAAAATTATGGGACTACCTGAAAGCCATGATCAAAAAAGAGCCTAGACATCATCTTTCATGAAATGATCAAGGAAAACTGCCCTGATATTCTAGAACCAGAGGGCAAAATAAATATTGAAAGAATCCATCGATCACCGCCTGAAAGAGATCCAAAAAGAGAAACTCCTAGGAACATTGTGGCCAAATTCCAGAATTCCCAGCTCAAGCAGAAAATATTGTAATAACACAAGATCTAGCAGCTTCTACATTAAGAGATTGAAGGACATGGAATAGGATATTCCAGAAGTCAAAGGAACTAGGACTCAAACCAAGAATCACCTACCCAGCTAAACTGAGTATAATACTTCAGGGGAAAATATGGTCTTTCAATGAAACAGAGGACTTTCAAGCATTCTTGATGAAAAGACCAGAGCTGAAAAGAAAATTTGGTTTATCAAACATAAGAATGAGAAAAAGCATGAAAAAATAAACAGCAAAGAGATGTCATAAGGCACTTACCAAAAGTGAACTGTTTACATTCCTACATGGAAAGACAATATTTGTAACTCTTAAACTTTTCAGTATCTGGGTAGTTGATGGGACCACACACACACACACACACATACACATACACACACACACATGTACACGTGTGTGTGCACACACATATAGAGACAGAGCACCAATTGAATAGGATGGGACCATAAAGAAATTAAGGTTAAATGGTGAGAGAGAAATGTAGTGGGAGGAGAGAGGGTGAGATGGAATGGGGTAAATTATCTCTCATTCAGGAGGCAAGCAGGAGACTTTTTAGTGGAGGGAAAAAGAGGAGAGCTGAGAAAAAAACATGAAGTTTACCCTCATTACATTCGACTAAAGGAAGGAATAAAATGCATACTCATTTTGGTATGAAAACCTGTCTTACAATACAGCAAAGTGGGGGAGAAGGAAATAAACAGGGTGGGGGGATGATGGAAGGGAGAGCAATGGGAGGAGGGAGCAATCTGAAGTCAACACTCTTGGGGAGGAACAGGATCAAAAGAGAGAACAGAAGCAGTGGGGGGCAGGATAGGATGGAGGGAAATATAGTTAGTCTTACACAACATGACTATTATGGAAGTCATTTGCAAATCTACACAGATATGGCCTATATTGAATTGCCTGCCTTCCCAAAGGGAATGAGTGGGGAGGGAGGGATGGGGAGAATTTGGAACTTAAAATTTTAGAAACATCTGTTTAGTATTGTTCTTGTTCCTAGGAAATAAGAAATATATTTAATGGGGAATAGAAAGTCATCTGGTCCTACAGGACAAAAGAGAAGATGGAGACAAGAGAAGGGAGGGATGATAGAAGAGAGGGCAGATTGGAGATAGGGAAAATTAGAATGCTTGGTGTATTGGGGTTGGGGGAGGGGATAAATGGGGAGAAAATTTGGAACCCAAAATTTTGTGAAAATGAATGTAAAAAGTTAAATAAAATAAATTTAATAAAATACAAAGGGAATGATGTATAGCATTTCTTCCTCTAGTAGATAATTTGTTTAGACCTACTTTTTGCCTTCTCCAGGGACAATCATAGAGTGGCAGAAAAATGGCCAAAGGCTGCTAAAACTCTCCTAATGTTGAGAATATCTGTAGACACCCACTCTGTTTCACTTAAATCCAATTTATACATGAATCAAAAGATATCACCCATACCATTTTACCTATCCCAAAGTCCTGTGGTGACAGGCAAGTGATGAAACAGCAGGTAAGAATACACTGGGAGCTGTAGTCACAATCCTATCCGCAGGCAGCCCAGATCATAAGGTCATCTTCTCACTGGAAGAAGCAGTGGAATTCAGCAGCCCCCTGGGTGTCTGAGCAACCTTTAAATCATCATGCTACTCACCTCCTCGTGTGAGGAAAGGGCTAGAAAAGGTGCCCTAAAATTTTCTGCTTACCCAATCCTGGTCTAATTACCACAGCAGGTGTAGAATCCCATTCTGTGATTGAAAAGGAAAAAAGAAAAAAATTACAAAAACATCTGCATAGACAATTCCATTCATTATTATCACAAGAAATGTGTGCGTGTTTATAGACAACATGAAATTCAGTAGACCTGGGAGACAAACAGCTCTTGCTGCAAGAGAACTCAGCAGGTATTACTTCCAAATTGCAGTTTCAAGTGAAACAAGGCTGGCAAATGAAGGCCAGCTCAGGGAAATTGGAGCTGGATACATATTTTTTCTAGCGTGGTAGTAGTGAAAGGAAGCACTGGCATAGGTTTTCCAATCAACACTAGTCTAGTCAATGCCTACCAAAAGGAGTAAACAACAGACTGATGAAAATGTGATTGCCATTTGGAGGAAAACATCATACCATCATTATCAGTGCCTATGCCTCCACTATAATGAACCCTGATTAGATCAAAGAAAAAATTATGAAGACCTGGAGACCCTTATCATCAATATGCCAAAAGAGGACAAGCTTATAATTCTGGATAATGCTAGAGTAGGCTTATGCTATCAGATTTGGCAGGGAGTCCTAGGGCACAGTGGAGTTGGAAACAGCAACAGCAATGGTCAATTACTGCTGAAGACTTGTGCTTCACATATCCTTCTCATCCTCAACACTTTTCCATTTACTTAAAAGCATTAATCTTTGGATGCACCCTTGCAGCAAACATTAGCATCTAATACACTGTGATGATTGGGAAAAGAGACAGACAAGATGGGAGAGTGACGAAGGCAATATGTAGTGCAGAGTTCTGGACAGATCATAGACTTCTCTTCTCCAAGCTAAATCTTTGCATTCAGCAAAAGTGGTGTCCCCAAGGCAAAATGATTGCCAGAAGAATTAATGTCAACAAATTAGAGCTCTTCTCTGAGCATGAACAGTTAATTGCTAACTTGGAGGGAAAGTTGAGCCAACCCATAGTTGGCAACAGTGGACCAGAAAAGGAGTGGGCAGCTTTCAGAGATTTGGTGTACAGGACTACTTTTGTCTATCTGGGTTAGAACACTTGGAAACACTGAGACTGGTTTGATGGAAATGATGGAGAAATTCAGAAGCTGCTAAATGAAAAGTGAGAACTTCACAGGTTTTATTAGTAGAACAGTTCATCCATCTCTAAGAAGGCAACATTTAATTCCATCAAAAGTAAAGTGCAAGCAAAGCTTAGAGAGATGCAGGATTCCTGGCTCAGTAAGAAGGTAGATGAAATTCAGTTTTATGCTGATAGTAACAATGTAAAGAGCTTTTATGATGCCATGAAAGCTACTTATGGACAAAAAAACCTATGGTGCATCAGCACTAATCAGTGCTGATGGAGCCACATTGATTAGTGATAATGACATGATTCTAGAGAGGTGGGCTGAACACTTCCATAATGTTCTCAACAGACCATCATCAATCAATGCTGAGACCACTGACTACCTCAGGTTGAAGTCAATCTCTCCATAGCTGCTGTTCTAACTGAAGAAAAGGTTTTGAGGGTCATCAGGTTCTTTTCATGTGGCAAAGCACCTGGTGCTGATTCTACTCCAGATTTGCAAGGTAGGGGTTCTATTGCTCATACACAAACTGACTGAAATTATCCAGATTATATGGTAAGAGGAGGTTATTCTCCAGGAGTTCAAGGATCATTGTCCATCTCTATAAAGGTAAAGTAAATAGATTGCCTGTGACAATCACAGGGGAGGGTATCTCTCTTAGTAATTGTTGGTGAGATTCTTGCCAGAGTCCTTAACAGGTTGATTCTGCACCTGGAAGATGGTCATCTGAGAGCCAGTGTGGCTCCTGAAAGGGATGAGGAACTGTCAGTATGGTATTTTGTGCCTGACAATTCCAAAAGAAATATCAGGAGCAGAACAGAGATCTGTATAAAACATTTATAGATCTGACCAAGACCTTTGATATTGTTAGCTGTGGGGGATTATGGAAAATTAGGTCAAAATTTGATTGCCCTGAGAATTTCATCCACATTATATATCAATTTCATGACAGTGTGCTTGCTTGGCTTATGGACAATGAACAATGCTCTTGTGCTTTCCTAATCACCCACGGAGAGAAACAAGGTTGTGTGCTTGTTCCCATGCTTTTTAGTATGATGTTTTCAGTCATATTGTCAAACTCTTTCAATGAGAATGAACATTGCATCAAGGTCAACTACTGCAATGATGGTAAATTCTTCAATTTGAAAAGGCTACAGGCCAAAAACAAAGTAGAGGGAGTGCTGGTGCATGATTTTCTGTTTGTAGATCAGTGTGCTCTCAAAGCAACCTTTGAAGCTGAGATGTAACAAAGTATGGATCAGTTCTCTGCTACTTGTGCTAATTTTGGCCTAATAACACCAGGAAAACATAGGTATTCCATTATGCTCCATCACATTATCCATTATATAGAAACATTGATTACAACAAATGGAGAAGTTTTGAATGCTGTTGGTAAGTTCACTTTAGCATACTTTATACAGATGTACACATTACTAACATGGTTGACATATGCATTGCCAAAGCCAACTCAGTTATTTGGGAGACTCTAGAGGAAAGTATGGGAGAGAAGAGGTATTGGACTGACTACCAAACTTTAGGTCTATTGGGTCATTGTGCTGTCCTCATTGTTGTATGCCTGTGAATCCTGGATAGTATATCAGTGCCATGATAGGAAAGTGAGTTGTTTCCCATTTGAACTGTCTTAGGAAGATTCTGAAGTTTGCCAGGCAGGATAAGATGCTGACCTCCTTTCTCCAACTAAACTGCCAACCATTCAAATTCTGCTTCAGAAAACACAACTCCGATGGGCTGTCCACATTGTTTGAATGCAAAAGCATGCTTTCCAAAAAGACTGTTTTATGGAGGACCCACACAACGCAAGCGTTCACATGGTGGTCAGAAGAAGTAATACAAGGACTCTCTCAAAGTCTCTCTTAAGAACTTTGAAATTGATTGTGTGATGCAGGAGACAGTGGAGCAGGGCTGCACGGCCTGCCATATCCACATCAAAAAAAGTACTGTGCTCTATGAGCAAAGCAGAAATGAAATAGTTCAAAAGAAGCACAAGATGCACAAATTTAGAGAATCTACCCCAAATGCTCACATGGACTACTGGTACTTGATCTGTGGTAGAACATTCCAAGCTTGTATTGGTCTGTTCCATCACTGTCAGACACACTGAAACTTGACCCTAGCATAATGATGTTATTTTTGTCCTCTTCAAGAATAAGGATAACAATTAAACCAAGACATCAACTTAATCATTGACACTCTAAATGTAAGATGCTTGTCCGATGACTAAGTTAACATTATGTTAATGGAATTGAATTATGTCAGGCTTGGCATTCTTAATATTATTGAAATCAGAAGACAAAAAGAAGTTATGAATGTAAGGAATAATGGGACATAGATTCTCCTTTGAGAGGAAAATAATAGAGTTGCTGGAGCTGGTTGTATTGTATGTCTGTAAATATATAATATTGTAAAGTCAATGCATCATTTCATACAACACTTGGTTATCTCATGTTAGAGTGTTCATGATAAACGTTTGGGGAAAAAAGTCCAGTAAGCATTATTACAGCTCATGTGCTAACATCTGTTACAGAGAATGAGGAAACAAATTATTAGAATATGAAGACAGAAAAAGCTGAATATGTGATTCAAGAGTAAGAAACAAAAAAACCCAAAGATTTGTAGACATTGTTGAAGATTCACACTGATATATTCCAAATAATTTCTCCTTGGAGAAGACTGAGAAACAATGTACATAGAGAGCACAATACGATGGGCAAAAATGAAATTGATTATATTTAAACAGATAAGACACAATGGATGATTACTGTGGAATTCATTTGTGAATTCACCTGTCTATGGTAAAACCACCAAATTGTACACAATAGCAAAGATGAAAAACATTAAGAACTTTTAGGAAAAAAAAAGTTAAATGAAAAGATATGGCACTCATCTGAGGCAAGCTCATTGTGAATTACTTTAAATAATATGTTGACACCAACAATGGTGAATAAATAAAAGAAGAGATGTTAGATTATCTCTGTTTCCTAAATATGTTTAATAAATGTTAGCCAGTTCCCAAAGCTGGGAGACATAAAGAATCTCTGCAGGTCCCCACAATTTCATTCCTGGATGATTGCAATAGCATTTTGATTGGTCTTTCTCACATAAGTTTCTTCCCACTCCTCAATGTAGCTGCTAAATTGATTGTCCTAAGCAGTGACTGTGCCCTCTCCTTATTCAAAAAACTCCAGGAGCTTCCTCTAATCTTCAGTATCAAATACAAAAGCCTCTGTTCGGCTTTTGAAGTCTTTCACAATCTGTTTTTTCTTCCTTTCCAATCTTCTTATGCTTCATTCCCTTTTACATACTCTATGATACTGGCCTCAGTGCTGTTTTTTCACAACTCCATGCTTACATAGGCTCCTGCTCTTCCCTCCTGCCCCCCATTGCCTGTCCCCACTGCTTTTGGTTGCAAAGCAGTTGCAAAGTCCATTTTCACAGGACTCTGTCATTAGTGGAAATGAATGCTCTGCCTTCTACTCTTGCCAGTTCATCTCTACCAGTGATGAGAGAGTGCCAGTGGGTTTTGGGACTGTGATTTACTGAGATTCCACTGAGAATTACTGGGATTACACTAGATTTGTCCTTCTAGGTCATGTGTTCAAAGCATGTGCAAATATTCCCTTCCTCTTTGTAGTCATCCATATGGAAAGTTTGGGGAACTGCTTTCAGTTATGCATAACTTAGGATTTTGCAGTGGGAAATGCCAGAATCTCTTAATTGGCTGCAGAGCTAAAAAAAGAGCTGATAACTCAGTTGCACAAAATGAGCTACTTAAAAAAAAATTTCTCTCTCCCTTCTTTTAAACCTGTGAGTTGTGTGGACTATTCAAACTATATCCTGAGGGTTCCTTGAGGGAAAATCCCATGCCTCTTTTTTCCATTTCTCATTTGGCTTCCATGGGGTAATGAATATAGTGCTTGACTAAGCAAGTCTAAGCATGTTACTGGACTGCTGGTTTTGGTCGGGCAGGCTCCTTTTCCTTGCTAAAGTGGTCTTATGAGTTACAAATTTATGGAAGTCTTCAAGCGCTCAGAAATCAGCAACCACAAAAGTGGTTTGATAAATTGTTTATCCATCATCTATGAAAATTACGAAACTGTAGCTGGAATAGTATGTATTGAAGTTACATCACTGAGCCAATTTAATATCTCTGGACCTTAGATTTTAAGATTTTATTTTTCTTTCCTAAGAGGTTAATAGGCAATAGGGATATCTATTAGTAGAAAGGCTTGCAGCAAGGAGCTATTTTTCTGGATTTTGAGTGAATTATTATGGGTTAATTTATGTGAGACTCCAGAATGTGGCTATTCTCAATTGATTTCTGCTCCAAGATGGAATTTAGCTAGAAAGGATGAATAGTATAAGGCATTTTATGTGCATATTGTTAACTATTATTGGTAGCACTAAATTGTAATTAGTAAAATTTGATATTTAAGGTAAAATCTCTTGGGACTACATTTTGATATTGTTCTGACTTTTGATATGATTGTTTGAATTGTCATTAAGCCAAGAATTCACCATTCAAAGAAAATGTCATGTGCTGCCTAAAGTGAGTGTGCTCTGAAATCTGCCACTAGAAAAGTAGAAGGAACAATTCTGTGTAGGGAAAAAGGCCTCTAGACTCAGTTTTCCATTGTGTTATTTTCTTTCTGAACAGGAAATTTTCCCACCTGGTTAATTTCAAGCCTGACTATAATAACATGAAAATAACTTGTAACTTTGCTACATAATTAGCTGTTCCAGAATAAAGGCAGACTATGATTCTTACCTGGAATCAAACAGAGCTAAGGGAGTTTTCTTCTATTACATTTATGTGAGGTCAGTCTGTGTTCTTGAAGGGACAGTCTTAATATTGCTAAAACCATGTCTCATTTTTTTCCCTTTCATAGCAAATTTCTGTAACCAGGACAGGTAAACTATAAAAGTTTTATATTTTGTCGTAATACTAAAACATCTCTGAGTTACTATAATGGGATGCAAGTGTGAAAGAGCTTACTGTTTCTATTCTGATTTTGTGGTTGAGTTCCTATCCTAAGCAATCAGGTGAATGAGGTCTTAGACTTGCCATCTGTTTCTATGTTAATGATTATGCATTTACGTGCAGCATCAGGTCTTCACAGTATCATCTCTTTTCTAGATGTTGCAATGTATACTTTTATATGTGTGTAGAGAAATAGGTATAGACAAATATATATATCTGCCTATCTATCTATCTATCTATCTATCTATCTATCTATCTATCTATCTATCTATCTATCTACATCTTTTCATCAGAGGGGGGATAGGATAATAGGAGAAAATGTGGTAAGTTCTCAATCAAGGATATTATATTTAAAATTACATTAATACTTGAAAAGGTAAGTAATATTTTCCTGTTTGAAGTCACTGTTTGATAACATTGAGAAACAGAAGGGTTGATTTTACAACTCATGAATCCTTTTTTTAAGATTTTTTTTCTTCAGACTGTAGCTGGCATTATCTATAATCAGTAATAGAATTCAGGTAAAGAAAGAGTAAGTCATATGTAAAAACTGAAATTCTCTGACATCTCAGGTAAATGATGGGTTCCTAACTTGATGTTCTTATAAATAGGATTAACTCAATAAAACGAGCATTTTTCACCATATGAACTAGTTATTGGAAACTCAAACTTAGGAGACTATGCTAGGTCAAACTAAATTGTCTTAAGTCCTTATCGCTAGCAGATTTTAAGGGCATTGACTGGTGAATATCTATTAGTTACTTGAACCTCAGTAAGTGGATCTACTAGAAGAAGTACCCCTCTAGAGCTGCCTTGAGAACAAGGCCTATGCCCGAATTTCCAAGGAAAAATGTGAACAGGGATCAGATGGCTATATGGGACAACAAAATTACATTATAAAATATGTGGATTGAATGGACACTTGGAGTGGATTTCCAGGAATAAGGAGACTGCATTATTTAATATTGATGATCGTTATTGTATTCGCTCTTGATTTGCTGTTTCCTGGTATTTACATTTGCATACAAGAGGGATATGCCTTAATTCATTTTATTTTTTGTTTGGGGATCAGGATCATTTTTTCCTGCAACTTTCAGTTAACTAAAAGTCTGTTTTCTGTTAATGTTAGCCTCACCTGACTAAAACTTGATTTATGGAGTAATAATGTTAACTATTTGACATTCCTTAGGTAGGAATTAAAGGGAAAGTTTCAGTTTCCTAAGATGGTTTAATAAATATTAGCTAAGTATGGGAGGAATTTAAAGATGCCTGGTTTCCTTGATTATCTTGATGATATGTAAATTTCCCTTCTCAATCAGTCCATTGTGAACCATCTATATGTAATTTAATCTATAACCTGACTTAGTTTGCCTTTAGAGTTTAACAAGATTTGTCCCATTAGAGGATGTATGAGATTATCACTGCTTAATTAAATTTGTTCAGCTTTTTTGACATTGGAGGAAGCATGGGATTGCATATATATATATATATTATGTATATACGTATATACACATACATCTATCTATCTATATCTATCTATCTGTCTATCATCTATCTACCTATCTATATATATCGCTAGTAAGTGAAAATAATATCTCCACTGACTCTAGTTATTTTAATAAACTTCCTTTAAGAAGTTTATTAACTTTTAACCTAGCTCTCTTTTTTATGAGAATGTAAGGCTTTAATTTCTCCCCAAAGAGGATGAATTATCTGGGAAATACTCCATGATTTGCTAATATTTTTTAAACTTAGATTTAACTCGTTGTGCTGATTCAGAAACCTTCCAGGGAAGGCAACTGTAAGGAATGCTTAGACTCCATCCAGTGATTGTTTAGGGTCTGCTGAGTTCTTATTTTGGGTCCTCTCAAAGCTTCTGTTTTTGGCTATGTCTCAATTTTATTGAATGTTTATGCTTTTCTGCTAATATGCATATCAAGCAAACCAATTTGTCGGCTGTCCAAGCAGCTGTTTGTCTTTATGCCCTTGATTGAGATGCAAACCTCATGTAGATTTGGGGAAGGAACCATGCTTATCCCCTACACCTTTCTCTTTTGCGTAACTGTCAAAAGTCTAAAACTTCCTAGGCTTTAGAATTTGTTCTTCCTCCAATAGCTGGCACCAAGGGAAACATAATTTGGAAGGCCAGACAAAAGAAAAAGGATGAAATTTGGTTGTTTGATTGGACAGTGACCAGAAAGGGTTAAATGTAAACTGTCTGATTAGCAAAATTGCAAAAATGTTTTTTTAAATATAAATATTAACTTTTCATCTTATTAGAGTTATAAGGTTTTATAAAATTTTATTTCATTTATCCTATTAATGCATATACTATGGCTCTTTATGCTTAATATTTTTTGTTATTGTTAATAAGAAAAAGCTATTTATCTAATTCATGTTACACAGTTTGAGGAAAATCCTAGACTTGTGTACCATAGCTATTGCAATAATTAGTATCATTTCCAGCACAGTAAGTGGAGAATTGTTAATAAGAAAAATGAATGTGAAAAAATGAAGACCCTGTCTAATCCCCACCAGTAGAGTTAAGATGTATGGGACTGAGATCAATACCTAAGCTGAAATGATTGGGTAGAAGACAGTAGGGAGCAAGGACCTCTGCTCCTGTGGGACCAACTCAGCAGGCTCTCAAATTCTACTTATTTATTTGTATTTGTATCTATTTATTTATTTGTATCCAGGAAAGGCTTGACATGAGGCAGGAACCTTTTAAGACTTGTACTTCCAGCTGAGTCTTCACTATCAGTTGAAAACTACAGAGAGTATGGTTACAGATATTCTAATGGGAAAGGATATAGCGAAGATGAAAAGTATCAGCAGAACAGATGGTTGGTGGTGAGTTGTAACAACAAAGATTGTGTTAAAGTATTCTAGAGTAGAAAAGTTAGGTGGCACAGTGGGGAGAGTTCTGAGCCTGGTGTCAAGAAGACTTGAATGTAAATCTGGCCTCAGATACTTACTAGCTGTGTGACCCTGGACAAATCACTTAACCCTTTTACTTCAGTTTCCTTATCTATGAAATGAACTGGAGAAGGAATTAGCAAACTACTCCAGTATCTCTTTACCAAGAAAACCCAAAATGAGTACACAAAGTGTTGGACAAGACTGAAATGACTAAACAACAAAATTCTATAAAACCCAGACACATTTATTAATAGCACAGATAAAAAGGGAGTAGATGGCATCTCTCAGAGATGTGTTTACATGCGTATGTGTGTATATACCTACACATTCACCTACTATACACAAATCTATGTATTGGTGCATATATATAAATATGTATATATATATATATATATATATACATACATACATACATACAAACAATCACATTTTAGGATGTAGGATCCCCTTACTTAGTCTTGTCTCTGTCATAACTTGAGTAGTGTTGGCCATCTACCATGTCTACCATAAGCAATAACTACAATAGGTTGAGACCTTTTTTGTTCCCACACCAGGAAGCTGCACCAGGGAAGCTAGGGCTAATGAGGTTCGGGAAGGAAGGAAGTTATGTTAGGGTCTGGGAAGTTATGACAAGAATGCTGTTCTACCACACAGGATATGGTCAAGAGTTAAGCATTTGATGGTTTTATGGGCATTACTGAAAATGAGATTAATTTATTTTACCAGTTTTTATCTTTATTGATATATACTATCAAGTGATTTGGGAGGATGTGCTAATCCCCTATGTTACTACCTTACTAAATTCATGTTAATTCAAGAGTACTTCTATCTTAAAAGATCTGAACTTGTCTAGATAAGTCCACTCAAGGATGCCTGCACATCAGGTGAACTGCACATCCTCTAAGGACACATTGTATAGGTTTATTTATGTAGCCTAGAAATCAGTTAAATTCTCTGAGTCCTTGGTTTCTTCATTTGCAAATGAGAACTGGATAACCTATAATTTCACTTCCAACCCTAAATTCATGATCCTATTAACTTAGTACTGAAAAGTAAATCTTTCTTAAGTCTTGATGACATTAAACTATGAAAATCGTTGTTCTCTACCCCAGCTGTT
This sequence comes from Bettongia penicillata ogilbyi, assembly GCA_023548195.1. Taxonomy (NCBI): domain Eukaryota; kingdom Metazoa; phylum Chordata; class Mammalia; order Diprotodontia; family Potoroidae; genus Bettongia; species Bettongia penicillata. The sequence goes on along the minus strand of JAJHZJ010000052.1, from coordinate 1,358,752 downwards.
AACAGTATTCAATCTGTGGACATTCACCAGGAGGTATTATTTATCATTTGAATAATGTTTTACACATATCTTGCTCATTTCCAGGAATACCAGTCTTGAGATAACATTACTAGTTCACAAAATTAAAGTTTTCCTTGAAAATTAGTGCTTTGTATTTTTTTCCATGAAAAAAAATCAAGTATCAGAACTCTGTTGTTTCAACTATTATGTATATTCAGATTTGGATTGGAAACATTTCTGAGGCCCAAAGGCCTGCAAAATAACTTGTTTTATAGCAATTTATTTGATGAATGTGGGTCAGGGCAGGGGAAAGAGAAAGGCCTTGCTATTTCTTAAACATATATCAATAGTCATTTTATAAGCTTAGTATGTAAAACAGTTTATTAAACATTTTTAAAAGGCTTACATTGAATTCCTGTAGTACTCTTTTAGCATTTTAGAATTTATAGAGAAGGAATGAATCTTTTTCTAAAATGTCACAAACTGAAGTACAAGAAAAGTTTGTGTTTTCCATCAATCTACCTAATGAAACACCAACTAATGACCTAACGCTAGAACAGATTTGTCACACTGACATATCTTCCATCTGTTGTCTATATAGTATCTATATCTGTAACCACAGCTGAAACTGTTCAGACTGTAGCCATTATGTTTCAGAAGCAAAAATAGAGTGGGGGAAAGGAGTAGCTAGCATAAAATAATCTTGAAATAACTTTTCGTATCCTCTGTACTCAAAATTTACTTAACTTTACTCAAATATTATTCATCATTTAATTGTTCAACAAATTATTATCGCCTAAATATTTCTGGTCTGCACAACTTAAGATGTATCTTGTGTCTTTTGAAAGGATAGAATATTTTAATTTTTTTTTAGATCAGTGAGTGTTCATTTAAAAAAAAGTAAGATTATTCTAGTAGCCCACATTTATATATTGTCACTGAATACTTGCATATAAGTCCATATAAGCTCTGAGAATCATTTTGCCCAAGTCCCACTTGCATTGATGAGTCAAGTTCCCATATGTAAGAGTTGGTACTCCTCACTCTCTGAGTTTTTAGGGTGCCCCAGAAGGGCAGCAGGGTTTTCTTTGATACCAAAATAGCTCAAAAATCTTAATTGCTATGTCTTCTACCATGAATATTGGTGTTTTGTTAATTAGAGCCAGACTTAATCAGCAAAATCTAATTAAGGGATATTTACTAAGATGGTACAAAACACACCCCCTTCCAAAAAAAAAAAATCTGTGACACTGTTTCATAAGTACATTCATAATCCCCGGAAAAGAAGTGGAGCTCAAGCTTAGGGCATATAGGGCAAAGGAGTAAATATAGCTCTATATTACTTAGTTATCTTTTCTCATTGTCAGGGAGTGCTTGAGAAATTCCTGCTAGGAATTTATTATTTTTTTTTTTGCTGCGGTCTTTTTGGACTCATGAATTTACATCCAGTCTGCTCTTGGCTCCTGATGCAGACACTATTACCACCAGCCCTTCCCAGAACACTGCTGATGAGAAAATGTTCCTCGACATCTGAAAATTGAAACTTCCGTGCCCCCTGAGGAGGAGAAGGCCAAGACTGAGAACAAAAGCTCCCCATCCCATCATGATTTATTCTCAAAGGTGACTCTCTCTCTTCACAAACACTCTATAATCTTGAAATCTCTCTTGGCCTGAATTGGCTCAAATTTTATGGAGAACACCAAGAGTGGGAACAAGTTCATCTGCGAGTCTGAAGACTCTTCCTGTGCAATCATTTGTATCTCATTCAGTGACTCATAATAGAATGTAAAGTGATCAAGGTCTTTTCACGCTTAATTGGAATGCCTTTGGTCGATTTGATTCAAATGAGATGTTTTCAGGTTCCCATTTGGTTAAGGAACCAGAGCTTTCTATTTGATCATTTACTTTAGACAGAGTAAGGGTAACTTTATTGGTTTACACACACCTTGCGGAGAGTGAAAATGTCTTTTTAATTACACAGATGAAGTAACTATGCAAAGAAAAGCTGATTTTACCCAAGAAGACATGACCAGTAAGTGGAGATCAAACCCAGGCTTTCTATTTTCAAAATGCATTACTTTTTCTAATGTAACAGTTAATCCAGCTTTAAAATCAAATAGCTTACTAAAATCTTTACAAAGTTTTGCTTGTCAGTGAGGTTGAGATTTTGACTAATGGAATTTCAGATTTAGGAATGCACCTTTTCAGTTCCCTCTTTTGTTAAAGTGCCTGAGTCCCAAGGTTAATTCTAATTTACTCACAAAGTCAGGTTATATGCATTTTTAATTTCCTATGGGTAACATTTGCAATTTGAATTATGAGACTGCAAAACCTTCCTAAAATCTACATTGCCTTTTATTTAATTCCAGGAGCATTTGACCCAGCATTCCTATTATAAAAAGTAGTTTATGGTAAATGTTAATTCTATTGATTAGATTTTGTTCTTTTGAACAGATTCCACAATAACAAAGAAATATTTATAACTGTAATCCCAAATAAATGCTTTATCTAAGTGCTTTGCTATGGTGTAATTGGCTGAGGAAGCTTTTTTGAATAGTAGGCAATTAGGTATTTAAAATAAATTTTATTGAAAGAAAAGACACTTGGATTTTATCCATTAAAAGGTAGTTACTAAAGAATATATCCTAAATAAAGAGAAAGGGCTAAGCCTCTTTGCTGTGCAAAGATAATGACTAAAGCTACAAGGTAACACATTTATGATATTTTGGGGGAAAATGTCATAGCCAATTCTATTCAATATAACAAGTATTGATCACTACTTATGTACAAAATTAGTATACCTAGTATTGTCCTCAAACATTTTATTCTCTAATGATAGGAGAAATAAGATATAATGCACTTATCCCAGTGCTTGACAAAAAATGTTAGCAACCAACATCATCATGATCATCACCATCATTGGTGGTGGGAGTGATGGTGGTAGTAGGGGCAACTAGGTGTCACAATTGTTAGACCACAGGAATGGAGTCAAGAATACTCATCTTTTTGCATTTTTGTGAGTTCGGATCTGAACTTTTACTAGTACTTACTAGCCTTGTGATCCTGGACAAGTCACTTAACCTTATTCGCCTCAGTTCTTCATCTGTAAAATGAGGTGGAGAAGGAAATGCCAAATAACTCCAGTGTCTTTGCCAAGAAAATCCCAAATGGCATCATGAAGAAGGGTCATGACTGAAAAATGACTGAATGTAGTAGTTATTGTAGTAGTAGTGGTAATCGTAGTAGTAGTAATAGCAGTAGTAGTAGCACTACCAAACAGTAGAAGTAGCAGCAGCAGCAGTAGTAGTAGGACTGCTAGTAGTCAAAATATAAAGTGTTTGGACAGATATTAAGTTCCCATTCCTAGATCTGTAGATGTTGTCATAGGACTTGTAATCATAGATGATGAGGTGTTGATGAGTCGACAAAGTTAATTTTCTTAACTGGTGTATTACCAAAGTAAAATTCACAACATTAGTGGTGACTACGAATATGCCAGCATTGTATCGATCACAAAGTATAATAGACTCTCCATACAGAAGGCAGAAGAAAAAAAAGTTTATTCAGAAACCAGAAAGCCAAATTAGTTCTAGTAGCCAAGAAGTCAATACATATTAGCATTACATGGGACAAAGGCATTTCCAAGTCTCCCAATACTCACTAGTTTAGCTGTCTGTTTGCTTGTGTCCTTCCCAGCTCTGACAAGCCTAACCAACTTCCTCCCAGCTCTACTGCACCCTTTTTGTTCCATCTGTTCTGCAATCTCCTCACACTACATGTGACTTAGGTTTCCATGTGATTTAAGCAAGTCACATGGGCCTATTAATGAATTGGAAAGATTTTCCCATTTAAATGACTATTACAACTGGTTGTTGTGCAGTTGTTTGGTCATAACTGACTCTTCCTGACCCCCATGGACCACACAGCCATCCAGGTCCTTTTTTTCTCCCTGTCTCTCAAGGACTGTCCGAGTTCATGTTTGTTGTTTACATGATACTATCTATTCATCTCATCCTCTGCTGTTCCTTTTATTCTTTTTGTCTTCAATCATTGCCAACATCAGTGACTTTCCCAGTGAGTCCTGTCTTCTCATTGTGGCCACAGTTTTTTAAGCTTCAACTTCAGTATTTGACTTTCCAGTGAACAGCATGAATTAATTTCTCTAAGTGACAGATTTGTCCTCCTTGCTATCCAAGGGACTCTCAAAAGTCATCTCTAGTACCACAATTTGAAAGTGCCGATTGTGCAGTACTCAGCTTTCCTTATAATCCAGCTCTCACAGTCATATATCACTGCTAGGAAAAATCCTTACTTTTGACAGTATAGACCTTTGTCTGCAAAACGATATCTCAGCTTTTAAGTATAGTGTCCATATTTGCTGTATCTTTCCTTCCAAGGAGCAAACATCTTTTAATTTCATAGTTACAGTTGCCATTTGCAGTGATCTCTGATCTAAGGCCATTTCCTCTCCCTCTTTGCCAGGAAATGATGAGACCATTTGCCAAGACCTTAGGTTTTTTAAGATTACTTTTATAATTGCATTTTTCATCCTCATCAAGAAGCTTCTCAATTAATTTTCACTTTCTGCTGTCAGAGTAGGGATCCAAAGCTATGAAACAAAATGATCTATGAGATACATTGATTCAATGGAACATGAGACAGAATCATTCTTTGAGGAAAATAGAGATTCTTTTCTCTCTACCTTGGCAGGAAAGCTGTTTGGTCAGTAGGAGACATCTCATTGGGCAGTTGGAGAATCAGTTTGAAAGAACTGAAGGTACATTTTGGGAGATGCCTTCTCTGGAGAGAAAAGAAAAAGCAGTCACTAGGGCCGGAAGTAGCTTTGTAACGTGTGACCCCTGGCAATCGAGAAGAGACCTAGTTAGATGCGCACAAGTGCTAGCCCTATCAATAGAGACTAAAGTTGTGTTGAAAGCAGCCTCTGGGAATCGAACTGAGTGACCTAAACAGCAAAACCATTGAACTAACAGAGAGAGTTTTGTGGGCACAACGAGAAAAGAAAGAACATGGAGAGCTTGAAGTTCTAGAGAGGTGAGTTGACTTTGCAAACTATGTTCTCTACATGTGTTCTCTTCGTTACCGTTGTACTCTACATATATACCTTATTTTTCCAAGGGATACTGTATACATTTATAGAAGAGTGTATTTCTTGTTGGGGTGCACGAAGAAGTGGGGAGCATTTGTAGCTATTCTTTTTACTATAGCATCTTTAATTTAAAAATATGTTATTCTAAACTCAAAGAGTAAAATAAGTACTTGCATAACATACTAGAATAAAAAAAAAAGATGATTGTACATGAAACTGCAAATCTATTATGTACAACTTGCTATTCCTTTGAAATATATAAAGTTATAATGTAACTCTTTTTCCTCTTTTTTGTTCCCTCCTCTCTCCCTAGAGATTGCTACCTTTAAACACAAATATTCATGTGCATGCACATGTGTAATGGTAATTTGAATTAGAAAATCTTTCCTATTCATTAATAAATCCATTAAATCACCTGGAAGCCTAAGTCACATGTGGTGGGAGGGGCTTGCTAAATAGGTGGAACAGGAAAGGTGGAGCAGAACTGGGAGGAAGTGAGTGAGTGTGGTCAGGGAAGAGGGGAGAGGAGGCAGGCAGGTAGGCAGGTTCAAGTGGCAAGGCTCAGGCTCATGAGTGTTTGCTTGTGAGTGGGGGGGCAACAGGGGAGGCTTGAGAATGAATTTGCCTCCTGCTGTGATCATGTTTATTAGCTTCTTGGTCACTATGACAGATTTTGCTTTCTGGTTCTGGGATTTGGTTTTCTGGTGTTTAAACTAATGTTTTTCTTCTGCCTTCTATATGGAGAATCTTTTATATTTTGTGAATGAGCCCTACACTGGCATATTCATAGTCACCACCAGTGCTGTGAATATTGCCTTGGCTATACATTTGGCATCACAAACAGGATTACAAGGTATTAAAATCTCTGTTTGGAGGCAGAAAGGATTTAGAGGAAGAAACTATTATCCCTGCTTGGGATGCTTTAACTTTTTTGCCACTAATCAGAGAATAGTTCAGGAGCTTGGAACCCTGTGAAAAATGGGAAGTAAGGTTACAAGAGGGGGAACCTGGAAATGTGGAAAGGTGTTTGCAAGGAATACCAGGGGAGTAATTGGCAGAAGTAAGTAGAAGAGGCTGAGTTTTATTAATGGGTTACCATATCATGTGTAAAAACAGAGGTGAGCTGCTTAAGAAAAAATTTGGATGAAAAAAGAGTTAGTTTGCGTGGGAATTCTCAGCCTTCAGGCTCTCCTTCACAAGAGCATTCTAGGGGATCTTGGCCAGAAGGAAAGGCTGTTCATTTAGTTCAGAAGAAGCTGAAAGTTAACAAAAGAAATTCACTTCTGACCTTTGTACAGATCCAGTCTAGTTGGCACAGTGACCTACGAAGTGAAATAATTTTAGAGGGAGAAGTTTCTCAGGTGGAGGCACACCCAATAGTGAGGCAGAAACAGGAGAATCAGGGAGGTAACTCAGTGTTTAGGGAAATAATTGAGAGTTTTACTCAACAGGAGGTCACAGAAATTTTGAATCAATTCACCCAAAAGATGGGAGAATCATTACTATCTTGGATGGTGAAAATCAGTGATGAAGGAACTGGAGGAATACCTATAGACTGCATGGACTGTGTAAAATTTATAGGTATTAGAATCCTTTTGTACAGCAGACTTTTAGAGATTACAATATGCAAGGAGGTAACAATACAATTAATCTATTAGCTTTGGCTGCAGAAGGCTGCAATAAGCAGTATCTTACTGACCCTACATGGCCTAGTGGAGACAGACCTTGATGCTCATTAGGGACTGCATAAGAAAGTTAAAGGAAGAGGTAATAAAGATTGCCATAATGATTGGAAGTGCATATGCATAGGATGACACTCCCTTTGCAGTTTACCATAAAATATAATAGTAAAGATGATTCCTGTTTACAAGCACTTGATTTTGACTCTAATAATTGGGGAAATAGGGTACCCTCTTTCAGAGGTGCTGGGTAAGATTTCACAGTTAAGTGACTTAGGGGACTGGGGAAAACACAAAATTCCTAGAGAGAAAAGAGCAAATAGCCAACAGAATAAAAAGCAGAATAAATTGATAAGGAGAGAATTGTTTACTATTCTATTGAGAACAGGGGTAGATTTTGGAAGTATAGACAGTATTCCAACTAATGAACTATATAGAATGTACCAAGAAAAGAGACTTGATACTAGACAAAATAGGGAAGTAAGAACTGCCCTTACAGATCCTGCTGAACCTTTGTGTCCAATTTTGTTGTACCTTCAGGCAAAATGGGAAGTTGGCTGGGCCCCAGCTCAGATTAAAGAAATACACAGATCCCATTTCAATTTGACCATATGTTGGGAAAATGGATCAAATACTGTAATCAGGTCATTAATAGATCCTGGAGCAGAGGCCTCCCTTACGTATGGAAATCCTGAGAAGTTTGAACAGGGAACTCCTATTACCATCACAGGATTGAGAGGGGCTGAAGTGTCAGCCAGAGAAGTTAATGTAATGATGAAAATTGGACAATTACCTTAGAAAGATTTTACTGTGGTAATTGTATCGATTCCTTAATGCATCATTAGAATAGATATATTGAGAGGTATGACTAAATTTACCTGAGGAGAGATACCAGTTTGCAGTAAAGAAGATAAGAATTGATACAGTTTTAGTGGTAAAATGAAAATGGACCCAATCACTTTACCTGAACCTTCTGAAGTGATTACTTTCAAGCAGTATCATGTGCCAGATGGAGAAAATGAGATTATCAGTACTATAAGGAAATATGTTGAGGCAGGAGTGTTATCATCACTTGATGGAATAATCCTGTCTGGCCAACATAAAAAATCAGATGGGATATGAGAGATAACAGTGGATAATAGACAATTGAACAAAGTCACTCCTCCCTTGTAAGCTGCTGTTCCAGATGCCATTACCTAAATAGAAAAGATCCAGAAATATGATGGGACTTGGTACATGGTAATTTAGCCAATTCTTTCTTTACTATCCCAATAGATTCAAAACAATGGAACCAATTTGCTTTCTCTTGGCAGGGCTGACAATAAACTTTTACATGCTTGCTTCAAGGATATCTGCATAGCCCCACTATTTGTCATAGGACTGTGGCTGAACATTTGGATGAATTACAGCTACCTGGTGTGCAGCTTACCAACAACATAGATGATATTATTATACAGGGAAAAACTGTAGAAGAAGTGAAGAAGAGCTTAACACTTTTAACTGAGCATATAAAAAGCAAAAGGTGGGAGATTAGCCCTGCAAAGATTCAAGAGCCAGCTCAAACTGTAAAGTTTTGGGGTATTCAATGGAATCAGGGATTATAAATAATTCTCCCACAAGCCCGACAAAAGATTTAGGATTTTCTTTTCCTTACTAATAAGAAAGAGGCCCCAAAATTTATAGAAATATTTGAATATTGGCAACATCACATAACATATCTAGGACAAATTTTGAAACCTTTACATAAAATTGCTAGGAAAAAATATGAATTTGATTGGGCACTTGAGCAGACCAAAACTTTTGATGAAGCTAAGGTGGGTCTTCAATTGGCCTTAGATTTATGGCCTATGCAGTTGCCCAGAGGAATTACAAGTGACTGTACAGGATAAGTATGCAAACTGGAGTTTATGGTAAAAACAACAAAGCCAAAATGTACCCTCAGGATTTTGGTCTAGGAAACTCCCTCCATCTGGAGCTCAATGTACCCCTTTTGAAATGAAGTTGTTAGCTGCATATTGGGCTTTGGTAGAGACTGAATAGCTGATTTTAGAATATGAGGTAATACTAAGGCCTGGAATCCCAATTATGATCTGGGTAATGAGTACCTCAGCTTCTCATAGAATTGGACATGCATAGAAAGCTGGCATAATTAAATGGAAATGGTATATTCAAAATAGATCTAAAACAAGCAAAAATGGAGTTTCTGCTTTACATGAATCTGTAGCAAACATAGATGCTGAGGGAAATGGTACACTCTCTGAACCAAAGTAACAGCTGTTACAGTCCTTGGTAAAATGGGATGAGGGATATGATGCATTAACTGAAAAACAAAGGAGATATATATATATATATATATATATATATATATATATATATATATATATATATATATATATATATATATATATATATATATATATATATGGCTTACTGATGGGACAGCAAAATATATTGGAAAGCAGTAGCCTATAACCCATATACTAGGCAGACTTAGGAAAGTACTGGGATAGGTTTATGGCTGTATACCAAGCTATCAAAACAATACAATGAGGGCAGTGCCATATATTCACTGATTCATGGGAAGTAGTTAATGGGTTAGCTACATGGATGTCCATGTGGAAAAATCAAAATTGGTAAATTCATGGTGTTTTGAGAATTTATTATGGTTCGGATTCGCTCCTGTAAATGACACTTGGACATAGCAGTTAAAAATAAAAGTAAAATTTAATTATGTACAATCATATAATACTAAGAAAATGGAAAGATAGAGAAATCTGAGGGAGAGATAACATTTTGGGTACCCATGCTAAATTCTGAACAACATCTGTATCAGGGGAAAAAGTAAAAATCATCACCCTGCCAGAGTAAAAAGGAAAATACAAAGGTTAGAAGAATGCGGGAGAAGGCAGGGCTCCAACTGCCAGGTACAGTCATTTAAGGTATGAGTTACATTTTTTATACAAGGAATAGGTTGCTTACAAAGACACCAAATGCCACAAGTAACAAGAAGTATACACAATATAAGAAGAATAATAGAAATAGGTAAAGAAAACATCACCGATTCGGGGGAGCACCAACTCTAACAGTCACGGCTGGGGAATCCCAGTTCACAGCCTTTGAGTCCCGAACGGAAAGGTCCCAGGCAGATCGTCATCTCCATGGGTGGGATTCCAAAGAGGCTCTGAGACTTGCTAGCTAATATAGGTCTTTAAACAAAGAAGGCACTCAGCCAACTAGTCTTAGCAATAGGATTCTGCATACGTGACTTAAAGTGGGAAATAAGTCAATTAATCAACTATTTGAGTGGAGTGTTATGGCTAGGTGCAAGAAACAGACTGCTCTTTGATGTTTTGACAAGATTATGCAGGAGGGGAGTAGCCAGATCCCCTTGCATAAACCATTCCAGGAGGGGCTAGTTCCTAGAATCACTATCTAGGTCTGTTAGCTTGAGCCAAGTCATAAAGTTCACAGAGTGGTTAAATTCTCAGGGGCCTGCTTTTCAGTTCCTAGTCCTCATATCAATTAGAGTGAACTTATTTTATATAAAGGATTTCAATTCTTTATTCACATGGCAAACAAACCTGGGCCAAAGAATTATAGGAAGATATATGGGACATGTTTTTTGTTACTAATTTGTCAGTTTTCCATGTAGATGCTTACATGGCCTCACCAGAATGTGAGCATAATGCACATGCTGATCAACTAGCAAAGATTGCTACTCAACATATTGTCCCTACTCTGACACCAACTGATGATCCAGTACTAGCAAAATGGGTACATTGCATGGCTGGCCATTTAGGGGTCCAGGCTAAACACCAGTGGGCACAAGACCAAGGTATTAGTATCTCTCATTCATTGTAAAAACAAGTAACCAAAGAATGTTATATATGTCAGTTGGAAAAGGGATGAACTTTTCCTCAGGTAGTAACTAGAGAGATAGCAACGGGAAAAGTACCAGTTCAAATATGGCAAATAAATTATATTAGACCCTTACCCCAAGATAAAGGGTGCAAATTTATATGTACATGTGCTGACACCTATTTAGATATGCTAGTGACTTGTCCCTACAAGAATGTGACCCAGAAAAACACTTGTAAAACTTTAGATACCAAAGGCTATATTATGGAACCCCAATGAACATTCAAAGCAACAATGGGTCATATTTCAAAGATAATGAAATGAAGAGATTATATATTAAACAAGACAGAATGAATATATCATATTCTATATTATCCACAAACGTCTGGGTTAATTGAAAGAATGAAGGGATTATTGAAAGAATAGTTAAAGAAGTTAAGTTCTAATGATTCTTATCAACATTGAAAAGATAATCTGTTCATTGGTTTACATAATTTAAATAATAGACCTTTGGGAGGAAGTACACCTGTAGCCACAATGATGATGTCAAACCTGCAAATTAGAAAACAACAAACACATAAGATCCCAAATGTTGAGTACTGGACTGTGAGGCCAGATGTTCTAGCATTGTATCCAGGAACAACTGGTTCAGCAGAATATGATCTAAATTGTTTAGAGGACTTTTGGTTGGGTAGTAAAGAAATAAGAACAATTTCTACTGGAATATGTATGAGAATCTCTAAGAATCATTTTGGACAGATGTTACCTAAATCAGGATTAACAGTTCGAGGAATACATGTGTTGGCTGGAGTGATAGATTCTAATAATCAAGGAGAAATTATTGTGACATTCTAAAATTTAGGTGATTAACCCACACAGTTTTGTGAAAATGATAGAATAATTTAAGTGATGATTATTCCTTCTGCAACAAGACCACTTGTGAAAACTGACCCTCCTGAAATAACTAGCAGAGGCACTGAAGGATTGAGCTCTACTGATACAATAAAATTGGTAGCTAAAGTATGGGTAAAACAGACAACATTCCAATGGCTGCAGAAATTGTAGCAAATGAGAAAGATAATACCATAACTACTGTTTATTCAGGAGATGATGATTATCAAGTTGTACCATTAACTCATATAATCTACCATGAATAAGGCTATGATAGTGGGTTCATGGGAACCACAGCTGACCCTATATCTACCATGCTTCTCGTTATTGTTTCCTTGTTTCTTTTTGACTTTTGTCTGTTAAACTTCTTTGCTAGACTTGTTTTCTATGGGCTTAGTACCCTCCACCTGTGGATGCCTGATCACTTAAGTCTAATGTCAACTCCTATTGATGACTATTCTGTCTTCTCTGGACCTGAAGCTGAACAAGCTCCAGATGCCCAGCTAAAGAACTTATGTCTCAAATGGGACTTATTGGGGCAGGGACAGCTCTATATCCAATCACAGCGGGAAGTAGCTATGGAAGAAGAGACTTTCGCCTCTCACCCCAAGATGTTGGGCCCTATTTGTTTGAGGGGGAATGATGGGGTACTTGTACCCAAACCTCACCCTAAGATACTATTTTATGTGCTTATTTTGTGCGATCCCTGTTACATTTTTGTAAAATTCTGTTGATACTAGCTGCTCCACCAACCTATGTAATGAATATGAAAAATCTTGGGGCCCAGGGTAATGGTAATTTGAACTGGAAAATCTTTCTTATTCATTAAAAGGACCATTAAATCACATGGGAGCCTAAGTCACTTGTGATGGGAGGAATTTGATGAACAAGAAGAACAGGAAGGGTGGAGCAGAACTGGAAGGAAGTGAGTGAGTGTGGTCAGGATAGAGGGGTGAGGAGGCAGGCAGGTTCGCATGGCAAGGTGCAGGTTTGCATGGCAAAGTTCAGGTTCATGACAGTTTGCTTGTGAGTAGGCCCTGACTGGGGGAAGTGGAGAGGCTTGGGAATGTCTTTGCTCCCTGGGATGATAATGTTTATTAACGTTTTGGTCACCATGATGCATTTTGCTTTCTGGTTTGGGATTTGGCTTTCTGGTATCTAAATAAATGGAGTTCAAACATAACAGAAGTTCCGTTCACATAATTCAATAAACATTTTTAAGGAACTATTATGTGCAAAGCACTATGTAGATGATAAGGATACAATGACAAAAGTGTGACAATAATTGCATTGGCAATTATACTGAATATAGAAATAATTTCTACATAGGAGAACCAAGAAAACTTCATGGAGAAGGTGATGTTCAAGCTGAGCCCCAAAGGTTAGATGAACTGATAAAGAATTACAAAACAACAATTATGTTTCAATTTTTTATTAATAAATGCTTCCATTTGCAAAGCACTGTGCTAGGTTTTTGAGCAGATGCAAAAAAAGCAGATGTAAAATCCTGACCTCAGGGGTGTTCACAATCTACTGACAGAGAAAAGAACATATTTAGATATTCTCAGTATGAAATAGAGAGATGATACCAGTGACATACATTTATAACTGCTACCTCAGGTTCCAGGGGCAAACTTTTGGGTCTATATGCCTAATGTGTATGTGTATATATATATATATATATATATATACTTATATATATATATATATATGTATGTGTGTGTGTGTATGTGTGTGTATGTATGTATGTATGCATATATATATATATCTAAAATAAGCCTTTGCCATTATGTTTCTCAGTAATCAATTCATAAATCAAATTAGCTTTTAGCAAAGGTATGTATGTCCTTTTGAAATACATTTAACATTCTTTTAAGTTTTTTGTTTTAAATTCTTTTTCTTTCTACCCTCCCCCACCCATTGTGAAAGCAAGAAATGTAGTATCAATTATATATATGAAATCATGTAAAACATACTTCCATATTATCCATGTTGCAAAAGAAAAAGTAAAGCTAGTGAAAAAAAATTAAGCCTCAATTTGTATTCATATTCCATCAAATCTTTCCCTGGAGCTAGGCAGCATTTTTCATCATAAGTAGGTTTTGGATTCTCTTGGATCAATACATTAATCTAAGTCATTCAGAGCTGATCACACTACAGTATTGCTGTTACCATGTACAATGTTCTCTTGACTCCATTCACTTCATTCTGCACAAGTTCATATCAGACTTTTCAGGTTTTTCTGAAACCGTCCTGCTCATTCCTTATATCAATAGTATTCCATTAATTATGTACCACAAGTTGTTTAACCATTCCCCACATGATAATCATCCTTTCAGTTTTCAATTGTTTCCCATCAAAAAAAGAACTCATGCATATTTTTGTACATATAGGTCAGAAAGATTTAAATTAATACAACACTTGCTCAGACAATTACTAATTATGTAAGTCTAGGCAAGTCACTTAACCTCTGTAAGACTCAGTTACTTTATTTGTTAAGTGGGAATAATTAATTATCACATCTAACTTGATGACTTGTTGCTAGGATTAAATGTGTATATACACACATAAACTTATATACTCACACACATATAAATAGATAATATGTGATTATTTATGTATCACTTTTCAAAACTAAATGCATTGTATAAATGCTAGCTATCATTAGCAGTATTACAAACTTTTGCACCAAAAATGTGTTAGGAAATATCCAACGGATGAAAAACAGTTCCCGACTGAGGACTTGAAGAAAGGTTTCATAAATAATTTAATATTTGAATTGTAGCATCAGCTAATAAATGAAGGAGGAGTAAATATTCTAGTGAAAATAAGCTTTGGGGGCAAAGAAAAAATAGTGACAATAAAGTCAAGTCAATCAACAGCAAATATTAATCACATATTATGTTCCAAGCAATATATCTGACAGCCAATGAAAAATAATGGTTAGTGGGAATTTAGAATTTATCAGGGATCAATGTGAATTGAGTTTGATAAGATGGTATGATGGTGGGTGATATCCTGAATACTAGGCTAAAATATTTGCATTTGATTCAATCAACAATAGAGAACGTTTGAAGGGTTTGGAATGGCATGTTCTGATTTGTGTGCAAGAAAGAATGTTATTTCAGTGAAATGAAAGATAAATTGAGTGGAGAGTGGTGATGATTGGAGAAGAACTAGAAAGCCATTGAAGTAATAACGAGAAAACTAGCAAAGACTGATTAGGTTGTTTGGATTGGTTTGGAAAATAGTTTTAGGATGCAAAAGACTCTGAAAGTGGAATTAGCATTATCACAGCTGGTTTGTTCATGACCTGACTCACAATGACTCAAATGCGTAAAACATCTTGAATCCAATCTCAAGCTAACTAGAAAATTTCTGGTCTATATAGCATCAGAATGAAGATCAAATGAACCATGTTCAAAGAGAAGCACAGCCAGGGTATTGCCAAGTGAGTCTGAGGTCAGTTGGCAAGACATGACAGTTGATTGTATGTGAGATATGACCAAGAAAGGAATCTAAGATGACGTAGGGCATCTAAAGCACACTGCAACACAAGTTGAAATATAGCATATCCAAGTGTGTATAATTCAAATTAATGTATCAAATGAATTAACATTGAGTACTCTGAGGCACCAAGATGTGGTGCATAATGTCCTGGAAATGGAATCAGGAAGATCTGGATTCAAATTGCTCCTCAGATACTTATAACTTGAATCTCTTTGGCCAAATCATGTAACCATTCGGGGATGTCAGTTTTCTCAAATGAGAATGCTAAACTTGAGGATCTTTAAGGTCCATGCAGTCTTTATTTTTTATCAAGGTAAAGCAAAACATAATTTTATGCAATCAAGCTATATTTTTATTATACCAAATTATACTAAACAAGCCATAACTCCTTGCTAGCAATGTGTATTTCAAGATACATTCCTCACATACCTATCTAGGATATTAGAAAAACAATTTAAAATGTTACTTATAAGTGACTTAATATTATTGCTATAGCATATTAATAAAGTAAACAAAAGTGAGTCATACATGTGTTAAGAAATTTTTAGGATCATTCTGTTTGTGTAAACTAAGTCATCAATTTCTGTATTTAATCTCCTAAGTGATACAGTTTTTAAAAATACATTTGAACATCCCAAATGTTCACACATGTTATTTTTATGAAAGCTAAATTGAAAGTTACCATCTTTATCATATATTTATTTTTAGTTATATCTTTATCTTTTAAAAATTTTATAGTGCAATGGCAAAGTAAATTAACTTAGCAAGAACAATCTCAAGAATAAGATTCTCTACATAACTGTCTTTTTATAAAGAGTAAATGGTAATTTTTTAGGATAATGCTTCTTCCCATATAGTTTGAGGCTTTGAAAGATCAATAATTTAATTAGTGTGTAGGTACTCATATTAAAGTTGATCATAACTCAAAATCTTCCTATCTTGGTGTTTTCTCAAAAAATGTAACTTCATGGTGGAGGTTTGCTTTTCATTTGCAGGGTTCTTTTAATACCTTAGGGCTAGCAATATTCTGCTTGAGCTATAGTTGAATTTTGCTATCTTCTGATTTCACTCCTGAAATAATGTCCTTTATACAACATTTTTCTTGCAGTTACCTTATACTGTAATTTTATTATTGCCAATAATAAAATTGTATTCTACTTAACATTTTTATATATTTGCTTAATTTAGTTTTATAAAAAACAAAATGAAGAGAAAATATAGGGTGTTACTAAACACCCTATAGATGATTCTTTCAAGGGTGTGTTTTAAAAAGAAAATTCCTAATAAAATTTATGAGGTCCAACTAATTGACTTAAAATGAAACACTGAACTCTCTCACTTTTTATACATTATATATTATTCCATCAGAATATAGAATTCATCAAGCATTGCTTTACAAATTAGTAGGTAGCTTCTCATAGGGAACTATATAAGTATCTCTTTCTCTTTATATAATCCTCATGATATCAGCATGTCAAATCAACTAGCATTTATTAAGTGTCTACTATTGCCAGGCACTTTACTAAGCACACTGAAATGCAAAGGGTAACAAAACAAAAATACCACAATCTATATTCCCAAGAAACTCATTATCTAACAGGAGAGACAACATGCAAATAACTATGTGCAAACAAAATGCATACAGGATGTATTAGAGATGAGCACAGAGAGAAGGCACTATGATTAAGGAGGAGGAAAAAAGGTTCCTTGGAGAGGGTAGGTCTTTATCTCGGCTTGAAGCAGCCAGAGAAACTAAGAGGCAGAAATAAGAAAAGAGAACATTCTAATAGGATTAAACAAAATATCTTTAAAAAGTTATTTTTAAAAAGCAAAGGTTTCCTTTTTTAATAGGATAATCACAGGATGGATTATTATTTCCCCTCAAGACCTACTATGACTACTACTACTACTACTACTACTACTACTACTACTACTACTACTACTACTTACTACTACTACTACACACACACACAGACATACACAGATACACTGTGAAAAGGAATAAGGTGAGTAATATGCTATTGATGCTAACTCTTTTTTACTCAATGACAAACAAATACTAAATTTCAGAACTTAGTGTGGCATTAGTAGTAGTATAGATGCTATCACAATTAAAGAGAAGCCTTCAAAAATTTTATGCATCATTTAGCACAATTGGATAATCCCTAAACTGAAGGGGATAGCTACAAACTCAAAATAATGGCTTACCCCTTTCCTCAGGTGAATCATAGTCACTCATTTTTAACCAGGCATTTATCTTCTTTCTGATTTTCAAATAATTATATTTTGCAATATTTAGATGATGAACATGCTATCTTTTCTCAATTAATATTTATCCCCTTTTTTGTTGTCCATTTTGGTTTTTATCTCTACCTGTCTTGCTCTATATCACAATATCCAATTAAATTTTGATAGATTGACTATAGGTAGATAAATGAAATTAAATTAGAAAGATCAACATTAGTGTTAGGTTCAAATTGGATAAATACATTTACTTCTCTTGGAGGTTTGCCTGATTAGGATCTAAATAATAAAAGTCAATAAATAGAGGGGATAGATTCTCAACAGTATTAACAGGAGTTACTAATGAGAATGAGTTGTGTGGAGTTAAATTATTTCCCTGACACATGCACTGCTTGATTTGCTAACCTTTGAGTTAGAAAAGAAACTTTTAAATTCATGTAGGGAGAGCAAAAGGAACTATTTGCAAAATTGTTAGCTCCTTTTTTTTTTTTTTGCCCCATCCATGTGCATGGATATTTTCAGGTATGAAATAATAATAATGGAGACTTAGGAAACCATTTTTTATTTTTTTTGAAAAATTTCCTTTTTTCCCAGAAGAATATTTTATATGAAAGTTCTATTCTTGCATTTTTGAAAATACTTTCCCCTGAAGTGGACTCTTTATTTTAACAAAGACAAACATTTAAGCAAAACTAGACATCACAGTGTGTCAGGTAGTATATATTTCATTAAACATTTGAAGTCAACCCAACTGGAGAGAGATGTGCTTTTGTGTTTTATTATCAGTTTCCTAAGATTGAGATTCCACAATTCATCAAATTTTGACTGTATTTTAGTGTTGTTACCTTTTGCATCATTGTACTTATTATGTATGTTGTTTTCTTGGTATGTCTTCTTTATGCTTCAGCAAATCTGCCTTTTGCTTCTTTGAATTACTCATACAAGTCATTTCTTATGGCAAAATGATACGTCACAAACTGTTTAGTCATGCCCCAATAGATGTACTTCCATTTTGTTTCCACTTTTTTTCTATCACAAAAAATATTTGAAGGATCATTCTCTCTGTAATTGGTCTTTTTAAAGTACATACCAGTAGTTAGATTGCTGGATAAAGGAATATGAAAAGTTTCATGACATCTGATTGATATTTTCATTAACTATAGGATTAAGAAAAAAACCCATAAGCCAGTGATTGGGTAAGATAGCTAACACAGATTCTGCTCAGGGGTTCAATACAATGGGTTTGTTTCTGAGATAAAATATGGGAGTAAAATAAAAAAATGATGTACCTCTCCTATTTGGAATATCAGACTTATTGTATGATTATCTAATTGAATAATTATTATCCATCTTTTCTTTAAGGAAGGCCAGGAAAGCTTCTTGAACAAAGTACAATTTTAGTGGAGACTTGAAGGGAGTCAGGAAAGCAAATTGATAAGTGTAAAGAGGAAAAAAAGTCAAGACGTGAGAGGCAGGGAATAAAAACACAAAGTCAAGAGATTGGAGTTTCTTGTGTAAGGAAAATCAAGGAAGACAGTATCACTGGATTGTAGAGTATGTAGATAGGAATAAAGTAAAAGGGGTTTAGAAAGGTTGGGATTGGCAAGGTTGCAAAATACTTTAAAGGCAAACAGGATTTTTGAAATTTGATCCTCAAGGTAATACTGAGTTAATGGAGTTTATTTTTATCTAGTATTTTATTTTCTTCCAGTTACATGTAAAAACAATTTTTAACATTCATTTTGAAAACTTTGCGTTCCAAATTCTCTCCCTTCTCTCCACCCCCACTGAGAAGACAGGCAATTCAATATAGGTCATAAACGTGTAGTCTTGCAAGACATTTTCATAATAGTCATGTTGTAGTCCAAATTGCTCTACAGAATGGTTGAATCACTTTATAATTTCACCAACATTGTGCTAATGTGTTTTTTTCCCCACATTCCCTCCAACATTTGTCCTCTACATTTTCTGTCCTATTAGCCAATCTAATAGGTATGAGGTAGTACCTTAGAATTGTTTAAATTTGAATTTCTCCAACCAATAGTGTGTTAGAGTATTTTTCCATATAACTATAGATAGCTTTTATTATATCATCTGAAAGGTGATTATATTTTTGATCTTTTATCAGTTAGGGAGTGGCTCTTATTTTTACAAATTTTCCTCAGTTCTCTATATATTTGAGAAATGAAGCCTTTATCAGAGCAACTTACTCCAATTTTTTCACAGTTACTATTCTGATTGTATTTTTATCCATCCTATTCCCACCCCGATTTATTCTACTCTTTCACTGCTTTCATCTTTTCCCTCCTCAAAAGTGTTTTGGTTGTGACCACCCCTTTCCCAATCTGACTTCCCATCTATCACACCCCTTTCTCTTATGCCATTCCATGACTACTTTCTTGAAGCATAATTAGATTTAAATACCAAATTGAGTGTGTGTTATTCCCTCTTTGAGGAAATTCTGGTGAGAATAAGGGTCACTCAGTCCTTACCTCCCACCTTTTCTGGTCTACTCTAAAAGCTCTTTCTTGCCTCTTTTACATGAAGTAATTTACCCATTTTGCCTTTTCTTTTCTCCCAGTACATTGTGCTCTCACTTCTTAATTTTATTTTTTTACATATCATCCCTTCATATTCAAATATGTTACAAATATCATCTTCACATGGATGAATGTGAACATTTTAACCTTATTAAGTCCCTTATGATTTCCCTTTCCTGTTTACCTTTTTATGCTTCTCTTGAGACTTGCATCTGAAAATCAAATTTTCTATGCAGATCTGGTATCTTCATGAAGAATACTTGAAAGTTCTTTATTTCATTGAAGTTCAATTTTTTTCACCTGAAGTGTTATACTCAGTTTTGCTGAGTGGATGATTCTTGCTTTCAATCCTAACTCCTTTGACCTCTCGCATATCATGTTCCCCCTCTGATACCTTAATGTAGAAGCTGCTAGATTCTGTGTTATTCTTATCATGTTTCCACAATGCTTAAATTGCTTCTTTCTGACTGCTTGCAATATTTTCTCCTGGACCTGGGAGCTCTGGAATTTGGCTATTACTAGATGTTTTCCTTTTGGGATCTCTTTCAGGAGGCAAGTATATATATATCACACTCCAGGGAAAAACATAATTTCAATGAAATAAAGGACTTTTACCTTTAATTTAGAAGCTGCTAATTCCTATGTTGTCCTGACTGTGGCTCCGTGATACTTGAATTGTTTCTTTCTGGTTGCTTGCAATATTTTCTGCTTGACATGGGAACTCTAGAATTTGGCTATAATATTCCTGGAAATTTTCATTTGGGGGGGTGGAGCCAAGATGGCAGAGTAGAAAGACTCATGTATGCTAGCTATGAACCCACAGCCCATATATTTCCTGCAAGAAGAACTCCCCACAAATTCTGGATAACTGCAAGGCGTGCAGAAACACAGTGGAAAAGATTTCCGTCCCAGAGACCCCTGGAGAGCCATCCCCATGGTCCGTTGCGCCCCGGAAAGGGGAGTCCACCCCTGAGCTGCCCTGGCCACGCGGCTGAGAGGAGCAGATCCGAGCAGGCTTCAGGGATGGAATCTCTGGCGACCGGGAAGGTCCCTCCACCACAGAGGTTACAGGTCAGTGAGACTTTGAGACTTCTGGGCTGGCCGAGAGGGAAGCGGGGTGTCTCCATGGCTAGGGCCCCCTCGGGAGGAAGCAGCAGAGGCAGAAGCAGGGGCAGTAGCAGAGGTGGTGGCCCAGGACAGCAGGCAGCAGCAGGCAGAAGCTCAGGTCTCTGCATAAACCCCCTGAGGGAACTAAGCCTGGCAGATGGCCCTGCCCCCACCTGCTCCATTACTGAAGGTCTCTGCATAAAGCCCCTGAGGGAACTGAGCCTTGAAGGCAGCCCTGCCCCCACCTGAGCACCAGAACTTAAGCTCACATTGAACAGCAGCTGCGCCTTCCGCCGAAAGCCCATTTGAATCTCAGACCCCAAGCACTAGCTGGGCCGATGTAGGCAGGGGTGGACAGGAATCTCAGAAGTCAAGTAACTGGCTGGGAAAATGCCCAGAAAAGGGAAGAAAAGTAAGACTATAGAGAGCTACTTTGAGGGGGTGCAAATGTTCCTGCTTTTAAAGTCTGATGATGAGGAAATATTCTTACCATCAGGGAAAGATGTGGAGGTGGGGGCCTCTGTATCCCAGACATCCCAAGTAGATATCCGGTGGGCTCAAGCCTTGGAAGAGCTCAAAAAGGATTTTGAAAATCAAGTTAGACTAGTGGAGGAAAATCTGGGAAGAGAAATGAGAGAGATGCAAGAAAAGTATGAAAAACGGGTCAATATCTTGGTAAAGGAGACCCAAAAAAATGCTGAAGAAAATAACACCTTGAAAAATAGGCTAACTCAATGGGTAAAAGAGGTTCAAAAAGCCAATGAGGAGAAGAATGCTTTCAAAAGCAGAATTAGCCAAATGGAAAAAGAGGTTCAAAGATCAATGAAGAAAATAGTTCTCTCAAAATTAGAATGGAACAGATGGAGTCTAATGACATTCTGAGAAACCAAGAAATCACAAAACAAAACCAAAAGAATGAAAAAATGGAAGAGAATGTGAACTATCTCATGGGAAAACAACTGACCTGGGAAATAGATCCAGGAGAGAGAATTTAAAAATTATGGGACTACCTGAAAGCCATGATCAAAAAAAGAGCCTAGACATCATCTTTCATGAAATTATCAAGGAAAACTGCCCTGACATTCTAGAACCAGAGGGCAAAATAAGTATTGAAAGAATCCATCGATCACCACCTGAAAGAGATCCAAAAAGAGAAACTCCTAGGAACATTGTGGCCAAAGTCCAGAATTCCCAGGTCAAGGAGAAAATATTGCAAGCAGCTAGAAAGAAACAATTCCAGTAATGTGGAAATACAATCAGGATAACACAAGATCTAGCAGCTTCTACATTAAGGGATCGAAGGGTGTGGAATAGGATATTCCAGAAGTCAAAGGAACTAGGACTCAGACCAAGAATCACCTACCCAGAAAAACTGAGTATAATACTTCAGGGGAAAATATGGTCTTTCAATGAAACAGAGGACTTTCAAGCATTCTTGATGAAAAGACCAGAGCTGAAAAGAAAATTTGACTTTCAAACACAAGAATGAGAAGAAGCATGAAAAAATAAACAGCAAAGAGAAGTCATAAGGGACTTACCAAAGGTGAACTGTTTACATTTCTACATGGAAAGACAATATTTGTAACCCTTAAAACTTTTCAGTATCTGGGCAGTTGGTTGGATCACACTCACACACACACATGTACACACGTGCATGCATGCACACATACACACATGCACGCACATACAGAAACAGAGAGCACAGAGTGAATTGAATAGGATGGGACCATATCTTAAAAGAAATTAAGGTAAATGGTGAGAGAGAAATGTAGTGGGAGGTAAGAGGGTGAAATGGAATGGGGTAATTATATCTCATTTAAGAGGCAAGCAGGAGACTTTTTAGTGGAGGGAAAAAGAGGAGAGCTGAGAAAAAAACAAGAAGTTTACCCTCATCACATTCAACTAAAGGAAGGAATAAAATGCACACTCATTTTGGTATGAAAACCTATCTTACAATACAGGAGAGTGGGGAAGAAGGAGATAAGCAAGAGGGGGATGATGGAAGGGAGGGCAGTGGTAGGAGGGAGCAATTTGAAGTCAACACTGGGGGAGGGACAGGATCAAAAGACAGAATAGAAACAATGGGGGGCAGGATAGAATGGAGGGAAATATAGTTAGTCTTACATAACACGACTATTATGGAAGTCATTTGCAAAACTACACAGATAGGGCCTATATTGAATTGCTTGCCTTCCCAAAGGGAATGGGTGGGGAGGGAGGGATGGGGAGAATTTGGAACTCAAAATTTTAGAAACAGCTGTTTAGTATTGTTGTTGCTTCTAGGAAATAGGACATACAGTTAATGGGGAATAGAAAGTCATCTGGCCCTACAGGACAAAAGAGAAGATGGAGACAAGAGAAGGGAGGGATGATAAAAGAGAGGGCAGATTGGTGATAGGGAAAATTAGATTGCTTGGTGTATTGGGGTGGGGAGAGGGGATAAAAAGGGAAAAAAATTTGGAACCCAAAATTTTGTGAAAATGAATGTAAAAAGTTAAATAAATAAATTTTAAAAAAAAGTAATTTTCATTTTGGTGTCTCTTTTAGAAGGTGATTGGTGGATTCTTTCAATTTCTGTTTTGCCCTCTGGTTCTAAAGTATTAGGTCAGTTTTCCTTGAAAATTTCATGAAAGATGATGTCTAGGCTCTTTTTTAATGTATGACCTTTGGGTAGTCCAATAATTTTTAAATTCTCTCTCCTGGATCTATTTTACAAATCAGTTTGTTTTCTGGTGAGATATTTCATATTGTCTTCTATTTTTTCTTTTGTTCTTTTGGTTTTGCTTTATTGTTTCTTGATTTCTCATAAAGACATTAGCTTCTGTTTGCTCCATTCTTATTTTGAAGGAATTATTTTTCTTCAGAAACATTTGGGATCTTTTTTTCCATTTGTCCAAGTTTGCTTTTGAAGGCATTCTTCTCATTGCCTTTTTGGACTTCTTTTACTATTTTGCTTAGTCTGCTTTTAAGGTGTTATTTTCTTCAGAATTTTGGTCGGTATCCTTTATCAAGTTGTTAACTCATTTGTCATGATTTTCCTGCGGCACTCTCATTTCTCTTCACATTTTTTCCTCTTCCTTTCTTGTTCGGAGTTCAAAAGTCTTTCTGAGCTCTTCAGTGACCTGAGGCAAATTCGTATTTTTCTTGAATGCTTTGGATGTAGTTTTGATTTTGTTGTCATCTTTTGAGTGTGTTTTGATCTTACTTTTTAACAAAGTAAGTTTCTTTAGTCGGAATTTTTTCCCATTGTTTACTCATTTTCCCAACATATTATTTAAATTTTTTGTTTCTAGGGTGGATACCACACTGTTCCATGCTTCAGGGGTTTTGTGTAGCAGTTTTCAGAGATACTTCTAGGGATCTGTAAGTTTTCAGTTCTTCCAAGGTGGTATAATTTAAGCAGAGGTACTAACTACTCTTCTGACCTGCTCTCTGGTCTGTGAATGACCACAAGTACTCTTTTCTGCCCTGAAACTATGAGGAAGGTCCCCCCTCCACTATGGCTTCAAGCTTTGCCATGCTAGTGCTCCTCACCCTGGGACTGCCAAACAGGAGTGTGACCTGGAGTGTGGGTAAAACAACAGAGTCCTGTCTCAGTGCAGGCAAAAAGACCCCTGTAATCTTTTTCCGACTAGTTGTGTGAACCCCTTATGGTCTGTGGATTGAGAGCTCTAGAAGCAACTTCTGTCACTGCCACTGATGATTCAGTCACTCCTAAGGCCTGCTGCTGGTTTGCTGGAGCCTGTGCTGTGCTGGCACAGCCTATGCTAGATTGCATTCCACTCTCACCCATGTCAGATAGACTTTTCCCACTGACCTTCTAAGTTGTCTTTAGTATTTATGGGTTGAGACATCTGGAAACCACCTCAGCTGCCAGTGATGCAGTTGTCCTGAGGGCTGTTCTGGGTTTGCTGAGGCTAAGTCTTCACTGATGCAGCCTCTGTTGAACTACACTCCTCTCTAACCCAGGTGCAACAGGCCTTTTCTGCCAACTTTCCAAGTTGTTTTGGGCTGCAGATTTGCTTCACTCCATCTTTTATTGGGTTCTGCTGCTCTCTAATTTCAGAGTCATTTATTAAAAAGTATTTGGAGGGATGTAGGGGAGAACTCAGGTGAGTCCCTGCCTTTATTCTACCATCTTGACTCTGCTTTCTCCTGGTGAAGTCTGTTGAATGATGATGGGAGAGGGGGAGGTAACAGTGCCAGAACTGCCCTTTGGGAATATCACTTTGCCAGCGAATGGAATGGAGCGGAGAAAGAGACTAATTAGACGGCTATTGCAATAGTCTAGGCTTGAGGTGATGAGAACCTGCACTAACATATTGGGAGGGTCAGAGGAGAGAAGAGGAAAAATTGTAAAGATAGAATTAATATGAAATGGCAACAGATTGATTATGAGAGGTGAGAGTGAAGAAGTTAAGGATGACCCTTAGGTTTTGAGTTGGATAATTGTCAAACAATGGTGCCCACAACAGTAATAAAAAAATTAGGAAGAAGAAAATGTAGCAGGAAAAAATGGGTTAACTTTTGAAAAGGTAGAGTTTAAGATGTCTAGAGGGCATATGCTTCAAAATGTCTAATCGTTTCCTCTTTGCTCTGATCTTTTCATCAGGAATGCTTGAAAGTTTTCTAATTCATAAAATACCTATTTTTCCCCCTAAAGGATCATATTCAGTTTTGTTGGATAGATTATTTTTGATCAGTATCCTAGCTCTGATGCCTCTCAGATATCATATTCCAACCCCTCTGTTCTTTAAAAAGGGAAGGCACTAAATCTTGTATGATCCTACCTGTGGTTTCATGATATTTGAATTGTTTCTTTGTGGCTGCTTGCAGTATTTTCTCCCTAAACTAGGAGCTCTGAACTTTGGCTAAAATATTTCTGGCAGTTTTCATTTTGGGAGCCCTTTCAGGAGGTTATCAGTGAGTTCCTACAATTTCTATTTTAATTTCTGGATCCAATATATTGAGACAGTTTTTCTTTTTAGATTTCTAATTCATTTATTTATTTACTTTTAACTTTCAACCTTCATCTCCACAAGATTTTTGAGTTCCAAATTTTCTCTCTGTCTCTCCTCTCCTCCACCCCAAGACACAATGCATTCTGATTACCCCTTCCCCCAATCTGTCCTCCCTTCTGTCACACCCCTCCCTTCCCTTGTCTCCATCGTCTCTCTTTTCTTGTAGGGCAGGATAGATTTCTATACCCCATTACCTGCATTTCTTATTTCCCAGTTGCAGGCAAAAACAATTCTCAATATTCCTTCCTAAAGCTTTGAGTTTCAACTTCTCTTCCTTCTTCCCTCCCTGCCCATCCCCACTGAGAAGGTAAGCCATTAAATATAGACTAGACATGTGTAGTTACACAAAAGACTTTCATAATGGTCAGGCTGTGATAGACCAACTATATTTCCCTCCATCCAATCCTGTCTCCTATTTATTCTATTCTCTCTTTTAACCTTTTTCCTCTCCAAATGTGTAAACTTCTAATTACTCCTTCCTCCCATTTGAACTCCATTCTTTCATACCCCCACACCCCACTTACCCCTTTCTCCCTTACTTTCCTGTAGGAAAGTTAGCTTTTCATGCCAAATTAAGTGTGCATGTCATTCCCTCCTTTAACCAAATGTGATGAGAGTAAGCTTTGCTTTTTTCCTCTAATCTCCACTTTTGTTCCCTCCATTGAAAAAAGCTTTCTCTTGCCTCTTTTATCAGAGATAATTTGCCTCATTCCATTTCTCCCTTTCTCTTCCAAATTTATTCCTCTCTCACCTTTTAATTATTTTTTAAGATATCATCCCTTCCTATTCAACTCACCCTGTGCCCTTTGTCTATACGTGTATAATCCCTCCAACTACCCAAATACTGAGAAAAATCTCAAGAATTGCAAATATTATCTTTCCATGGAGGAGTGTAAATGGTTCAACTTTAGAAAGTCCCTTATGGTTTCTCTTTCCTGTTTACCTTTTCATGCTTCTCTTGATTCTTGTGTTTGAAAGTTAAATTTTCTATTCAGCTCTGATCTTTTCATCAAAAATGCTTGAAAGTCTTTTATTTCATTGAATGACCACTTTTTCCCCTGAAGTATTATGCTCAGTTTTGCTGGATAGGTGATTCTTAGTTTTGATCCTAGTTCCTTTGTCTTCTGGAATATCATATTCTAAGCCCATTGATCCCTTAAAGTAGAAAGGATCTTGTGTTATCCTGGTTGTATTTCCACAGTACTTGAATTGTTTCTTTTTGGCTGCTTGTAATATTTTCTCCTTGATCTGGGAGCTCTGGAGTCTGGTTACAATGTTCCTAAGAGATGTTTTTTCAGGTCTCTTTCAGGAAGTGATTGTTGGATTTTCTCAATATTTATTTTACCCTCTGGTTCTAGAACATCAAAGCAGTTCTCCTTGATAATTTCATGAAAGATGATGTCTAGATCTTTTTTTTTGGTCATGGATTTCAGGTAGCCCCATAATTTTTATTTGTCTTTCCTGGATCTATTTTCCAGGTCAGTTGTTTTTCCAATGAGATAGTTCACATTGTATTCTATTTTTTTCATTCTTTTGGTTTTATTTTGTAATTTCTCAGGTTCTTGTAAATTCATTAGCTTCCATCTGTTCCATTATAATTTTTTAAGAGCTACTTTCTTCAGTGAGATTTTCAACCTCCTTTTCCATTTGGCTAATTCAGCTTTTTGGACTTTTGCTAATTAGGTTAGTCTGTTTTTAAAGGTATTTTTTTCTTCAGCATTTTTTTGGGTCTCCTTTAGCAAGCTGTTGACTTGCTTTTCATGATTTTTTCGCATTGCTGTCATTTCTCTTCCCAATTTTTCCTTCACCTCTCTTACTTGATTTTCAAAATCCTTTTTGAGCTCTTCCATGACCTGAGACCATTGAATATTTATTTTTGAGGATTTGAATGTAGAAACATTGACTTTTATGTCTTCCTCTAATGTTATACATTGTTCTTCCTCATCCAAAAGGATGGAAGAAAATACCTGATCACCAAGAAAGTTGCCTTTTATTGTCTTATTTTTTTTCCCTTTTTTGGGCATTTCCCCAGCCTCTTATTTGACTTTTGGGTCCTTTGTCAAGAGGAGGGTATACTCTAGGGATCTCTAAGTTCTCAGTTCCTCCAAGGTGGCACAATCAAGATTGAGGCATTTACTCCTTTCCTGGCCTGCAATCTGGTCTGGGAGCAGCCACAAATGTTTTGCCCAGTATCTGTGCATAGAATTCCCTCTCCTGAGCCTCCACCAACTCCACCATGTGAAGCAGCACTCCTCTTCACTCCAGGACCACCACTCAGGGCTGAGATTCAGATCAGTCGAGCAATTCTCCCAGGGTCTTTAGGCTAAGGGCTTCTAAAATGGACACTGTGCTATAACAACTGCTGCCACCCTGGGGTCGCCAGGACCAGACCATGTTCCCTTCTCACCTAGGTGAAAGAGTTTTCTCACTTACTTTTCAAGCTGCTTTTCACATCTGTGGGTTGAGTAATCTGGGAACTGCAATTGTTACTGGGGTTCCCCCCACTGAGGCCTGCTCCAGTCCTGTTCCTACCAAGCTGTGTGGCCAAGGCTGGGCTGCACTCTGCAGGGTGAGCTCTGTAGGCTGTGCTCTGCTTTGTGTGTGGTATGTTAGACCTTTCCTCTTGGCCTTTCAGGCTGTCTTGGGCTAGAAATCTCTTTCATTCTGCTGTTTTATGGTTTCTGCTGCTCAAGAATTTGTTTAGGGTCATTTTTAACAGGTATATTATGTTCAATGGGGGGAGAGCTAGAGTGGGTGTGTCTTTCTCCTCCACCATCTTGGCTCAATTCCCTGGCAGTTTTTTTAAATAGCTTTTTAAAAGTGATATTTAGGCTCTGTTTTTTGATCAGATATTTTTGGTGATCCAATAACTTTTTTCAATTATCTCTCTTAACTCTGTTTTTCAGGTCAGCTTTTCCCTCCAGTGAGATATTGCACATCTTCTATTTTTTATTTTATTTTATTATTTCTTGATGTCTCATGGAGTCATTAGCTTCCAGTTGCCCAATTCTAATTTTTAAGGAATTTTCTTTGTTGAGTTTTTGTACCTCTTCCCTCTGCCAAAAATTTGGCCAATTCTGATTTTTAAGAAATTCTTTTCTCCAATGAATATTTTATCTCTTTTACCATTAGGTCAATTCTGTTTTTAAGTGTTCTTTTTTTCCAATAGTTGTGTGCCTTTTCTTATACCAAGCTGTTAGCTCCCTTTTCATAATATTCTTTCCTTACTCTCATTTTTCTTCTACAACTCATTAATTGCTTAAACTCTTCTTGGAATTCTTGTTGGGTTTTTGTCAAATTAGCATTTTTATCTGCAGTTTTCTTTAGAGATGCTTTCTTTTTTTTGGTCTTCTTCTGAATTTGTGTCTTGTTCTTTCCTGCCAGTTCAGTAGATTTTGATAGTCCAGTTGTTTTCTTGTTGCATACTCATTTTTCCAATCTATTATTTGACTTAATTTTATGTTATAGTTGAGATTGGGAAGTCAATGTCCCAAGCTTCAGATTTTTCTGTGCTGCTGTTTTCAGAGCTAGTTCTGGGTATCTGCAAGTTTTCTAAGGTGGTGTGATCCAGGGAGAGGTATGGGTCACTACTCTCCTGGTCTGTGCTTTGGTTTTTACCCAGAAAGGTCCCTGTTCTCCTGTAGTCACAAACTCTATGACTTCTTTTAACCCTGGAACTGTGATCAAGTCCCCTGTTCTTCTGTTATTATAAGGTCAATGGCTCTTCTTGGCCCTGGAATTGTGACTAGGGTTTCTGCTCCCTTGTGACCACTCACAGGTATCCTCTAGTTTCTGGAACTATGACTCAGAACTTCAAATGGGCCATAGAGTTGCAATTATCACTTGCTGTGCCCAGTGCTAGCTGTGGTTCCCCTGTAATCTCTTTCTGACCAGTTGTCTGACTTTCTTATTTCCTCTACGCTGAGAGTTTCTGTAGCTGCTGCTGCTGAGACCACATGTGTGTGCTCTAGATAGGCCTGTACCCCAGTTTCTCAGATCTCTGTTTCAGGCCTCCTAAGTTTTCTTAGGTCAGAAAAACATTGCATGCTTACCTTTTGGTGGCTCTGCCTCTCCAAAATTAAAGGAAAACAATAGGATAATCAACTCATCTGAAAGTACGTGACGTTCCATATCTGTGGCAGTCCCACTTCTCCATTTTTAATTTAAAACAAAAACAGCCACTACCAAACCAGAAATCTGTTTTTTTTCTTCTCATCTCCTTGCCCTCAATGGAAGAAAAAAAGGAGAAAAACCCACCCAATTATTTGTAACGAACATGAAAAGTGAAGAAAAATAAACTTACTCATTGGATACATATAAAAACATATATGATAATTACTACTCTTTTAGCCTTGCACTGATTGGATCTAAAATATGTTACATTTTGCTCCTTTTGCAGGGTTCTCCAATACCCTTAAGTATGTTTGGGGAATCTTATCTCCTGAACACTGGCTACAACTCCCTATGGTATTTCTTCATTTTTAAGGGTCCCTTATGCCCCAATTCTATTTAACTACGGCAAATTTATGGCAAAAATAAGCATAAAACACCTCTCCCCAACAATTGGGGAAACGACATAATTTGTGCATGCAGCACATCATAATGCAGGGAAGGGATTAAATCCACTTTTTAGTTCAGTTCTTATACTATGTAATCTCACTAAGTGTCAAGTCCCAGGCACACTTGTTGTCAAGTCCTGGGACCTCTGGCTTCTCTGGGTTTTTCAGTTGAACACTTTTGCAACATCAAGGCTACTATATCCCCAATGGGCATGCTAGGTCTAAGACTGAAAATAACAAAGCACATAAAAACCAGTCACCAAGGCCATTTCTTGAAGTCACAGGACAAAAGCAGTGAAGAAGGGAAGATATTTCTTCTTCCCTCACCAGTTCAGTTCATGCTACCCACTGTGTGGGTGAAAATGATCTTAACTCTTTATGGATGGTGCAGGAAAGGCGAGCATGACTTATTTCACTTTTGTAATTTTAAAGATGCAGCCTGTTCCAGCCATGCACCTAATGGAAAGAGTGTTTCCACCAATGGTGAATGTAGAATGTCTTTCACCCAGAAGCAGAGTACCTCTGTGTCAGGTGCATGTAAAGCAAAGTACCCTCCATCTCTTTCATTTTGCACCCCAACTCTGTCACCTCTCTGTCAAAAGTTGATATTTCACAGATAACACACAGGAGGCAATGGAGTTTTTGAACTTCAGCCTCTCACCCATTCACTCTTCATCTGGTCTGACCGGAAGGATAGCAAGACATCTTTGGAGGGGTTAATCATCTTACTTTATTCTAGTTCAGTCTTCTCAAGGGGGAGTTGCTGATAATGGGAGCACCAATTCCTACAGCATTCCCTAATCACCTTTCTTGCACGGACTGACAAGAAGGGGGAGGGGTGCAACTAGCTCTACATCTTGATGGGGTCGATTGAGAGAGGAACAGCTTGAACACTCCCCTAAATCCTCTCAAGCTTCAATGGGGGCCAACTGAGGCACACACAGAATTATACTGTCATATTTCCCTATGGGTTCCTCTAAGCGTTCCTCTGTGGGTTCCCCACTCACTGAGCAGTGCTAACTTGCTTTATAGGGCAACAGACAAAGAAGGCATCTTGCCAGCAATGGCCTCACGGGTTAACTTTAGCAATACTATCATCTTGCGCCAGCATAGTAAATATTACTTATGTCATCCTTATATCTTACTGTGCAATCTCAGTAGGTCTGTGTACTACTATGATTCTAGGAATTACTATCTAGAATCCTTGGAACTAGTTATTATCTAATACCTGGAAACTTGATATTTTCATAGCCATAGATCCTGAGAAATTAAAGTCTAAAAAGGATAACAAAATTCTTCTTACATACAACTGGATAGTTTATTTCGTCATCTGTCTTCTGGCATCATAGATGGTGTTTGTATTGATCATATTGTTTCTTTCAAAGAATAGTTCTTACTGAATAAAATGTTCCCCTTGTTCTGCTCTCTTCATTTTTCATAAATTATAAATATCTTCACAATGTCCTTGTAAGAATCACAAGCCTGACTTCTGCTAGCCAGAGGTACTATTGTGCCAGTCCTTGAGGTGCTAAAAGTTCTGTGTTTGTTTATTTTGTGGATTTGAGTTTGCAAGTCCTACAAAGTCAGTCTTTCTTCATGTTACACAGGGACTCAAGGTGCCTCTAAGCTACAGTAACAGAGTTTAATTAACTTAGTCTAGGTCAAGTTCTCATCAGCAGCTACTACCTCCTTTGTGACAGAGTAGAAAAATCCCCACAGGATTTGGAGTCAGAAGATCTGGCTTTTAAGTTCTGGCTCAGCCATTTATTGTATTGTAACATTAGGCAAGTGACTAATCCCCTTGAGTCTCATTTGTAAAATAGGGATGACAAAATGTGTAATACCTGCTTCGTGGTTGTGAAGAATGTGATCTGTAAATTTTAGAATATTATATCAGTGTAAGCTGTAATTCTTACTGCAATTTCAATAACTCAGGCTAAGCCCCCAATTGCTAGTAGAAAGCTTCAGATCATTAGAGATAAGTGCTTCCCCCAACCCCTGAAACCATGTCCTTGTCCTTAATGGTCCCTGCTTTCTTGGGAACATAGAAACAAATCACATTACCCTTGTGCCACTTTCAGAGATGCCAGAGGAGACACACAAATGCCCACAATTCACATAGGTCTCCTCTCCATTTACACAGTCAACACCCTGGTACAAGCTCTCATACATGGATAAATATCCCAATTATCAACCAATTAATCATTAACATGAGGTCCCATTTATCAAACACAAAGTTACTATAGCCATTTGCTACTATATATTGTATATCTACCCTATTCCACTGATCCACTATTCTGTTTCTTGTCATACCAGATTGTTTTGATAATTACTGACTTATTCAAGTTTAAGATCTCTCTGCTAGCCCTCCTTCCTTTACATTTTTTCATTCTTTTGATATTCTTTACTCTTTTTTATTCCAAATGAATTTTATTATTTTTCTAACTCAATAAAATAATTTGGGGTACTTTAATAGATTATAGATATTATAATAGACACTAAATAGATTAATTTAGGTAGAATTAAGTAGGTTGATATAAATAGAAGTCATTTTTATTATATTGATTTGGCTCACTCATGAACAATTAATATTTCTCCAATTATTGAAATATTTTTATATAATGAGTGTTTTATAATCATATTCATGTAGTTCCTAGGTTTGTTTTGGCAGGTATACTTACAGGTATTTTATATTGGCCATGTTGTTTTAAATGAACTATCTCTTGCTATCTCTTCTTGCAGGGCTTTGTTGGTGATATATACATCTTATGCCTATAAGACTGGCTAAAAGGATAGAAAGGGCAAATGATAAATGGTGGAGAGGAAGTGAAAAACCTGTAACCTCATCCAACCATTTTGGGAAACAATTTGAATTATGCCCAAAGAATTATGAAACTATGCATACCATTGGATCCAGTGATACATCTATTAGGTCTGTTTTCCAAGGTGATCAAGGACCAAAGGAAGAGAATCTATATATTCTAACATATTTATAACAGTTTTCTTTGTGGTGGCAAAGAACTGGAAATTGAGGGAAGGCCCATCAACTGGGGATTGACTGAATAAGCCACGGCATATGATTGCAATGGAATACTACTGTGTTATAAGAAATAAGTGGATTGATTTTAGGAAAACATGGAAAAACTTGTATGAAATAATGAAGAGTTAAATCAGCAGAAGCAAGAGAATCAAGAGAATATTGCATACACAAACAACAATATTGTTCAAAGAATAGATAGGAAAGACTAAACTACTCTGAATTATATGAATGCTTAAATAAACTGGAAAAACCTATGAAGGAAGATGTTATCTACCTCCAGAGAAAGGCCTATGTAATATACAGTAATGCAATACATTTGTGTTACCTAGTTTCATACACACACACACACACACACACACACACACATATTTCTATGTTATGCTGGACTTTTCTAGTGGGGGGTTGCTAGGAGGGAAATAGTTTGGAACTCAAATGTAACAGAAAATAATTTTATATATGTATAAATATATATGTGTATATATAGTACATATGTATATATGTATGTATAAATATTCATATAAACATATTTACATATATAAACACACATATATAGATATATGCATACATACACACTACACACACATATACATGTGTGTGTGTCTGTGTCTGTGTGTGTATAAAATTAGATCCCTACTATGGGCCAGGCACTTTACTAAGAGCTAGGGTTACAAAAAAGAATTAAAAAGAAAGTCCCTGTTCTCAAGGAGCTTATAATTTAATGCATACAAGCAAATATATACAAATCAAACTCATACGGGATAAATAGGAAGTAATTCACAGAGGGAAGGCACTAGGATTGAGGGACTGGGAAAGGTTTTCAGTACAAGAAGAGACTTTAGTTGGAGCTTATCAGAAGCTAGGTAGGCCAGTAGGTAAAGTGGAGGGGAGAGAGTATAATAGGCATGGAGAACAACCAGAGAAAAAGAAAAAAATATGCTTCAGTCTTCAGACTCCATCAGTTCTTTCCCTAGAGGAGGATAGCATTTTCATCATAAATTCTTCAGAATTGTTTTGGATTGTTATATTGATCAGAATAGTTAAGTCATACAATATTGCTGTTACTGTGTGCCATGTTCTCCTGCTTCTGCTCACTTCAAATTACATCAGTTCAGAAGATTTTTCTGAACCCATACTGCTTGTCATTTCATATAACATAACAGTATTTCAGTATAATTCTATATCACAACTTGTTCAATCATTCCCCAATTGATAGATATCCCCTCAATTTCCAATTCTTTGCAGCCACAAAAAGAGATACTATAAATAATTTTGTACATATAGATTCCTTTCCTTTATCTTTGCTCCCTTTGGGATACAGATGTTACTGGAATATTGCCAGGTCAAAGTGTATGCATAGTTATATTGTCCTTTGTGCATAGTTCCAAATTGCTCTCCAGAATAGTAGGATCATTTTGCAACTTTACCAACATTTCACAAATGAACCAATTTTTCCATATCCCCTTCAACATTTATCACTTTCCATTTCTGTCATTTTAGCCAATCTGATAGGCATGAAGTAATATATCACAGTTCATTTGATTTGTATTTCTCTAACAGTGAATGAGAGTACTTTCCATATGACGTTAAATAGCTTTTATTTCTCCTTCTGAAAACTTCCTGTTCATATCCCTTCACCATTTATCAACTGGAGAATCACTGGTATTATAAATTTCATGCAGTGCTCTATATATTTGAGAAACAAGGCCTTTACCAGAGAAACTTGCTGTAAAAATATTTTTCCAGTTTCCTGTTTTCTCTCTAATCTTTCCTGCATTAGTTTTCTTTGTGCAAAACCTTTTAAATTTAATGCTATCTAAATTATTCATTTTACATCCCATATTGCTCTCTATTTTTCCTTTGGCCACAAATTCTTCACTTCTACACAAAGAAACAAATAAAGAGTGCTAAATGTTGTCCAATAGTGAATTCTTGTCCCCAAAATTTGGAGTTTTGGGTTTGTGAAACAAAAGATTATTATGGTCATTTACAACTTTAAATTGTATACCTAATCTATTCCACTGATCCACCACTGAATTTCTTAGCCAGTATCAGATTATTTGGATGATTACTGCTTTGTAATACAGTTTGAAATATGGTATGCTTAGGTTATCTTCCTTCCCATATTTTTTCCCATTGATTCCCTTGATATTCTTGATATTTTGGCCTTCAAGATGAATTTTGTTATTAATTTTTCTAGCTCTATACAATAATTATTTTTTTTGTATTTTAGTTGATATAGAACTGAATAAGTAAATTAATTTAGGTAGAACTGTCATTTTGTTTTATTTGCTTCATCTACTCATGAGTAATTAATACTTCTCTATTTAAACCTCCCTTTATTTATGTGAATAATGTTTTGTAACTGTGTTCAAATAATTCTTGGATTTGTTGTGGCAGGTATTGTATGTTGTCTGCAATTAATTTAAATAGAATTTTTCTTTCTGTCTTTTAGATAAATACTATTCATCATTTTAAGAAAAACTCAATTTATTCTTATTACAGTGTTTTTAATAAGAATTGTATTTTCTTAAAAGCTTTTTCTTCATCAATTGAGAAAAGCAAATGATTTCTGGTGCTTTTGTTATTGATATGGTCAATTATACTGATAGTTTCCCTAATATTGGCCCAGTCCTGACTTTCTGGTATAAATCTGACCTGGTCATAGTGTATGATCTTTCTGACATATTGCTGGAATCTCTTGGTATCTTCCTTAAATTTTTGAATCATTCCTTATTTGGGAAATTGGTCTATAATTTTCTTTATCTATTTTTGTCCTTCATGGTTTAAGTACCAACCCTCCCTTACTCAAATCAAAGTCAACTGTAAGTCATGTCATCATTTCCCTGATGTCACGGTCCTCTTCAAAAATGAAGGACAAACACAACAATAAGCACCATATTGTCATCACAGAGTGAATTTTGTAAAGCTTTTTCTTTGCCTGTTTTCCCCAAATAATTTATGTAGTATTGGTATTAATTGCTCTTTAAATATTTCATAGAGTTTGATAGAACTTGCTTGTGAATCCATCTGGTCCTAGTGTTTTTTTTTTTCCTTAGGGTGTACATTGATAGCATTTTCAATATGGTTTTCTAAGATGGGGCTATTTAAGTATTACATTTCTTTGTCCGTTAACCTGGGCAGCTTATATATTTTCAAATATTCATCTATTTTACTTAAATTGTCAAATTTATTTGCATATGATTAGGTAAAAGAGCTCCTAATAATAGTTTTAATTTCTTCTTCATTGGTGGGGAATTCATTCCTTTAATTTTTAATACCAGAGATTTAGTTTTCTTCTTTTTTTTAAAACAAATTAATCAGTGGTTTAATCATTTTATTGCTTCCCCCTAAAACCAGCTCCCAGCTTTATTTATCAGTTCAATAGCTTTCTTATTTTTAATTTTTATTAATCTCTCCTTTGATTTTCTAATTGGGAAATTTAATTTGTTGTTTATCCAGTTTCTTTAGTTACATGCCCAATTCACTGACCTATTGCTCTGTTTTACTGATGTAAGATTTCAGAAATATTAAATTTCCCTTAAGTACTGCATTGTTTGCATCCTATAAATTTTTGCATGGTCTCATTGTTGTCATTCTCCTTTTGAAACTGTTGAATGTTTTTATGATTTGTTCTTTTACCCACTTATTTTATAGGATTAGATTATGTAAGTAATTTTAATCTATTTTTGAAGGACCTTTATTGAACATAATTTTTATTTCACTATTATCTGAAAAGGAGACATTAAATATGTTAGCTTTTCTGCATTTGGTCATAAGATTTTTATGCCCTAATACATGGTCAATTATTGTATAGGTGT
The DNA here is from genome assembly GCA_023548195.1 of Bettongia penicillata ogilbyi. Lineage (NCBI taxonomy): Eukaryota > Metazoa > Chordata > Mammalia > Diprotodontia > Potoroidae > Bettongia > Bettongia penicillata. The sequence continues at coordinate 1,321,378 of JAJHZJ010000052.1, read as the reverse complement.
CATATACAACAGAGAAAAAGATATTTTTTTCCTATTGCCATTCAATTTTCTCCAATGGCCTATCATATTTAACTTTTCTAAAATTCTATTCTTGATCTTTCTTCTTCCTTGTGTGATTTTCATTAGATTTATCTAGCTCTGAGAGGGGACAGTTGAGGTCCCCCACTATTATTTTATTGTCTATTTCCTCCTATAAGTTATTTAATGTTTCCTTTGAGAATCTGGATGCTATACCTTTTGTTGCATACATGTTTAACATTGATATTACTTCATTGTCTATGGTATCATTTAGCAAAATGTAGTTTCCCTGTTTGTTTCTTTTAATTCAGTCAATTTTTCCTATTTTTTTGTCTGAGATCATAAGACCCTGCTTTTGTTTTAACTTCAGCTAAAGCATAACAAATTCTGCTCCATTCCCTTATTTTTACTCTGTGTCTCTATGTTTCAAGTGGTTTATTTAATTTTTTTTACAAATTTATTTATTTAACTTTTTACATTCATTTTCACAAAATTTTGGGTTCCAAATTTTCTCCTCATTTGTCCTCTCCCCCCACCCCAATACACCGAGCATTCTAATTGCCCCTATCACCAATGTTCCCTTTCTTCTATCATCCCTCCCTTCTCTTGTCCCCATCTTCTCTCTTGTACTGTAGGGCCAGATAACTTTCTATTCCCCATTACCTGTATTTCTTATTTCCTAGTAGCAAGAACAATACTCAACTGTTGTTCCTAAAACTTTGAGTTCCAACTTCTCTCCATCCCCCCTCCCCACCCATTCCCTTTGGGAAGGCAGACAATTCAATATAGGCCATATCTGTATAGTTTTGCAAATGACTTTGATAATAGTCATGTTGTGTAAGGCTAACTATATTTCCCTCCATCCTATCCTGCCCCCCATTGTTTCTATTCTGCCTTTTGATCCTGTCCCTCCCTGAGTGTTGATTTCAAATTGCTCCCTCCTCCCATTGCCCTCCCTTCCATCATCCCCCCCACCCTGCTTATCTCCTTCTCCCCCCTTTCCTGTATTATAAGATAGGTTTTCATACCAAAATGAGTGTGCATTTTTATTCTTTCCTTTAGTCGAATGTGATGAGAGTAAAGTTCATGTTTTTCTTTCAGCTCTCCTCTTTTCCCCTCCACTAAAAAGTCTCTTGCCTGCCTCTTCTATGAGAGATAATTTGCCCCATTCCAATTCATCTTCTCTCCTCCCAATACATTTCTCTCTCACAGTGTACCTTAATTTTTTTTAAGATATGATCCCATCCTATTCAATTCACTCTGTGCTCTCTGTCTCTGTGTGTGCATGCATGTGTGTATGTGTGTGTGTGTGCGCATGCATCTGCGTGTGTGTGTATGTGTGTGTGTGTGTGTGTGTGTGTAATCCCACCAACTGCGCAGATACTGAAAAGTTTAAAGACTTACAAATATTGTCTTTCCATGTAGGAATGTAAACAGTTCAGCTTTGGTAAGTCCCTTATGACTTCTCTTTCCTGTTTACTTTTTCATGCTTCTTCTCATTCTTGTGTTTGAAAGTCAAATTTTCTTTTCAGCTCTGGTCTTTTCATCAAGAATGCTTGAAAGTCCTCTGTTTCATTGAAAGACCATATTTTCTCCTGAAGTATTATACTCAGTTTTACCGGGTAGGTAATTCTTGGTTTGAGTCCTACTTCCTTTGACTTCTGGAATATCCTATTCCATGCCCTTCGATCCCTTAATGTAGAAGCTGCTAGATCTTGTGTTATCCTGATTGTATTTACACATTACTGGAATTGTTTCTTTCTAGCTGCTTGCAATATTTTCTCCTTGACCTGGGAATTCTGAAATTTGGCTACAATGTTCCTAGGACTTTCTCTTTTTGGATATCTTTCAGGTGGTGATCGATGAATTCCTTCAATACCTATTTTGCCCTCTGGTTGTAGAATATCAGGGCAGTTTTCCTTGATAATTTCATGGAAGATGATGTCTAGACTCTTTTTTGATCATGGCTTTCAGGTAGTCCCATAATTTTTAAATTGTCTCTCCTGGATCTATTTTCCAGGTCAGTTGTTTTCCCATGAGATAGTTCACATTCTCTTCCATTTTTTCATTCTTTTGGTTTTATTTTGTGATTTCTTGGTTTCTCAGAAAGTCATTAGCCTCCATCTGTTCCATTCTCATTTTGAAAGAACTATTTCTTCAGTAAGCTTTTGAACCTCTCTTTCCATTTGGCTAATTCTGCTTTTGAAAGCATTCTTCTCCTCATTGGCTTTTTGAACCTGTTTTGCCAATTGAGTGAGCCTATTTTTCAAGGTGTTATTTTCTTCAGCATTTTTTTGGGTCTCTTTTACCAAAGTATTGACCCATTTTTCATGCTTTTCTTGCATCTCTCTCATTTGTCTTCCCAGTTTTTCCTCCACCTGTCTAACTTGATTTTCAAAATCCTTTTTGAGCTCTTCCCTGGCCTGAGCCCATTGAATATCTATTTTGGATGTTTGGGATGCAGAGGCCTTGACTTCTATGTCTTTCCCTGATGGTAAGCGTTGTTCTTCCTCATCTGAAAGGAAAGGAGGACATATTTGTTCACCAAGATAGTGGCCTTCTATGGTCTTATTTTTTTCCCCTTTTCTGGACATTTTCCCAGTCAGTTACTTGACTTCTGAGATTCCTTTCCACACCCACCTCACCTCCAGATCCACCCAGCTAGTGCTTGGGGTCTGAGATTCAAATGCTGCTTCCCAGCCTCAAGGCTTTCGGGGGAGGGGGGCGGTGCTGCTATTCACTGTGAGATTAAGTTCTGGCGCTCAGATGGGGGCAGGGCCACTGCCCAGGCTTAGTTCCCTCAGGGGGTTTATGTGGGAGACCTTCAACAATGGATCTGAGCTCCTGTCTGCTTTGGAACCTCCGATCTGCTGCTGCTTGTGCTGCTGCCTCCTGAGGGGGCCTGAATTATGGAGACACCCCGCTCCCCTCTTGGCCAGCCCAGAAGGCTATCTCACTGACCTGTAGCTCCTGTGGGTTGAGGGACCTTCGTGGCTGCCGGAATTAGATTCCATCCCCGAAGCCTGCTCAGATCTGCTCCTCTCAGTGCCACGCAGCCAAGGCAGAGCTGGGCTGTGGTCCGGGTCTGGTGCGTGACAGACCTTTGGGGTCAGTTTTTCAGGGCTCTCTGGAACAGAAATCTCCTTCACTCCATTGCTGCATGGCTTCCACTGCTCCAGAATTTGTTGGGAGTTCCTTTTTACAGGTAATTCATGGGCTGTGGGTTCAGAGCTAGCATATGTGAATTTTTCTACTCCGCCATCTTGGCTCCTCCCCAAGTGTTTTTTTTTTTTTTAACAACATTATAGGATTACGGTTTTAAATCTATTCTGATGTCTACTTCTGTTTTTTTGAGTGAATTCTTTCCATGCACATTCACAATTATGATTATATATATTATGTATGTCCCTCCATTCTCTTTTCCCATTTATCCTTCCCTCTGTCTCTTTAACCTGAGAAGACCATTTTTGCTTCTTTCTGCCTATTGCCTTCCTTAATCTATCCTTGACTTTTTTTCCCCAAGAACCTCCTCTTATCCCCTTCCTCTTCAGCTTTCATTTAGGGTAAGATAGATTCAAGTGAGTGTGTATGTGATTTTTGAATCTTGTATCTGAAAGTCAAATTTTCTGTTCAGCTTTGGACTTTCCATCAGAAAGACTTGAAATGCTTTACTCAGTGTTGCTGGTTAGGGTGTTTTTGGTTCTAATCCTAGCTCCTTTTCCTTTCAAAATGTCATATGCCAAGTTCTTCCAGTCCTTTAATATGGAAACTGTCAAATCTTGTGTGATGCTGACTGTGAGTTCATGATATATGGATTATTTCTTTCTGACTACATGCAATATTTTCTCCTTGACATGAGAGCTCTTGAATTGATAATATTCCTGAGATTTTTCATTTAGTGATCTCTTTTAGAAGTTGACCAGTGGATTCTTTCAAATTCTGTTATTGGTTCCCTTTTCATAATTTTCCTTCATTGCTCTCATTTCTTTTCCCAATTTTTTTCTCCACCTTGCTTATCTTTTGAAAATCCTTTTTATTTTTTTTTTTTTAGCTCTTCTAGGACATCCAGTTCACTTTTTTTTTTTTTTTTTGAGGTTTTGCTTGCAGCTGCTTTGGCATATATATACTTTTTTTTTTTTTTTTTATCAATTTTTATGTTTTCAGTTTTCAATTATGTATTTCAGTTTTAAATTATGATTTAAATTTTCTCCCCTTCCCTGAATGGTCATTCCCTCGATTTCTAGTCCTGGGCCACCACAAAAAGAATTACTGTAAATATTTTTGTACACGTGAGTCTTTTCCCTTTTTTATGAACTCTCTAGAATACAGCCCTAAAAGTGGTATTGTGTGGTCAAAGGGTATGCACATTTCAGAATGGTTGGGTCAGCTCACAGTTCTACCAGCAATGAATTAGTGTTCCAATTCTCCCACACTGTCTCCAAAATTTATTGTCTTCCAGTTTTGTTATGTTACCCAATCCTGATAGTTGCAAAATAGTACCTCAGATTGTTTTTATTTGCATCTCTCTAATTAATAATAATTTATAACATTTTTTCATATGACTAGAGATAGATTTAATTTCTTCCTCTGAAAACTGCGTGTTCATATTCTTTGACCATTTCTCAATTGGAGAATGACTTGTATTTTTGTAAATCTGATTCAGTTTTTTATATATTTTAGAAATGACGCCTTCATCATGGATATTAGTTGTAATATTCTTTCTTGGTTTTCTACTTCCCTCCTAATCTTTGTTGAATTGACTTTGTACAAAAACTTTTCAATTTAATATGATCAAAATTATCCATTTTGTATTTCATAATGTTCTCTATCTTTTGTTTGCTCATAAATTTCTCAGTTCTCCATAAATTTGATAAATAGACTACTTCTTTTGGCATAATTTTCTTCTTCTGAGTTTGTTTTCTGATCTTCTCTGTCACAATAACCACTTGTTATGGTAAAGTCTTTTTGTTTGTTTGTTTGCTCATTTTTCCAACTTATTTTTCAACTTTTAACTTTATATTAAAGTTGGACTATGCTCCTGGGGTGGAGGGGGAACCATTCCAAGTTTCAGTTTTTTTGTGCTCCTCTTTTCAGAGTAAGTTCTAAAGATCTGTAAGTTTTCAGTGCTTCAAATTTGATGTGATCTAAGGAGAGATGTGATCACTGATCTCCTGGCCCATAATTCATTCTTTACCCAAAAAGGGAGTTTTCTCCCCTGTAGTCGCAAATGCTAGGGCTCCTCTTGGCCCTGGAAATTTTACCTGGTTCCCTGCTCTCCTGCAGGCACCAGCCCTAATGGTCTTTCATGCTTTATGGAATGCTTACCATGGTCCTTACTTTCTTGTGAATAGCTATGAGTACTCTTCTTGTTCCTAGAATGGTGACCCGACCCCTACTCTCCTGCAACCACAAGTACTAGTACTCCTGTTTACCCTGTAATTCTGACACTGGAACTGCATATGGACAAGGCAACAGGTTCTTCAACCCAGAACCAGTAATGGATCTCCTGTAATCTCTTTCTGACCCCATTACAATCCATGTGCTGAGACCTCCTGAAGCTTTTTCCTCCACTGTTGTACCCTATTCTGAGCCCTGCTGCTGGTATCATTGTAGCTTGACCTGCATTACACTCTGGGCCCCAAATACCACCCTTGGGTAACAGACCTTTCCTGACCACCTCCTATGTTGTCGAGCTGGAAAAAAAAATTTTTTTTTCAGCTCTGATGCTCTGAAATTTGAAAGGAGGCATTATTTTAAAGCTGTTTGTAGGGGGATGTTGGAGAGTTCAGGTCAGTTCCTGCTTTTGCTATGGCATCTTGGCTCCACCTCCATCAGTTAACTTTTCCTCAAGAATGAATAACAGTGGGGAACAATAGTACATCATCTAGTTAATCGTATGTTGTCTTTAAAAACAATTAAAAACAACATAAATTGTAACTAGTTTCTCTTTCTAAATGTGAAATATAATTTGTAATAGGATAAAATAATTGCAAATGTATAGGAACAAGTTAAATGCCTTCATCATCAAACTATTCACATTAATCACTATTTAATCTAGTCATTTTTTTCTTTTGTTTAAAAGAGCTAAGTAGAAAACAGTCTTTGCTCTCCTAACCTTCTTTCTATTTGAGAAGCTCTAAGAGTCATACTCATTCTGATAATACTTCGTTCTTTAGGGTTTCATTCTTGTGGTGTCACAGTCCATTTCTATCTCTTCCTTAGTTGTCAGAAATCATAATTACATGCGTAATTACATGTAAGACATGCTTAACAACAATGAAAACAAACCCCTGAAACTTTACCTCTGACCTTACCAATGTCTGTTTCTCTACATTTCCAAGGACCTAATATCTTTGCACTTTTCTACAGAGATCATGCTTAATGATTTGCTGGTTGGTTGAATGACTGACCCTTGTGATTTATTTATTTGTGATCTCTGATGACTTTTTATCCTGTTGACCATTTTTGCCACTTAGACTCTCTCTCTTCCCTGAATCTTTTTGGCACTGCATTCTTTATACTCTCTTGACCATTTTTTCTCTATCGTCTTTGTTAAATAAACCTCCAATAAACCTGGTATACATGGAGTTCTGTGCTGGGGCTTCTTTTCTCTCTATATATCGCTTATTACACCCTCAGCAGTCTACATGAGTTCAATTATCATGTCTATGCATATGATTCCCAAATTCAGATGTTATCTCTCTCCTAAAATGCAATCCTGTATTACCAACTATCTACCACATATTTCCATCTGGATTTCTCATAAGTATCTGGAGTACAGTGCATCCAAAAAGGGAACTTATTTTCTTCTGCCAAAAACATACCCCTTTCCCTCGTTTCATTATTTTTTGAGGGGCACATCATTGACTCATTTACTGAGATTTGCAACCAAAATGATCCTTGACTCCTAACTCTCCCTTGTTCCCTCTATGATCTTTGTATCTGTACCATTCTCTCACATACACATCACCCCAATTAGTTCCTGCTCACTTCTTGTTGGATCCTGTGCAGTACATTCTTATTGGTCTCTATCACTACAATCTCTCACCAGTAGCAATTCATTTAATTCATCTTTTATTTGTTGTATCAAATTTAAATAGAAATGGATCCATGCCAGTCACATATTTGATCACAAATTAACATTATTTTGTATTGCATTTTTTGCAAAACATTTTTTTGTTAAACATTTCCCAGTTATATATGGGATATTAGGGAAGGATTAGAATCTCTTCTGTGAAGGCTTGTTGATCTCTTTTCAGGGTTGCTCATAAACCTTTGGTGTTCACATGTCACTCAACTCTCACCTGCAGCTCCAAGGAGCTGTAGTATGTACAGGGGCCATACCCTAGTGAAATCATCTAGCTAGACAGGCTAAACTAGGTTGAGGATAACTGACAGACCCTAAATTTGTTGGTGATTTAGGGGAATATCTACTCTGACCATGGGAAGACTTCCAAGGTCAAGGATAGGCATATGAAACAAGTGCTGTGTTGTGCTTAGAGCTTAGTCAGACATTAATGACTCCAAAGTCATCTGTTGCATCCTGGGTCATCTCCAGTCTTCCTGACTTTTTCTTGCTACTGAACTTTAATGACTGTGGAAGAGAGTGAGACTGACAACTTAGCACAGTTCTGCCTTATTTAAATCCAATTCATGGCAAGTCATCACCCTATTACATCATTGGTCCTCTTCAAAAACAAAGGATAAGCAATAATATTTTGATCTTATTTAGACTGTGTTGGAGAATTTTGCCAACCTCTTGTGATCCTTAGGATTTGAATCTGACACCTCTGCACAAGTATAACACTGATATTTTTAAAACAGAATAAATTACTCACTAATCCAAAAAAAACCCCAAAACTTTAGATGTTCACTCTCAGTGCTAAAATAAATACAAACTCCTCTGGTATTTAAAGCCCTTCACAATCTGGCTACAGCTTACATTTCTAAGCTTACTACACATTAATCTCTTTCCACTCCATGTTTCTGCCAAACTGACCTACTTGCTCTTCTCTGTTACTGTTGTGCCTAGCTTGATCCATTAATATTAATTTGCTCACTTCTTCACCCTCAAAGGTGGCAGGGTGAGAGCAAATGATGCTTTCTTTCAAGATGAGGAATCACAGTTTGTGATTACAAACAGTTTACATCAGCCAAGTACAGCTGAGTAAGCCAGCCATTAACAAATGCATATAATCTTCCAGGTCCAAAACTCCTACACTCTAATACCTTCTTTATACAAATTAATCCAGTCTTCTCATCATAAGGAAGAATATCTGACTACAGTCATCCTATTTCTATTTAGAAAAAGCTAGATGGCTCAGTGGATAGAGCACTGGTCCTAAAGTCAGGGAGACCTGAGTTCAAATTTGGCCTCAGCTGTGTGACCCTAGGCAAGTCACTTAACTTCTGTTTGCCTTAATTCACTAAAGAAAGAAATGGTAAATCACTGCAATATCTTTTCCAAGAAAACCACATGGAAAGTATTGCCATGCTATATCCACAGAATCACAAAGAGTCTGATGTTACTGAACAACAGCAATGAGACTTATGTAGCCATACTACCCATAGTTACAACACAGAATCCCATTCAAAGTCACTACAAAGAACGGGAAAGCACAGGTGTATTCATCAGGTGGAGAAGAATATCATTTATATTATGAATATATTATATTAAGAATTAATTATATTAAATATAATAAAGAATATATTATATTAAGAATATCATTTATATTATGAATATAAATGAATATCATTTATATTATGAAAATATTATTATAATGTAAGAAAGGATAAATAGGAAATTTCAGTCTAACTTAGCAAGATTTGTAGTGAGCAGAACCAGGACAAACATATATGCAACAAAAATAATATTAAAACAAAAACAAATACAAAATATTAAAAATTAAATGAACAGTATAGTATAGAGCAGTAGTGATAAAACATGCTACTGATCTGCTGAGAAAGAGGTGATAGACTCAAGAAATGTCCAATGATCAATGTGAAAATCCCATTTGCTTGACTATGAATATTTTTTGCATAGTTACTGTTTATTTTTCTTTTTTAAATTTTTTCCTCATATTCAGGGTGAAATGGGAGACAAAGGAGGACAGGAGAAGAGAGAGAGAAAAAAAGGGGGGGACAGAAGGAAGAACAGAAGGAATCACAGATAAGTAGGACAGCTTTGGAAGCTACATATAGAATATATTATATACTTTAAAAGAAAACAAGCTTTGCAAAATAGGTATTCACAGTCAGGTGAGCAACCTTCTCCTTCTGTTTTATAATGTATATGAAAATGTTCATTTTTTTTTTTTGCTGTTAAGTTCAGATATATGTACCCACAAAACGTATAAAATAGCTATCAAAACACATTCAATACTTGTATACATATGATTACAAAACACCCCTTAAAATGAATAACTTAAATAACTAGATATTCAGACTGGATCATGCCCATAGAATGAAAAAAAAAATTGCAACACTACAGACATTAATTTACCAGTTTAGTATTATACCAATCAAAGTAACAAAGTAGTACTTTACAGAGCTAGACAAAATAATAACAGAAATCTTTAGGAGGAAGAAAATTTTGAGACTATCAAGAAAAATAATGGAAAAAATAAAGAGGCAATCACATTTCTAGACTTCAAACTATATTATAAAGAAATACAAGTGAAAACTATTTGGCACTGATTGAAAAATAAAAACGATTGGTCAATGGAAAAAATACAAAGAGTAGAATTAGAAATAATTGATCTCAGTAAATCAGTATTCAATAAACCCCAAAATATAAATTTCTTTGGAAAGAACTTCCTATTTGAAAATAATTGCTAAGGAAATTGAAAAGCAGACCAGTAGAAATCCATGTTAGAATACTTCAATATCTTACACTATATGCAACAATAAATGAAAAATGAATATGTGACCCAAATATTCAAATATTAACTTTAGAGGAGTAGAATATGGACTGGATTTCTGATTTAACTGGCACAGGGGATGCTGAGGAGAGGAAGAAAGAGAAGGAAGAAGAGGAGGAGGGAGAAGAAGGAGAAGAAAAAGAAAGAAAGAAGAAAGAAAGAATGAAGACAAGAAGGAAGGAAGAGGAGGAGGAAGAAATACTATTGAAGGTCTGAAGAGAAAAACTTCACTTTTTTGAAAGATCTACAATTCTAAGAGTCCCCTATACAGTTACAAGAAATTGTGGTGACCTGACATGATTTCTTCTGACTATCCACCTTTCTTTGTGTGCTTTTCCAATGTAGCACTGGTTCAACATTTGAATGTGTTTTTTTTTTCTTACCTACAAATACATTCTTTTCAGCAAAGAATATATAGGCATGATATAATGTCATATATTGAAGTTTCACTGTAACTTTATTGTCATACCTATGATTCAAGAATGTGAAGTGGTATGTGAATGTGATACCCTTAAAATTTGGACTTCTGTCATGTACCCTCCTAGTAATTTTAAATAGAATGCATTTCAGTATTATCTTCCCATCCCAAAGGGACAGGGATGTTAGACTAGAACAGTTTAAAAAAAAATTGGTTTTCAGCATTTACTTTTACAAAATTTTGAATTCTAAATTTTTCTCCTTCCCTGTCCATAAGATGGTATGCAATCTGATAAAGGCTCTTCATATTAAACATATTTTCACATTAGTCATGTTGCAAAGAAGAATTAGAACCTATGGGAGGAACCATGAGGAAGAAGAAACAAAACAAAAGAAAACAAAAAAGAGGCAGAGCAAATACCATGCTTTTATCTGTATTCAGACTCTATAGTTCTTTTTCTGAAAGTGAATAGCATTTGCTGTTATGAGTCTTTTGAATTTATCTTAGAACTTTGTATTCCTGAGAAGAGCTAAGTCTATCTATAGTTATCATCTTACAATGTTATTGTTACTGCGCACGATGTTCTCCTGGTTCTGCCCACTTCTCTCAGCATCAGTTCATTTAAGTCTTTCCAGGTTTTTCTGGTCCACTTGCTCATCATTTCTTACAACACAATAGTATTTCATTGTATTCACATACCACAACTTGTTTAACCATTCCCCAGATGATGGTAATTCCTTCAATTTCACATTCTTGGTCACCACAAACAACAACAACAAACTGCCATAAATATTTTTGTATATGTGTGTCTTTTTCTCATTTTTATTATCTCTTTGGGATAAAGACCTAGAAATGGTATTGCTGGGTAAGAGGGTATGCACAGTTTTGTAGCCATTTGCTCTCCAAAATAGTTGGGTCGATTCACAACTCTACCAAAAATGCATTAGTGTTCCAATTGTCCCTCATCTTTTCCAACATTTATCATTTTGCTTTTTTGTCATATTAGCTGAGGTGATAGACACGAGGTGCTACCTCAGTTGTTTTAATGTACATTTCTCTAATAGCGCTTTAGAGCAATTTTTTTCTTATGACTATAGGTAACTTTGTTTTCTTCATTTGAAAACTGCTTATTTATATCCTTTGATCATTTATGAATTGAGGAATAACTTGTATTCTTATGAATTTGACTCAGTTCTCTATATATTTTTGAGAAATGAGGCCCTTATCAGAAGCAGTGGCTTTAAAAATTGCTTCGCAGCTTTCTGTTGTTTTCCTTCCAATCTTGGTTTCATTGACTTTATTTGCACAAAACCTTTATAATGTAATCAAAATGATACATTTTACATTTTAAAATGTTCCCTATCTCTTATTTGGTCTTAAATTCTTTCCTTCTCCGTAAATCTGACAGGTAGATGATTTCTTGCTCTCCTAATTTGCTTTTGGTATCACCCTCTATGTCTAACTCATGTACCCATTTTGACCTTATGTTGGTTGGCAAAAGGTGTAAGATGTTGGTCTATGCCTATTTTCTGATGTGCTGTCTTCCAGTTTTCTCAGCAGTTCTTATCAAATCATGATTTCTTATCCTAGAAGCTGTAGTCTTTGGTTTTATCAAACAATAGATTACTATAGTTATTAACTACTGCACCTTATGTACCTAACCTATTCCACTGATCTGCCTCTATTTCTTAGCCAATACCAAATACTTTTGATGATTGCTGCTTTATAATATAGTTTTAGACCTGGTATGGCTAAGTCACCTTCCTCTATGTTTTTTCATTAATTAGCTTTATTTTCTTCATTTTTCTTCTTCCAGATGAATTTTTCTAGCTCCATAAAATATTTTGTCATAGTTTGATTGGTATTCCACTGAATAAATACATTAATTTAGGCAGTGTCATTTTTATTATATTAGCTTGGCATATGCATGAGTAAGTGTTATTTTCCCAATTATTTAGATCTGACTTTATTTGTGTGAAAAGTGTTTTGTAATTGTGTTCAAACTGTAGAACAATAACTTTTCTAGGCAGAAAAATGGAATATATGCCTTATCTAATTACATACTAGTCAAAGTTAATGCTTGGTTTATAGATTAATGTATTACACAAGTATTAAGCTAAATATTGTTATAAGACCAGTTGGTATGAGTGATCCTCTTCTATCATTATCACCATTTTAAAGTTGCTAATTTTTTCATGGAAATCTACCAATAAAGTGGTAGATTAAAAAAAAAGAGAAACAATCTTAAAACTGTTTTTGTCATTTATGTTATAGGTATCTCTGATATGAAAAAAAAATACTCCTTTATTCTTATATAACTTTTTAAAGTTTGCTTCAAGTAACTCCTAATAATGCATCTATGATAGATTTTAAGTCCCATTTTAGTTTAGCATAGGATCTGGTACATGGTATGTCTTCAATAAATACTTAGTGACTGACTCTCTGACTGGTTTCCCCCAGCCATGTAACGTGTCTGGCTAATTTTCCCAATCATATATTTTAGTATGTGATCAGGAAATGAAAATTAATTTTACTATGAGAGCAAACTAAAGTATTTTGGAAGCTGAACTTCATGTGAAGAAAAATTAATAATGCCTCAAACAAAGTAGAAATCACTTTCAAGTGTCTTATTGCCTTATGTTATTATGATAATTATGCATTAGTCCAAATAATGTATTCTATTTACATTTCTAAAATATTTGAATAATGGCAAAATCATTTGTGAACTATAGAAAAATTCCATTGGCCACAGTAAAATGGTAAATATGGTAAATTAGTGAAGTTATTGTGAATGATTTAAAAAACAATTTGACAAACATTTTTAAGTGCTTACTAAGTGTAAGACTTGGGACTAGATATTGTGGAGATGCAATGACAAAAGTTAAAAAATGTATAGTAAAATTTCTGACCTCTTGGAAGGTGCCAACAGGCACAGATCAATAAATATAAAGTATATACTAAGTAATGAAATGTAATTTTAGGTGTTAGAGTTTGCCAGCTCAAATATCAAGAATAATCTTATGCAGGAGGTTCTGAGCTTTTAAGGAAACTAGGGAATCTCAGAGGTATAGTTTATGAGGGAATACATTCCTGATAGAGTACAGCCTGTGCCAAATGATCAAGGTGGGTAATGGAATGCTGTACATTAGTACATAGTGAAGAGTTAGTAAACCATTCAAGTGAAAAAAATGGAATGTGGGAAGGGGAATGATACTTTTGTATGACTAAAGATGGCTGGAAGCCAAATTGCCAGGCCTCTACATGGCAGGCAGAAGATTTTTATTTTATCTGAGAACAAATTGTGGCTACTGGAGATTTTTGACTTGACATAATTGCTATTGGAAAGATATTTTAACATGCAGTTAGGGGTGTGCTGGACCCAACTCTAACCTCCTTCTTAAATGTCAATTTTTAAATTTTTAGGGTTTAGCCAATGCTACATATCAAGGATTGATTTATAGCTTTGTGGATTGTCTAGACTTCCAAAAGTGATTGAGAAAATGTCAATAAAACTGATCAAACTTCAATACATGTGCATTCTTCTTTCTCCCCACTCCAGAGAGCCAATTTTTAAATATTTTCCTTGTTTCTGACAGCATATTCCCTCTCTCTGTTTGTGTATATATACAAAAATATGCACATATACACATTTTGGTGCCTACACATAGGTACATATGGGTATACATATGTATATATGTACATAGATGTGTGTATATGGATTTCATAACAAAAGACTGACTCCAAAAAGTACAATAGTGCTTCATAGATCTTTGAAGGTGCTCCAATCATATAGCTTAGTAGGAGAAATGGTAATAATGAATGAATATTAAATAATGAATGATTACGTACACTTAAATATTGGTCTACTATTGTGTTTCTATTTTTTTTCCTGGCTAAATGTGAGTAAAGATTAAGATATTCCCTTCCAATATGCCTATATTTGTATTTATGATGAGTACAGGACTTATTGAATGTAGCTTTATGAAAGATATGTGGCTAAAAACATAATGAGTAGAATTTGCATGCAAAAACTAGACCATATTAAAGAAGAGTTTTATATCAACCTGAAAGGAATGGAGAAAATGGGAATAGACTTGTAGGAAGGAGGATCTTCCATCCCTCAGGTGTAGCAGGAGGGGCAGGTGCCTCAAAGTCCCCTCAAAAAGGACTAAATATAGGAATAGGAAGGAAAATTAGAAAGGAAAATCATTAGGCAATACTCATTAATTTAGACCCACCACACACTTTAAATTTTAATCTGCATCATTACTATTTTCATCATCACTTTTTTATATCTAGACAATCAACAAAACAATAAATCAAGATTCTGATCCATAGTTTTGCCAATTTCTGAGGTGTAAATACTCACATTGAATTTTTAACAATTGGCTCTCTGGAACCAGTTCAAGGTAGTGCCAGAACTCACATAGCTGTGTCGTCGGTGTCCAAAGTCCTGTGGACAGTGCAAAACAGAAATATGGTTATTGTCATTAAGGAACTCTTCCTGCAGAACAAAAAGTATGCAGATAGGACAAATTTCATATGTAAATACTAGTGGGAAACAATAAGAAGTGATTAGACTGGGACTAAATAGCTCAGGTTTCCCTTCCTCTAGCAAACAAGTTACTGGACCTAGAGTCCAGAATTCCTGAGTCAAAATTCAGATTCAGACTCTTACCAGCTGTGTGATTCTGGGCAAGTCACATAACCTTTGTTTGCCTTAGTCTCCTCAATTGTAAAATGAAGATCATAAGAGTACCTAATGTCCAGGGTTATTATGAGGTTCTCATTAGATAGTATTTGTGAATTAACAGATCTAAGCAAACAGATGGTATTTAATAAATGTTTGTTTCCTTCCTTTATCCTTCTTTACTGTGTTGTCTCCTTTCCTTTCTACTTTTGGTTGCTCTATTTCTTCCTTACCAGTCATGAATCATCCAATCTTACCCTTCCTTCATCATTTCTTGCTTACCTCTACCTCTTAGAATCCCTACTTTCCTTAAAATTTAAGGACTTCAATCATCCCAGCTGCTGGGGGCTAACTACAGAAGATTCTTTGGAGGAGTAAGTTTTTGTACGACTCACGAAAGGCAAAGAGGGAGAAGGAGAGCAACTAAAAGTGGAAAGGAAAGAAGAAAAATCTATTGGATGAGGAAAGGAATACATGGAACTACATGCAGCTGGGGAACAGTGAGTTGCACAACACATGTAAATGTGCAGTTTGGTTGGAGACCAAATTTGAGAACAATAAGAGATTTGTGTTAGATATGGGAGGAATGACCGCAAATGCTAGAGAAGTTGAGATTTAATCATTTAATTTAAAATTTAAAAAAATTTAGTTTTAACTTAAAATTTTTAATGTTAAATATTAATTTTGTGTTAATTTTTGATTTGACAGCTTTTAATTTTCAATAATACAAATAGTTAACATTTATATGATATGCTAGGCACTTTGCAATTATCTTATTTGGTCCTCACAACAACTTTGGGAATTAGATGTTATTATTCTCCCCATAATGAGGAAACTGAGGCAAAGAGAGGTTAAGTGGCTTGCACAAGGCTATACAGCTAGTAAGTATTTGATGTTAGATTTGAACTCAGGTTTTTTGACTGCAGATCCAGTGCTCTATCCATTACACCACCTAGTAGCAGTCATGTTGGTTTGAGAGAGACTCAAGATTGTAGATTCTTCATAAAGGGCCCACAAAAGGAAGATCTTTTCTGGCCAGAGAAGTGGACAGGGTTGTAGGCAGCATCTTTTTTATGTTTTATATTTGCAAATCAGCAGAATAAATATTGACTCTGAGAAATGAATCTCTCATGCTCATAAATAAAGACCCAGGATGAGTGAAGCAGTGGAACTTTACCTGCAGGGTAGATAAAGGGAAACAAGACAAGATCGATCCCTTTACACCGTACAGTACTGAAAGTGAGTTTTAAATCCCTCATCCCAGTCTACAGGTTCTTCCTACCTGACTGTGATTGGTGAGAATCAGCATAGTTCACAGGCTTCCCAGATTTACCTACTACATGTCCACTTTGATGTGTTCCCCCTCCCACCTCAAGTAACACATGAAAAAAAATAATAAATTGGCCCTAACCACTCCTTAGGGGCCTTAGAGTTGATATACTTGAACCTTGTTAAGCAGACATGATAATGGTGGTAATTAACCTTTTACCCTATTGTTTTCAGGAGTCCCTCAGTCCTTTCAGTTCTTCAGAACATTTTCTTTTAAGTCTTCGTCTTTAATATGGATATCTAGCACTTACTCTAACAAAGAATGTTTATTACACTCCTAATTTAGATAGATAACCTTTGGCATCCAGTCTCTGGCTCTTACAACTCCCCATAAACATAGCCTTTGGCCTAATAAGGAGTGTTGACCATATTCCTAGCTTAGTTCTGAGGAAATGAAAACCAGGCTGTTGACCCTTACACTGACTGGCTGGGCTCATCCTTTCCCTTCTCTCTGCATTTCACTTAGTGACCAGGTAGCCCAATGCTGAGAAGGCTGGGAAGGATCTGCCTGTGTACAAAGAACTTTGAGCTACTGGTTTTAAGCCTGTGAAAGGAGTCAGTGACTTCAGCTTGCCTTGTGCTTGTCCTTTCCTGCTCAGTCCCCTTCACAAGCTGCTAAGGCCTGGCTCCTGGGGGAATGACATCAAAGATTCCCCAGGCTTCCTCTGGAAAGAAGCCTAATTCCTATTTGCATATTCAATTCCATTGCCTTTGTACCTTGTTACTGATTCTTCCAAAAGCCAGCTGTCCTTCCCCTTCCCTGTGCAGCAGCAGCAGGCTTGCCTGGCCTGGGCTCCCCTTGGGGCCTCTCTCTCCTTTGTCTCAGTGCTGCTGTACCTGTCCAGATTACTCCAGCTGTCTGTGGACCAGGTGTGGCAGTTTGGGCCAGCCTCTGTCCATTCTATTCAAGAATGCACTCTGATCTGGTTTCAGCTTGTCAGAATTTCGCTTTGATCTCTGGCAGAATCAAACTCAGTCTTTCCCTGAGTGCTGAAATAGGGAAGAGAGAAAGACTCTCCTGAGGGGTTGGCAGAGGGAGTTTTTATCATTATCTTCATTCAAGTGAAGTGGCTTTTCTGATGTTGAGCTCCGTTACCCTTTCTGTTCTCCAAGACAATGCCTGCCCCTTCCCAGACCAGGGAACACTAAGTGCACATTTCCTCTGGCATAAATCCTTTGAAGCTCAATGTTAGGGAGAGTGTTTTTTTGTTTTTTTTTGTTTTTTTTAAGTTCCAGCTTCTGTGAAAGTTCCACTAGGGCGTTAGTCCTCAGACTTGACCTCAGATTCTCCTTATACCTCTACTGCTCCAACTCAGGAACCAGCTATGTCTGTTTGTAATCAGAATCTTTCCTGAAAGCCCTTCACTTTCCTATCTTTCCACCCTCACTCATACGTGAGAACTCAGATGCTCACCAAGGGTATAGTCCTAAAAAAAACAAAAACAAACCAGAAACAGCCTGTGAACTGCTGGAGACCAGGATCCTGAGCCCTGGGCTTATACTCCTGTCTTCACCTCAAGTCCTGATTTCCCTTGGAAAGGGACAAAGAGGGTTTTTTGGTTTTGTTTTTTAAAAAAACCTTCAAAAGTTTGGCAGTGGATTAAATTTTGTTCCCACTACCTAATCTCCACTGGAGACTCTGAGAGAAGTTTCTAGCACAGGGCTGATTTTGTAATCATTTAAAGGGGTTGATTTGTTGTTATTCAGGTCTACAATTCTGAGTCTTTGTGATTCTATGGAGCTTGGCAAGCCAGGCCTTTCTATCTTCCACTATCCCCTGAAGTCTGTCCAAGTTAATAGTTGTTGCTTCCATGACACTATCTATCCATCTCATCCTCTGCTGTCCCTGTCTCCTTTTGCCTTCAACCTTTTCCACATTCAGAGGCTTTTCCAATGAATCCTATCTTCTCATTATATGGTCCAAGTATGTAAACTTCAGCTTCATTACCTGTCCTTTCAGTGAATAGTCTGAATTAATTTCTATCAGTATTGACTGATTTGACCTCTTTCTGGTCCAAGAGACTCTCAAAAGTCTTCTCCAGTATCACAATTCAAAATAGTTGATTTTGAAACAATCAGCTTTCCTTGTAGTCCAACTCTTACAGTCATATTAGAAAAATAATAGCTTTGAATATATGGACCTTTGGTGGTGACTGGGACATAAACTGGTTTTTTCCAGTTCATTGGACACTGTCGAGTTTTCCAAATTTGCTGGCATATAGAGAGCAGTACTTTAATAGCATCTTCTTTTAGAATTCAGAATAGCTCAGCTGCAATTCTGTCACCTCCACTAGCTTTATTATTAGTCATGTTTCCTAAGACAACTTGACTTCACTTTCTAGGATGTTAAGCTCTAGATCAGTAATTACACAGTTGTGGTTATCAACTATGTTAAGATTTTTCTCGTATAGCGTCTTGGTTGGAGCTCCTTCAAAGAAATGAGCAAATGAAGTATCTTTCAAGAAGAGTTTCCTCTTCTCGAGATCCTCACTAGGGACATGGACCAAAATATTTTGGGTCTCAGATCATGGACTATTCATACCTGTAGAGTTTCAGAATTACCATCAAAAAATTTCAAAATTATGAGTTTATTGTCTCTCTCTCTCTCTCTCTCTCTCTCTCTCTCTCTCTCTCTCTCTCTTCTTGATAGTTTTCTAATATCTAGGCCCCAATTTCCAAAATCATTTTTGCAGGAAGGGGTGACATATTGGACTTGCCTCCATACTTATCCCAGTGTTCTTCTGTTGGCTAAACCAAATGTCTCCAAGTTGGCTGGGGGCAGAAACTTAGAACTGACTAGTCATTCCGTGGTTTAATTTTTCAGTTTTTGACCCCTTTGTCTTCTCTCAACCAAATCTAGTTGTCATGGTCTTCAAAAATGAGGGATGAATACAACCTGTGAGTAGACAGAGCTGTCTGAGAGGGGACCCAGCTAGCTGGGTAACCCAGTGAATATTCTGCCTTCTGTTTCCCACTCCCCTTCCTTTGGGGTTTACTGGCTAGATGTCCCTCCCTCTCTCCCTCCCTTCCTTCCTTCCTTCCTTCCTTCCTTCCTTCCTTCCTTCCTTCCTTCCTTCCTTCCTTCCTTCCTTCCTTCCTTCCTTCCTTCCTTCCTTCCTTCCTTCCTTCCTTCCTTTCTTCCTTCCTTTCTTCCAAAACCTTAAACCCAGTGCACTCTGAATCCCACAGGCTGGACAACAAGAGCCTGCCCAGGCTCCACTTAATGGCTGACTTAGAGTGATTATTAATAGTTTCTGTTTCACTCCAATCGGATTTATTTTTTCTTTTGTTCATTAAAAGGGCCATTCCCTGATTATTTTTTAAAGAAGCCTACTCACTCAATGGGTGTCACCTCCCTCCAAGTGAGTACCTGAAAAGACCAAGGTCTCCCACTGCATTCTGAGCCATCTCCAGTCATCTTGATGAATACCTGGTCACTGAACTCAGATGGCTCAGGAGGAAAAAGTGAGGTTGGTGACCTTGCACAGCTCTCTCTCACTCAAAACAAAGTCAAGTCATGTCATCATTTCTCTGCTATCATTGTTTTCTTGGAAAACAAAGGAAGAACACAACAACCAAATCTAGTTTATGAGAAACATAGCTGACTATCTGAATTGTATTGTTCTTTTGTTTAGAGTGTGTTAAAGTATTTTTGTTAAAGACATCTTCTTAAGTTTTATCCATCCCATTTCAGGTCATTTCTTTTGGCATGTGGGAGTGTTCAGATGTGTGTAGTTCTTTGTTTAACTCTTTCTGATTTTTATGAAAATTTGAAAAGACTACAGCTCTTGAGAAATCTACCCCTAAGTAAATTATTTTTTCACTGGAATCAAGGAGAAAAAAAGCAAACTTTTTTATTTGGGAGAGCAGGAGGGATTGTCATTCAGTCCTTTCAGACTCTTTGTGACCTCACTGGGGGTTTCCTGACAAAGATACTGAGGTGGTTTGCTTGCCATTTCCATCTCCAGCTCATTTTACAGAGTAGGAAACTGAGTCAAACAGGGGTAAGTGATTTGTTCTGGGTCACACCGCTAGTAATTGCCTGAGGTCAGATTTTGAGCTCAGGACAGGTTTAATTTGTATATTACAACTAAATACTTTGTTCAAAAAAAGGACTTTAAGAATTGAAAAATACTTTCCTAATAGCAACCCCGTAAGGTAGATAGTGGGAGTATCATCTCCATTTTATATAAGAAGAAATGGGAATTTTGAGAGTTTAAGGGGCATTTTTCACACCAGCCAAGTGTTTGTGGTAAGATTCTATCTCAGGTCTTCTGACTATAAGTCCAGCAATGTTCCATGGTGAGATATCACCATACCTTGTTAATCTGATGTACAAGTGTTCCTTCTTCATTGCTAAAGAAGACCATGACATTAGAGAAATAATGATATGACTTGCACTTGGCTTTGTTCTGAGTGAGGGAGGGCTGCGCAGGTCATCAGTCTCACTTCTCCTCCAGAGTCATCTGAATCCAGCGATCAGATATTCATAAGGATGACTGGAGATGACCCACGATAAGGCAATTGGGGTTAAATGACTTGCCCAAGATCACAAAACTAGTGAGTGTCAAGTGTCTGAGGTGAGATTTGAACTCAGGTTCTTCTGACTCCTGCACTGGTACTCTATCCATTGCACCACCTAGCTGCTCTTTTAATCTGATATAATATGCCAGACTATAAGAAATCACAGTATGATGAATATAGATAAGCATAGGAAGACATATATGAATTGATGCAGAGTGAAGTAAACAAAGATCAAAAAAATATACATATACATACAATGACTCCAACCATGTAAATGGAGAGAGCAACCACCACAAAACAATCAAAAGGGAATGTTAAAAAATTACAAAGCACCATAATTACAACGTGCCAAAGAAGAGATATGAGAAGATACTCTTACTCAATTCCCTTGCAGAATTAAGAGATCTAGAGGTATGGAGTATTGTATATATTTTCAGATTATTTTTTGGATATGTTGATTGATTTTGAAGAATTTCCTTCTCTTTTGTCTCCTTCATTCTACAATATTATTTATTAAATAGATTTCCTCTCTGGGAAGGGAAAGCAGGAGGGATTGCTGTTCAGTCCTTTCAGACTCTTTGTGACCTCATTGAGAGTTTTCTTGACAAAGATACTGAGGTGGTTTGCTTGCCATTTCCATCTCCAGCTCATTTTACAGAGTAGGAAACTGAGTCAAACAGGGGTAAGTGATTTGCTCTGGGTCACACCGCTAGTAATTGCCTGAGGTCAGATTCTGAGCTCAGGAAAACGAGTCTTTCTGACTTCAGGCCTGGCATCCTATCCTCTGAGTCACCTAGCTGTCCTGCTCCTTACCCATTGTCTTGAAGCTATTCTAAAGTGACTTACTAAGAGGATATCCTGGCAGCAAAACAGCTGCTTAGTCTTTTCATTTTTTACATCTTACGTTTTTTAACCTGTATTGACTCATTTATTTTTCTTAATATCTCTGTAAGGTATTTTTTGTTTTTTACATATGAGTGTATTGAGATTCAGTATTACTGAGTGAATTTTGACCAAGAGTTAGTAACAGAGGAAAGTCACTGTATTGCTATATCTCCAGATTTTCTGCCCACTCTTTTCTTCCTTGTACCATGTAAGAAATCCAGGCATAAAATTCTTTTTTTGCATCTTACTTGATGACTTTCGAAAATCTGATTATCCTCTCTCTGCTAAAATTTCTTTCCACATGACTTATAGCAGATGGTAAATGTATATTGATATAAATTTCCCTTTATCTGGAGATGCAAATGCGTAACATACATCTCCCTGCTATTCCCCTGACTCAAATCCCCCCTTCTCTTTAACATCTGGACATCAGAACGATCAATTTGTCTCTTTTTCCTAGGTCTTCTCCACACAGTCCTTGCCTTTGGACTGGTAATATCACCGCTTACCTGAGATGGATAAGTGCTCTTAATGTATTCTCTTGAAAGTTTGCCCTGACCTTTCAGCAATGCTGGAATTGCTAGATTGCTGTAGACTCATCTGAGATTACTCAATCACTGTTGTCACCAGCCTTAATCAATGGTGCATGTGAACTTCCAGTAGAACAGAAAACTCTGTAAAAACCAATGGGGCCATGTGTTTATGTCAAGAGGATTTCTCACTTTACATTCACTTCTCTCACTTGAAAAATGACTTTGAAATTAAGATACATTGACTACTTTAATGACAGTTGGCTTACATTTTTCACTTGTGGAGAGTGTTGAGAAATAACTACCTTAACTCTTCACTGACAAGCCATGCTCTGAATGAAGACAGGGGCAGGTCCTTCTTTCACTTTCTTGGTTTCAAACATACTTCATAACACCCCCGAACTAATTAGACTTCTTTCATTTCACCAGCATTTTTCTTTCCGGAGCCCAGAGGCAGCTCTGAATCTACAAACAATGCTCTCTGGGCAAAAGCACAAGTGAGATCTTCAAATAGGCTCTTATCTTTCCCTCCAAATGCCTATTTTTAATTTTTCCAAATGTGAAAGAATGGCACCTGGCAGATATGTGCAAAGCAGACACATTTCTGAAATATGTTCAAGATATTCTATAGTACTGAGTGCTTTGTGAACATGTTTCCATAAAGTTAAAACAAAAAATGGGCAAAGAGAAATACAATGAAATAGTTGTTTAGTGGTGATTCATAGTAAACTGAAAAAAGGATTTGTACAATGGTGTGTAGGAGAGTCTTCTTGAAAAAAACCCTTATGTCTTTGCATGATATTACTGGCTAAAAATACTTTCTTCCCTTTAGATTGAAAAAAGAAATGCAACTAAGCAAAATATTTGATATGGTGATCATTTCTGACAGCATATACAATTTGATGCCCTCATGCTGAGAATATTATCTGTCTGACATGAGAAGGAATATGTGTTTCATTATTTATTCCCTGGGAATTCTTCTTCCCCCATTCCTCCTAGAGCTGCTTCCTGTTAGTGAACTTTTCATTTGCATTGTTGCAGTTATTATCTATATGGTTCTTTTGATTCTCCTTATTTCATTCCATTAATTTATGTCTTCATCTTTTTCAATTTATTTATTTATTTAACTTTTCAACATTCATTTCCACAAAATTTTGGGTTCCAAATATTCTCCCCATTTCTCCCCTCCCCCTACCCCAAAACGCCGAGCATTATAATTTCCCCTATCTCCAATCTGCCCTCTCTTCTAACATCCCTCCCTTCCCTTATCCCCATCTTCTCTTTTGTCCTGTAGGGCCAGATAACTTTTTATACCCCATTATCTGTATTTCTAGTTCCTAGTTGCAAGAACAATACTCAAGTTGTTCCTAAAACTTTGAGTTCCAGATTCTCCCCATCCCTCCCTCCTTTCCCATTCCCTTTGGGAAGGCAGGCAATTCAATATAAGCCCTATCTGTGTAGTTTTGCAAATGACTTCCATAGTAGTCGTGTTGTGTAAGACTAACTGTATTTCCCTCCATCCTATCCTGCCCGCCATTGTTTCTATTCTGTCTTTTGATCCTGTCCCTCCCCGAGTGTTGACTTCAAATTGCTGCCTCCTCCTACTGCCCTCCCTTCTATCATCCCCCCCAACCTTGCTGATCCCCTTCTCCCCCACTTTCCTGTATTTCCTGTATGATAGGTTTTCATACCAAAATGAGTGTGCATTTTATTCCTTCCTTTAGTCAAATGTGATGACAGTAAGCTTCATGTTTTTTCTCTCACCTCCCCTCTTTTTCCCTCCACTGAAAAGTCTTTTATTGGCCTCTTTTATGAGAGATAACCTGCCCCATTCCATTTCTCCCTTTCTCCTCCCAATATATTTCTCTTTCACTGCTTGATTTCATTTTTTTAAGATATGATTCTATCCTATTCAATTCACCCTGTGCTCTGTGTGTGTGTGTTTGTGTGTGTGTGTGTGTGTGTAATCCCACCAACTACCCAGATACTGATAAAACTTCAAGAGTTACAAATATTTTCTTTCCATGTAGGAATGTAAACAGTTCAACTTTAATAAGTCCCTTATGATTTCTCTTTGCTGTTTACCTTATCATGCTTCTCTTGATTCTTGTGTATGAAAGTCAAATTTTCTTTTCAGCTCTGGTCTTTTCATCAAGAATGCTTGGAAGTCCTCTGTTTCACTGAAGGACCATTTTTTCCCCTGAAGTATTATACTCAGTTTTGCTGGGTAGGTGATTCTTGCTTTGAGTCCTAGTTCCTTTGACTTCTGGAATATCCTATTCCTTGCCCTTCGATCCCTTAATGTAGAAGCTGCTAGATCTTGTGTTATCCTGATTGTATTTCCACAATACTGGAATTGTTTCATTCTAGCTGCTTGCAATATTATTTCCTTGACCTGGGAATTCTGGAATTTGACCAAAATGTTTCTAGGAGTTTCTCTTTTTGGATCTCTTTCAGGAGGTGATCGGTGGATTCCTTCAATACTTATTTTGCCCTCTGGTTCTAGAATATCAGGGCATTTTTCCTTGATAATTTCATGGAAGATGATGTCTAGGCTCTTTTTTTGATCCTGACTTTCAGGTAGTCCCATAATTTTTAAATTTTCTCTCCTGGATCTATTTTCCAGGTCAGTTGTTTCTCCAATGAGATATTTCACATTATTTTCCATTTTTTCATTCTTTTGGTTTTGTTTTGTGATTTCTTGGTTTCTTATAAAGTCATTAGCCTCCATCTGTTCCATTCTAATTTTGAAAAAACTATCTTCAGTGAGCTTTTGAACATCTTTCTCCATTTGACTAATTCTGCTTTTTAAAGCATTCTTCTCCCCATTGGCTTTATGAACCTCTTTTTCCCATTGAGTGAGCCTATTTTTCAAGGTGTTATTTTCTTCAGCATTTTTTTGGGTCTCCTTTAGCAAGGTGGTGACCTGCTTTTCATGCTTTTCTTGCATTTCTCTCATTTCTCTTCCCAGTTTTTCCTCCACCTCTCTAACTTGATTTTCACAATCCTTTTTGAGCTCTATTTATTATGAATGTTTGGGATACAGAAGCCTTGACTTTTATGTCTTTCCCTGATGGTAAACATTGTCCTTCCTCATCTGAAAGGAAAGGAGGAGATATCTGTTCACCAAGAAAGTAGCCTTCTATGGTCTTATTTTTTTTCCCTTTTTTGGGCATTTTCCCAACTAGTTACTTGACTTTTGTGTCCTTCACTTCTTCCAAGGTGGCACAATCAAGTGTGTGCTGGTCTGAGCACAGGAAAGGATTTTTGTGCCCAGAATCTTAGCAGCTTTTCCTCTCCACAGGCAGCTAATCTCCAGTTCCGACAAGCTAGCACTGGGGGGTGGGATTCAGTCAAGCTTCAGGGGCAGGGCCTCCATTCAGTTCAAGACAAAGACCAGCTGCCTCAGGATATCTACACAGGGTTGAAGTAAGGCTCAGCTCTTCAATTTCCCCAGGGGTTGTGACAATCCAGCTATGGTCTCAGGCTGCTGTAGGGGCTGCCTGAGAAGTCCTGCTGCCTGCACAATGAGAAGGCCCTTCTCCCTTCCTGGCCGTCACTGACCTTTGGGGGCTGTGGTTTGAGGGATCTGTGGACCCTCTGCTGCTGTGACTGGGGATTCCACGACTGGAGATTCCACCCCGGAAGGCTGTTTACGAGCCATGCGTGCCTGGCCAAGGCTGGTCTGTGCTCTGTACTCTGAGCTCCACTCTGCGTCCAATGCAACTGATGTTTCCTGTGGATCTTTGAGGTCACCCTGGGCTGAAAATCTCCACTCTGTTGTTCTCCACTTCTGCTGCTCTAAAATTTGTTGAGAGTCCCTCTCTGCTGGTGTTTTATGGGCTGTGTGGGGGCAGCCTCCCTATGTGTATCTTTCTACTCTGCCATCTTGGCTCTGCCCCCTTCATCTTTCTTTATGTAACAGAGAGACTGACTGATGATAGGCCAGTTCTTATGAGTTTGTATCATGCCTTTGTCAGATGTAATTCTCAACCTGGACCTTGGAGCATATGCAAAATATCTGTAACTATATCTAGTGTTATTGCCATGTAGTGAAAAGATGGATTTTCAATTGGTTAGTGAGCTAGAAGTAGTTGTTTATTAAAAGGGAAATATCTAGCCAAAGTAAGCCTCTCTCTTTCATGCTTGGCTATATTTGAGTGTGGAGGCAAGTTGTGTTAGGTGTCTTTGAGACAGAGAGAGCTAGCACCAAGAAACTTTCTCTTTCCACTCAGGCTTATGTATAGACTGTGTTCTTGCTTCTGTCCCTCTTGTGTCTGCTTTTTTCTGCCTGAAGTGGAAGAGGACTGGCTAAAGGATAAGAAAGTTTGGGAGGGCCACAAGTCCAGGAATTAGAGTCAATGTCAGAATTTGCAGAGAGCTAAATACCGTCCAACTGCAGAGTATTAAGTATCAGTTTGGGACCCTGTCCAACTTGACCCAGCTCATCAGTGTGAACATGAAAGGTAGGATAAAGATACTTACAGGTCCCTCACTGAATCCTGGGCCATTTCCAGTTGTCCTCATTTATATCTTGCCATTGAACCCAAAAGGCTCCAGGAGGAGAAAGTGAGGCTGGTGATTTTGCACAACCTTCCATCCCTTAAATTCAATTCACTTGCATGTCACAGCATCATCTCCCTGATGTCATGATCCTCTTCAAGAACAAAGGAAAAATACCAACAATCTCTCCTTCGGTGTTTCAGGTTTGACTCTGAGGTTTTGGGGTTTTCTTTCTAAAGCTTTTGATTCCCCAGTATACTTTAACCAATTCATAGCAATTAGCTTTTACAAAGAATATTTACTGAGAACATGAAGCATGAACAAAAATTATAAATACATTCTCTAAGAACCAACTGCAGACTTTCCCTTCTACCACCTCAATCCCTGAGGAGAGTAGACTGAGAGTTAAAGCAGGTTACTATAACAAATTCACTTTGAAATATGTCATAGATAATAACAGTCACACCCTTGCCTGTAGGACCAAGCTTCCTTGCTGTGAGTTCAATTGAACTCACAGATATACTATTATCTTTTTCCTCTCTTCTATGTTACTGTTCTATTTCACTACTATCCATAATAGTTGAGTTCTTGTCCCCTACCCTGCCCTTTTGTGTGCTGTTGCTATGTTTGGGTCAATATTTATTCAAATTAGGGATTATCTTGTCATACTGTTTATACATACACACACACACACATATATATGTTTGTTTTTGCATACTTATGCAATACATACATATTGTTAACCAGTTATATGTGTGTGTTTGTGTCTGTGCGTATGAAATTAACTATATCTATCTATATCTATATCTCTTTCTATATATGTATATATGGAAAACATGGGGAGCTCTGCTCACAAGTCTTCACAGACAAATTAATAGTTCTAGGTAATTTATCACAACTGTGGCTATATTTGGGTTGAGAGGGGAAGTGACCTTGAAATCCTTGGAAGTCTGGGGTACTGAAGAAAGGGAAGAAATATTGGAAGAGTGTGACCTGAAGGCAACTGCTTCAGCAAAGAGCACTGGGAAGGCAGGGAAAAAACTGTTCTGTGGGGTGAAAACAACCAGGCTTCTCCCTGGGATTAAGACTGCAAGAACTAGTTGGAAGAGTAACCTGATTTTTAGGGAACTCCACCTTGTTTTGGCTGCAGAATATGTCTGAGGAACCTCTTTGTTTCTTCTCTCTTTTCCCCTCTTTCCAAAGGGAGATCTGAAAAATCCCATTAGCTTCTTCTTTTGCTGTTTGCCACCATTGGTTGTATTTTGTAAGCCAGATTCTCTTTATAAATTAATTCATCCACATCTATTGTTAATGTCATTACTTGAGATGAGATTTTACATGTAGGGATAACCCTGCGGAGTTGTATATTTCACAGATTTTCTACACTAGAATACTGAAACTCAAGTGTGGGAGGTTAAAGATCCCCTTGGGGTTTATTGAGTCACAGTGTCACATTATGTATTATCTGTTTACTCTTGCAAGAAGAACTTAAAACTTGAACTCAAGTCCTGCTTAGATTTTCCTTGGAAGGATGATCATGGGTGCTGCTAGAGGTATGAAAATAGGTCCTCGAGGCTAATGTTTGTCTCTGTTACCTGAAAGGAAGGGAAAATGAGGAGACCACAGAGCCTCACACTCCATAATGACACCTAGTATTAAATATTGCACAGTATTTTGTGTATAGAAGACATCCTGTAAATACTTGATGACATTGACGATGAAGATAATAGCACCCAATAAAGTGCCTTGAATAAATATCAGATGCTCTGTTGAAATGAATTTGATTAATAGAAATGGCACACTTTAAAAATAATTTGTGAATTTTCCTTAGAAAATTTTGGAAATTTGGAAATCCTGGCACAATTCTGAATCATGAGATACAACAGACCCTCCACATAGAAGACAGAACTAAAACATTTATTCAGACAACAGAAAGCCAAATCCAGCATAGCAACAAAAATCTATACCCTACAGGAATGCAGAGGACAACACCATCCCCAAGCCTTCCCCCTGCTAGGCTTCCCAGAAACTAGCTCCCTTAAAAAAAATCACCAACAATCTCTTTCATTCACACTAGCCAGCAGCCCACATCCTTCCTAGCTCTGCTCTTTAACTCACAGCCTCTAAGTTCTGCTCCACCCATTCAGTAAACTCAGGCTTCCATCTGACCCAGATAGGTCACATGGGTCTGTTAATGAATAGGAAAGATGATTACATGAGCATAGATCACTCTCTATTTATACACACACACACACACACACACACACACACACACACCACAATTAGAACATGATAGATATTACTGCCACATGGTAACTTCCATACTCAAATAGTCACTTTGCCAAACCCAGATTTAATAATTGTCACCACATGTTTTATTCAGTTACATATTCTTTTTCTCAGTTTCTACATATACAAAATACTACCTTACTACCTGACATCCTTAAATAGTACAACTGAATTACCCCTGATTTTTCTTTTCCAGTGACCTAATATGTTCTCTGAATGAGTAGGAAAGTACTCTGGAGGAGCCAGTACAAGGTACCACTTGTATTTGAACTCCTTTCCCAGCCTTGCAGTGTTTCATTCTTTCTTTACTCTGACACTAGTCATGTGGCCTTGGGAAAGTCATTCTCAGAGCTCCTATGTCATTATATTTTAGTTGTGAGTATTCATATATACACAATTCTGCAGACAGGGATTATGATGAAAGTGCTTTACAACCCTCAAAATCCAATAAAATCTAATTTAGTATTGTGACTTTGAATACTTTGCTAGATCTCTATCAATATAAGCAGTTCATTCATATCTTGTCATCTTTTACATTTCTTTTACATATCCTCACATAAATACTGCATAGTCTAACTGTCCAGTGTACCAGTCTAGTCTTTAACATTTACAGGTACCAATGTGGTTCTTGAGGTTTCCATTTGTTATTCATACATCAGCCCACTAACTTTCCCCTGTCATCCATTTCCCAAGTGCTTTCTTTTATATCACTTCTTGTACCAAAGTCATTATTAAAAGAATGCTGCAGGATATTTCCACCCACCACAGATATTTCTATTGCCCTTTGGGTCACTTGCAATTCTCATTCTTTGGAAAATTATAGAATTCCATGATTTGCAGCAGTATAGCATCCCTAGGAGAATAATAGTGTTTCTAAGATGGCTTTTTGTTGCCAGAGAATATGTTGCGGTTGTTGAAAGCACTATGTAACCCAGCCCATTCTTTGCCTCCTTTTCCATTCTGTATCTTTCTGTAATCTCTGCCTGAAATAAAGCATGGAGGTAGCATAACCTTAACATTAGACCTTTTTTAATGCTTAGGTTATAAAGCTACAATGTCCCAGAAGCATTCAAGATTATACCTTTCTTAGTATCTAAAGAATATTTACCAAACATTCCAGTTACATTTCATTTAGCAATCTGCAGATTATCTTTTGTACTCATTATTTTACACTGTCCACTAAAATTTTACTCAAATACTTGGTTGTATCTTTGTGGTGACTGAGTTCTAGAAGGACACGGCAATAAAGCTTAACCTTTGATGTCTTATTTCTACAGAACTAGTGAGGGATTTGGAATCAGAGGATCTGACTACAAATTCCTTCCACTGACTATATGTGTAACTTTGGATATGCCATTTAACTTCTCTGGACCTCAGTTTTCTCACATTTAAAATAAGGATATTAGACTAGATCTAAAAGACAACTTCAAATCTACATCTGGAATACAAGAAGAATGATTGTGTGCTTTGCAGTAGTACATGAGGAAGAGTGGAATATGTAAATGGTAGGAGTAAGAGAAGCCTTGATTTTGGCAAATGATGAGGAGTTGAGGAAGGGTGGGCTGAAGGACTTATAAATAGAAGTGAATGTAGAATGATGATTGTTTATATATCATGAAAATGAAGTACATCATTTGCAATATAATGAAATGGAGAGACTGTCCAATGAGGGTACAGTCTTGGAACTAAGCACAGAGGACTTATGTAAAGTTTTAGAGAAGCTGTGTCTGAAAATTGATGATGAGATAAAATGGTAAGGCATTGTTCTTCACTTCATAGCATACACATGGATTCTGCCACTGTTTGTAATGCAATTGTTAAGTGATGAAGAAAATCTTTAGAGTGACTGCTGAGTCAGAAATAAATATGCTCACAAAACGCATTAATTAGTTAAGCTGATCTCTCTCTCTTTCTTGGTGGTAATTGAGCGGATGCATCCTATAAGTCTCTGGGTGGGGAAAGAGACCTTGGGCTCTCCTCACCTAAGATTCCATGTAGCCCAGGAACTCATATCCCTACTGATCTCTGATCTCTGAGTTTTATCCACTTTAGGTCTATTTTCTTACTGTTCTTAGGTGGAGTATTGGAGACAAGCTGACTTTGTGGACTTTGAAAGGTTGAAAGAGATAGCAATTTTCTAGCAACTATAGTTAATATATCCCTTAGGAGCAGCCTGCAGGATCCAGTACAGCAATGAATTGTTCCAGCAGTTGAAACACGGTGTCCAAGAGCATGACTCTATCCATGAGTGATGTTGCATTTGGAAACAAAATTAGTGGCACAAATGCTTTGTAGAAAACATTTGAAGTTTGAGTCCATTCTGCCCCAGTGACTAAGATTGTAAAGGAAAGAATGGGCCCCTGGTTTGCTGGTAAACTTTTGCAATTTTGTTCTTGCAGTATCTTCTTAGTAAATATCCATTTATAAAAGCTAATTTATATCATCTGATTGCATCCTATTTGATCCTATCTATCTGACTAGAATCAATGATATTAAGGAGATGTTAATTGGCAATGATCATTTGATACACTCAGGAATACATGTTGGAACTAGAGCTCAAGCCAGAATATGAAAGGAAATGATGGAGTATGGGATCTGCCCCCACCCCCCAACTTTAAACCAGTCCCTGAACCCAGGTCTTCCTGGTGTTCTCCTGAGACATTGGGTTCATCCCAGTATAATCCTTACAACTATCCTTTCATTGTGACCTTCTGCCCAACCCTTCCTTCATTCTCTGTTATCTCCAGACCATCCCAGGCTATTTGTCACCCCTTAATCCCATCCAAATCTTCCCACAATCTTTTTCTCTATAAAAATATTCATTTTATCCTCATCATATGTGTGCAGACTGACTAGGAGTCTGATCCCTTTGTTTTGTTGTCACAAATAAAGCTTGCTATTTGGACTGGAAGGTTTGAGTGATTGAATTCTTGTGCCCTATACCCTTGCAGTTCAGAGTTCCCAGCATCCCTAGATCTCAACAGAAATAAGCATTTGTATATTGTGTATTATGTGCCAGACACTGGCTTAACTTTTAGAAATAATACCTCATTTGATCCTGACAACCACCCTGTAAGGTAAGTGCTATCATTTTATAATTGAGAAAACTGAGATAAATAGAGGTAAAAGAATTGCCCAGGGTTTTTCAGTTTATAAGTGTTTTAGGCTGAATTTGAATTCAGGTCTTTCTGGTTCTAGGCCTAGCTTATTATTCTCTATGCCACCTACTCCTTTTCAATAGCTTTGGAAGAAGCCTGCTGCTCCGGAAAGTTTTCCTGAGAGTGGAGATATAGTAGCTACCCTCTGGGAACTCAGTTTACCATTATGAATGGGAGTTGGGATTAGACCTCCCTCACCCCTGATTTATATTGATTACGTGTTGGATCTCAAAATAGACAAGAGCCAGACCACATATTCATGGGTTCCTGGTGAATGTGTGTGAGAGAGCCTAAGGCTTCCTGCCTACTAAGAAATTTACAGATACTTTCCCTCAATGGCCACCAGAAAAGAAAGAGCTAATTGACCATTTGATGTCTTTTATATCTTCATTCAGTTGTAAAACAGCAGTCAATTGAAAAACTTTTCTTCACAATTAATTAAATGAATTAGAACTAGTCAAAGAATACTTGTGTCTTCTTTGAAGTGGAGAGCCTGAATTCTCCTTTGTACTTCATAGATTTCCAAAGCAATTTCCCAAATCTCCTTGTGGGTCCCTGTTCTTGGTTCCAGGACTGTGCCTTATTGGCAAGTCCCTCATTACAAAAATAAAAAGAAAACAAAATTTTTTTACCCAGACTGTTTGGATATTAATAGTGAAAATGCCAGAGAATTTTGCAAACTTAGGTAATTCTGGATTTAAAAAAACGAGCAAGAGTAACTGATGAAATTTGAAGCTTCTTAAGAACTGTCTTTTGGAAAGTACTTTATAGTTTGTAAAGTTTTTTATGACCTCATTTAATTCTCACAACAAGTCTGTGAAGTATATATAATTTAAGTGATCTGGACTTGGGAATTCAGTGTAAGGATTTACTTGCTGAGAAAAATGCCAATGCAAATCAGAGCTGCTCTGTAACATGGAGACTGTGTCTTAAAATGTTTCTTACACTACTGAGAGGTTAAATGGCCAGTATTTGACAGAACCTAAATAGAAACCTATGACTTTCTGACTCAAGATCAGCTCTTGATCCATTAAACAACATTAACTCTCAAGGTAGATAGTCAACACATTATTATACCTATTTTACATGTGAAAAACTGAGTTTCAGATAAAATGACTTACCCATTTTTAAACAGCCAAGAAGTGTCACAGACAAGATATGAAACTTTGTCTTTTCTGATTCCAAATCCTAATCTCTACTACAATAAAGCATGGAAACATTCAAAGAAATGATATCATAACACCTTCAATTTCCTAAGGATGTCAACATAGTAATGTTTCTCCTAATCAGTTTAATCAGGAATCTATTAGAGATGACATCTGAAAAAAATTTTTTAAAGAGTTAATGCCTCATCCTGGCTTAATTATCCACCTCAACTTTGATATATATATATTATTGACTTTAGCATTTTCAAATGTTAAAAATAATAAAAAAAATAATTCTGCCTTTTTATTATTTTAGAAGCCATCAAAATGCACTAAGATGAAAGAAAATCCCATAAGAATGTATTAAAGACCTATTTTTGAGTTCACATTTCATTTGAATTTTGTTCCTATCTAAATGGAAATGTATTTATTTTCCCTTGTTTAATTTCCATTTTATATTGATTTTCCTATTAGTTCTGTTTCTGCATATAATTAACATTTTGCATTTCTTAATTTCTTTCCTGAATTTAAGTCATTTAGTCTTATTAGCACTTCAAAAATCAAACCAAGAACTCTGAGCTGATTGCTTAATTGCATGAGTAGTTAATTTGCTATTACAGAAAAACTCATACATAGTAAGGATCTTTAACCTTTTAAATTTTCATGTGGAGATTAGGTTAAGAAAGTCAAATTTTTTTACATGAATTTTTTTCTTTATATTCCTATGAAATGAATAAAAGAATGTTAAATGATTTATTTTTGCTCTTGTTTTATTAGCGCTATATGCTGCTAATAAGCAGCAAATCTCTTATGGCTCTTTTACCCAAGGCATTCTAAAATCATGGCTATTTATCGAAGTGCAAATCTGACAATGAAATCTTCTAGATGTAGTCTGATTCCAAGGCAAGTATCCTGATTTTATCTTTTCTCTGACAAGACAATGACAGTTTGAGAGGGAGGTGAAAAGGATCAGATCTGCAATTTTATTGGTATAAGAAGCTCCCTATGAGGACATTTCCTTGGCAAAGACCTAAGGAAAATCTTTGTTGCATATATATATACGTATGTATATATGTATATCTTTATAAATACTTTCACTTTAAAACTGTCAGCTCTGGCTTCTGGAGCATAGTTTTAGATTCTTGGGTATAGGAATATACATAACTTGGGCTTTATCATCTGAAATAAATTTTAATGTTTCAAATTAGTGGGTGAAAAACACTGACAATCCCATTTCTGTCTTTAAATAGTTGCACATTTTCCAACAGCGTCAGAAAACTGCCCTTACATAGTCAATATTTTATGGCAATGTGTCATAGGACATAAAGTTCTAGGTTTAGAGCTGGATGAAACCTTAGAGGTCATTTAATCTGATCTGAATATTTTGTGGAGGTTAAGTTAATGTCATACAGGTCATAAGTAGTAGTAAGTAGAGTAGTAAGTAGTACAACTGGTGTTTAAATTTTGGCACTTTAACCCCACATTCATCACTGTATCCATTATATCATAAAAACTTCTTTTTCCCTTGTGAGTGTCAGAGGTTTAATTTTTGTAATTTTTCCAGTTTTTCTTCTGGGCTTGTCCTGTTGAGATTTAAAGGTGTTGGGACCCGGAAATAGCAGCACACTGATCCTGCCCGAATGAATTCGACCCAAGTGTTCTTTCAGCCAAAGAAAAACAAAGTTCATTGAAAATCCACCATATTGGCCATACTCTTAAGAAATCTCACCATTGGTTAGATTCTTAAGGAGTCCGCATATTTATGAGCTTGTATTGTCAAGTGGTCCAGATTGAATCTGAGCACCTTAATAGAGGCCAAGATGGATCTTATGTAGAGAAAGATTGTGGGAGGGATCAAAGGGTTGGCCAAGTAGTCTGGGGTGATTACTGCAGGGGTTTAGGGAGAGTCTTGATGGGAGTGGTCCATAGTCTGGGGTGACTAGAAGTCAGAAATCAGAAATCTGGAGAATGGAGTTTTGATAGGATCAAGAGTTGGAAGTAGGTGGAGGTAATCTGGAGGTAATAGACAATGAAGGTCCTGGCTAGGTTAAGCATAACAAAGAAGAGAGCATAGTGACAATGAAAGGCTTATTGCCTCAGGTGAACACCAAGTTAAGTGGGAAGATTCAAAGAGAGTTCAAGATTGGATTTTCCAGGACTCATAGACAAATGGGGCCCAAATTCCTTTGGGGTACTGGGCAAAAGTCTCAGCTTGGGACAGTACCTATCAGTCCCAGACTTTTTGAATCTACTCCTGGCTGCCCACCCAAACCTGGTACACCTGTCTTGTACATTCCTATCATTTTTGTCCTTTGGTTTCATGTTGTCTGCACCATTTTTGCCACCAGCTCCTACTTGGTAGCATAATTTCTGCTTTTCAGCA
Source organism: Bettongia penicillata ogilbyi (assembly GCA_023548195.1). Classification (NCBI taxonomy): domain Eukaryota; kingdom Metazoa; phylum Chordata; class Mammalia; order Diprotodontia; family Potoroidae; genus Bettongia; species Bettongia penicillata. The sequence continues at coordinate 1,285,586 of JAJHZJ010000052.1, read as the reverse complement.
GACAACCAGTTCAGGCAATTGATTCATCAGATTTGTGAAGTTCTCATAAAACTAACTGTTATCTTCTCTTCTTTTAATAGAAATCATTTATTTTGAAATCAATATTCTCTCCAGTTTACCCCTCTTCCCCACTCCCATCCCTGCTAAGAAAGCAACCAAAACAAAATACTGCATTGTCTATGTTCAGAAAAAAATAATACCTCAGTCCATACTCGGAGGCAATTCAATTATCTATCTGGAGGTGAGTAGAAGGGTCAATCATCAATCCAAATGAAGTGTGGCTGATCACTGTGTTGATCAGTTCCCAAATTTTTTAAAAATATATTTATATTTACAGTAGTATTGTCCAAATTCTTCTGGGTTTGCTCACTTTACTTTGAAATGGCTCATACAAATCTTCTCAGATTTCTCTGAAACCATCTCCTTCATAATTTCTTACAGCAAAGTAGAATACCATCATGTTTGTTTACTATAGATTGTTCCACCATTCAACAATAGATATCATTCTCAGTTTCCAGTTCTTTGACAACAGATAGAAGGCTGATATGAGTATTTCCCCTCTCTCTTTGAAATAGAGTAATCTAGTAGTAGTAGCAGTATCATAAGTGCAAAGATTTGCAGAGTATAATGGCAGAGAAGAGGTATTTTCATCAAAAGCATTTGCCCATGCCCTGGAAGATTTTCTATTTAAAGTCCAAATAGAAAAGGGATTTGTTAGAAATGGTGAGTTCTTCCCCATGTTCCTGTTAGTGAATGGCAGTTTGTTGATTGCAAAAAGAACCAAAATACCATGAAACTTCCTTAGCAAAACCTGTAATGACTCAAGAGAGTTTGGTCTAATCATCCACAGTGGAAAAAATTAGCGAACAAAAACTCCTTATGACATCCAGGCTATATGTGAGAAACTTGGCTGTGAGGATCACAGGACTTCCCAGGCAGGGTTAGGGAGCTAGCCTAGAACAGGCTGTCAGCTGCTTCCCTGACAGCAGACCTTGGGGAAAACCCATATGAGATGCCCTTTGGCATGTCCCTGGGGGGGAATCACAGGACTTCCCAAGCAGGGTCAGGAAGTTAACCTGGGAGGAGTTGCCTCTGTCCATTGTTTTCCAGGTAGCTTGACTTCCGAGGGTCCAGGTATGATACCCCTTAGTACAATAAGAACCTTCTCACTGAAAGAACTCAGAGACAGAGTGAGCAGAAAAAGGAATTCATTACTTTTTGCAGAAGCAAGCGGATGATGTGCTCAGTAGGAACACTCACATTGTTACAGAGGCAGGAGTGAGGTTGCCCAGTTCTGTCTCTTCTGCTATAGTTAGGGTGAGTCAAATTCCTCAAATGTTTTACATTCTTTTCCCTACATCCTCTTCGGTATGTGGATTATGTAGATTTATGTAGATCATGTAGGTGTGGTTATGAAGATACTTGCACTCCTCAGGTTTGAACTGGTTTTTCAAGTTTAACCTTTCTAGTTCTTCTGACCCCTGATGGTCATTGCCTTGGTAAGAAAAAGTAAACTTCCCCAGGAATCCTGATCATTTTCTAATAACTTTTGTAAAAGAAAAACAAGCACCATAATATCTCTTCTTACAGACACACAATTGGATAAGCAGTACTTTGAGTTAGTCCTTCAGTAAATATATACTGGGTGTTCATTTAATTCAATTCAGTTAAACAAGAACTTATTAAGGGCTTAAAGTGTGTGAGGCACTGTGCTTAGAAAATGATATAAAGACAAATTACAAAACCAAACCAATTCCTACCCTCAAAAAGCTTACATTTTACTAGGAGTGAGATTCTGAACATGAAATGCTCATTCAAGTGAGTCTGTCTCTCTTGACTTCCCCTCTTTCAGCCTAATCTCCCTTTTGGAGGGCTGGAGAATGGAGTTTCAAAGTTCTCCTAATGATATCTTCTTTTTTTTTTTTCATTGCTATTCAGTTATTTCATTCATGTCTGACTCTTTGTGACCCCATTTTGGGTTTTATTGGCAAAGATATTGGGGGTGGTTTATTATTTCTTCCTCTAACTTATTTTACAATTGAATAAACTGAAGCAAATAGGGTTAATTGATTTAAGTCATTCAGCTAGTAAGTGTCTGAGGAAGGATTTGAACTCAGGTCTTCATGATTCCAGGCCAGACCCTCTATTCACTGTACAATCTTGGTACTGTTTTTCTTTGTAGAAGATAGAAACTGGAGTCTCAGACCAATCCGCATTGCTTGTAAATTCACCATTATCTGCTAAATCCAGCCATAATTGACTCTAACTCCTTTAGTCTCTTCTCTCCTCCACTTGGTCTGTCTATAGCATAGAGTACCAAATTCCTAATGTTCTTTTTAGAGGCCAGAAACTGGATTTTTAGGTCACTGCTCTGCCTGATTTCAGCTCCCTGGAACAAGAGACCTCTGAGCTGGGCACCCTCTGGCATCCTGATCACCTCCTCCTGCCTCTTTCTGTGTGTTGCCTTCTCTTTTATATTGTAAGCTCATCAATTCTCTTTATCAGTTCTGTCTCCAATGCTTAACATAGTCCCTGGCATACTCTAGGTGCTTAATAAATATGTACATGTCTATTGGATTGGGTATAAGTAAATGTAAAATAATCTGAGGAGGGATGTAGGGGTTCCAGGTAGACTTCCTATAGAAAGTGTTACCAAGAATAAGCCTTGCAGGGTTCTAAGCATTCCGAGATATAGAGGAAAGATTGAACCTCGGGGATATCAGATAGCCTGTGTAAAAATAAAAGCATAGAAGCAGACAATGGAACAGCCAATTCAGAGAAAAACATGTAGGCAAATTTTGTTGAAATTTGCCTGAAGGGAAGCAATATAAGATGTCTGGAAAGGTAGATTGCAGAAAGAGTATGAAGGGCTTTAAAGGTTAACTTGAGGGCTATCTATCTCTCTATCACCTCTCTCTCTCTCTCTGTAAGGCGTCACTAAAATTTCTTGAGAATAATGACATTGTCATGTCTGACCTTTAGGAAGATTGGTTTGAGACAAGTTATGAATCACAGATAATAAAGTGTTGAAAACCACATTTCCAGAATCTATGATAAAGGATCATGGGATTATTGATTTAGGTCTAGAGAGGACTGCAGAGGTCATTGAATTCCCCTTCCCATTTCACTGATAAGTAAATTAAGGCCCTGAGAAACTAACTTTGAAGATGGATAATGAGTCTGGCTCATAGAATTGAATCAGAGGAATGGGACAAATAGGATTACACTGCAGGAATTTTTGCATTACATTCAATGATCCCAACTTCTCTCTTACACATAAAAATCGACATTGAATTAGCACCAGTATTCTGATCTTTTGTGATTGCGTGATGTGGATAGTGTGGATAGTGCAATCTCTCAAAAACAGTAATTGTGCATGACCCAGAGTAACTGAAAAACATTATAACGGTAGTCATAAATTGGTCCTGAGCTTATTATTAACACTGATTTGCTTTTTTTTCTTTTTTTTGCAAGACAATGAACATGTCACTCAGTTAGTAGGTGTCAAGTATCAGAGTCTGGATTTGAACTCAGGTCCTCCCGACTCTATGGCCAGTGCTCTATCCACTGCACCATATAGCTATTCCCATTGATTTGCTTTAAGAAATAATGAAGAAAAATCATTAAAAAAAGTATGAGAAGAAAAGGAGGTGGGTGAGTCATCTGGTCAGAGTTAAGAGACAACAGATAAGACAGATGGCGAGCTATTCTGGTACCCATCTAATGTTGCAAAAACTAGATGAAAGTTTCCTACTTATCTGGAAGATATTCTATGAAGGGTTTGTGGGAGCACATGGATAAGAAGGGTACAGGATTAGGCATGGGGGGATTACAATCTGCACCACTGGAAAGACTCCTGACTTCAGTGAAATAATGGATCCACTGAAGTCTTGAAGCACTAAACATGATTACTTTTTTCCCCCTGCAGTGAAAGCATCTATCAGCAATAGTGGAGCACCCACAAACTGCACTCTGCCCTGCCTTCCTGTGGTGGGATGCTTGATATCCACTTGACCACTAAGATAGAGCCTGCAAATGTGATTCTTCTATAATGACCGAGGAAATCCTAGTGGCCTTTGGTAATTCTACAGTACCACACTCAAACCACAGATAAGTAATTCAGCAAGTGAATGAAATTGTTTTACACAGCTCCTGTAAAACAAAGGCAAAACAAAAATAGAAGAAGTATAGAAGTTTTATGCTTCATTTATTCTGAGATCATTCTTCTTGCTTCTGGTAGTCATGTGTTGTTCTAACATTTAAATCATGTTACATAATAATTAAACCTAATAAAATAATGTGCTGAATTCATCCAAGGATGAATTTATCTAATAAGCCTCTTCACATACTCATGATGAGAAAGCACAGATTTTGAGATCTTCCTGATTAATCTCAGGAAAGGAAACAAAGCAAAATAAGTCAAAAATTAGAGTTGTATTTGTGAGTCTCTGGAAAAATTACTTAGGAAGAATTACCTATTAGACTAAATTAAAACATCTATTAAAATGAAAGATCACTCCTCTTTGACTCATTTTGACTTTTGTTTATTTAATATTATATTGTGATTCCTCTCTCAGACCCAGTACATAGGATCATAATTTGAGAGAATGAACCGCTCTTAGAGGTCAACTAATTTTTTATACACACACAGTTATATAAATATGAACATATATATATGTATATATATGACAAAGGTTACATGACTCACTTATATTCACATAGAAACAGGATTTGAATGCATGGCCACTGTCTCCAAGTAATCTGTGATATTACACTACTTGTCCTTCCTATACCTACTGAATTTTAAGACATTCCAATTTTTCTTAAACTGTCAAATAGTACATAGGATATATACGTCATAAATAAAATTGAAACAGTATCTGAAGAAATGGCACAAAATCATAGATTTAAAGTGGCAAGGGAACTTAAAAAACATTTAATTCAATTCCTCTTATTTTACATATGAGGAAATTTGGTCTGAGAGAGGTTGCAATTAGCAAAAAATTCCATCGGTATTAAATAGTAGAGTAAGAATTCAGATTAAGGACCTCTGCCTCCAAATTCAGTTCTCTCTCCATTTTATTAGGCTGCACCTGACTTCTACTTCCTCAATTCCCACCCAGTACTGGCATTGTTTTACAGCTTTTAGGACATAAAATAGACAATGGTCTAGAAAATCATTTATTAAATCTTTAGAATACACTGTAAGAAAGAGATCATCCATGCCAAAATCTCAGTTTATTGGGGGAAAGTCATAAGGGATCTTAGTTGTCAGAATTGGAGCATTAGGAAACCAAGAGTTTTATATGTAGGATAATTACAGCATACTTCTTCTATCCAATAAAGAAAGATTGAATGGGAAACCATGATTTCAAAGGATCATAGTATGATAGGGTCATAGATTTAGAATCAGAAGAAACTGCAGAGGGCAAAATGAGCCCAACTCTGGCATTTTTCAGATGAGGAAATTGAAGCTCAGAAAGGTTAAACTACTAGCTCAGGGTCACACAACATCATGATAGCCAATGTTGCATTTTGTGTCTTCATGTCCCCAGAGTCTAGTACATAGAAGGTGATTAATAAATACACATTGATTAGATACATTGTAAGATAAAAGGAATGAGTAAATAATCAGATCAGATAAGACATCAATTCAAAAATTTAAAACAATGTTACTAAAATGTCAACCTATGTCCACAATTATTAAAAAAAAAATTTGAGTAGACACTGTGCCTTTAAGCATTAGCTAATGATTATATAAAGCCAACCTAATTAGCAAGACTTAAAAATACTAATTTTTGTTAGCTCAAATTGTATCACTTATTTTAAAAAAGTCTTTCTCATAGACACACTTAAAAAAAAAAAACAAACGCTAGAAACAGAATTTTCTAACATGCTTACAAATATTCCAAATACTAAATTTCAGTGAGCATTGAACTCATTTGTTAAAAAAAAAAAATAACCTCTTTAGTTTGGAAGAACTGATTGACAACAAGAATGATGGGTATTTACTACCCAAGTTTCAATAAAAACTTTTGCATAATTAGTGGATGGGGTTGAGCTGTAAGTACCATGATTTATTAAGTCTGTCATGTGCTTTGTATGTTCATGTCTTTGTGAGGTATCTTTTACAACTATCTTAAAAACAAGTATTGAAATATACAGAGCCTAGAACCAGATCTTCAAAATTATTATCTCACCTCATTTAAGAAAATAAAGCATATTCAATCACATTGATTATGAATCATAATTTTGTGAAAACATTTTATGCTTTTAATGCACAAATATTTTAAAATCCTCAATTTTATTGACATCTTATTTTTTGCCCATTTTGTATACTTTATAGTAGAGAAAATATATTATTAAGTAATACATTATATATAATTTATATATAAACAAATGTTCCTATATTGGAGTTGTATGCTCCAAATCTTATTTTAATAATACAGAGACAAAATTAAGCACAACTTGGGGATCATTTACTTACCTTATTATACCTTCAAACGTCTTTTTCCGGATCTGCTCATATGATCTTTAAAAATACTTTCATATCAACTGAAGACCACTTAAAATTCACACATCTGTGAACTTCATTGAGTCTATGCATTTTTCAGAAACTTGTCACTTAAACATTTTCTCAAGGAAATGTGAAATGAATGGACAATTACAGTCGCTGACTGTTGCTGTCAGCCACCAATCAGATGTTCTAAGTTTCCCAACTATATTATCATTATGTAGTGTCGACTTGAAAGTTTGGTTAAAAGAGGGAAACAGACTAGGTGATATGTAAATTCATATTGTTTATTCCTTTAAAGCTAGCTGATGCTAGCAAACTTGTTCATACAAGGAGCCAAAATGTAAGTTTTCACTGTTTGATACAATAATGACCAGCCTTAAATATATTTCAAAAGAAATCCCCACACAGCATGCCTGCTTCACTCAAATTTATCATCTCTGTATATGCTTAATCACATAATGAGAAAGGAATTTTCTTAATTGAATAGAGGGTGATAAATACAATAAGATGAGAGTTGACAAAATATCAGTTGAAATCACAACCCAAGATATCTGTATTTTCTTTACCATTAACATGTCATAACATAGTATGGGTCCATAAAATATTAAGATAAGAAAAAGTTCCATTACTCAAGGTAGTGTCTAAGGTTAAGGGTCTCATCCTTAACCAGAGGGAAAATGCTTTAAGTCAGCCCCATCTGGCCTTGTTGACATAGGAAGAGGTATTCTCTGAGTTTACTTCAGAGAACAAAGAAGATCTTAGGTCCAGGCTCTTCTTCTGGTTGATTGAATCAGGCTCTGGATCTTATTAAAGATCAGAAATGATATTAAATGATTATCACTAGCAATCTTAAAATGGTGAGAAAAGCTTAAAGGACCAGTAACAATTCAGGAAATCAAAAGTAAATATACTCAATCATTAAAATTATTTTTGAAGAAACAGAAGAGGATGATGGAGCAAGGTAAGTATCACATTGGTTTTGATACATGTCAAGATAAATGATCCCAGTTTTTCTCATGTTATTATGGAAAAACTCACTAAAGTGATCCAGAACAACCTGAACTTGTTCTAAAGGGTAAAAAGCAAATCTCACACTGACAAGAGGGCACACTTTAAACTTATATATAGAATTCCAACGTCTTGATGGATGCCTAGGGACTCAATGGAATTGTGAATCATTTACAGGACATAGATAATTAAATATCCCAGGAAGCTTGGTTTTAGGATAAATTATATTCTATTCACACCTGGAATGTACATGCATCTATATCAATATTTGTATCTATGTATGGATATGCATATATGTATGTATAGATATATACATACATATGTATGTGTATATATATATATATATATATATATATATATACATACAGAGAGAGACAGAGAGACAGAGAGAGAGGACTAGGTGGAAGCAGCACAAAGAATTACAGACATTGATTAATCTATTCACTGCTACTGTCATGGATGACATTACTATTTTCTCCCATTTGCATTAGATAAGCATGAGTAGGGACCCCTAAACACAAAATATTTAATATGCATTAAGCTTTATTACACTGGCCAAAATTGGATATTTGGTTGGGTGTGGTATGGAAGGGAGAGGGGTGCCCCTAGAACAACAGTTGCAATCTAGCAGCTATAAAAGGACTTTTAATTCTTTAGAGAGAAGCATCCTCTCCTCTAGGTGAGGTGATTTAATCAGAGAAAATAAGGGATAGATAATAGATGTGTTAATGTATATTTAAAAAGTGAAAAGACAAATCTATATCAAGTTGTTCCTTTAAAAAGTGTAAAGGAGTTCTCTTTGAGGGCATTAGAGGAACAACCTCCCACAGATTATCTCTGCCAAGGCAAGAAAGCAACTTTGAGAAGTATGGTATTTTAAAATGATAGGAGAAATTAATCACTTCTCTTTGGATTATGTTGATATGATAAAAATGACAATACTACCTAAGTTAGTTTATGTACACATTATCATACCACTAATAAAATTATTCTGGGTAAGCAGAAGATCAAGAATCTCAAGGAGGATAATGAACAAATGTGGGAAGGAAAGGGACGTACTTAGTTGCCTGGCTTTTCTTTCCTTTTCTGCTAGTTTTCCTTTGTTATCTGCTGTGCAGTTTCTACTTTTTTCCTCCATTCCTGTCCCCCTAAAGAAAGCTACAATTAAGTGGGGATATATACATAAACTTGGATATCTTTACACATGCACACATATATACATACATTCATGTATGTAAAACTGTCCTATGCTTATTTTCTCCTATCATCTGTTTCTTTTGAGGGAGATTGCATCTTCCTTCATATGTCCAGGTCTTTCAGTGTGTTTCTAAATCAGCCCACTCGGCATTTCTTATGCCACAGAAATATTTCTTTCTGGATTCAAACAGAATCTTCCTTTATAGAATCTTTTAGGTTAATTTGGGTATTTATAATAGAATGCCTTGGTTGCTCAAGTTTATTCTTAAAAACAATACTTCTGTTAACTGTGTAGAATGTTTTCTTGGTTCTACATGTTTCATTCTTTACTGTTTCATGAAGGGCTCTCCAGGCTTTTCTAAAATCATTAACCTCATCACTATTAACCTCATCAATATTCCATCATGAGTATATATCACAATTTGTTTAATCCCTAACTGACAGGCATCCCCAAAATTTTCTGTTCTTTACCACTATGAAGTTAGCTGATATAAATATTCTAGAATATGGGAGGAGCCAAGGTGGCGGAGTAGAAAGACTCACGTATGCTAGCTCTGAACCGACAGCCCATATACTTTCTGTAAAAAGAACTCCCCACAAATTCTGGATCAGTACAAGCCACACAGAAACACAGTGGAAGAGATTTCTGTTCCAGAGAGCCCTGGAGAGCCGTCCCCAGGGGTCCGTCATGCTGTGGACAGCGGAGCCCACCCCTGCACTACCCTGGCTGCCTGGCCCCAGAGGAGCAGATCAGAGCAGACTTCAGGGACAGAATCTCCAGCAGCCAAGAAGGTCCCTCCACCCACAGGTGCTCCAGGTCAGTGAGAGAGACTTCTGGGCTGGCCGAGAGGGGAGCGGGGTGTCTCTGTGACTCGGGTCCCCTCGGGAGGCAGTGGCAGAGGCAGCAGCGGCCCAGGACTCCAGGAGCTGCAGGCAGGAGCTCAGGGCCATTACCAAAGGTCGCTGCATAAACCCGCTGAGGGAACTGAGCCTGGGAGGTGGCCCTGCCCCCACCCAAGCACCAGAACTTAAGCTCACATTGAATAGCAGCCGCTCCTGCCACGGATAGCCCCGAGACTGGGAAGCAGCATTTGAACCTCAGACCCCAAGCACTAGCTGGGCAGATCTAGGCAGGGGTGGAGAGGAATCTCAGAAGTCAAGTAACTGGCTGGGAAAATGCCCAGAAAAAGGAAGCAAAATAAGACCATAGAGAGCTACTTTTTTGGGGAAGAGATGTTCCTTCCCCCTTTCATTTCTGATGAAGAAGTACAATGCTTGCCATCAGGGAAAGACGTGGAGGTTGGGGCCTTGATATCCCAGACATCTGAGGTGGATGTCCGGTGGGCTCAGGCCATGGAAGAGCTCAAAAAGGATTTTGAAAATCAAGTTAGACAGGTGGAGGAAAAACTGGGAAGACAAATGAGAGAGATGCAAGAAAAGCATGAAAAATGGGTCAATACCTTGGTAAAGGAGACCCCAAAAAATGCTGAAGAAAATGACACCTTGAAAAATAGGCTAATTCAATTGGCAAAAGAGATTCAAAAAGCCAGTGAGGAGAAGAATGCTTTCAAAAGCAGAATTAGCCAAATGGAAAAAGAGATTCAAAAGCTCACTGAAGAAAATAGTTCTCTCAAAATTAGAATGGCACAGATGGAGGCTAATGACTTTATGAGAAACCAAGAAATCACCAAGCAAAACCAAAAGCATGAAAAAATGGAAGAGAATGTGAAATATCTCAGTGGAAAAACAACTGATCTGGACATCTTTTATATATTATAGATATAATAGATAAATATCTATTTTTTTGTGTTAATCTGGGTGGTTTATATTTTTTGTAAATACTCTTCCATTTCACTTAAGTTGTTGAATTTATTGGCACATAATTGTGCAAAGTCACCAGTTATCATTGCTTCAATTTCATCTCCTTTAGTTTTCACCTCTTTCACTTTTGACAGTATTAATTTGGTTTTCTTCTTCCTCTTTTTTAATCATGTTAACAATGGTTTATTTTATTGATTTTTCATAGTACCAATTCCTAGTTTTATTAATTCAATAGTTTTCTTGCACTCAATTTTGTTAATTTCTCATTTTTTTTAGGTTCTTCAATTTAGTGTTTGATTGGGGATTTTTAATTTGTTCTTTTTCTAGTTTTTTTAAATTGTATTTCCCATTCCTTGCTTACTCTTTCTCTTTTTGATATAAGCACTTGGAGATATCAATTTTCCTCTGATTACTGCTTTTGCTGTATACCATAGGTTCCAATACATCATTTCATTATTTTCATTTTCCTTAATGAAATTGCTGATTGTTTCTATTATTTGTTCTTTAACCCAAACATTGTTTAAAATTATAGCCTACCTTTGTTGAGATGCGGGGCAATATTTTAGGAAAGAATCCAAAAAGGCTAGTACCTACAATTAGTCTCATGACATGTATAATAATGTTGATGTCTTTCAGATGAAGTCTAGTAACTTCTTTTTGCACGGTATGCTCTATTTATTCTGCATTTGTTTTCTTTTTTTGAGCTCCTATATTAGACTATTGGTTATTTTGTTTTATGTTTTGCCTTTCTTTGTATCCCCAGGGCTTAGCCCCGTATCTGCTCCCTTTAGGTTCTCAATCAATGCTAGCTGATTAGCTTAACTTTTGAAATGTCCCCTTTCAACAAATTCTGCATTCAGGTGAATGAAACCACTACCCCTAGGAAAGGTTCTATGATGATTCTAGTACTTTACACATCCAGACACACTCTGAGAGTAACTGGTTTATGTATTATAATTATTTCAATTTATATATAATCTTCAAAAATAGTTTTAGGAAGTAATATTTTATTTATAAGTTAGAAAAAATTATGTTTTTTTTAAGTATCATTTTAACTGCTTTATAATAAAAAGGCTGTACATATTTATACATGTTTTATGTGAGGTTTCCATAATGCTTAGGGCATTAAAAGTTGTAAGACAAGACCTATGCAAATAGATTAGCCTGGACATGTAGCATTAGTTGATATTGATACAATGTTTTAAGGTTTGCAAAGTGCTTTTCCTCCCTTATTTCATTGGAGCTTAACAGCAGTCATTTGAAGACAGTGCTACAGATAGTATTTCTCTCATTCAACACATTTGGAAACTGAACCTTAGAAATAAACCTGGCCATGTCGTACAAATAATATATGACAGAAAATTTGAATTCAGGTGTTTCTGAGTCCAAATCTCTTTCCAGTACTCCATGCTTCTTCTATGTATTGAAACCATATTTAGTACCTCTCAGTCCTATTTTAGGTAATTTTCATTGGCAAATAAAAAATCACAAATTAATTTATACTTATTACCCTGAACAGAGTAATATATACATGTGTATTTATGTATGTACATATCCATATCTACATCTCTCTCTCTCTCTCTCTCTCTATCTATCTACACCCTAAGACAAATACAGGATACATCCCTAAAATGAGAATTCTTTGAAGTGAATGAAAAATACACATAACTGTGCACTAAAAAATATCAGTAATTATGGGCATGCTTTGCTTTAATGCAAGTCAAATGTCAGGAGAAATGGAGGACCTCTGTTTAGACAAATTTGTTGTACTCATTCTCTTTGGAAATTCATATTCTTAAGCAATATTTCCAGCTTTGATCTTTAGAGAAAGAATGGGAAGAAATTGTGAAGGTCTTTTCCTTTAATGATCCATGATACGGCTTACCTTTCATGTTTTAGAACAAGGGGATGCTATGCTATTATGACAAATGCAATGTGGTCAAGGCAGTTGGCTTAAGAACCTTAAATTATGAGAGTACACAATAGTATTTTGTGTCATCTATGCAGCTACTAAAGCAAACAAAATCACCAACTTGTCGTCGTTGGCTTAACATGTAGCCAATTGCTCCCCAAACACCTGTCACTGAGAGGCTGTATCCCTTTTAATTTACTTACTACTTTTTAAAAAAAAAATATGTAGAATATAATCTGTTGTCAATATTTAAAAGCCCAGGCAAGGGATTGTTGAATCATTAGTAGTTCAAATAGTTTGAAATTGCATCTCCTCTCCTCTCAGGAGAACCTCAGCAGACCACTTTGCAGTTCCATTTAACCAAGTCCCCTTGGTGCCCTGAAGAATTTCAAGGCTAAATTAATGCTCCAAGAAGAGCAGCATATAATCAGTCCTTTTAAAACCACTTAACCAGCACAGAATAAATCCTACTTTCCATTATGTTAATGAAGCTACCAGGGGATCAGACATCCAGAATTCACAAAGACACCCTATAATAGTGGTGACTTGTCACTTCGCCATATCCCTGTGTCAGCTCCTTGGATGTGACCCAGCAGCTCTTCCATTAGCTCTCCAAGTAGTATGAGGACATCCCACAGAAATCAGAACTTGCTATTGCCAGCAATCTTCAAGCCTTTATCAATGGTCAAGAACATCCTGATGGTCACATGTGAAATTGGTCATGTTGTTTTGGACATTTGCATTACCTTGAAAGAGCTGTTATTTCTGATTGGTTTTTTTTCTTTTGAAAAAGTAAAACTGCCTACTAGAGGCCTTTGCCTTGTGTCATTGTAGCATGCCTATGACAATGTGTTCTGGGCTGGATTCAGACCAGTCTCCTAGTAGTATAGGTTTGATATTAGATTACAATGAGATACTGATAGGTCATTCAGGAGTTAACAAAAGGTGATTTACTTGGACACAGCAGGAGAAAGATATAAAATAAGGCGAAACATTGAGGATGTCTCAAATCAATTCTTTTGAGTGAAGTTTCCTTGCTGGAGTACCCATTATTATTCACCAATTACACATCAGAGACCATGGGGAGGAGTGGTAGCTCTGGTGGCTGCTTTGTACTCATGAGATGAGCAAGTGAGATCAACAGCCTGAATCTTTAGTCCTCTAAGCAAACCATGACTTAAGACTGCTCTCAAAAATTTTAAGGAAAAATTAGCCAGATTTGCATGGAAGCAGTCAGTAGAATATTGCTCCTACTACCCTCTGGGTTCTAGAAGACCTGGAATAGTAGAGTCCAAACTCCGGTAGGTCCTTCTAAGTTTCATGTATGGGCTCAGAAATGGACTGTATACAAGCTTTTTGAGAATCAGTCAAGCTAATTCAGAGACACTCACAGATGAAAACTGGCCATTAGGAGAGGTTATTTTGTAGTCATAGCAATTAAACAAAGCCACTTACAAAGTTATAATGATATTAAGATCCTTGAGTTTGAAGAGACTTTCATACCAATAAGACACAATTTTGGAAGTTTTTTAAATAGATGAGACAAGTGATCCTTTTTTTGGATCCATTAAGCATTTGTTAAAATCATATTTTTCTACTAGAAAAGGCCACTCATAGAAAGGAAAAAAGAATGAACTTGAAATCAGAAAACCTGGATACTATCTCAACAGACTTGGGAAAGTCCCTCTTAAGACTCACTGTTGGACTCAAGAATTTCTGAAGTTCCTTTCAGAGAGAGATCAATGAATTTGATGTTGTAAGTCATTTGCTATTAATAAGACATTGAACAAGTGACTTCTCTTTTGGGGAACTCAATTTTTTCAATTGTGTCATGATGTGTTTGGTCAAAGTGATTTCTTAGTACCCTTCCAGTTTTAATTTTCTTTGAATTTGCAAAATCCTATAGTACGTTACACCTGTTTGTCAGAGCAGTTGAACTCAAAAAAAAGATCCTTTACCTTTATTTCGAATGTTAACTATGTACTGTGCATAAAATACATAGATATCTATATGTATACACAGATATATCTATAGGTAGATATATATCAATCTACCTATGTATGTTAATAAATATAGATATCTATTAACATATATACATATATGCATTTTTATGTTTACATTTATATACACAATGCATGTACACTTACAAAAAAATTATGGCCACATATGTATGTGTGTCTGTATACATTTATATATACAAATATATTTAAATGTGTATACATATAAATATGTGTCTGCAAGAGTTTTTTTTTAAAAAAACCTATCATATTAAAATATTTATTGATCTCTATGCCTTTATGTCTATATCTATTTCTTCCTCTCTCCCTCCCCCACCTCTGTCTATCTGTCTTATCTATTGAGAGATCTGAAAGTCATAACCAGAGACAAAATAATCCCATGGGAGCTGATAAGGTCACAATTTGAGGAAGTCAGAGATAAAAGAGAAGAAGGCCTAGGACAGTCCTTAGGACGATACCTAAATTTAAAGCATGAGATATGTGATATTGAAGAAAGGCTACATGTCCAACAGAAACTGAGTAAAGAGAAAGTGGGGAATGAGATATGAAAGAGCTTTTAGATGAAGACAAGGGGAGCAAAAGAGATTCTTTGTGAATCACATATTTTCTGAGTAAAGTAGAGGATGAAGTCTTTCATTTGAGACGCCTGGGGAGACTTGAGGAGAGAATTCCTCTGGAATAGCTTCTTTGGAATAGTTGCAATGGGAAATGGCATGAAGTATCCATTAAGAAAGAATTTAAAAATGACCTAGTTATGGTGTAGGCTAAACTGGGATTCAGTAACATCAATTCGTATTAGGCCAAGTGAGCTTAGCTGCATAATATCCTCCCTCTACATGAGCAGAGGTAGAAGAGCAGGAAGTAAAAGTAGAGTAATCTGGTTTGAGGTTTATACATTTAGGCATTTATGTATATGTATACACATATACCTATATGTATGCACACATGTGTGTATACATGTTTTTGAATATACATATGAGTAGGTATATATATATATATATATATTTGTATACAGGCATACTCACATGTATAGGTATATTTTATTTGCATATATCCGCACATATATACACATATACACATGCACACACACATATATGTGTGTATATACACACCCGTTATAACCCTTTTTTGTTTGCTTTTCTTCTCTATCCTGCTGGAGTAACTAGGCCAAGAGAAAACTGAAATTCATTCAAATATCCCCATTTAAGGAAATAGATTCTGAATGATCATAATAAATGAATCCATATGCTTCGCTTCGTGTTTTTCACAGAAGATATGTCAAATAGAAAAATGTTTCATTTTAAATCATGAGATATGATGAAGAGATGTAAAGGAGTCTCTTACAAAAATTCTAAAATGTTTTATAAGCAAATATGAATAAATGAATGGATTGAGGGTTAAAAGAATAAATGTAGGAATGAACAAAGGAATGAATGAATGAGTTTGTTTAACTATTTACTTTGTGCCAAGTTTACTATGCATGGGATACAAAAACAAAGAAATAAACTAAAAAAAAAATCAGAAACAGGACATTCTAGAGGAGTTTATATTTTTCTGGAATAAAACAATTCATAGAGGGCTAGTGACCAGCGAGGGGTATTTTGGTTTGCAAAGTCACAGGAAATGTGAACAGAACAGGAGAGTAGATTGACAAACTGGTTTCCAGGTGCAATGCTAGTATTGATTTGATCATGTTAATTTGATTATGTTCCCATTTCTGGAAAGCAAGGATAAAGGTGGTATGAGACTAGGATAAAGTCAAACAGAGGATACATGGATGAGGACAGACTGAGATCTAGTAAATAAGGTGAAGCTTGATGGAAGCCTCTTAGATATTGTAGGCTCATCCAAAAAATAATAGTGACAATAAAGGATTTTCCTATGAAAAAGGCAGAATATATAATTTTAAAATTATAATTATAAAATTATAAAAAAATAGTCCTGTCTTCTCTCCTGATCTCTAGGATTCATTTTTTAAAAAATGACACAAAAGAACAATACTTTTCAGTTTACTTTAGGGCCAAGTAACATGGGTATCACAAAATATATCCTCTGAGAAAACAGAGTAAGATGAGCAAATGTTCTAGTTCTCATGAGACAGTTTGGAATCTCATTGAGACAACACTGAGTTGCTTATTTATATTTCTGAGGCTAAAGATAGTTTAAAGTAGGGATCTGGGAGGTTCTTCCCTGACAGATATAGTGTGCACACCTGCACTTGATATACAGGGTAGTTTTTGATTGGCATTACTCGTTCCTTATTTTTCTCTTCTGCATCCCCTTTCCATCAATCATTCAGTTTTAAATGTAAATTTTCAACCTTTGGAGAAATGTCTTGGATGTGACATCCATCCTTCCATCTATCTATGTATCTGTCTATCATCTATTATCAAAGATCTAGCTATCACTTTTTTCTGTCAATTTACTCTCTCTCTCTCTCTCTCTCTCTCTCTCTCTCTCTCTCTCTCTCTCTGTTTCTCTTCTCAAAGTAGCCCCCTTCTAGCAGATACTCACTGACTGTGCAATTATAAGTCATTTAGCCTCTCTCCACCTGAGTTTCTTCATCTGTAAAATGGGTTTAATAGAAGCATCACAGCATTACTGTAATGATGAAATTAGAATATATGTACAGCATTTTGTTAACTTTAAAGCTCTATATAAATGCTAGATATTATTATTATCATTGCTGTTGGTTATGTAGATTTAGGAAAATAAGTATCAATGATGAAAGACTAAAGAATAAACCTATCATTAAAACATTATCATAGAGGTAAGACTGATACTTTGTTATGAAGCTCCTTTTAATTTCATAATTTGGGCTTTACAATACAGAATTTACAGTTCAGTTTATTAATTATAATAATGCAATCATTGCAGTCATTCTCTTTCTATCTAATCTCTGGATTTGAAATCAGGGTTGCTCTGTATTTGCATCAGATATCTAGTACTTACTAATTGTGTGACCATGGGCAAGTCACTCACCCTCAGGTGACTTACAGAATACCATAATCTCCAAATAATTAAAGTTCAATGCTACCCAACAGGCAATGAAGATAAAAGATAATATAAGTAGCATAAAGGATGTGTGTGTATGCACTCACACACACATACACACATCATGTGTATGAAAAGAATAATCATGGTGACATACGAAGACCAATAAATAACTTGTAGAAAGCCTGTCATACAATTTTCCATCTAAGTTCAAGAAATTGCAAGGAAGGTATGAAGTATATTGGACAGACTTCATATGGAATATTGACAAGAAAATATAGAAAACAGTCACAAGGAATTAGAAATTATGGATGAATTGAATACTCATATTGATGAGATAACATTAAAGTTTTGAAGTTAATATATAATTCTTGGGATAGTTGTGAATACTAAATGAGATATTGTTTGTAAAACATTTTCAAATTATAAATAAAAATAATAACCATTGATAAAGCACTTTCTATATGCAAGGCACTATGCTAAATACTCTGCAATCAACTATTTCATTTTATCCTTAAAAGTCTTGAGTTGTAGGTGCTATTATTATCATTTTACAGATAAGGAAATTGAGGCAAAGAGGTTTAAAGGCTTTTCCAGGGTCACATAGCTTATTGGAGGATTTGAATTCAGGTCTTCCTAAGTCCAGGCTGGTCTGATATCCCTGTTCCACCTAGCCATATTTTTGCTCCCTACAGATTAATGCTAATGACAGTTCTGAACTAGGATTAAAATCTTGCTGCACATTTGTCAACAGGATCTCCTTACTTCCCATCATTCAGAAGTAGAGTCATTAGGAGACACTTCTCTCAGCACAACTCTAGTGTTAAGGGGGAAGAGGAGTTGTGCTGCTGTTTTCATAGCTGGTCTAGTGTTGCTTCCAAGAGTAGGCACTAGCTATGGATGCTCTTTATGAAGGATTGCATCCTGAAATCCTGATAACACAATTTCATGATGATTTGGAGGTAACTAAAAAGCGCAAAGGGATAGAGCATTGGACAGAGAGTCAGCAAGGCCTGAGTTTAAATACAGCTACAGATACTTACAAGTGTGACTCTAGGAAAATCATTCTTTCAGTCTGTGTTTCTTCATCTCTAAAATGAGGATAATAACAGTGCTTGTCTCCTAAGGTTGTGGTGAGAATAAAATGAGATAATTTCAAAATATTTCACAAACTTTAAGATATTATATAAATGTTGTGGTATTTATTATTATTGTTCCTTAAGCATCTATCATTGTCAGGGAATGGTGTCAAATATTTTAAAAATGTAGTATCCATGACAATTCATAGTGAATTTCTAGTCCCATATATAGCTCATTTCATAACTTATAACTATGCCAGGGCAGCTGGGGCTTTGACCCAACATACTGAATAGAGGGCACCAAATTCAGAGGGTACTCACAGTACTTGTAATACTTTGGCAGTATAGAAACAACAGATCTTATTCATAGTTAGGAAGAATAATAAGTTAAAATAGGAAACTACCAGATGCCAGACTCGGGTGAATCCTTCCTCTTACCTGCTTTGCTATAGCAGTCTCCCTAGCAGTGATTTTACCCCAGTGTTCCAGGACCTTGGTTTCTTATTCCCTATCATTTCCTTTCAGCTAACTTTAAATTTCATGCTCTTAGCCTTGGATTTATTTTATGATAGTTGGCCTGGGCACAAACATTTCTAGCTAGAGCTCTGTATATATGTTTCCTGAGGTTGGCTGCTGATAGAGCTAGAAAATCTGTAATGAGTATTAATGAGATTTAAGTATTGAGTATTGAGTGAGAAGTGAAAGCGTGGATGTAGTAAGGTAGGCAGATGAATTGGACAATCCTAGCTCCAGCCTGAAATACTGTTAGTAAGGAAAAGAAAAATAATCTCAAATTGATACAAATTCCCCCAGAAAGAGGAATAAAACATTTTCCACAGAGCAGTGAGATATTATTAGCTGGGCCACAAAAATGAATGTAGAACTCTCAAACTAAGCCAAATGTTTCCATAGGCATCCTTGGAAATAGGACAGAGGGTGAAGAGATTTTCTAAATAAAACTTAAGAGACTTCTCTAGGAGTGACCTGCATACATTTATCAACACACTCTGTGTGGTCTACCCAAAAAAATAGTCAAAGTCTGTGGATGTAATGTTTAAAGTTCATTCTGGTATACTGGAAATTCATCTAAATTTTAATCAGTAACAACAAAAAAGGAAAGTGCAGAAGTGAGCAAAAATCCTTTCAAAGACAGCTAAGGAATTCACACACAGTTTCTCAAAGAACCGGAATGCCCTCCTGGAAAAAAAAAATGATTGCACTAGAAAATACATAAAAGATTAATAGCTCCCTTTAGTCCTCCCAAATAGGAACAGTAAATAATGACAGTCTTCTGAAATAGAAACCTAAAAATCTTGTGGCCTTTCAGAGATCTCATTAAAGGAAAGAACCAAGCTTTCCAAGCTATCTGGACGTATCTTTGCAATGTGATCAGACAGGATAATTATTCCCCTTGTAAGAGTGAAGATGTTTGATTCCCCTAAACCCCAGTGAACAATTTGTATCAGAGAACTGTTCAATAGCACCATTAATATCTAAGTAGTAGTGTTTGATGTTCATCCATAGTTCATATTCAAGTGGTATCAGCTTCATACCAGAGATTATATCTATGATCCAGGGACTATGACTAAAAACATACAGAAAATAAGTGGGGACTATTTGTGTCTTCCACACAATTTATAAAGGCAGTTATAAAAGCTTGATGTAAGGCAAAACTTCATAATAGCTAGAGTTACCCAGAAATACAATGGACTGCTCTAAGAAATAATAATCATCCCATTGGAAGTCTTCAAAGATAGATTTGAATACTCCTTGTATGCTGTAGAAGAACTTTTTTTTTTAATTCTATTTTTCATTTTTAACACAGTTTATAGCAGATAAAACAATTTAAACTTTTGGTCAGATGGTACTTCTTTTTAAAGCATTTACAATACGGACCACAAAAAATTTTTTTTAAAACGTTAATCAACTGAGACACAAATAAAATTAATGCTGTTAACTTCACAAGGTCTTGACCTAATTGTCTCATAATATTACTAAGAATTAAAGGACCCTAACTTATTGTTGTTGGTCTAAAGTCTTATGCCTAATAGCTTAATTTTAGACTTAACCTCGGATATTCCCCTACCAATAATCTATAATTTAATAGTTCAGGTATTCAGCTTACAAATCTTTTGACTGTAGAAAATTTCCACCAAGAGTAAGGACATTGCAGGGATACAATATCTCCCCAACTTTATGTCAGTTCCAGGCAGGATTAGATTGTTCACTTGCATTCAGTTAGACTTAAAGTCTGCCAGGTGTCAGTGGGGAAACTGAGTCAGGAGAATCCTACCTCAGCCTAGGCTGAACAGCCGCTCTCCCACCCTTCCCATGAGATCATCTTTTGCAATTCATACCAGCATCTCACCAGTTTACTGGCATCATGGATTGGAGGCTCAGACCTCCTTTCTTGCAATCCATACCTGTAATTAGACAGAGAAGAACAGTCACTTAATAGTCCCATAGCATCTAAAAATGGTAAGTTCCAATAAACAGGTTTCAAATATGACTATAATTTCACTTTGGCTAAGGAACATCTTTTGAGGCAAGTCTTTAGTGACTTACATGCCTTTCTATACATGTTCTAGTTCCTGATTAAATAGTAGTCAGAAAATCAAATTTACCATTAAAACCTTAACTTTTCCATCAATGCCAAATTTTACCCAAGGTTACCTTCCTCGAGGAAATTTAGACTAAAATTCTTTTCCCCAAACTAAAGATGTCATTGATTTATTCTCAGTAATTAATTCAGTCAATTGTTTTAATACTAATTGCTTTGACCTCACTTTATAACATGTCCAATTTTCTCCCCATCACTCCCCTTCCCCTGCTTCCTAATACCTAGTATTCTTATTACTCCTTCCCTTCTAACACACACCACCCTTCCCTTATCCCCATCTTCTCTTCTTTCTTGTAGGGCAAGATAAATTTCTACATCCCATTCCTTGTATTTCTTATTTCCCAATTACATGCAACAAAAATTCTCAATAGTCTTTGCTAATACTTTGAATTCCAACTTTGCTCCCTCCCCCCCTCTCCCCAGCCCCACTGAGAAGGCAAGTAATTCAATACAGACTAAGTATGTGTTGTTTTGCAAAAGACTTCCATAATAATCATGTTCTGTAATACTACTTACATTGCCCTCTGTCCTACTCTTTCCCCCCTTATTTTCCCCCCACAATTGACCTTGCCCCTTCTTGAGAGTGTTCATTTCTATTGACTCTCTTCTCCCATCTAACATTCCCCTTCTAACATTCCCCTCACCCCACTTGTCACCTCCTCTCCTACTTTCCTGTGGCATGATATAAATTTTCATCTCAAGTTTAGTGAGCATGTTATTCCCCCCTTCAGCCACATGTGGAGAGAGTAGCTTCATTTTTCCCCTTTCCCCTTCTCCCTTTTCTCCTCCATTGAACAAGATTTTTCTTATCTCTTTTATGAGTTATAGCCTGCCCCATTCCATTTCTCCCTTTCCCTTCTTAGTATTTTACTACATCACCTCTTAATTTTTATTTTATTTTATTTTTGTATGGATATCATCTCTTCTGATTCAACACACCCTGTGTTCTCTATCTATATATGTGTATGGGTGTGTGTATGTACACTCTCTCCAGCTACCCAAAAACTGAGAAAATATTCAATAATTATAAATATTTTTTCTATGTATTAATGTAAACTTATGATTTTTTTCTTTCCTGTTTACCTTTTCATGCTTCTCTTGATTCTTATCTTGGGAAGTCAAATTTTCTATACAGATCTGATCTTTTCCTCATTATGAATGATTGAAAGAACTCTATATCATTGAATGACCATTTATTCCCTTGAAGTATTATACTCAGATTTTCTGGGTAGGTGATTCTTGGTTTCAGTCCCAGTTTCTTTGACCTCTGAAATATCCCATTCCAAGTCCTTCAATCCCTTAATGTTGAAGCTGCCAGATCCTGTGTTATCCAGGTTGTATTTCCACAATACTCAAATTGTTTCTTTCTAGCTGCTTGCAATATTTTCTCCTTGATCTGGGAACTCTGAAATTTGTCCACAATATTCCTAGGAGTTTCTCTGTTTGGGTCTCTTTCAGGAGGTGATCAGTGGATTCTTTCAATAGTTATTTTGCCTGTTAGTTCTAGAATATCAGGGCAGTTTTCCTTGATAATTTCATGGAAGATAATATCTAGGCTCTTTTTTTGATCATGTCTTTCAGGTAGTCCTATAATTTTTAAATTGTTTTCCTGGATCTATTTTCCAGGTCAGTTGTTTTTCCAGTGAGATGTTTCACATTGTCTTCTAATTTTTTTGAATTTTTGGTTTTGTTTACTAAATGCTTGGTTTAAGTCATAGTCATTCATTTCCCTGAACTCAGTTCTCTCTTTAAACGAATTATTTTTTTCAGTGAGCTTTTGAACCTTCTCCTCCATTTGGCTAATTCTGCTTTTTAAAACCGTCTTCTCCTCATTTGATTTTTGGAACTCTTTTTCCAATTGAGTTAGCCTCTTTTTAAAGCTGTTATTTTCCTCAGCATTTTTTTGGTTCTCCTTTAGTAAGCTGCTGACTTATTTTTTAAGATCTTCTATTGCCTGAGACCAGTTTAAATTCTCTTTGGGAGCCTTGGAGGCAAAGGCCTTGACTTCCTCTGACAGTATGCCTTGTTCTTCCTCATCCAAAAGGATGGGGAGGGACAGTTGTTCCCCAAGAAAGTAACCTTCTATGGTCTTATTTTTTTTCCCTTTTCTGGTCATTTTCCCAGACAGTTAGTTACTTGACATCTGAGTTTCCTCTCCACAATCACATGGCCTCCAGTTCCACCAAGCCAGCACTAGGGGCTAAGACTCAGATGAGCTACTCCAGTCCCTCAGGGGATTTAGTCAGGGGCAGTGTGAGATTAAGATTAGCTGCTCAGGTGGGGGTAGGGCCTCCACGCAGGGCTCAGTTCCCTCAGGGGGACAACAAATTCTCAACAAATTCTAGAGCAGCAGAAGCCACAGAACAACAGAATAGAGGAGATTTCTATCCCAGAGTGACCTGAAAGACTGACAGGAAAGGTCTGTTCCACCAGATGGGAGAAGAGCCCAGCCCAGTCTTGGCCAAGCAACACCAAGAGGAGCAGATCTGAGCAAGCTTCAGGGACAGAATCTCCAGAGGCAGCTCAGATCCCTCAACCCACAGGCACCAAAGATCAGTGAGAGGGTCTTTTTGGCAGGCCAAGAAGGGAGCAGGATGGCCCCATAACTTGGGCCTTCTCAGGTGGCAGCAGCAGAGGCAGTAGCTGATAGGCTCCCAAAGCAGACAGTAGCCTGCATCCATTGTTGAAGTTCTCTTTGTAAACCCCCTGAGGGAACTGAGCCCTGCTTGGAGGCCCTGCCCCCACCTGAGCAGCTAATCTTAATCTCACACTGCCCCCTAAATCCCCTGAGGGACTGGAGTAGCTCATCTGAGTCTTCGCCCTTAGTGCTGGCTTGGTGGAACTGGAGGCCAGGTGATTGTGGAGAGGAAACTCAGAAGTCAAGTAACTGTCTGGGAAAATGACCAAAAAAGGGAAAAAAAAATAAGGCCATAGAAGGTTACTTTCTTGGGGAACAGCTGTCTCTTCCCATCCTTTTGGATGAGGAAGAACAAGACATACTGTCAGAGGAAGGAAAGGCCTCTGCTTCCAGGGCCTCCAAAGGCCCTTCTTCTTTACAGGTATTTTATGGACTGTGGGATAAGAGCTAGCATATGTGTGTCTTTCTACTCTGCCATCTTTGCTCTGCCCCCACAACCTCCCTGTACAGGAACTTCTTGTGCAGGTAGGAGTTGGAAAAATAGTATCTGCAGTCCCTTCTTGCTCCATGATTTTCTGATTTGTTTCTATTAAAACCTCAAAAAAAGCTTTAAAAAATAGACATTTTAGAATATGATACATTTCTCTTAACTAAATAAACATTATCTTGATCAATAGATCACTGTAACTCAGAAGATCTTCGATCAACCTGGAAGAGTTCTGGGATAAGGACAACTTGGTAAGAAAAAGAACCAATATTTAACAAGAATAAACTTGAATTTTCATGTTTTAAAAATTATTTTATTTGTTTTCAGTGTTCTACATTCACTTCCATATATTTTAGATTTTTTCCCCCTCCCTCCCCCTCCTTCTCCCTTCCCTCCCCACTCCCTTCCCAAGATGACATACAATCTTATATAGGTTCTACACATACATTGCTATTCAATACACTTTCACCTTAGTCATGTTGAATAGAAGAATTAAAATGAGAGGGAGAAATCATAAAACAAAACAAAACATAATACAAAAGAAAATAGTCTGCTTCATTCTGCCATCCAGTTTCATAGTCCTTTCTCTGGATGTGGAAGGTGTTTTGCCTCAAAAGTCCATTGGGAATATTTTAGATCTTTGCATTGCTATGAGGGGTTAAGTCTACCAGAAAAATTCTTCATACACTGTGGTTGTTGCTGTGTATAAAGTTCTCCTGGTTCTGCTCCTTTCACTTAACATCAGTTCATATAAGTTTTTCTAGGCCTCTCTGATGTCTTTCTGCTCATCATTTCTTATAGCAAAATAGTATTCCATTACACTCACATACCATAAATTGTTCAGCTATTCCCCAATTGATGGGCATCTCCTTGATTTCTAGTTTTTGGACACCACAAAGAGAGCTGAAGTTCCTATTTTCTGCAGCAATAGGAAACCCTATTTAAGACCCTGAAGAATGGCAGCCTGTACTAAAATCTTCATGCCCCACTGAATCAATCTGAAAAGAGGCTACAATGAATTAGGTGACTCATTTTATGAAAATTTGACCTAGAGTCCTATAGACCTCCAGGTAGTCATTACTGATAAAATGATTATGCTGACTGGGTAGATTCTAACTTGACTTGAATTACTTGGCTAGGCAGGTATTGATAATTCTGGATTTAAATTTCAAGCAATAAAAGACCTGAAATCAAGAGAGAATTCCTTATTCATCCTGTCTTTCTGTATGTAGTCTCTCAAAAAATTCTTGTGTTCTACGTTATAATCCCTCAATCAAAGACTCTGGGTTTTCAGTTCTAGCTAGAGACTGTGGAATAGAAATTTACATGTGCTAAGACTTTCTAACCAGTTGGAGAATTTTTGTATGTAGCTAGTTTTTCAGGCATAGCTAGAAGCACATTTTGCAGATGGATCTCCAATCTTGAACTTTCAAGGCTTCTCCTCAGGCATGGCCAACATCTATTGAACATCCTAAGGTATGAGGGCTTAGAAAGAGAACCCAGTAAGATGAAAATAAGTGAAAATTTCTTTCCTCTGGAGAGATCAAGCAGCATTCCATTGTCTGTGATCTAGGAATTCCCACTAGGAATTCTTAAGAGTAAAACCCAGTCAAGAGAGCAAAACAACTGCCATTCTAAGAGAGCTGCTATAAAGATCCCTCTATTTCTATCTTAGATGTAGCATTTCATATGGAGACAGGAACACCACCAACCCACCATCAACCCGCACTTACACTATGCACATTTTAGCCTTTGTGCAACATTATGAAATCCTTATGGTCTGAGAATACTCTCAGGGCCCCCTTCATGTTAAAGGCAAACACCCTGTCCTCTTCCTGCTTCATCTGCTCAGCTCTCACCACAGAAGCAAACCTTTTATCTTCTTCATCCTCCAACTTCTCAGCTTTCATCAGAGAGGCATCTCTGCTATGGCTTTGTATGTTTCCACTCTTGACTGCTTTTAGCTTCTGGAGAGAATGCTTATGAGTGCAGCATTCCATTTCTTCCTACAACTTTGTCAGAACTCAATGTTTCTACTGAATATCTTGTTGATGGTCAGGGTAGGGAAGAACAGGGGCTACAACCGCTTATAAATCAAGCATGGCCTTGAGTATATGGGTCCATATCAGCCACTCAGGGATGCAAAAAAATCTCTCTACCCATAAGCTAGCAGCTGTTATTACTAAATGGCCCTTTCATTGCCTGTCCATGTTTCAGTTTATTGGAAGAATTTTTTTCCTCTTCTCCTCTTTTTGTTCTGAATGTAGCATGACCTTGGACTGGGGGCCCTGCCGTGACTATGTCAAGTGTATTCTGCACAGCGTGTGGATTTGAGTTACAGGAGCTTCAGGGAAATGAGAACCCACAGTGGAAGCAAAAAATATATTTTATTAACAAGAGATAAGCTTATGTTTCTAGCAAAAAGTAAAAGTCATGAAGAGACTCTCAGAAATGATACACAGTAAGGGAATCTTATAGCATCATTGAATTGATCTAGACAGAGGCTTTCATGAAATTAATTAGGGCATTCTCTTTTATTCAGACTGTCCCTAGGTATGCAACCCAAGGTTGCAACCCAGGTCTTTAAGCAGTTATCATAGATTATTGGTTCCATTGGTAATCTGAGGTCTAGTCAAGGTTTTACCTTTCTTATGAGATTTTGAAAGTCCATTTGGTTGGGTTCAGACAGTAGTAACCATTATAACTGAAAATTAGTGTCCCTTTGTTCACCTTGTCTTTCTCTATAAAGCCTTTTGCAAATTCCTTAATTTTTAACCATTGTTATTTAAAATCTATGTGATTTCATTGATGTAAAACCTTATGCCTTATTAAATGAAGTATTAGATAGCTACATGAGGCAGAGAGAAGTTAATTTAGTTATCCATGTTTATAAAGTGGGAGGTAAGAATTGAAAGTAGACCTTAACTCCTGTTCATTTCTCTTAGAGAATATTGTCTCACTGACTGCAAGCCAATATGGATAAACACAAAATTTTCTAACTTTATCTTCGGATTAGCTGAATAATAACAAAATGCAAAGTTTAATTTTTTTTTTTTACAGTTGATGCTACTAATGGTGTAAAGGGTATTAATCCTCAAGGATATAGATGGAAATGTAATGAGTATGGGAGAGAGCAATTAACCTGAGTTACCCCAATGTGATAGAATTGTCAGAGAGGAAAACTTCAAGTCCATGGGAACATCTATAAAGGAATTATCAGGAAAGTAAGGGGAATTATCAGGAAAAGGCATCCTCATAATAGCACTTTTGTTACAATAAGAAGCTTGAAACAAATTATATACCTAACAACTGGAGAATGGGCTCCTTTTCCCCTCTTTCTCTTCTTTAGTGCCATTTCTAGTTCTTACAGTATAATGTACCTGACATATTAGAATTTGTGAAGATAAAACACTTTATAGGAATGTTAGATGTTACAGATTTCAAATTTTATTTACAATAAATTCAGTCAAATTTAGCAAATATATATTGTGGAAAGTATAATATTAGACACTGGAGTGTTTAAATAAGGCATTCCTTGCCATCTGAAAAATATACTTTAGGCTGTGGTTTGGGAAGAAAAGAATAAAAAAAAAACAACTGATATTGGTCAGAATAAAAATGCATTTTAAATTTGAAAGCAAATGCCATGGGTATTCAGAGGAAAAGTTGATCTGTTTTTTAGGAATGGCTAAAGATTCATCAAGGAAGTGGACTGGACCCTAACATGGGCATTGATGAGTAGGTAATAATAAAAATAACTTACATTTATGTAACATTTTAATGAAACAATACCCATATACCATTTCAATTTATCTCTCTACAACTGCAAGTTAAATAACATGGTTGGTTGTACCCACTTTCTGATGAGGCAGCTAAATAGCTTAAGTTTGGGCAACTAGACTGCGATAAAGGTCTGTATGACAGAGATAATAGGATTCATACAGCTCTGGGTTCTTCTGATTCTAATCCAATCAGTTGGAAATGGGAGAGATGGCAATTCAGGTTAAAAGAAATCCAGGAGCAAAGATATGAAGGTAGTAAAGCTCAGTGCGTGTTAGAGAAACAGGCAAACAAAGAATAAAGCAAAAACAAGCAAAGTCTAGTGTTAGGGAAACCCCAAAGCACAAAATTCTAGGAAAGAATTTCCTCATTCAAAAAATACTGCAAGCAAAGCTAGAAAGCATTCAGGTAAAAAAAAATGAGGTTTAAGTCAATGTATTACACTATATTGCAAAAATTTCTACACTGATACTTGAGCTATACATAAGAAAAGAGATCTTTAGAGAGAGAAAAAGAGACAGACAGAATGCATAGAGATAACCTTGAATAACTTTAGCCGGAGGGATTTTTTTAAAGAGATCTTAGTACTTTATTACTCAACCAGAATGTATGGAAAAAAGCAATGTCAGTCATTGCAGTAACAATAACACATACCAGTCAACATTACATTGGAGGCAAATCATTAGCTAATCTCCGTTTTTATGTTGTATTCTCCCCTGCTACACACATACATTTAACAGTATTTTTTTTTTCCAATTCCGTGTAATGATGGTTTTCAACATTCACTTTTATAAAATTTTGAGTTCTATTTTTTTCTCCCTCCATTCTTTCCTTCCCCCTTCCCAAGACGGCAAACAAATCTGATATAGGGTATACATGCATAATCATATTAACATATTTCCACATTGTTCATGTTATGAACGAAGAATCAGAACCTAAAGGAACTACCATGAGAAAGAAAAAGAAAAGAGAAAATAGTATGCTTAAACCTGCTTCACACTCCATACTTCTTTCTCTGGATGTGGATAGCATTTTCCATCATGGGCCTTTGGCAGTTGTCTTAGATCGTAGCATTGCTGAGAAGAGCTAAGTCGGTCAAAGTTGATCATCGAACAATGTGGCTGTTATTGTGCATGTTGTTCTCCGTACGTGTGAGTCCAGGTTTGTATGAAATTCAATTCTCATCATTTCTTATAGAACAATAGTATTCTATTACATTCACGTATCACAACTTGCTGAGTCATTCCCCAATTAATGGGTGTCCCCTTAGTTTCCAATGCCTTCTCACCACAAAAAGAGCTGCTATATTTTTGTACGTGTACCTTTTTCCATTTTAATGATCATTTTGAGATACAGACCTAATAGTAGAGTCACTGGATCAAAGGGAAGGCACAGTTTCATTGCCCTTTGGGTACAGTTCCAAATTACGCCTCAGAGTGATTGGATCAGTTCACAACTCCACCAACAATGACTTAGTGTTCCAATTTTCCTACATCTCCAACATTTATCATTTTCCTTTTTTGTTGTATTAGCCAAGTTGATAGGTGTGAGGTGTGTAAATCAGTTGTTTGGATTTGCATTTCTCTAATTAATAGTGATCTAGAGCATTTTTTCCTAGGATTATAAATATCTTTGATTTCTTCATCTGAAAACTGTTTATATTCTTTGATGATTTCTGAATTGAGATATGACATGTACTTATAAACTTGACTCAGTTCTATATACATTTTAGAAATGAGGCCTCTGTCAGAAAATCTGGATGTAAAAATTGTTTACTAGTTTTCTATTTTCCTTCTAATCTTGGTTGCATTGGCTTTGTGCAAAAACTTTTCAATTTAGTATAATCAAAATGATCCATTTTGCATTTCAAAATATTCTCTATCCTTTGTTTGCTCATAAATTCTTTCCTTCCCCACAGATCAGACAGGTAAACTATTCCTTGCTTTCCTAATATGCTTATGGTATCACCCTTTATACCTAACTCATGTATATATTTTGGTCTTATATTCGTGTATGGTATAAAATGGCAGTCTCTGATGTGCTGTTTTCCAATTTGCCCAGCAGTTCTTGTCAAATAGCAAGTACTCATTCCAGAAGCTGTAGTCTTTGGGTTTAGCAAACAGTAGATTATTATAATCATTGACTACTTCATCTTGTGAATGTAATCTGTTCCATTTATACACCCCTCTATTTCTTAGTCAGTACCAAATAACTTTGATTATTGCTACTTTCATAATATAGTTTTAGACCTTGTGTGGCTAAGCCACCTTTCTTTGCATTTTTTTCATTAATCCCCTTGATATTCTGGACACTTTGTTCTTCCAGATGAATTTTGTAATCATTTTTGTCTAGCATTATAAAATTATTTTGGTAGTTTATTTTGGATAAGTAAATCAACTTTGAATAAGTAAATTAACTTAGATAGAATTGTCATTTTTATTATATTAGCTCAGCGTAGCCATGAGCAACTGACATTTTTTCCCAGTTATTTACATCTGACTTCATTTGTGTGAAAAATATTTTGTAATTATGTTCATATAGTTTCTGGGTTTGCTTTGGCAAGTAGACACCAAAATATTTTATATTGTCTACAGTTGTTTTAAATGGAATTTTTCTTTCTATCTTTTGCTGTTTGACTTTGTTAGTAATATATAGAAATGCCGGTGATTTATATGAGTTTATTCTATACACTGCAACTCTGCTAAAGTTGTTAATTATTTCAAGTAGATTTTACTTGATTCTCTATGATTCTCTAAGAATATCATCATACCATCTGCAAGGAGTGATAGTTTTGTTTCCTCCTCACCTACTGTAATTCCTTCAATTTCTTTTCTCTCTTATTGCTCAATCTAACATTTCTAATACAATATTGAATAACAGTGGTGATAATGGACATCCTTTTTGCACCTCTGTTCTTATTTGAAAAGCTGATTCTGTTGCATATAATACTTGCTGATGTTTAGATAGATTTTACTTATTTTAAGGATAATTCCATTTATTCCTACTATTTCTAGCATTTTTAATAGAAATGGGTGCTGAATTTTGTCAAAAGTTTTTTCTGTATCTATTGAGATAATCATGATTTTGGTTAGTTTTGTTACTGATCTGGTCAATTATGCTAATAATTTCTCTAATATTAAACCAGTCCTGCATTTCTGGTACAAATCCCACCTACTCATAGTGTGTTATCCTCATAATAAATTGCTGAAATCTCTTTGCTAATATTTTATTTAAAATTTTTGCATCATTACTCATTAATGAGATTGCTCTATAGCTTTCTTTCTTTGTTTTTGGCTTTTCCTGGTTTAGGTATCAGCACTGTATTTGTATCATAAAAAGAATTTGGTAGGATTCCTTCTTCACCTAGTTTTCCAAATAGTGAAGTATTGGAATTAACTCTTCTTTAAATGTTTGGTAGAACTCACTTGTAAATCCATCTGGCCCTGGAGATGTTTTTTTCCTTAGGGAGTTCATTGATGCCTTTTTCAATCTCTTTTTCTGAAATGGTATTATTTAAGTATTTTATTTCCTCTCCTGCTAATCTGTGCAATTTGTATTTTTGTAAATATTCATCATTTCACTGATTGCCAAGCTTATTGGCATATAATTGGACAAAATGGCTCCTAATTATTGTATTAATTTCCTTTACATTGGTGGAAAATTCACCCTCTACAGTGTTAATGCTGGTAATTTGCTTTTCTTCTTTCTTTTTTTAATATCAAATTAACTAATGGCTTATCTATTTTATTGGGTTTTTCGTAAAGCCAGATCTTAGTTTTATTTATTAATTCCATAGTTTTCTAAATTTCAATTTTGTTCACATCTCCTTTTGTTTCAGAATTTCTGATTTCATATTTAATTGGGGATTTTTAATTTGCTTTTTCATTTTTTTAATTGAATGCCCAATTTATTGATCTCTTCTTTCTCTATTTTACTTATGTAAGCATTTAGAGATTTAAAATTTCCCCAAACAACTGCTTTCTCTGCATCCTATCAGTTTTGATATGTTGTCTCATTGCTGTCATTCTCTTTGAGGAAATTATTGATTGTTTCTATGACTTGTTTGAACCACTCATTCTTTAGGATTATTTTGTTTCCAATTAATTTTTAGTCAATCTTTCCATTACTCTTTATTAAATACAATTTTTATTACATTATGATCTGAAGAGGATCATCAAATATTTCTGCCTTTCTTCATTGGATTGTGAAATTTTTAATGCCCTAATACATGGTCAGTTTTTACGTAGGTGCCATGTACTGCTGAGGAAAGGTATATTCTTTTCTATTCCTAATGAGTTTTTTCCAGAGGTCTATCATAGTTGATATTTCTAAAATTCTATTGACCTCCTTAACTTCTTTCTTGTTTATTTTATGGTTAGATTTATCTAGTTTTGAGAGGGGGTTGTTAAGTTCCTTCACAAATATAGTTTTACTGTCTATTTCTTTCTGTAACTTGTTTTACTTCTCTAAGAATTTGGATACTATTCTACTTGATGTATGTATGTTTAGTATTGATATTACTTCATTGTCTGTGGTACTTTTTAGCAAGATGCAGCTTTCTTTTAATTAGATATCTTTTATGGTTTTGCTGTGTTTGAGATCAGGTTTTCTCCCCGTCCCCCCCACTTTTTTTTTTTGCTTCAACTGAAGCATAATATATTGTGCTCCAGCCTTTTGGCCTCTCTCTCTGTGTTTCTGCTTCAAATGTGTTACTTATAAACAACATAGTGTAGGATTATGTTTTTAATGCATTCTGTTTTCTGCTTTTGTTTTATGGGAGAGTTCATCCCATTCATATTCACAGTTATGATTGCTAACTATATCTCTCCATCCTATTTTTAAAAATCCTATATGCTTTCATATCACACACACACACACACACACACACACACACACACACACACGTGTGTGTGTATACATCTTGCATACTTTTCTCTCTGGTTTCACTCTTTCCTTCGTACCAGTGCTTCAGTTGTGACCACTGCCTTCCTCAATCTTCCCTCCCTTTTATCAGGCCCATTTCCTTTTCTTTCCCCACTCCCCTACTAATTCTACCTCCCTTCTGTCCTCCATTCTATCCAACCCCTCCCTTTTCTTTCTCCTTTGTCCTCCTACTTCCCTATAGGTTAAGATAACTTTCTATGCCCAAGTGAATGTGTAATGTTATTCCCTCCGAGCCAAATCCAATCTGAGTAAGGTTCAAGCAATGCTCCCTCCTCCATTCTTTTTCTCTGCTGTAATAGGTCTTTTGTGCCTCTTCCTGTTATATAATTTACCCTATTCTGCTCTCCCCATTTCTCTTCCAGTACAATTTTTTTTAATCCCTTAATTTTTTGTTGTATCATCACATTGAATTCAATTCATACCTATACCCTCTATTTATGCATATCCCTTTTAACTGCTCTAATAAAGACATAGCTCGCAAGTTACAAATATTTTCTTCCTATGTAGAGATATAAAGAGTTTAATGTATTGAATAACGTGTTTTTTCTTCCTCTTTCCTTTTTTAATGCTTCTCTTGAGTCTTGTACTTGAAGAGCATTTTCTTCAGGTGTGATCTTTTAATAAGGAATGATTGAAAGTGTCCTATTTCACTGAATGTCAATTTTTTTCCCTCTGAAAGATTTTGTTCAATTTTGCTAGGTAGTTGATTCTTGGTTGTAACCCAAGCTCCTTTGCCTTTTGGAATATCATATTCTAAGCCTTCCTGTCCTTTAATGTAGAAGCTGCTAGGTTTTTCCTAATGCTGACCATGGTTCCACAATATTTGAATTGTTTCTTTCTGGCTACTTGAAGCATTTTCTTCTTGACCTGATAATTCTGGAATTTGGCTGTTTGCTTGCTTGAAGTTTTCATTTTGGGATCTCTTTCAGCAGGCAATTGATGGATTCTTTCAATGATTATATTACCCTCTCTTTCTAGGATAGCAAAGAAGTTTTCCTGGATAATTTCTTGAAGGATACTGTTCAGGCTCTGTTGTTGATTATGACTTTCAGGTAGTTCAATGAATCTTATATTGTCTCTCCTGGATTTATTTTCCAAGTGAGTTGTTTTTCAAAAGAGGTGTTTCACCTTTTTTTTCATTCTTTTGATTTTGTTTGAGTCTTGATATATCATAGAGTCCTTACCTTCCACTTGTACAATTCTAATTTTTAGAGAATTATCTTCTTCAGTTAGCTTTTGTACCTCCTTTTCCATTTGGTTAACTTTATTTTTAGATGAGTTATTTTCTTCAGTGAATTTTTTTTTCATTTAGCCAATTATATTTTTCAGGGAATTCTTTTCCTCACTCAATTTCTGTGTTTAACTTTTCCAAGCTGTTTACTCTCTTTTGCATACCTCTCGCTGTTTCTCTAATTTTTCTTCCACTTCTCTTATTTTACTTTTGCAGTCCTTTTTGAGCTCTTCTAAGAAGGCTTTTTGGGCTTGAGACTAATTCATATTTCCCTTTGAAGTTTCAGAAATAGGTATATTGACAATGTTGTCCTCTTCTGAATTTGTGTTTTGATCTTCCTTGTCAAAATGGTAACTTTCTATGGTCCATATTTAGTTTTGCTCCTTGTTAATTTTTTTTTTTTTTGTTTATTTCATGACTTTTAAAGTTGAGCTCTCTTCCTGGAACACAAGGGACACTGCCCAAAGCTTCTTGAGCTTGGGCCTGGTCATTGGTTTTGTGTACTGAAGCACTTGGTCACTGTGCTGGAGTGGGTTGGCCTAGTCACACCTATTGTTGCCTGGTTTCCAGGGCTGGTAACTTGCCTTCTGCATTGGAGCTGAAGGTCTCACAAATGGCTTGATATACCACTGTCCTGCTAGGCCAAGACAAAGGAGCCATGGTTGTTGATATTTGCTGTGAGTAAGAGCCTTCTTGTGGTTTACCTGGACACCTTCTGCCCTGGGCTACATTCCTGTTTTACCCAGTGAAAAAGACCTTTCTTGAAGTCCTGCCATGTTATTTTAAGCTAAAAAAATGTTTTACTGCATCTTTTTGTAGTTTCTGTCACTATAGAATCCATTTAGAAGCTTGATTTACTGTTGTTTCCAGGGGAAATGGGGTAGAGTTCAGGTTACTTTCTGACTTATCTTTGCTATCTTGACTCAACCAGGTGGGAGAATTCTTTAGTAAATAAGGGATAGATATGATTATAGAAGATAAAATTGTTTTTAGCTGGAGCCTTCCACACTAGCCTGACCTCCAGTAGGGAGGCAAGTGAAGATGACTGGATTATCATGTGGGGAAAAAAAGAAACATCCTGAGAATTGGTTCTATAGTAGGTCATCTACTTAAATGAAGCCCATGGATGGTAGGGCCATATGCTTCCTGGCATTTTCTACTGCTCTTATAAATTAGTTAGACCTGCAATAAGAGCAACAGTAAGCTAACCTATGAAAACTTTTCTATAATGTTATCTTAGTTGATTTTAATGAAAGATAGATACTTGATCCTCAGTTGGAAATTTACTACTACAAACACCCCATTGTAAGCCTCTGTTTTGTTCTGTTGTTTTTTACTGTGTTATCTTAAAGCATGGAGTTCAGGTTCAGTGTTACTAGGATGATACCTGGCTTAAATACCAGTAAGTCTATCACAACAGTCTTACTCTGCTCAGAAAATGGAAAAGGAATTTCTCAGAAATTAGGTTTAAACCAACTTTTTGCACTTGAATGAGCTGAAAATGGATATTTGACCTTATTATAAACGATTAGATTATCAAAAAAGAAGATAAACATATCAGATCCTTTTCACCACTATAACTAGAGAAACTATTTTTAAACTAGGAATAGTGAATAATAGAAGATAAAATACTGAAAAGTTTAATGAGATAAAATCAATCCAGCCAGGAGAAGAAAGAAAAAAGTATTTGGAAAAAAGTTTGTGTCAAATATGTCTGATACTCACTGTAGAGATGAAATATATAGGGAACTAACACAAATACAGAAAAAGAAGCATTTCTCAAAAATAAAAGAATATGAAAAATTTATATTATCAACAACTACATGTAATTTTGTTCTAAGTCACTAATAAGAGAAATGAAAATCAAAAAAACCCTGAATTCTTACATCATTCCCAGTAAATTGATAAAAATAGCAAAAAACAGGAAAAAATCAAAATCAGAAAGAGTCAGAGAGACAAATACGCTAATACATTGTTTGTGGAGCTGGGAATTCATTTAAATATTATAGAAAGCAATTCAGAAGTATAATTTAAAAATAACTTAAATTTCCATAATTAAGCACCCAGAGACCCTACTCTTAGGCACATATCTCAAGAGATCAAAATCTGAAAGAAAGGTCCCATATGTTCTAGTCATGGATAATAGAACTTTTATCATGTCAAAGTAAGCATCAATGATTGGAGAAAGGTTAAACAATATGATACACATAGATATACTGGAATAATATTACAAAATTACTAATGATGAGTATGAAGCACACAAAGAATCATGGAAAGACATATAAGAATTCATGTAGAGTAAATTTGCAATAATAGAAATAGGGATAAGAACTGGAGTTGTAAATAGTATAAAGGAGTTACAGATGAGAAAATTCCTTTTACCACTGGAGGTGCATGCTTTCTGTGCAACTTTCTTAGTGGAATAATTACCTAGATCTTTAAGAGGCTAAAGTATTTATCTACGATCACAAAGACAGTCAATGTCAGAGGTGATACTTGAATATGTCTTTTTAGTTTAGATGCCAGCTCTCTAGCAATTATACCTTGCTACCTTTTTTGAAAGTTTTGGATTAGTGAGGCAGAGTCAAGATGGTAGAATAAAGAAGCACTCAGCTGAGCTCTCCTAAATCCTCCCCCGCCATCCCTCAGACAATTGTGAATTCAGTTCTAGAGGGGCAGAACAAACAAAAGGTAGAGGAAAACAATTCTCGAGCCCTAGACAACTTAGGAGGTTCACCAGAAAGGTCAGTTTCATCATGGTGGTGTTGGACCACAAGAGTATATCAGACAGCACAGACTGCACCTTGCGGGTCAGTAACTTTGGGAGCTGTCAGCCCAGGAATAATGGGCATTGGTGGTTAGACAACTGGTGAAAAGATTTCAGGGAACCCTTTGATAGGCTGAGTTTTGGACCCTGTTGTATTACCCACACACAGTTCCAGGTCATATTTGTAGGGCCAGAAGAAGCAATAGCACTTGTGTCTCCAAGGTAACGGGACTAACTTGCTTTTCCAAGGCATAGAGGAAGGCTTATGGTCACTGATGGGGAAGTAGCTACTTTGGTCTTAATTCTAAGACAGAGTGGAGCACTAACATTTGTGGCTGGAGAAGAAAGGGAGACCTGATCATAGACCCTGGGCTAGAAGGACTGCTAGCACTTATGGCTACAGGAGAAGAAATTAGAATTGAGCAAGTGGAAGATAATACTCCATGAGACACCAAGAAATATACTTAGTTGGGTATGGAAATCTTTCTTGTCCTATAGAGGAGTAGGAAAAGAAGTGAAAAAGAGAAGGGGAGGGGACTGAAAAAAGGGAGGGCAGATCAAGGTATATAGTGGTCAGAAGCAAGATATACTTTTGAGGAAGAATGGAGGGGAGAGAGAGGGAGAGAGAGAGAGAGAGAGACAGAGACGGAGACAGAGACACAGAGAGACACACAGAGAGAGACACAGAGACAGACAGAGATGGAGAGCAAGACAGAGAGAGAGGAGAGGGAATGGTAGGAAAGGAGAGGAGAGGAGAGGGGAAGAGAAGGATAAACAGGGGAAAATAAGATGCATAGGACTACAGTTAATAGTAATAACTGAATTCAGCTGGAACTAAATACACATAAAAATGAAAATGGATAACAGTATGGATTACAAGCCAGAACCCAATAATATGTTGTTTACAAGAAGCACATTTGAAACAGAGAAACACAAAGAATAAAAGTGGGGGTTGAAACAAAATCTATAATACTTTGTTGAAATAATACCAAAACTAAAAATATGTGCACCAAATATCATAGCATCCAAATTCTTAAAGGAAAAGTTCAATGAGTTAAAGGAAGAAATAGACAGTAAAATTATACGAGTTTGCAACCTCAACTTTTGTCTCTCAGGACTAGATCAGTCTTACCAGAAATAAACAAGAAAGAAGTTAAAGAGTTAAACAGGATTTTTGACACCTTGGATGTGATAGACCACTGGAGAAAACTGAACGGGAGTAGAAAGCATTATATATATTTTTTTCTCAGTGGTACATGGCACCTACGCAAAAATCAACCATGCATTAGGGCAAAAAAACCCTTAGCCAAAGTAGAGAACATTAAACAAATATTTAATATTTATTAATAAAAATAGAAATATTAAATCGTTTTCAGACCAAAATGCAATAAAAATTCAATTTAATGAAAAGAGCATGGAAACTGATCAAAAATCAATTGGAAGTTAAATAGTGAATGGATCAAAGAATAAATTATATAAATAATAAATAATTTCATTAATAATAATGACAACAGTAAGACAACATAACAGAATTTATGGCATGTAGCCAAAGCAGTACTTAGGGGAAATTTTATATCTCTAAATGCTTTCATCGATAAAATAGAGAAAGAACAGACTAATGAATTGGACACTCAATTAAAGAAATTTTTAAAAGAACAAAAAAATCCCTAATTAATCACCAAATTGAAATTCCTGAAAATCAAAGAAGAGTTTAATAAAATGGAAAGTAATAAAACCATTGAACTAATAAAACAAGAACTTGGTTTTATGTAAAACAAACAAGCAAACAAAACTATATTTTTATTTGTTTTAAAAAACAGAAAGAACAAAACCAAATTACCAGCACCAAAAAAAAGCTTGAATTTACCACCAATGAAGATGAAAATGAAATAATTACTCGTAGCTATTTTGTCCATTTACATGCCAAATAAATGAGACAATCTTCTTTTTGTGTAACCATTCAGCATATATCTGCATTTATTTTGTAATTTTAATTTCCCCTTTAGACAAAAAAAAATTTCTAATAAATGTATACATACACAAATGGAGCAGGTGTTTTAAAAAACAACTTAAAATTACACTGTTTTTTGTTAAATACTCATTATCTATTCACAAGTAAGTCGTACTGTCAGGATGAATCTATTAAAACTTTTAAAAATAGCATTTTATTTTTTCCAATTACATGTAAAGACAAATTTTACCATTCATTTAAAAATTTAGAGTTCTAAATTTTCTCTTTACTTCTCTTATTGTGCCTCTTCCAAAGATGGTAAGCAATTTAATATAGGTTACAAATGTGCAATCATGTAAAACATATTTCCATATTAGTCATGTTGTAAAAGAAAGAGATCAAAAGAAAAAAATAAACAAAAATAAAGAAAGTGAAAATACTTCTATCTGTCTTAAGTCTCCATCAGTTCTTTCTCTGGGTGTGAATAAAAATTTTCATCATGAGTCCTTTGGAATTGTCTTGGATCACTGCATTCCTGAGAACAGCTAAATCATCCATAGATGATCATCATCATACAATGTTACTGTTACTGTGTACAATGATATCTGCCTTCTGCTCACTTCATTTTGCATCAATTCATGTAAGGTTTCCCAGGTTTTTCTGAAATCAGCTATCTCATCATTTCTCATAGCACAATAGTATTCCATACATTAATATACCACAACATGTTCAGCCATTCACCAATTGATGGACATTCCCTCAATTTCTAGTTCTTTGCCACCACAAAAAGAACTGCTGTAAATGTTTTTTGTACAAATAGGTCCTATTACATTTTTAAAAAATTTCTTTACAATACAGACCTAGTAGGGATATCATTCGATCAAGGGATGTATACATTGCCCTTGG
This sequence comes from Bettongia penicillata ogilbyi, assembly GCA_023548195.1. NCBI lineage: Eukaryota > Metazoa > Chordata > Mammalia > Diprotodontia > Potoroidae > Bettongia > Bettongia penicillata. Next base: position 1,245,716 of record JAJHZJ010000052.1, on the reverse strand, counting down.
GACATAGTCCAAATTTCACACCAGAATTGTTGGGTCACTTCACAACACCACCAGTGATGTCCAAATTATAACCAATGATAACCAAATTAGTGTTCCAATGTCCCCATATCTTCTGCCACATCCATCATTTTCCTTTTTTTTCAACTAGCCAATCTGCTGGGTGTGAGGTGATACCTCAAGAGTAGTTTTAATTTGCATCCCTATTGTCAATAGTGATTTAGAACAGTTTTTCATATAACTCTAGATAGTTTTTATTACTTCATCTAAAAACTACCTGTTCATATCCTTTGACCACTTATCAATTGGGGAATAACATTTGATCTTATAATTTTGATTCAGTTCTCTATATATTTAAGAAATGGGGCCTTTATCAGAGATATTTGCTTTAGATATTTTTAGATTGAGATTTCTTTTAATCTTAGTTACATTCATTTTGTTTATGCAAATACTTCTTAATTTAATATAATAAAATATTTATTTTACATTTTGTCATGCTCCCTACATCTTGTCTGTTCCTTATCTGTAGATCTAACAGATACACTATTCCTTGCTCTTCTAATTTGCTTATGGTATCAACTTCTATGTCAAAATCATGTACTCATTTTGACCTTATCTTGGTATATGGTGAAAGATATTGGTCTATACATAGTTTTCACCATACTATTTTCCTATTTTTCCAGAAGTTTTGTCAAATAGTGAGATCTTGCCCTGGAAGCAAGGGGTCTTAGAGTTTAAAAAAAATAATTGATTACTATGGTTATTTTATCTTATGTACCAAATCTATTTCACTGAATAAGTAAATTAATTTAGATAGAATTTTCATTTTTATTATTTTGATTTGGCTTCTACTTAAGCAATTGATATTTTTCCAGTTTAGTTCTGGCTTTATTTATGTGAAGCATTTTGTAATTATTTTCATAGATTTCCTGAGTATGTCTTGGCAGACAAGTTTTTTATATTACTTAGTTATTTTAAATGGAATTTCTCTTTCTATCTTTTGCTGCTAGACTTTCTTGCTTCTATGGAGAAATGCTGATCATTTGAATGGATATGATTTGATGATATGAGTTTATTTTATATCCTGCAACTTTTCTAAAATTGTTAATTATTTCAACTGCATTTTAGTAAGTTCTCTAGGATTCTCTAAGTATACATATACTAAGAACAAGAATTCTGTTTCCTCACTCATTATTCTAATTCCTTCAATTAATTTTTCATGCCTCATTGTTACAGCTAACATTTCTATTACAATATTTGATACTACTCACTGTAACAGGAACCTTTCCTTCATCCCTCATATTATTAAGAAGGCTTCTAGCTTATCCCCATTATAGCTGCTGTTTGCTAGTAATTTTAGACAAATGCTATTTATCATTTTTAAGGAAGGCTCCATTTATTCCTATGCTCCCTAGAGTTTTAATAGAAATGGGTGCCATCTTCTGACAAAAGCTTTTTCTGCATCTACTGAGATAAACATATTATTTCTATGGGTTCTATTATTGATCTGGTCAATTATACTAATAGTTGTACTAATTTGGAACTAACCCTCCACTCCTGGTATAAATCCCAAATGGTCATAGTGTGGATCTTTGTGATGTCTTGCTGTAATCTCTTCGCTAGTATTTTATTTACATTATTTTTGCATCAATATTCACTAAGGAAATTGTTCATTACTCTTCTTTCTTTGTTTTATCTCTTCCTGGTTTAGGTATCAGTACCATATTTATGTCATAAAAGGAATTTTGTTGGACTCCACCTATTTTTCCAAATAGTTGGTATTAATTGATCATTTGTTTTTTATTGTTTTGATTGCTTAATTGAGTAATTGTTTTTAAATGTTTGGTAGAATTAACTTATGAATCCATCTGGCTCTGGGAAATTTTCTTAGGGAGTTCATTATTGGCTTGTTCAATTTCTTTTTCTAAGATGGGGTCATTTAAATATTCTTCCCTTTCTTTCAGCCAGGGCAGTTTATATTTTTGTAAATATCCATCAATTTCACTTAGATTGTCAGATATACAGGCATATGATTGGACAAAATAGTTTCTAGTAATTGATTTAGTTTCCTTTTCCCTGATAGTGAACTCCTGTTTCATTTTTGATACTGTTCATTTGATTTTCTCTCTTTTTCAGAAATCAAATTAACCATTTTAATCCATCTTACTGATTTTCTCATAAAACCAGATCCTACTTTTATTTATTAGCCCAATTATTTTCTTACTTTCAATTGTATTAGTCTCACTTTGGTTTTCTGGACTTCTAATTTGGTGTTTAATTGGGAATTTTTTTGTTTTCTTTTTCAATATTCATTTTTTATTAGATTTTGATTTCCAAATTTTTGTTCTCTCTGCCCTTATATCCTCTCTCCCTCAAAGAGCAAGCAATCTGATGTAGGTTATAGATGCAGAATCATGTAAAATCGATTTGCACATTAGACATGCTGTGAAAGAAGAAATAGAACAAAAGGGAGAAACCATGAAAAAAGTGAAAATAGTATGCTTTGATCTGCATCTCACACTCTATAATCCTTTCTCTGCATATGGAGAGCATTTTCCATTATGAATCTTTTGAAATTGTTTGGATCATAGTGTAAATCTATCATAATGGTAATCGCACAATGTTGCTATTATGGTATACAGTGTTTTTCTTATTATACTTGCTTCACCCAGCATCAGTTCATTTAAATCTTTCCAGGATTTTCTGATACCCACCTACTCACAATTTCTTATAGAACAATAATATTCCATTGCATTCATATACCACAACTTGTTCAGCTATTCCCCAATTGAAGAGCATTCTCTTAATTTCCAATTCTTTGCCATCACTAAAAGAGTTGCTATAAATGTTTTTGTATATATAGGTCCTTTTCCCTTTTTTATGATCTCTTTTGGGATACAGACCTAGTAGTGGTATCACTGGATTAAGAGAGTGTAAAATTTTATAGCCCTTTGGATTTAGTTCCAAATTACTCTCCAGGATGGTTAGATCAATACGTTCTACACCAAAAATGCTTTTTTTGTCCCAATTTTCTCACATCTTCTCCAATACTATTGCATTAGCCAATCTGATTGTTGTAAGGTGGTACCTCAGAATTGTTCTAATTAATTCTTCCTCTAATCAATAGTGATTTAGAGTTTTTTTCGTGAATCTAGATAGCTTTGATATCTTCATCTGAAAATAGCCTGTTCATATTCTTTGACCATTTGTCAATTGGAGAATGACTTGTATTCTTATAAATTTGACTCAGTTTTCTATATATTTGAGAAATGAGGTCTTTATCAGAAACACTGGCTGTGAAATTGGTTTCCCCGATTTCTACTTTCCTTCTAGTCTTGATTATATTGGTTTTAGTTGTGGAAAACCTTTTTAATTCAATGTAATCAAAATTATCCTGTCTGCATCTTATAATGTTCTCTATCTTTTGGTTGTTCATAAATTCTTCCCTTCTCTATAGATCAGATAGGTAAACGATTCTTTGCTCTCCTAATTTGCTTATGGTATACAATTGAGGATTTTAATTTGTTCTTTTCTAGTTTTTTTTGTATGATCAATTCATTAATCTTCTCTTTCTCTGTTTTATTATTGTAAAAATTTTGAGATATAAATTTTTGCCCAAATATTTCTTTCACTGCATCCCATAAATTTTGATATGTTGTCTCATTTTTCCATTCCCTTTAATGAAATTATTTTTTTAATGATTTGTTCTTTGACCCACTCATTCTTTAGGATTAGATTATTTAGTTTGTGGTTAATTTTTAATCTATCTTTCCATTGTCTTTTATTGAATTTAATGTTTATTGCATTATAATCTGAAAAAAGATGCATTTAATATTTCTGCCTTTCTACATTTGATTGTGCTGTTTTTATGCTCTAACATGTGGCCAATTTTTGTGTAGGTGCCACGTACTGCTGAGATGAAGGTCTATTTTCTACCCCCATCCTATTTTCTCCTGAGGTCTATCATATCTAACTTACATAATATTCATCTCCTTAACTTTCTTTCTTGTTTACTTTGTGGTTAGATTTATCTATTTCTGAGAGAGGACAATTGATGCTCCCCCCCAACCACCCCCGCAGTGTAGTTTTGCTGTCTATTTCCTCCTGTAAGCTCACTTAATGTCTTTAAGAATTTGGATGCTATACCAATTGGAATATATATATAAAACCTTCCTTATGTCTTTTATTGGGTTTTAAGTTTTATTTTAAACTTACATACAAAGTAAGAAGAGAAAAATAATTGCCATGTACACAGAAAAACATGATGATTCAATATAAAATAATAAATTTCCATTTCAACAAAACTTACATAATAAATGCCATACATCTTTTTCAAAGCTGTCCAGCTTTGCTTCTTTGGAAGTTTTCTTTTCTTTTTTTTTCCTGCTGTATCTTTTTATTTTTTTCCCCTCACTCCCCCAGTCCGTAAAGAAGGCTACAATTAAGTGTGCACATGTCTACATATCTATATCTATAAATCTCTCTCTATATATAGATGCACATACACTTTATATGCATACATACATACCTGTAAACATAGTTATCTATAAACACATATATACACATGTACAGTCATCCACATATATGTAAGATTGTATTATGCTTATTTCCATTTGTCATCTGCTTTTTTGAAAGTGGATAGCATTTTCCTCTGTAAGTTCGAATCTTTCCATGCTTTTCTAAATCAACTAGCTCTTCATTTCCTACACCAGCATGATATTCCAAGCCAATCATATTCTGTCTAAGAGACTGTCTGTGAAAGTCTTTTCTATATTCCTTCTATTCTTCCCTGACAATCTTTTTTATACAAGAACATTTTAATTGAAAACAATCAAAATTTTCCATTTTTCACTTCATCACCACTCTCACATTATAATATAGTTTGATAATAAAAGGTCTGCTAATAAAGAATTGGCTTCCTTTACATCTTTTTCCCCCTGGTTTCTACGAAGTTCCTGACTTTTTATTATTCCAAATGAAATTTGTTATTAATTTTTTCTCACTCGGTAACATATGTTTTAGCAATTTTATTGAGATAGCATTACATACATTTTTTTAGGGAAAATTGTCATTTTTAAAAATTGTATTGGCTTTACCTACCCATGAACAATAGATATTTCTTTAATATTTAGATATAACTTTATTTGCATAAAAAGTGTTTTATGTTTATATTCATATAGTTGCAGGTATACTCTTTAGTTATTTTGAATGATCTAAAACAACCTTATCTCTTTTAAATCAATCTATTTTTGCTTTTGCTTTGTCTGAGATCATAATTGCTACTCTTGTTTTTTTTTTTTCTACCTCAGCTGAAACATAACAAATTCTGCTCCAGTCCCTTGCCTTTACTCTATGTGTCTCTGCTTCAAGTGTGTTTCCTGTAAACCACATATTGTAGGATTCTGGTTTTCAATCCATGGTTCTATTCACTTCTGTTTTTGTTTTGTTTTTTGAGTGAGTTTGTTCCATTCCCATTATGTTTGCTGTGTATTTCTCTCCACCCTATTTTTTTCTCCTGTTTATTCTTCTTTCTACTTTTACCCTTTTTTCTCCTTGCCAGTGTTTGCTTCTGACCACTGCCTCCCCCACTTTGCCATCCCTTCTGTTAGCCCCCCCACACTTTTCTTAATGATATTCCATCTTATTTTTCTACTGGGAAAGAAAGATAGATTTTCTGCTCCTAGTATAATCATGTTTCTTTGCCCCTTCCTTTTTTTTGTATCATCCCATCAGAGTAACCACATACCTGCACCCACTCTCTGTGTATTCACCTTCTAACTGCACTAAGTGATATAGATCTTAAGAGTTACAAGTATCATCTTCCCAAGCAAGGATGCAAACAGTTAAGCCTTATTGAATACCTTATTTTTTCTTTTCTTTTTCTTTTTTATGTTTTGCTGGAGTCATATTTAAGGATCAGGTTTTTTTTATTGTTTGGCTTTGTTGTTTTTTTTTTTTTTTATCAAGAAAGCTTGAAAGTCCTCTGGTTCACTGAAAGACCATTTTCCTTTGAAGAATTGTTATAGTCCTAGTTCCTTTGTCTTCTGGAATATCGTATTCCAAGAACTTTGATCCTTTAATTTGAAGCTTTTAAATTCTGTGTAATCCTCACTGTGGCTCCATGATATTTGAATTGCTTCTTTCTGTCTGCTTACAATATTTTCTCCTTGACATGGAAGTTCTGGAATTTGTCTATAGTGTTCCTAGGAGTTTTCAGTTAGGCATCTCTTTCAGGAGGTGATTGGTGGGTTCCTTCAATGTCTATTTTATACTCTGCTTCTGGAATATGAGGGGGTTTTTTTTTGGCTATTTTCTTAAACATTGTCTCAAGTTTCTTCTGTGGAGGACTGTTGGTCTTTGCTGCTAGCTTGGTATAATAACAGAGTCACAGGGAGCCTAGTTGTTTGCCTGGTGCTGAGCTGGGGCTTTGGGGGATCCTAGCCAATTATTTGGGTTGTGTAGGAGGTTTGGTGATTTGTGCTGGGCTGGGTTATGGCAGGGAGGGAGAAGAAAGGAGTCCGGTGCTACACCAGGACACAGGATTAAGGTATGCGTGTGTATGTGTGTGGGGGGCTGATGAAATTCCAAGGATGTAGGTGTGTAGGTTGTGGGGAATGTGACTGGTCATTAGTCTGGAGCTACATTTAGATAGACTTTTCCTGCTGATCTTCTAAGTTGTTTTGGGCTGGAAACTGTTTCACTCTATCTTTTTGTTGGTTCTGGCTTTTCAGAATTTATTTTGAGGCACTATTGTATAGTTATTGAATATATATTTGAATTTCCTTCTTACTCTGACATTTTGGCTCCTTGAGGTCTAAATCTGTCAATCTAACTAAATATTTGCAAAATATAAATTACTCAGATTTACAGGAGAGGAAATAGAATGCTTAAATAACCCTTAGAATAAAAAAATGAACAGGCCACAAATGAACGCCCTAAAAGAAAATCCCCAGGACAAGACTGATTCACAAGTGAATCATATCAAATATTTAAATATTAATTAATTCCACTATTATGTAAACTATTTGGAAAAATAGGCAAAGAAGTCCTACCAAATTCCTTCTATTAAAAAAAAAACTGTTACTGATACCTAAACCAAGAAGAGAAAAAGCACAGAAAAATAACTATAGTCCAATTTCCTTAATGAATACTGGTGCATAATTTTAAAATGAAATACAAGTGAGGAGTTTACAGCTATATATTATGAAGATCATACAAAATAATGAGTTAGAATTTGTATCTGACATGACAGGCTGCTTCAGTATTAGAAATATTATTAGTGTAATTGACCGTATCAATAAGGAAAACAACAGAAACCATATGATTGCCTCAATAGATTCAGAAAAAGCTTTTGACAAAATACAACACCCATTCCTAATAAAAACACTAGAGGACACAGGAATTAATGGCTCTTTCTTTACAATGATAAGTAGTAACTATCTAAAAGCATCAACAAGAATTATCTGTAATGGAAATAAGCTAAAAGTCTTCCTAATGAGATGACAGGTGAAGGAAAGATGCTTATTATCACCACTATTATTCAATACTGTACTAGAAACGTTAGGGACAGCTAGATGGTGCAGTCGATAGAGCACCAGTGCAGGAGTCAGGAGGGTCGGAGTTCAAATCTCACCTCAGACACTCGACATTCACTAGCTGTGTGACCTTGGGCAAGTCGCTTAACCCCAATTGCCTCATCCTGTGTCATTTCCAGTCAAACTGATGAATCACTGGATTCAGATGACTCTGGAGAAGAAGTGAGGCTGGTGATCTGCACAGCCCTCCCTCACTCAAAACAAAGTTAAGTGCAAGTCATGTCATCATTTCTCTGACAGCATGGTCTTCTTTGGGAATGAAGGATGAACACAGAGAGAAATGTTATTTATGATAATTAAAAAAGAAAAAAACTTAAAGATTAGAACAGGCAAAGAGAAAATAAAACCAGCACTCTTTGCAGATGATATGATTGCATAGAGAATCTTAGAGAATCTACTAAATTAGTTAATATAATGAAAAACTTCAGCAATATTACAGAATAGAAAATAAATACATATAAATCATCAACATTTCTACCTATTACCAACAAAGCCCATCAGGAAAAGATAAAAAGAGAAATTCTATTAGAGGTATCTGTAGACAACCTAAAATACTTGGGAACCTCCCTATCTGTCAAGACATACCCAGGAACTATATGAATAAAATTGCAAAATACTTTTCCCATAAATGAAATCAGATAAAAAATCGGAAAATATTAATTGCTCAAGGGTAGGTTGAGCCAATATAATAAAAATGACATTTCTACCTAAATTAGTTTATTCAGTGCTGAATTACCAAATTATCCCAATTACCAAAAAATGTTTTGTAGAGCTTGAAAAACATGATAAAATTCATCTCGAAGAACAAAAGATCAAAAGTATCAAGGGAATTATTGGGAAAAAAAATGTGAAGGAAGATGATTTAGCAGTAACAAGTCTCAAACTATAATAGAAATTGATAATCTTCAAACCAATATGTTAATGGTTAAGCAATAGCGTGGTGTTTCACTGGAATAGATTAGATATATAACACTCTGTTATGATTGACCATAGTTATTCTGTGGGAGAACTGTCTGAACAAGTCGTAGTATATTATGTTACTATTGTGTTATAAGAAACGATGAGCAATACGCTTTCAGAAGGGACTTACATGAACTAGTCAGATGTACATGAATTGATACAAAATGAAATGAGTAGAACCAGAAGAACATCACACATATTAACAGCAATATTGTACAATGATCAATGCCTGTGAATGACAGGCATTCTCAACAACACAGTGGTCCAAAACGTTTTTGAAAGACTTATGATGAAAAACTCTTTCCATCTCAAGAGAAAGAATTGATTAACTCTGAATACATATTGAAGCATACTTCTTTTTCCTTTCTTTCTTTTTTTTTTTTTTAATTTATTTATTTAGCTTTTTACTTTCATTTTCACAAATTTTTGGGTTCCAAATTTTCTCCCCTTTTCTCCCCTCCCCCCACCCCAATACCCCAAGCAATCTAATTTTCCCTATCTTCAATCTGTCCTCTCTTCTGTCATCCCTCCCTTCCCTTGTCTCTATCTTCTCTTTTCTCCTGTAGGGCCAGATGACTTTCTATTCCTCATTAACTGTATGTCTTCTTTCCTAGTTGCAACAACAATACTAAACAATTGTTCCTGAAACTTTGAGTTCCAAATTCTCCCCATCCCCCCCTCCCCATCCATTCCCTTTGGTACGGCAGGCAATTCATTATAGGCCATATCTGTGTAGCTTTACAAGTGACCTTCCTGATAGTCGTGTTGTGTAAGACTAACTGAATTGCCATCCCTCTTAACCTGCCCCTCATTGTTTCTCTTCTGTCCTTTGATCCTGTCCCTCCCCATGTGTTGACTTTCAATTACTCCCTCCTCCCTTTGCCCTCCCTTCCATCATCCCCCCCCCCAATATCTCCTTCTCCCCCGCTTTCTTATACTGTAAGATAGGTTTTCATACCAAAATGAGTGTGCATTTCACTCCTTCGTTTAGTCAAATGTGATGAGGGTAAACTTTTGTTTGTTTGTTTGTTTTTTTTTTTCCCTCAGCTCTCCTCTTTTTCCCTCCACTAAAAACATCTCCTACTTGCCTCTTAAATGACATATAGTTACCCCCTTCCATTTCCCCCTCTTTCCTCTCACTACATTTCTCTCTCACCATTTACCTTAATTTCTTTTAAGGTATGGTCCCATCCTATTCAGTTCAATCTGTGCTCTCTGTCTCTGCATGTGAATGCATGTGTGTATGTGTGTGCATGCGTGTACATGTGTATGTGTGGTCCCACCAACCACCCAGATACTGAAAAGTTTTAAGAGTTAGAAATATTGTCCTTCCCTGTATGAATGCAAACAGTTCATTTCTGGTAAGTCCCTTAATACTTCTCCTTGCTGTTTACTTTTGCATGCTTCCTCTCATTCTTGTGTTTGAAAGTCAAATTTTCTTTTCAGCTCTGGTCTTTTCATTAAGAATGATTGAAAGTCCTCTGTTTCATTGAAAGACCATATTTTCCCTTGAAGTATTATACTCAGTTTAGCTGGGTAGGTGATTCTTGGTTTCAGTCCTAGTTCCTTTGCCTTCTGGAATATCCTATTCCACGCCCTTCGATCCCTTAATGTAGAAGCTGCTAGATCTTGGGTTATCCTGATTGTATTTCCACAGTACTGGAATTGTTTGTTTCTGGCTGCTTGCAAGATTTTTTCCTTGAGCTGGGAGTTCTGGAATTTGGCCACAATGTTCCTAGGAGTTTCTCTTTTTGGATCTCTTTCAGGTGGTGATCGATGGATTCTTTCAATACTTATTTTGCCCTCTGTTTCTAGAATGTCAGGGCAGTTTTCCTTGATAATTTCATGCAAGACGATGTCTAGGCTCTTTTTTTGATCATGGCTTTCAGGTAGTCCCATAATTTTTAAATTGTCTCTCCTTGATCTATTTTCCAGGTCAGTTGTTTTTCCCATGAGATATTTCACATTCTCTTCCATTTTATCGTTCTTTTGGTTTTGTTTGGTGATTTCTTGGTTTCTCATAAAGTCATTAGACTCCATCTGTTCCATTCTAATTTTGAGAGAACTATTAAATTCAGTGAGCTTTTGAGCCTCTTTTCCCATTTGGCTCATTCTGCTTTTGAATGCATTCTTCTCCTCATTGGCTTTTTGAACCTCTTTTGCCAATTGAGTGAGCCTATTTTTCAGGGTGTTAATTTTCTCAGCATTTTTTTGGGACTCCTTTACCAAGATATTGACCTTTTTTTCATACTCTTCTTGCATCTTTGTCATTTCTCTTCCCAGTCTTTCCTCCACCTGTCTAACTTGCTTTTCAAAATCCTTTTTAAGCTCTTCCAAGGCCTGAGCCCACCCAACACCCCCCTGGGGTGTCTGGGGTACTGAGGCCCCGCCCTCCACATCTTTCCCTGATGGGAAAAATACGTCCTCGTCCTCCCCATCAGATCCGAAGGTCGGGATCATTTGCATTTGTTGGAAAAAACTCTCTAAAGTCTTATTTTTCTTTCCCTTTCTAGGCATTTTCCCAGCCAGTTACTTGACTTCTGAGATTCCTTTCCACCTCCGCCTGGATCCGCCCAGCTAGTACTTGACCTCTGAGATTCAAATGCGCTTTCCCGCGGCAAGCTTTAGTTCTGGCGCAGGGTGGGGGCAGGGCCGCTTCCTAGCTTGGGCCCTCAGGGGCTTTCTGAAGAGACTTTCAGGAACAGAGCCGATGGGGGCGGGGTGGGGGACCCCGCCTGCTGTGCTCAGCTCCCTTGGGGGTTTTATTCAGAGGCGTTCAGCAGTAGAGCAGGGTGGGGGCAGGGCCGTCTCCCCTGCTCGGCTCCCTCAGGTTGGAAAGACCTTCAGTATTGAAGATCCTACCTACTGCTGGGGGATTCCTGAGTCCCGGGCCGTTGCCGCCTCAGCCACCCGCCCACGCCTCTGCCTCCGCCGCTTCCTGCCCCCGTCTCTGCCGCCGCCGCTTCCTCCCGAGGGGGCCCGCTCCCCTCCCCTAGCGCAGGCTTCTTTTTAACTGACCTTTAGCTTCTGTGGGCAGAGGGACTTTCCCGGCTGCCGGAGATTCTCCCGGAGCTTTCCTCTCTGAAGTCTGCTCAGGTCAGCTTCTCTGGGTCGCGGCCAGGGGTGGGGGTGGGGTCCGCTTTCCTGGCTGCGATGGACCCCGGGGACGGCTCTCCAGGGTTCAGTGGAACGGAAATCTCTTCCCCTATGTTTGTGCACCCCCTGCAGAGATTCAGAATTTATGGGGCTCTCCTTTTACCTCAATTCCATGGGTTGTGGGCTTGGAGCTCGTGAATGTGCGTCCTTCTACTCCGCCATCTTGGCTCCGCCCCCTTCTTTTTCCTTTCTTTATTATTTTTTTGATCTGTTTTCTTTTGCCACCTGGCTGAGGTGGAAATGTTTTGCATGATTATACATGTATCATCTATGTCAAATTGCTTACTTTCTCAAGGAAGACAGAGGACAGGGAGAAAGAGAATTTAGAACTCAATGTTAAAAAAAAACTAATGTAAAATATTCGTTCACATGGAATTGAGAAAAAATTAAATAAAAAATGCACTGGAATTTGAAGTCAGATGACCTAGGTTTGAATCCTACCTATGTTGCTTACTATTTGTGACCTTGAGCAAGTCACTTATCCTCTCTTGGTCTCAGTTTCTTGATCTATAGACCAAAAGGACAAATGGATTTATGACTATCAGCTCATATAATGTCACAGCTGATTTGTTAAATCAGGGGTGTCAAACTAGAAAAGAAATAGGGATCACTAATGCATACATAAGGATCCCTTTGGGCTGCCTATTTTTTTAGTTTTAAAATGTAATGTTATCCATGTTTTATTGTATTTTTACTTTTGTTAAATATTCTTCAAATATATTTTGATGTGGTTGGGTCACCTGGGACACATATTTGATCTTCCTGTGCTAGATGATTTTGCTAAACTGTGTTTACTTTTCTCCTAAAAAAAAAATCTTATAAAGGATGGTTCTTGGATAGAGGAGGAGAAGGGTTATATTGAGACATGAATGTGACATAATAACAAAAGGTTGATAAGATAATTCTCAGGTCAACAACTCCTGCCTTTGTGTTTTTAATTCTAGTATTAATAAGAATCACCTATTTTACATATATTTATATGTGTTCATATATATATGAATATATATTGAACATATATATATACATATAGAACACATATATGTTCAATAAATAATGCCTATCATTCTATGATCTCAATTATAAAACAGTATGGTCTTAGAAGTAATCTTTAAAAAGTGATCAAGAAAATGTCCTCTTTTGTTTTCAAAGTTCCTTTGCTCACCTTTGGAAATTCCCATGAAACATTTGTAAATGACCAAAATATTATCTTTAGCATGTTTGTTTCAACTATTTTCCATCTCTCAACCTCCTCATTTTGAATTCATTTTGATTACCATTGTGATGCAAGTTTTTGCTCCTCAACTGAAAAAAAAAGTCATTCTAATCAGTTGTTTATTTCATAGCTCCAGTAGCAAGAATGGTTGTTTTTGTAGCAGGAACAAAATGGTTAAACTCCATCTCAGTTAGAATTAGAAATTTACATGATAACTTTATTGTACATTTAAGGGGAGTAGAAAGCTATATATAATAGATTTACAGTTCCATGTATAATCATCTTTTTTCATTATACTATGTTATAAAAATGCTTGCTTTATTCCACATAATAAAAATAAAATAAAATTTTAAAAATAATTAGAAAGGTGATAAGAATAGTGGAGAAGGGAGGAGATAAAAGATAAAAAATGGGCCACTCACATCCTGGAAGAGAGGTGATGAACTCATAATGAAGACTAACACATCAATTTTTGAAGTTGGACAACGTTAGGAATTTGCTTTGCTTGATTTTGCCTCTTTGTTTTGAAGTTTTGCTTTCCTTTGTTTTAAAATAATAATAGCTATCTTTTATAAAGTACTTTAATTTTTGCCAAATATTTCATGAATGTATTGCCTCATTTTATCCTCATATCAGCCCTGGAAGGTAGATACTATTATTATCTGCATATTATTGACAGACAGAAGTTAAGTGACTTGTCCAGGGTCACATAACGTGTGAGTGTCTGAGGCTTGATTTTAATTAAGTTATTTTTATTAACCTCTAACTGAAATATAGCATTTCCTTATATTCTGAATGTAGGGAAAAAATGAGAGTAGTATTAGGCTTTACTAGATCGGCAAAAGGAGAGTCTAACACAACAAAAACAGCTGCCTCCGTGTTGTTTTTCCTTGTATTTTGGAAATGACATTTGCTTCTAACTGGGATATTAAACATTTCTTAATTACTTTTTCTCAGTTCTCACCATTTGCATAATTTGATATTTATTGTTTATCAGATGTGATTTTATTTTAAATTCATATCGATAGAAATCCTGACATTACTAGGAGGAGAGAGAGAAGTGTTAAAAGCATTAAGTAGAGAAAAGTAGTTTTGTGACTTTTCAAATGATCTAATTTGTTTCTATAGAACTAATCTTTTATATTTAGATTTTCCATTCCCTTTTTCCCAGTTTGTCACTTTTGAAGAAGAAAAATGCCTTTGTCTTTTCAGCAAGAACACTTTAATTAATACAATTAAATCATTTTTATAATTATTTTGATTAATTTGTAAAACAGTTGGTTTTTCATTAAAGAAATTCACATTCTTTTAACTTAATCTATAAAAAGATTTCAAGATAGGATATCAGAAAGTATATAACAGTAAGTGTGAAATGCAAATTAGGTAATGGAGATAAAGTACTTTGCAAATCTTAAAGTGCTATATAAATGCCAGGAGAATTACTATTATCCTGCAGTCACCAATCTCCAGTCTTGTGATGATTTCATTCACATAATCTTCTCTTCACTCCTGCTAAATTCAAATAGGATTTTATAGAGGGATTCTAGGGCATGGTGGTAATGTTTACCAGTGGGTTCTGGTGAGATAGAATTATTCAAACATACTTTTATGTGCAATCTGCAATTTGAGCACTTTCTTAATTCTATACAATCAACAAAATAATCAATTGATTTTTAGTGAGTCATAATTTCTAAAGTACAAAGACTCACCTTGAAAATTTAACAATCAGCTCTTTTAAACCATTACAGCTGTCTCAAACACATGTGTGAATACAATAATTCAAAAATCATCTGACTTGGACAGAGCATTATAGTTGTATAATGTCATCTCCCTAATTGTGGAATATTATGCTTCTTTTAAAGTAGTCCAAGAAATCATTAGCTTTTTGTTGGTTCTGTATCACATGATTTATTCATGTTAATTTTTGAGTTCTTTTTATTCCCCTCAATTAATCAGCAGATCAGTGCATTGACTGTAATCTTTATATCGTCAACATTTTTTATTTCATTATTTCTAGGTGCTTAGGGATTGTTTATTTATAGACAAATTATTTTTCTCTCTCTCCTTCCCTTTTCTCCTCCCTATTTCTTACTTACCTTTCTAGCAAGTTTTTCTTCCTAGTATAATTTTCTCCTTCAAGTCCTTTTTCATATATATATATGTATATATATATATATATATATATATATATATATATATATATATATATATATTTCTCACATAGTCTTGTCTTTTCAACTAGCTATCACAATTCCCTCCCCCTTTGAAGTATTAGTTGATATCACCTTAAACTATCAGATCTTTTAGAGGAATTTGTATTTGATGGAAGCCCTTTCTCTGACCAAGAAAAAGTCTTCCAGAATGAATAGAATGGGATTGTACTGTTGGAATTGTAGGTACTCTATTACATTTCAGAAGGAGATTTTTTTGGAGGATATTAATACCTAGAATATTTCAAATAAGTGGTTCCTTGTTCTGTTTACATCAAAGCTAGTTTTATTTGGAACTATCATTTTTCTATCAAGACAGATTTGTTGAGGGGTCCAATGAACTTTTTTTTTTTTTTGAGTTAACATATTTTCCAGAAGCACTGGACCTGGTATATGTAGGAGACCCTGAATGTATCAAGGACAAAGCCAGCTGTGAACTGACATAATTCGTTGTTTGCAACTCAAGCTGGACTCTCTATGAGTACTTAAGAGTAAAGGTAGGTGCTAAACAGGCTTCACTAGTGGAGAAACTGTTTGTGCATCTGGGATACTTGTAGATAAGTACATTCTATCAACATAGTCTATCAGGTCCCGGAGGTGAAAGAAGGCATTTTTTGCCACCACCTTGTTCATTTATTTGGGGAAGGATTTTGTCCTTTTCCTCCCCTTACTGCATTTTTCCCCCTCCCATGCCATTCCCCTTTAGGAGTACTATCTGTTTTCTCCTTCTTCCTTTGTTGTACTATCATAAATATACCAACTTCTATATGAATTAGCCCTGGCTTAGGGTTCCATGTAATAAATCTAGTTGCAGTGCAATGTCTCATGGACTTGTGATATTGTTTTTGGTTAACAAGTCCATAGAATTCTCACTTATATAGTGAATATATTTATAAATGAAAATCATGAGAAAATAGTATTGATTTAAGCCAAGAAACCTAAATTCAAAGCTGTATTATGTGCAAACACATAGATTCCGTGTGTGTGTGTGTGTGTGTGAGAGAGAGAGAGAGAAAGAGTGAGAGAGAGAGAGAGAGAGAGAGAGAGAGAGAGAGAGAGAGAGAGAGAGAGAATCTAAATTCCAAGCATCCAAGCATAAATAATATAGAGAAAAAGATGAAAGAGAATGCAAGATCTCAGAGATAGAAGAAAGGACTCTTTGGAACTTTTTGGTACAGTGTATATATGTATATAAAAATGGGTTAAAGCATTAGAAGTCAAACCCTTCCTGATATGACTGTTTATTAATGTCCCTTTCTGTGTTAAACGCAGATTTTATCTTATTTGTTTTAGCTATTTTTTTCTTGGAAGTTAATGTTTATTGGTATACATATTTCCATACTTTTAACCTTCTGTCATTATTAATTCCTTTCAGAGAGCTCAAGTCAATACAGCAAAAAGTAAGTAATGAACAGAGGCATTTAAAAAGTCATAAAATCCTAGATTTAGAAAGGATTTGCAGTCATCTACTACAACTTGTTTCCCTTCAGGGATGTCCTACAACATCTCTGACAAATGGCCCCTCAACTTCTACTTGGTATCCTTTATTTATCTAGATTATTCAGTTTTTTTAAAAGTGGTCTATTTCTCATGCACATTTGCTTTTTAGTTTCAATTGTAGTACAATCAAATAAGAATATCTGTAAAACACTTAGCACTATGCTTAACATATAGTAATCAATAAATACCGGTTCCTTTCCCCCTTTCTCCTCTACATTTCTTTTACTCTATCACCTGTCTAGTTTTCCAGGTCATGAAGTTGTTAGTTTTTCTATAACCTGGGGTTTTGTTCAGATCTCCTTTTTATATGACCTTGGGTCAACCACTGAGACTGCTGGGGCTCAGTTTACTCATCTCTAAAAGAAGCAGTTGGACTAGATGGCCTCTGAGGTCCCTTTCATCTCTAGATTTATCATCCTATGATCTTTTCTCACATTGCCAAGCCCTCATCCCTGCTTTGCATATAGATACTTCATCATAGTGAGTTCTGTCTCTTTCTGTTTAGAAATGTAATTGAAGAAGCATGCCCTATTTTCAAATGTTGGCATAAGTGCTCTCAGTGTGTGTCTCAACAGATGCTTGAAGATTAAGTGGCTGACTCTAACCTAGTATTCAATCAAACATGGCCTTATTGAGCATTTCAAGTACAACCTGCTTTTCAGAGCAGCATCATTTTGTGCCTTTCCATAGATTCCCTGTGGATTGAAAAGTAGAAGAGATTTTTCACTCCCATTGGAAAATTCTCATCATACAAAACCCTAAATTCCATTCAGTGCATTAGTTTCACTGAACAACTCTATGTGGCTTTTTTCAGAAATACTTTCAGATGTTTATTAATATTTATTGACATTTTTAACATTCTGGATGTGAAATGCAAAGGGTAGTTCTAGTGAAAGCAATTTTATCCAACAATGACAGCATATGAAAATAAAGTGTTTTCTTTGCACATAATTTTATATATAATAATTGTGATTGGCAGCATGAAGAAACATGGTGTATTGGAAAGTATACTGGACTTGAAATCAGAAGATCTGGGTTCAAATCCTAGTTTCATTATTAACGACAGAACTTTGGATGAATTATTTAACCATTCTGGGTCCTTATACACAAAATGAGTATAATCAGTTAAACTTATATTACTTAACCCAAAGTATTATTGTGAAGAACATGCCTTAGCAATCTTAAATCACTACAAAAATGTGAGGAAGATAAGGAGATGGATTTGTAAACTTGTAATTTGTTTTTATTTTTAGCACAAATCAGATTTAATGAGAAATTCTTAACTCATGGGTTTACTTAGTCTATGTGACCAAGGCTGCTGCTTATTCTTCCTTTTCCTCCTCTTCCTCCTCCTCTTCTTCCTCCTCTTCTTCTTCTCCTCCTTTTCCTCCTCCTTCTTCTCCTGTTTTTCTTTATCTTCCTTTGCTCCTTCTCCTCTTTTGCCTCTTCTTCCTTTTTTCTTCTTCTTCTTTGACTACTTTCACTACCATCCACATCACTACTAAATTTTTATAACTGACAAACTTATAAGCATATAAAGTTTAACAAGCGAGATTTCACAGATTTTTAACTAGAAAAACTCAGTGAAAGTAAGGATGGAGACAACATGGATATGCTAGACAGTTTAGTAAAATGCTGCATTTTATTTCCTGGTTCTTGGGAGATATTTTTAATAATTATTAACAGCTGAATATGATACATTGGCATCAGAGTTTTATAGAATTAAACATCTTCAATATAAGCTTTGGACTGTGTTTTTTAGCCTTCTAATTTAAAGTCAGAATATAATGTCTCCTACTTATGGATTCTGATAGCAACAATTTGATCATATCAACTTCAGCAAAAAAAGGTAATATTGATAAAATAATTTAATATTTGCACAATGCATTATGTATAATATTTCACTTGATTTAAGCAATTTGACTACATTTTACAGATGAGAAAATGAGCTAAATAGAGTTAGATAACTTATTTAGAAATAGATAATAAGTATTTGGGGATAGAATTCAAATTCAGGTCTTCCTAACTCTAGGTCCAGCCTGATATATATTATATTAACTTACAATGATTAATTCTTAGTTATCAAGCTGGTGATCATACTGCAATTCTTCATGTTTTTCTTTCCAAATTGGTTATTACATCATGTCCAGTACAGAATAAGTAGGAAACATTTTTTTTTTTGAAGTAGAACTAGTGTCTTTCTATTTGTCTATTTGTCAGCAATTTAAAAAATGTGTTGTTTGTGGGGATATTTAAATTAGTGTTTCAAATTAGTTTCTCAGACTTGATTTCCTCCTATCCTTTAGTATCATGAATAATTGAGAACATATTGTATAAGTATTTAATCTAGAAGAAATATGAGTGGATAGAAAAATTCTGATCACACTATTTCTCTTGGAAAATTTAGTGAACTATTTATGGTTCTTAATGGAATTAGGAAGCATATTTACATGAAAATGAAGGTTGAGAGTGAAAAACAAGTGAAACTATGCACAGAGCTGGAAGTAAAATTAATTGCTTTAATACCACCATCAGCCTTGACTTGCTTTGCATATAACCTTAAGCTAGCTAGATAACCTTTCACATCATTAGACCAAAACACAAAATGAGGTTAATTACGCTAACACCCATAGTCCAACTGCCTACAGTCATTGTGAAATCCTCCTTACAATATACTTTGAGTTATTCAAAGGATATTAATGAAAAAAGAAAATACAAACAAAACCCCTCATACATTCAGAATAAGTTTAATATATTGAAACACAATTTTGGGAAAAGAACATGGCATTTGGACAGTTGAAAATTATTATTTTTTTTATCATCCACCCTTTGACTATTGCTTTATTAATTGGAACAATGAAAACATTGACTTTAGTGGTGATTGGAAGATCTTTCCATTTATAATCAGATTCCAAAGGCCCTAATGAGTGAGTCAGAAAGGCATATTACAAACATGAACTTTCTTTTTTTTAAGCTATAGGAAGTAATTGAAATAAGAAGAAATTCTAAATGTTAAAATACTGTCCCCAGTTCTTATTTGCTTTCTACAAATGGAGTCATTTAGGTTAATGTTAATTCCCTTTAATAATTTAGTACAGTATACAATAATAACTTTTTTTCATTTCATTATGTATCTACCCTTTTGCTTTCTGCCTCTGATGTAAAGGGGGATAGCTAAGACTCCACTGCAAAAAGCCAGGTGAGAAATGATGAGTATCAAAAATTAATATGGTTGCAGTGGGAATGGAGAAGAAGAGATAGTTATGAAAAACTTTAAAAGAAAAATTGGCAACACTTCTGTATACTTCAATACAGTTAGTGAAGTATGGGGCAAAGTAGGTGAGACTTTTGCTGTTGGTGTAAAGGACTGGGATTAAGAAATTGGAGGAAATAAATTATGCATTTACATGTATACATATATAAAACATGTGAATGTGTATGGATACACACATACATATATATGTGTGTATGTACTTACATGCTTAATATTTACAAACTACTCCTAGACCCAAAAGTCTGGAGAACTGTACTCTCTCCCTCTCTAGGTCACTTTGCTGTGAATCCATATATTGGATTCATATGACTTCAGTGCCTAGGAGATCCAGAGCACCTAAGGGAAAGTCTGAGTTCTTTGTTGCTCTCTTTTGCCCTTTATACCCCACCCTGGCAACCTGGGAAAAACTTACTTAAAGTCTGGGTTTGGCTCATGTATAGTGTATCTCTAAAGGGGAGTAGAAAGGCCTTCAACATGCAAGATAAATCATGTATGAGACTGCTAAAAACAACTGCTACACATAAAAAGAAAGCTTAGCACAAAAAGCTCCCACAACTGCTCATTGACATTCAATAGCTAACAAAAGGAGATTTATTTAGCAGTAGCAGGGAAAGGATATTCAACAAAGATATGCATTAAAGAATTGATTTCAGCTAAGCAAAGCTTCTGTGCTTCTGAGGAGCACATGGTGGTCTAATAGCTAAGCATCAGAGAAGATCCAGAATTCTTTGGGACTCTTTTGTACTCAGCAGACCAGAAAGTATTGTTAGCAGCCTGAGCCGTTGGTCTCCTGAGTCAATTAATTATACAAGATTTTCCTTGTAAGGAAAAATTAGCAACTTACATGAGGGTGAGTGGATTGGGGAGGGGTAGAGGATATTGCTATCATGGTATGTACAGATACATGCATGCATGTTCACACATTTATGCACACAGATATATACATGTATCTGTACATCCATCTATATATACACAGATATTTTATATGTTATATACTTGCATACAACTGTATTTTAGGTACAGTGGTTTTATGCAACTATTTATAAAGCTATTTTATCATATTCCCCCCGTTTTGTACAATGAGAACTTATTCTTTATGCTTATTTACTCTTTTAAATAAGATATATAAAGATATATAAAATGAATAGCATAGACATATTAATTCTGATTGCACATGATTTTTAATTTAGTCACATGTCATATATTTTAATTAGTTATTTCTAATACTTTTAATACTCTCCCTGTTAGCTTTTTTTCTTATCACATTAAACAGTTTTAATATTTCCCTAGAAGCTAAAGCTTCATTTTCAATTTCTTATGTGCCAGGATTTCATTTTTGGTACTTAAATTTTCCTTAAAACATAGAACAAAATTTAATTTTTTAGACTTGACCTGTTCATGTCATCTCTTTCATCAAGTTTACTTACTGGTATGCCATCTTGGCACAAAAAAAAAACCTTGGGCCAGATATTACTGCTCTGGGAACCACTTCTTGGGTGGAAGACAGATAATTTAGGAAGTATAGTTCCTCTTCCCTTAGGATATTTATTCATGTAGCTGCTCAATTAGGGCAAGAAATGCAACTTCTATAATGACTAAGTTCAGTTTACTACACTTACAAATGTGCCTAATTTATGTCCAAGGAATATTTTTCTAACTTGTATTCAGTAAACTGACTTCTAACTTAAAGTGTGTTCTAGTAAATACTCAATTTGTCAGACAATATTTACTATCTGGATACCAACTGCATTTAAAGTTTAAATATGTGAACCACAGATGATGTTATCTCAGTGAATGGATGAGAAAGCTATGCTTCAGGCCCACAAGACTTGGGTTGTAGTCCCTTAACCTTTCAGTATTCTAGTTCACTCTCTGAAACAATAACTTGTAAGTCAAAATGACCTAAGGAGAAACTTGGCACTTCTAAGGAATTCCCTACACCAGTGAAATTGCTGGTCCCACCCTATCTCTATGTTTTCATTTGAGAGGTCAGGTGGAATAGTAGATACTGACTCAACTTTGTTGTCAGGAAGATTTTTTTCTCAAAATTTTGTACTGATGCATATTAACTGTGTGACCACAGATGTATCATCTAACTGCTTAGTACCCCAGGCAATTTTTGGGGCTGTTATTGCCTGCATATAATATTGGTAGAAGAAATTTGCTCTCACCCCTCCACACATTCCACGTGAGATGAAGCAATAGGTCTTACACAAAAAAGAAAAAAAAAGTTATATCTAAATGCACACCTGTGTGTCCATATGTGTCTGTGCCTTTGAATCATTGATTAGCTGTGTTACCAGATGAGAAGCTTGACTAATAAATATCTTATAGATATGGTAAAAGATCTTTGAGGGCAGGAACTGTTGACTTTTTGCCTTCATTTCCACAGTTTTTAAAAATATTTACATTTAAATATTATTTAAAAATATTAATTTTACAATATGGCAAAACTATTAAATAAAAATTTAAATAAAGTTACAGTTTCCAAAACTACATAAATGTAATGAGAAAAGTGATATTGGTTTACATTTTTTGTAAATTTCTTTAATTTCTGCCTTGATAGATGACAACTGGTTTCTCCTATCTGCTTTTGTACTCAATCTGTTTTGACATGCTGTTTCAGTTGAAGAACTTGAAGGAAAGCTGGCATCTCACAGATACTTAACTGGAAAAGGAAGGAGTATTTTAATAGGCAAATCCTTTTTTGAGTTTTTAAGGAAGTAGTTTTGATCTCTCTGATCCCTGAGAAAAGTCTCTGGAAGGGAGTTACAGGAATCTCCAATCTACACTTTGGGAAATGCTGGTTGTTGTCATTGGAAATTTGACCTTGGAGTTATTAAGACCTGGGTTCAAATTATACCTCTACCACATGTAACCCCAACCCAAAAGCCAGTTGATATTACTGATAAAGATCAATGTCCCATGCCTCTGTGAAGGAAAGGAAGGAGTTGGGAGAGAGAGGAGTGTTCTTCAGTCTCTCCACTCTCTTTAAGTTTTGAATTCCTTCATACTCTGAGTCACTTTAGGCACTTCCACTTTTTAGAGGAAAGATGGATGAAATCAATCCCACTTTCAGGTTGCAGAAGGAACAATCACTGGTAAGACATGAGAGGAGATGGCAATTTCCATCATATCCTTGTTCCTAGCTTTCTACACTAAAGAGTCTGAGGAACTTCCTAGAGATGAGATCTAGGACTATCTCTCTTGGTTAAACTAAGTTATCTCATTCCCATTTGGAGACCTCCTTCACTCTTTATAATCTGACTTATATTCATATATGTGTATGTATATGTATATGCATGTGTATATATACATATATAATATATACACAAATATGTGTATATACATCCTATGTATATCTTCTTTGATTTCTCTTTTGTTATGGATATTAAGTGAATTTTCTTGGCTAAGGGCTATGTGTGTTCCTTGCGAACAGGTATTTGGTGGGAAATGGGTTGAGCCCTTGCATACAAAACTCATGTTCCCACTTCTCTGCAATAATGAACTGTAGTCAAATGTTAGTTTGAATCTGAAAACCTCATCCCCTGGACTAGCAACATTTAAAGGAACAGATAAATAAAATTCCAGACTGATACCTTTTATTTCTGAGAACAGCATAATGCCACTGACCCCAAATGCCTGCTCCCTCTCCTGGTAGAAAATAATCTATCTTGGAAAAGACTGGGGAAGAAGTAGAGTTTAGAGATATTTACTCTGTCTCCCTTTGAGTCACATATGATGCTACATCTCTCACCTCTCCACTTTTGAAGTGACTATGTCTTATACCTAGAATCCTCCCCTACATCATGTCTAACTCATAAATGTCTTTCTTTCTTTGGAAGATTTATTTATGTCAATTTCTTCATGAAGCCTAATGGTATAAAGAGGTGACAGTAACAAAGTGGTCTGGGGAAATATTTTGAGCATGCTGAATTTTTGAACCAAGAAGTGAAGTTTTGCATTAGTTCCTATGGTGATGGAGAAGGCAGGAGGAATTAGCTCCTTCTAGGGAAGAGTAGAAGAAAGCTTTTGTGATTCTTAGTCTATATCCTTCCATTGGGCAAGGAGAGAGGAACGATCCAAAAACATTGGTTCAGGAGTTAGAGGAGTTCAAAGCTTGCTTTGTAATGCTTACTACCTCTGTGATCATGGTCAAGTTGCTTTTTTTTTTCAGTTCAATTACATAAACATTTATTAAGCATGTACTATGTGTCAGGAATTCTTCTGAGTGCTATAGATTCAAATGAATGTCCATTTTCCCCCCTGAAGAATGATACTTAGTTTTGCTGGGTAGGGGATTCTGGTTTTTAATTTTAGTTCCTTTGATCTCCAGAATATCATATTCCAAGCCCTCAGATCCCTTAATAGAGAGGCTGCTAAATCTTGTGTTAGCCTGATTGTATTTTCACAATACTTGAATTGTTTCTTTCTGGCTGCTAGCAATATTTTCTTCTTTACCTGGGAACTCTGGAACTTGACTACAAAATTCCTAGGAGTTTTCCTTTTGTGATCTCTTTTAGGAAGTGATTGGTGGATTTTTAAAATTTCTATTCTACCTTCTGGTTCTAGAATATCAGGGCAGTTTTCCTTGATAATTTCCTGAAAGAAGATGTCTAAGCCCTTTTTTAATCATGGCTTTCAGGTAGTTCAATACTTTTAAAATCCTCTCTCCCAAGATCTATTTTCCAGGCTGGTTATTTTTTCAACGTCTTCTGTTCAAATTGTCTTCTATTTTTTTTTTCATTCTTTTGGTTTTGTTTTAGGATTTCCTGATTTCTGATGGAATTATTAACTTTCATTTGCTGCATTCTAATTTTTAAGGAATTATTTTCTTCAGTGAGCTTTTGGACCTCCTTTCCCATTTGGTCAATTCTGCTTTTTAAGGCATTCTTCTCCTCATTGCTTTTTTGGATCTCTTTTGCCATTTGGGTTAGTCTAATTTTACAGGTGTTGTTTTCTTCAGCATTTTTTTTATTTGGCTTTCCTTTTGCATGTTATTGACTCATTTTTCATGATTTTCTTACATCCCTCTCACTTTTGTATCAGTAAGCACCTTGTCATATGCAAGGCAGCCTGCCATCACAGGTTCTTAGATTTACACTTATAAAAGGAAAGGAAACTTTTGAGGGGTCAAGAATCACTTTAATTGGTTAAACCAAATGCTTCCACATATGCCTTTTTATCTTTTACATTTTCAAAGCTACCAAACCTACTATCTATTCAACAAACAATGAAAACACAGAGAAATAAAAACCACCAGAAAGGCTTCCTGTTGTCTGACCATTACATACATACATACATACATACTTACACACATACATAATAGACAGTTACCAGACAGGGAAGCACCAGCATCTGGGTTTTCAAAGCCGAGGAACTGTTTAGTGGCTTCCCAGAGTCTCACTTGATTTTTCTTCCAAAATCAAAACTCAAAACAAATCCTCCCCTCAATATATATATGTATATATATATATATATATATATATATACATATATATGTATATATCTATATATGTATATACTCTTTCCAGCGCCAGAAGTCATGACCCCTTGTGACCCAGTCACTCATTAGCAATCAGCAAAAGGTGTGGGCCTTCATAGGAAACAAGCCTCCTCTAATCAAGTCTCCCTCAATAGCCCCACCTGAAGCCTATTAATGGGCAGAGAAAACTTTTAATAATCATTACACTTCTCGTCCCAACTTTTCCTCTACTTCTCTTACTTGATTTTCAAAATTTTTTTTGAGTTCTTCCATAGCCTGAGTCCAACTCATATTTTTCTTGGAGGCTTTGGATGTAGGATGTTTGACTTTGTAGACTTCTAGTTGTATGTTTGGTCTTCCTTGTCACCAAAGTAAGATTTTTTTACCCACTGTTTGCTCATTTTCCTAACCAATTATTTGACTATTTAGCTGTTTGTAAAGGTAGGTCTTTCTTTCCAGTGTAGAGGATGTACTGTCCCAAGCTTCAGGGGTTTTGTGCAACTGTTCAGTCCTGCAAATTTTCAGTTCTTCCTAGGTTGTATGATGAAAGGAGAGGTGTTTATTCCTCTTCTGGTCTGTGTTTTGGTCTGTGAGTGAACACAAACACTCTTTTTCTGCCTTGGAACTGTGAGGAGGAGTCCTTCTCCACCAGTGCCACTAACTTCACTGTGCTAGCACTCCTCCATCTCCCAGGATTGCCACCCAGGATTATGATCCAGATCCAAGCAGGACAAAACAAGAGAATCTTGCCTTCTTGCCACCAAGGAGATCCTTGCAATCTTGTAATCAGTTGCTTAATCCCTTCCCATTCCCACTGCCTGTGGGCAGAGGGCTCTGGAATCAGTCACTGCTTTAAATTCAAATGAAAAAACTGAAAATAGTCCCTGCCCTCGGGAAGTTTACAATCTAATGGGAGAAGCCAAGAAACAAAAGGGAACTGGAAAGCAGGGGAAGGGAAGGGAGAAATACCAGGAGTCATCATGTTCTGTGGAAAGAAGTAGAGTTGAAGATACAAAGTAGAGTGAGCCTCTATAAAGGAAGCCTTTTGGAATAGCAAAGTAATCTAACCTCAAGCCCTCTAATCAAAGGACAAAGGAGTCTGAGGAAGGTAGCATCCAAGGCTTGAGTTAGCAGTGAAGTGATAAGATTAGAAGTGATGAACTTCTCCTGGATGAGGCATCTTGTTCCAATGGAGTTGAAATCAGGCAGAGCTTCAATTGCAAATGAGTCTCAGTATTCCTACCTGTAAAATGAAGGGATTGAATCTTATGACCCCTGAGATCTCTCCAAACTTTAAATCTGCTATTGTCATATTAATTTTCTTTGTAAACCCTGAAGATTTGATAGTTACTACTGTGATTTTCTTTTAATCTTTCAATGCAGGGAGGACAGCTCTAATGGAATAGAGAATGCTTCTACTTTCTAAGCCAAGGATCTTAGATCACAGTGACTTCCCAGCTCTAACTCCTATTAGCTGAGTAAAGAATGTCCCTAGAACTTTAGACTCACTCCTCATATATATAAGGAATTTCAGTGTACCCTCAAAATAACTTTTTGCATTGTGCACTTTCTTTTTCCTTACTCCTACCTGCTGTCTCCAGAAATGCTTAGTTTAGGTCTCTAAATGCAATAGTAATGATACGTATGTTTCAATACTGAAAAAGTTGCACTTTGGGAAGATAAAAACAATTACCTTTTTTGCCACTGCTGAGGAAGAGCCACTGACTCAGTAAAAGTTAAAAGGAAAGACAGCTTCTTCTCTCATTCTCTTCTTCCTCCCTGCTGAACTTGTAAGTGGCTTAGAGTTCTCTGGAATGGAATTCATAGGATAGGAATTCATAGGGACATCTTTCTGAGGAAAATCCCCATCCCCAATTCCACCTACATAGTTATGGCAGATATTCACACATGGCTTCAAGCACATATGCTGCCTAAGGAAGCCTGGTCCTGGGCTTTGTATCTTTCCCTGTGCATATATTAGGAGAAAATAATCATGAGATTTCAGAAATAGCTACCTCAGTAGTTCAGGAGTTCCTGGTGCGTTAGGTAATGCATGTTGAAGTTAGGGGGTTGCTGTGCTGCAATTACAATAATTCATAGAGGAGACAACTACACACAAATATACGAACCTAAACATGGTTTCCCAGAAGATAGATCCCTTCCAGGGAGTTGTTTAAATACTATTGTGAAGTGGCTATTCAGTATTCTTGCTAATTATTTTATTGTTTAATATTTTCTATATTGTACATTAAATGCCATTCTAATCCTTTTTGAGTAGGCTTTTTGTTTTGGATATTTCATCAACTTCCATGGGTTAATTTATAAGCCTTATAATGAAGATTTCCAGATCTATATAACTAACTCCTATTCTCTTTTGAACACTACTTGTGCATGACTAACTGCCTATTGGACATTTTAAATTGGATGTTCTAGAGGTATCTTAAACTCAGCTTGCCCATAACTGAATTCTTATCTTTACGCAAAATATATTCCTCTTCCTATCTTGTTTATTACTGTCAAGTGCATCACCATCCTCCCACTCCAAGTTAAAAAAAATCAATGTTATAATCAACAATTCATTCTCCCTCATCCTATAAATCCAATGAAGTGACAATTTATTTTTAAAAATATTATTTTTATTCTCAAAATTTTTATTTCTAAAAAATATCTTTTGTATACCTCTTCATCTCCACTCACATAGATATGACTGGCTCACCTTATGATTTCTTGCCTACGGTATTGTAATAATTTACTCATTGCTCTTGTTGCCTCAAGTCTCAGCAATTCAATCAGCTTTCAAAGTGATTGTCCTAAATTGTAGCACTGACTATATCACCTTGCTACTCCATAAAGTCCTGTAGCTCCCTGTTACCTCAAAGATCTCTCTGGTATCAAAGACAAAGTCCAAGCTTGGCATTTAAACACTTCACAACCTTCCCCATTCCTATTTATTTTTCTGTATCTTTATTGTCGGTATTACATCACTTAAATGCTGTTTTGTTTCTCATACTATGTCTTTCTTGACCTAATTTAAACAACAGGATGGCTATGTTCCACTTAACACAAACCAAATGTATAAAGTGGGTTAATAAGGGAAGATTAATCACAATAGACAAGGATTTTATTGTAGCTGTTGTTTTTACAAAAGATACAACCCTCGTTTCTCTTAACAGTGAATTCCCTAAAACATTTAACTTACAGTTTGCTTAGAAAAAAATAGAAAGAACCCATGACATTTTGGAAATATGTTTCTCATATGAAGCAAGTTACAATCTTTTCTGTTTGGGGCAATTTAGAGTGTGGCATTCTGATCATATGTTCAATCCAACAAAGCTGATTGTTAACCATTAATGTCTCAAGGCTGCTATTACTCTCTTAAGAGAAGTACATTTGTATTACAATGACTTGTAATAAAGTATTCAAGGAAAATTTTCTTTTGATTTGTGTAAGGTATTTTTGGTAGCACTTGAAAGTTAACATTTTCATACATTCTTTTTAAAAGAAAGCAATCTCTCTTTATAATTTATTCTTTGCCACAGTTAAGGATATATATTTATCTTAAGTTTAATCAATTATCTTTTTTAGCTACTTAGATACTTAAATGTATGAGGATTTTTTTTTCTTTCTTCAGGATGCCACTCTAGCACAAAGGTTTCTCATTTATTGAGATTAATTAATCTCATTTTTCAGTTAAATATTTTGTGGATGATATGCTTTACATCACTTCTTGTATGTAAGTAATTAATGGCAACATTCTTCTCCTTTCTTAGTTCAACCATGTATTTTTCCATTTTATATGAACTATCTATAATTCTGATTTTTCTAAAATGATTTTCCATAGTTCATTCTCATGTAACTTCACTTTATTTACATACATGGTTAAAATTCTGAATGGCATTCGTCAAGCAATATGTATTCTTTTCACTGAACATGACTTGAATATACTGTTTCTTTTAAAACAAATGAGTGCTTTGTGCTCTTGAGATGCCTTTATTCCAAGGCACAGCCTATGTTAATAAAATAAGGCATTTTTGCTTGTTGCTATTATGTTTAGAAAAAGATTACAAATCAAATAACCAATCTGCTCTGGCCACCAAGACCACAAAAACAAATGATTTTAGCTCATAGTTAACTGTGTAAAATGCTCACGATTCACTTAATTGCCAAGTCTTTGACATACAAATATTCTAGTCAAACTAATCATGGAGTATATTGGCCTAAGACTGACACATGCTTTTTGACAGTTTAACCGTCATGTACGAGCAAGAAAATAGATCACAAATCAGACACTTGTCTATAAAAACATATGACATTTTGAATATTTGCTCAAACTCCTCTACATATGTATTATGCATTTTATGATGAGAATGTTGACTTTTTTTAAAGAGGAGTGACAAAATCCATAGAAGAATGTAAGCAGGTGCTGTTGTATTTTTGTCTTGGTATGTCAGGCACCTCTCACAGCGATAGCCAAACAGCAAGCACTTAATAAATGTTTCTTCAGTTGGATTGAATAATAGCTGACATGTGTATGGTACTTTAATGGTTTCATAATGTTTCCCACTAATATTTCCCACTAATTAATTTCCATATTGATAACCATCATAGACTCTGAAGTTGAAATACAAGAAAGTATGAATCAAATCTCTGTTGCTTGTGCTAATTTTGGCTTAACAATAACACCAAGGAAACATAGATGCTCCATCAGCCAGCATCATATCATCCATACATGAAGTCATCAGCTATGGCAAATGGAGAGACTGTGAATACTATGGGTAAGTTCACTTACCCTGGCAAGTATACTTTCCAACCTCATTGTTAATGAGGTTGATACAGACATTGTCAGAGCTAGCTCAGTGTTTGGCTCCAAATGAAAATGTAGGAGAGAAAAAATGATAGATTGCCTAACAAACTGAAGGTTTACAGAGTGGTTGAAACAGATTTCATTGTTGCATGGCTGGAGAGCATATCAGTACAATACCAGAAAATGCAATCCCTTCCACTTTAATTGTCTTAAGAAGATTTTGTAGATTACCTGGCAAGATACGTGACCAGACACTGAAGTCCTATTTCAAATTAAACTCCCAAATTTTAAAACTCTACTATAGAGAGCACAACTCCAGTGGACTGGACAGTTGGTTTGAATGCCAAGTGTATGTTTGTCTAAAAGATTATTTTACAGAGAACTCACAGGAAGCAGGCTTTCACATGATAGTCAGAAGAAACAATAAAAATACACTCTCAAAGTCTTTCTGAAGAACTTTGTGAGATATGGGACATACTAGCAGAGGACCACCTAGCATGACTTGCCTTTATCACAAAAGGTGCTGTGCTCTATGAGCAATGTACTATTCTCTTACGACCAAAGCAGAACTCCAGTGGCTCAAAAGAAGCAGGAGATGTGAGAATTTAGAGACGTCTCTGCTCCAAATGTTCCTATGAACTATTTGTGTCCAACCTGTGATAGAGACTTCTGAGTTCATATTAGTATGATAAGCCCCAGTCAGACACACTGTGAATTTACTCCAACATAATGATGTCCTTTTAGTCCTGTTCCAGCAATAAGAGCAATAAACAAAGTTTGCCAAACATTTCAATTATTTCCATGACAATTTTATGATATCAGTACTATAGATTTTCTTTTGTGAACAGGATTTGTAATTTCTTTGGTCTGGGGAAACCTCAGTAAGAAGATTCTCAGTTTCCTCAACTTTAAAATGGAAATAAAAGACTCTACCTTGCGGGGTTGTTGTGAGCATCAGAGGAGATGATATTTGTAATGTACACTTAGAACAACCCCTGCTATAAAGTAGGTGCTATATACATGCTTATTTACTTTCCTTCGCTAACCCTGTTCAGTGTGTATCAAAGATTAGAACGCAGGTTAAATTTAATTAGCTCTACCCTTTGTGCCTTGCTCCTTTATATTTAGTGAAGCAGTAGAGAAGTCTGAATATCCATATTTGAGACACAGCTTTGACACTTTATAACTCTAAAATCACTCAATCTCTTAGCTTCTGTTTCTTCATAAGCAAAATGGGATTGCTGTAGGAATTAAATCATCCCAAGTGCTTTAAAGCACTTTCTCAATTGTAAAGCTTTCCAAGTATAAGTCCATATTGATGCAGTTATTTCTATTTGAGGTTTCCATTTTTTTAGTTGTTATCTGTTCCAAAGATGTACCAGGGAAAGAAAAAAAAAGGGAAAACAGAAATACTTATCTCCTTTTATCAAGGTGACATAAACTTCCAAATAAAATATTCTTTACATGTTGAATTTTGATTATTTTTTGTTTCACTTATAATACAATAATGAATGTATTTGGTAGAGGAAATCTTTATAGAAGTGATATGAAATAGTCATGTTTTTGCAGTGTGTCATGCAGCAGCAACATTTACATGTCAATTCTCAGCTTTCATTTACTTGGAATTTCAAAGAGCTTCCTAGTCAGCAAATGCCTCATCAAAAATTCCAGTCAAGCAAGTACATTGTTTGTCAACATCAATGTTTCTCCTGCATTCATCTTGTTTAATGGAGATGCTTAAGGCTTTTTTAAAGTAAGCATTTAAAAGGTTTACATCACCTCCTAAGTATATTGGTGCCATTAGAAAACATTAGAATGCTCATTCTCATAATTTTGGTGTCAAAATGGAAATTTTTAATATCTATTACATGTTTATTAAAATAAAGTTGAGAAGGGCTTGAATTGAAATATTATGAGTATAAAAATATATTGCAATGAGAACACAAAGATTATTGGTGGAAGAGATCAGATTGTAAACACAAAGAATGACTATGAAAATCCTCAGTGATTGACATGTATCATCATATATTTAGGGAATGTTTTTATATCAGCTCCCTTAGCAAACAAAATTAGAAGCATAACTATAAATAGTACGGCTTAACAAATGGTTGGGGGGAAGGTAGGAGGAGGGAATGCCCAGGATTACAACATGCCCAACCAAATTCAAGATGTTATATCATATGGCCATAAAAATCAGTTTGCAATGTTTTGTTCTTCTATTGATACTTTAGTTTTTTAAAGCCACAATCATTCCCTAAGTGTTCTTTCCGTAACCTCACCAGTTCAGCCTTCTTTTGGTATTGTTTATTGCAGCATCCTGGAAAAAAAGGGCCCACATCCATGAGAAATTGGAAGGTAGGTTGACTGGTTTGTTTTAAGTAGAATGTAGTATCTTTAGACACAATCTGAACTATAAGATGATGATCAACACATATAAACAATGAGCAAGCTCATTTTTACCCAGTAATGATGCTTGAGATAGAATATTATTTTGCAGCAAAGCCTGTACACTGAGAAATGACTTTTGATCAGCATGATATATCAGAAAACAAATATAGACCAGTTTTATATGGATTCTGTGTTAAAAGTATAAACTACCTCTTAAATTCTACATTTGAATAGCTGTATATTTTCTATTTATCTACCAATGTTCTTCAATGTGTCATTATGGCACGGAGACAAACTTTGCTTAGTGAGTAGAGGTGGCACATGCCAGTTAAGTCCAATCAAACTACCTCAATTAACATATACCTCCAGATTTTGATGGAGGTAGCCAAAGGTATTCTTATAAATGGTTAACAACCAGCTCTCCAAGGGGCAAAATATACAGAGATATGCTTTTAAGCTTAATCTACATTATTAACATTTTCTATAACAATTTCTTAAGTCTAAACAGAATAATTAATCAAGCCTAGATTTGTAGTGTTTGCTAATTCTGGGGTGCAAATGCCCATATTTAGAATTTAACTATTGACCCTCCCCAGTTGGTCTGAGTTGACTCCAGCATACTACTGGAGATAAACCAGGATCCTGAACCCAAGATACTTAAAAATAGTCACCTCCCTCATGCATGGACCTGTTTCTAGCATCACCTTAAAGCATCCATGGAAGCAAACTTCCTATGAGCTTTGACCTGACCCTCTACATGCTATAACCTCCCACAACTGCTACAGTGACTGGAGCCCCATAAAATAAATTTTTCACTACTAACTCCTTGACAATTTCACATGGTTCAACATCAGACATGCATGTGATTTTCTTATGAAAAATGACATTAAATAAGCTGCATTAGGCTATGTTTTGATGCTGTATTCTAACAACAGCTGATGCAACTGAAACCTTTTAGTTAAATTGCTCAGTTCATCAATTTTCTTTCTGTAGTGGATAGCACTTTTTCATCATTGGCCCTTTAGGATGGTCTTGGATCATTGTATTGCTGAGAATAGCTAACTCGTTCACAGTTCATCATTGTGCAATATTCCTGTTACTTACTTCACTTTGCATCAGTTCACATAAGTCTTTCCAGCATTTCCAGAAACCATTCAGTTTGTCATTTACTATAGTACAATAGCATTACATCACAGTTATGTGCTAAAACTTGTTCATCCATTCTCAAACTGATGAACATTCCTCTCATTTCTAATTCTTTGTCATCAAAGGAATGTTACCTCCCAGGCTTGTTGTAAGGGTTAAATGAGGTAATAATATAATAATAAATGAGGTAATAATTGTAAAGCACTTAGCACAGTCCCTCACACATAGTAAATGTTAAATCAATAGCTATAATTAGCTAGTATTATGAAAGAAAATATTTCATAAACCACAAACATACATGTGGACTACTGTTATCAAAATGAATCTTACATTCAGTGTTGAATATTTCTCTTAAAAACATATTTACGATCAAAATTATACCCTTGCCACAAAACATGGCCTTTAACTTTTTTATTTTCTGCTGGGAATTTTCAATCAGGTTTTGAAATTTTTGTCCCATGTCTAGTTTGCAATTAAGTATTTTGTATACCTGAAAAGCTTGAACACAATTCAAGAAGAAGTTACGAGAATATTACAAATATTTGAATCTTATAAACAGTATGAACTTGATATAAGAATAAGAACCTATAATTTTCAGAAGAGGAAATACTAATTGTTAATAATCACTTCAAAACACATTAAATCTCACTGATAATCAGACAGCTGCAAATTAAAATAACTTTGAGGCATCATCTCCTGCTCATTAAATTGGCAAAAATAATTAAAGGGAATGAAATTAAAACATGATTGGATTATGGAAGAAGCAATATATTCATTCATTGTTGGTATGATTGCAGACTGGAAGAATCTCTTAAAAAGCAATATGGCAGTGCAAACTGCATGCTACAAAAATATTAATCATACCCTTTGATCTAATAATTAGAGTGTTTAGAATATGCCCTGAAAATCTTATTAAAAATAGCTTTAAAATTTTATTTATTCAAATATTTCTATAGCAAAATTTTTGTTCCATTGAAAAAGATGGGAAATATATAAATTTCCAATAAAAGTCTGGGTACTGAGAAGTGTACTGCCTCAGAAGTCAGATTTTTCATCTAATGCTTAACCTTCCTGTGTATCAGTTTCCTCAAATGTAAAATGAGGAAATTTGTCTAGGTGGTGGTTCCTGAAATCCCTTCTGGTTTTATACTTATGATTCAATGACTGGGAATGACAAAATAAATTATGATATATTAATGACATAAAATAATATAGAGCAATGAAGATTTCTAAGTATGAGGAATACATCGAAATCTCGAAAATCTATGTGTTAAATTCAAAGTGAATCAGAATCAGAAACATGAAGTGCATATTAATTTTGACCACAGAAGAGGAAAGTGAATGGTAAGGAATTTTATGAATAATTTAGAGGAAATGACTAAACATTTAATTAATTAATTTATTGGACTGATTTAAATGAAAAGAATAATTATGTTTAGCTGATTGCTTTGATATCTTATGTTAATACAAAATTTAAAATTACTTTGAAACCCACGAAAAGAACCAGCTGTTTCACAATGTCCTTCCCAGCTGTTCTGCAAGAGCACTAAATATTCAGAAGGAATATCATAAAAGGGACCAGATTTTAGAATCTCAAAACTCCAAGATAAAATTAACATTTTGAATGGTTGACTCAGCCTTCATCTATAGCAGGAGTTCTTAACATTTTTGATGTCACTGACGTTTTTGATGGTGTAATAAAGCCTAATGGAAGTCCTTTTTCTTTTACATTACAAAGAGGACATGGGATGTTCTGAGAGGACTAGCACTGATATTTCCAGTTCTTTACCATCACAAAGAGAGTTGATATGAACATTCTAATAATAATCTATAATCTTTTTTCCTTTCCCCCTAATCATCTTTGGAAATAGACTTAGAAGTGGTATTGCTAGGTCAAAGGGTATAGGTAGTTCAGTAATATTTTTTGGCATAATTCCATTTTACTCTCCAAGATGGTTGGATCAGTTCACAGTTCCACCAACAATTAATTAGTGTACCAATTTTTTCACATCCCCTTCAACATCATTAACTTCCCCCTTAAATCATTTTAGCCTAATAATTTTTACATTAATAATTGAATGAAATGTGAGATTTCAGTTAGGCATTAGCAAAAAAATAATGATTCGTAGACTCATGTAAGTCTTTGTTGCTGTATTGTTCTCAGTCTATTTTTTAGGCTATTTCCTGATCCTTCACTCCTTTGAGCCAACAAAGACTTGGTCTGATGGAATGTCTCAAGGAAAAGGAAGACTAAGTAAAACCAAATCTCACTTGCATGAAGGATTGAAGGGACAAGGTAAACCATTGCTTCTATCACAGAAGTCTATAGATTCCAGGCAAAGAATTGCTGATGCCTAGAAGATATAAAACAACAACCAAACTCAATGGTTAAGTATAACCTAAAAATTGTTTTTCCATCAGTTTAAACAAAAGACCAATTGATTTGGATCTGAGCAGTCGGAGGAACTGAGTAGAGGAGTACTGCCTTATTTTATCAGTAGTGTAACATAGATATAAAAGCAAAATTCAGCTTGTAAATGTGTAAGAAATTGCCTTATAAAAGTTCATAGTACAGATCAGTGGAGGAATAATCTTATTGCAGCTGGTACTGGTGAGAATAGATCTTGAGTAATTCCAGGTATTATGTTTTAAAAGGAACCTTGGAAAATTTAATAAGACAAGTATGATAATAAAACTGAAAATATGCCAAATGAAGAATGGTTGAAAAAAAGTAGGGTGTTTAGTAAGCAAAGAAAACAGTAGGGACATATGACAGCTATCCACAAATATTTGAAGTTCTGTCATGTGGAGCAAGAATTAGATTTTGTGCTATATATATATATATATATATATATATATATATATATATATATATATATATATATATATATATATATAATTCCTTAGCACATTAAAAAAGTTATTTCCTCATGAGAATGTACAGTAAATTTTGACTGTTAAAATGAACAATATAAGTAACTGACACAAGAAGAATTCAATGCCTTGAAGAGATACCAAAGCTTAGAATATATGTCAGGTAGCCATGATTTGGTATGTCATCTTAGAACTCTGTTACCTATGCCATGTGTCTTGACCTATTTTCAAGGTCCTATAATCTGCTGCTATGACACTATGGTTTGTTATCTCCTGCCCTCCAGAAGGGTTAGCCCACCAGAAGTCCTTCACTATGTTGAATGTACTCTTTTGTGAAATGAATAAGAACAAGATGAAAAGGCATGGATGAGTTTCAGTCTGTAGTTTTGGAGAGAATATCCATATTGATTAAATCAAGGATCCATTTGATAAATTTGACTACAGCCTACTCCAGAATCTTAAATATTTAAATATTTAAATCATTCAGATGCTGTGATAAATACCTAATGAGGAAAATGAAACTGGAGTAGACATATTAAATAAAATTAGGAAAATTACATAAGTAAGTCATTTATCATTGAACTATTTTCCATGTTTTCCATAATTATGCCTTCAGTTATCATGAATATGATCATAACATACAAGATAATACAGAGTCAATGGAAGATAACCCTTAAGCACTAGTGGCTATAGGTACTGGTAAAACAATGACTTTTTATTTGAATATGTTTAATTTTCTATGAGACAAATGATTTCTTCATAGAACAAGAAGCTTTAATAACCATAAGCAAAGGAAAACTCTGAGATTTTATTGTATGTAGTGAACAGGAAGTAGTTCATGATGCATTTGCAATGCTTTATGTAATAGTGATCACAACATTCTGAAGTTTAGAGGTCATTAATAGAGCAAAAAGTCATAATTAATAATCACAAGTATTGCTCAAGTTTATAGACAGTAGCTATATATCTAAAATTGCAGGTATTAGCTAGGAAAAAAATAAAAACTAGGGATGGGAAAGTTAGAAATAAAAAAAAAATTCACAGCTATCCTGGAGGCTATCTAAAACTTATTAGAAGTGCAGGAAAGACATATTGGAAGTTCAGGAAGAAAGTGTCTTCTATACATCAAAAAGACTTTCCACTCAAACAAAAAACTCTGCATGGCTAACAGGTAAAGCAAAAAAGGCTATTGTACAGAAAAAGGAATCATTAAAATGGAGAGATTGAATGATTGACCAAGAAAAAGGAACTTAAAGGGACACCAAAGAGAGTAATAAAAGGACTTTTAAATGTATTAAAGGCAGGAAACCTACTAGAAAATCAGTGGAACCACCTGATGCTGACAAAGCAAAAGGTACATTCAGGGATGAAAAAGACCTAGTAGAGGTTAACTCAATGAATTCATTGCTTCACTCTTCACTGATCATCATATCAGGTAGATTCTCATCTCAGTCCTTGTTTTTTATGAAGCAGCTAGGTAAGAAGCATAAGATCAAAAAGAGCTTTAAATGTACAGAATAGTCCACACATCAATCTCTAGCGCACCATTTAGAAATGAGAAACATCCTCTACATCACCTTTGTCATTTTCTGAAAAACTAGATGACAGATGAAATCTATGAACAGTTTACTGATAGAGTGACAAATCTATAATATCAGCTGCCTTTTCTGCCATATGTAGTTGTTTTGATGATTAAATGATATTGTGAAAATGCCATGAAAATACACAGAGAATAATGCATTAAAATGTATTCAACTTATTCAGTGTTTGAGGAAGAAAATTTTGGAAATTAGTTGGTGATGTGAGATCATGTTTTATGATTTTCAATATTTAGTAACTTAAAATCAAAGAGAGAAATCATAACAGAGCAATTAAGATGAGAGAAATTTTAGATGAGATAAAATGGCTTCATAGATCTCCCTGTCACTGGGGTCCAGAAGAAAAATGATTGATCATGAATGCTTTCTACTGCCAAAAATGCTTGTCTTAAAAGACAGATTCTAAGGAGGGAGTGAAGTGGTTCAAAGTAAGCACATTTAGAGTAAAAAGGAACTTCAAGATGACTCTTGTGGGGAAGGAAGCAGTCATATCCAACTAGAGCACCAGAGGCCTTTTGGACTTTAGAATGCTGCATCTCTTTAGTCTGACTTTCTATATAGTTCTAGAACCATGTGCTTGGTTTAGGAGCCTGAGGCTAAGGGAAAATGAATGCTAACACATTTTTGTTTTTCTTACTGGCAGGAGTGGTAGGGAGATTTGAATCGAATATGCAGTCTGTGCTTCACTTGACCAATGCTTCTGCTTTTACTGTGCATTTGCTAATTTGATTAAACTGTACATTCAAATTGCAACCTTAGTAAAGGTAGATAAATGAAGTTTCATTAAGGAGAGAAAAAAGAAACAAATGAACATATATTGTGGATTAAACCATATATTGAATATGTCATACTTAGGTTGTCTTAAAAGGGGAAGAGTTTGAGACTTATCAGTGGGTGAGGTGGTAGTGATGGTGTTGGAGCTTTGGCTAAATGGCTGTCATATGTACAGGGTTCCTGACTTTGATAGTATCTAAACTGCTGCTTCTTGTTACACATGAATGATTTGCATGCATGTTTGTGTGTGTATGCATGTTTTATAATTACTATACGTTGTTATGCATTTTATGTAAATAATATCTTTTAAAGTGAATTAAGCTCATAACTGCAAATTAATGTCATAATATTTCCACTCTATGATGACAATAGACAAGAGAAAGACTATTACAATAAGCAGGAAATATACATATTCAGGTGAGAAAGCCAGTCCCTAAAAAAGAAGGATCTAAATCTTTAGGCTGTCCTTTTCCAAAAAGAATCTGCTTGTAACAAATGGATTCTGAGTCTTTTCTTAGAAACTTTTCCTGCAAATATGGAAGGAGAAGACATCCAGGTTCTCATAGAAACTCCCTGCTTCTTATTGACAGTTATGCTTACCCTAATAACACAATAGATTTATTTTTTTACAATCAATTTTTTAATACTCCGGTCCATTTTTTGCACTTCATCTTCCATTCCAGCCCATTTCTTATGACATATAAAAAAGCTAAGTAAATCTACTTGGCATATGCCAGGACACAGTTTTTGATAATTGTGAAGTTGACAGGACCAACTGAGATGCAATATAAAGCATTTTTTTATCCATAGGATTACTGTCCTTGAGCAGAGCATTTATTTTAGTGAAAATATTGTCCACTATATAAAATAATTCTAGCACTATTTATCAATCCATTAATCAATCAAGGGCTATTTAGAACCCTAGACACAAGAGGAAATAACATGATCACAGCATTTCCTTTTTGAGTTCTTCAGCTTTTCTCCTCTGGTTTTCTTATTAAATATTCCAATCTCCTACCCTAGTTTTTAAACACCTCCCTAAAGCTGTACTTTGTGGAACATATGTAGCATATGGAGGCTTTCCAGTCCCTCCCCTTCCTTTCATTCCTGAGCTTCAATTTATTAGGACTAGCTAGAATTCCTTCTCTTTTTTTTTTTTATCATTTTTTCCCTCAATGTTCTTTCATTGGAACCTATCTACTGCAATTCATTCTTCATTTGACCTGCCAGATCTAATCCTAGATAAGCAGTAATCAATCTTAATGTTGCCACATTCTCTTTGGAGCAGGATCAAATGAGATAATATATCTCTAAAGAATTTAGCGCAGTTCCTGCCACAAATCAGGCACTTAATAAGTGCTTCTTTTCATCCTTTTCTTTCTTCCTTTCTTTCCCTTTCTTTCATTTCCCTTGTCTAAACAATAAAGTACATCTTTGCACTAAAAAGAACTGAACCGGTCTTTGCCTAGTCCTACACTGCTCCATTAAACCTCCAGTCTATTTAATCCCTTGGCTTCTATATAATGTCATCCTTTAAGAACTGTCACTTCATAGGCTGCTTTATATGAAGATGAGATTGAAATAAAACAACCCAAAATTTATTTGACATCACTGTTATCTTTTCACTTTCTGGAGTTATTCAATATTATTTGTTTGCTCAAATGTTGACAACCAGCTCATTACAAGGGTTGACATCATTGTGGCTGTCTGAGAAGCATCATAGTGTAGTAAATAATTGACTGGATCTGGAAATATAAAACCTGGGTTCTAATCTGGGCTCTACTATCTACTGCATCCATGACCTTGTCTTTAGGCTGCAGAGTCATCATCTACAAAATGAATGGGTTAGACTAAATGACCTTTATGACCTGTTCTAACACTAAATGTATAAAGTTATTCAATTTGGGTCTCCATTGGCCTGTTGCAACTTGCATTTTCTTCCACTTCTGTGTATTGTTATTTTCACAGCACCCCTGGTTGAGCTTACACTGATGGAAGATGGAAGTCTCTGATCTCTGTGACTTGTGTTCATCACCAGTGGTATAGCCAGCTGAGTGAAAAGGTCAACCAAGCATGATTGGAAGGTGCGTACTTGAGAGTAAATAATTTGGGATTAAAGGTTTCAATCTGTCAGGATTCCAGTGCCAAAACTATCCCTCTCTTTCTATTATGCCCTGAGCTTGACACAACAATCCTTTGCACTGACTTGCTTGAAGAACTATGTCAGAATTGCTTCACACCAGCACTAGGCGGACCCTGAGCTCAGAAAAAAACACTTGTATAATCCATGTTCTGGTTCTGAAGCTCTGCTATGATTCAAACTTGTCTAATAGTTGCTGTTACCTCGTACTGGCAGGGCTGTTGCTCACTGCATAGACATTGCTATATGTATTAAGATTTGGTCTCGTTAAGGTAGTTTTCCTCCTACTGTAGGACTTAGCACATGCATCTAATTTCCTTCCCCTGAGGGAACAGAGAAAACTTTTTGCTTATGACTTATTATCTCTTTGTTTTCATTTTATTTTGTTTCTTAGAGTTAACTGTGGTTGTGATAACCTGCGTGAGCTTTTGGTATTTTCAGAGTTAATAGCAGTTGCAAAACCTCTGTGATTTTTTGGTCATTCATTTTTAGATTCAACAGATCCATAGAACTATTCTTTAAAAGAGAGCTAGAGACGGTGTAGAAGCCAAGATGGCAGAGTAGAAAGATTCATGTATGCTAGTTCCGAATCCACAGCCCATAAATTTCCTGTAAAAAGAACTCTCCACAAATTCTGGAGCAGAGCAAGCCATGCGGAAACACAGTGGAAGAGATTTCCATTCCAGACAGCCCGGAAAAGCCAACCCCAAAGGTCCATCACACATCGGACAGTGGAGCCCACCCCTGCACTGCCCTGGCCGTGCCCCAGAGGAGCAGATCCAAGCAGGCTTCAGGGACGGAACCTCCGGCGGCCGCGAAGGTCCCTCCACCCACAGGTGCTACAGGTCAGTAAGAGAAACTTCTGGGCTGGCCGAGAGGGGAGCAGGGTGTCTCTGTGACTCAAGCTCCTTCGAGAGGCAGTGGCTGAGGCAGCGGCACAGGCAACAGTGGTGGTCTGGGACTCCCAGAGCAGACAGGAGCTCAGGGCCATTACCAAAGGTCTCTGCATAAACCCCCTGAGGGAACTGAGCCTGGGAGGTGGCACTGCCCCCACCCCAGCACCAGAACTTAAGCTCACATTGAATAGCAGCCACGCCAGATGCGGAAAGCCCGGAGGCTGGGGAGCAGCATTTGAATCTCAGACCCCAAGCACTAGCTGGGCAGATCGAAGTGGGGGTGGAGAGCAATCTCAGAAGTCAAGTAATTGGCTGGGAAAATGCCCAGAAAAGGAAAGAAAAATAAGCCATAGAAAGCTACTTTCTTGGGGAAGAGATGTTCCTTCCTCATTTCATTTCTGATGAGGAAGTACAATGCTTGCCATCAGGGAAAGACGTGGAGATTGGGGCCTCTCTATCCCAGACATCCGAGATGGATGTCTGGTGGGCTCAGGCCATGGAAGAGCTCAAAAAGAATTTTGAAAATCAAGTTAGACAGGTGGAGGAAAAACTGGGAAGAGAAATGAGAGAGATGCAAGAAGAGCATGAAAAACAGGTCAATACCTTGCTAAAGAAGACCCCAAAAAATGCTGAAGAAAATAACACCTTGAAAAATAGGCTCACTCAATTGGCAAAAGAGGTTCAAAAAGCCAATGAGGAGAAGAATGCTTTCAAAAGCAGAATTAGCCAAATGGAAAACGAGGTTGAAAAGCTCACTGAAGAAAATAGTTCCCTCAAAATTAGAATGGAATGGATGGAGGCTAATGACTTTCTGAGAAACCAAGAAATCACAAAACAAAACCAAAAGAATGAAAAAATGCAAGAGAATGTGAAATATCTCATGGGAAAAAGAACTGACCTGGAAAACAGATCTAGGAGAGACAATTTAAAAATTATGGGACTACCTGAAAGCCACGATCAAAAACAGAGCCTAGACATCATCTTTCATGAAATTATCAAGGAAAACTGCCCTGAGATTCTACAACCAGGGGGCAAAATAAGTATTGAAGGAATCCATAGATCACTGCCTGAAAGAGATCCAAAAAGAGAAACTCCTAGGAACATTGTGGCCAAATTCAAGAATCCCCAGGTCAAGGAGAAAATATTGCAAGCAGCTAGAAAGAAACAATTCCAGTACTGTGGAAATACAATCAGGATAACACAAGATCTAGCAGCTTCTACATTAAGGGACTGAAGGGCGTGGAATAGGATATTCCACAAGTCAAAGGAACTAGGACTGAAACCAAGAATCACCTACCCAGCAAAACTGAGTATAATACTTCAGGGGAAAATATGGTTTTTCAATGAAACAGAGGACTTTCAAGCATTCTTGATGAAAAGACCAGAGCTGAAAAGAAAATTTGACTTTCAAACACAAGAATGAGAAGAAGCATGAAAAAGTAAACAGCAAAGAGAAGTCATAAGGGACTTACCAAAGGTGAACTGTTTACATTCCTACATGGAAAGACAATATTTGTAACTCTTAAAACTTTTCAGTATCTGGGTAGTTGGTGGGACCACACACACACACACACACACACACACACATACATATACACATGTGTGCGCACACACACACATGCACGCACATACAGAGACAGAGAGCACAGAGTGAATTGAATAGGATGGGACCATATCTTAAAAGAAAGTAAGGTAAATGGTGAGAGAGAAATGTAGTGGGAGGAAAGAGGGTGAAATGGAATGGGGTAAATTATCTCTCATTCAAGAGGCAAGCAGGAGACTTTTTAGTGGAGGGAAAAAGAGGAGAGCTGAGAAAAAACATGAAGTTTACTCTCATCACGTTCGACTAAAGGAAAGAGTAAAATGCACACTCATTTTGGTATGAAAACCTATCTTACAATACAGCAAAATAGGGGAGAAGGAGATAAGCAGGGAGGGAGGGATGATAGAAGGGAGGGTAATGGGAGAAGTTAGCAATTTGAAGTCAACACTCTTGGGGAGGGACAGGATCAAAAGAGAGAATAGAAACAATGGGGGGCAGGATAGGATGGAGGGAAATACAGTTAGTCTTACACAACACGACTGTTATCGAAGTCATTTGCAAAACTACGCAGATATGGTCTATATTGAATTGCCTGCCTTCCCAAAA
This sequence comes from Bettongia penicillata ogilbyi, assembly GCA_023548195.1. NCBI lineage: Eukaryota > Metazoa > Chordata > Mammalia > Diprotodontia > Potoroidae > Bettongia > Bettongia penicillata. The sequence goes on along the minus strand of JAJHZJ010000052.1, from coordinate 1,201,557 downwards.
GGAATGGGTGGGAAGGGAGGGATGGGGAGAATTTGGAACTCAAAGTTTTAGGAACAACTGTTGAGTATTGTTCTTGCTACTAGAAAATAAGAAATACAGTTAATGGGGAATAGAAAGTCATCTGGCCCTACAGGACAAAAGAGAAGATGGGGACAAGAGAAGGGTGGGGATGATAGAAGAGAGGGCAGATTGGTGATAGGGAAAATTAGAATGCTTGGGGTATGGGGGTGGGCGTGGGGATAAATGGGGAGAAAATTTGGAAACCAAAATTTTGTGAAAATGAATGTAAAAAGCTAAATAAATAAATTTATATTAAAAAAAATAAAAGAGAGCTAGAACACCAATTCGGGCATCTACCAACAGTCAATCAAGAATCATATATTTGGTGCCTACCATGTGCTGGGTACTGTGCTAAGTGTGGGTAAAAGATGGTCCTTGCCCTCAAGGAACTCATAGTCTAATTGGGGGGCAATATGCAAATAACTATGTACACAAACCATATATACAGGATAAATAGAAAATAATCAACAGAGGAAAAAAAACTAGAAATAAGAGAGATTAGGAAAGGTTTTCTGTAGAAGATGAGATTTTAGCTGGAACTTGAAGGAAACCAGGCAAGCCTGGAGATGTAGATGAGAAGGGAGAGAATTTGACAGATAATGAAAAGGCCTGAAATTGGGAGATGGAATATCTTGTTCAAGGAACAGCAAGCAGATAGTACAGTACATGATAGAGGGGAAGGAGAGTTGTAAGGTATAAGACAATTGAAAAGGAATGAGAGTTGGAAGGGAGGGAGGCAGGTTACAAAAGGCTTTGAATGCCATACAGAAGATTTTAAATATGATCCTGGGGATGACTGCAGAGCCACCGGAATTACTGAGTGAAAGTGGTAATAATGGTGGTATCATGGCCAGACCTGCACTCTAGGAAGATTCCTTAGGAAGTAGAGGAGAAGATGGAAAGGAGCAGGGAGAGATCTGTGGTAGAGACCTAGTATCTCATGTAAATATACCATGTTTTGTTCACTGTGCAGAAGAATAAACAGGAAAAAAAATCAAGAGTTGGAGTAGGGGGCCATTGGATTGGTCAAGAGATACAGAGACCCACACCTTATTATCTGACATTCTCATCACTAGAATCAGTTTTAACGTCTTGTCTGCAAGAGTCTTGGAAATTCTAAGTTGGTAAAGGGTAGAGAGTAGTTTGAATCATGGTTTGAACGACAAATGAACAGTAGTTAAAACACATTTAAATTGGATATATTTGGTTATAATTGAGTTAGAAGTAAAGGTTAAGAATATGCAAACTGAACATTTGATAATGAACAAGAGGATTTTGGTATGTCATTTAATATCATTTAAGTGATTATATGTTGTACAACTAAATTAGCAAAATGTTAACATTTAATGGAACACACCAAGCACATTAAGTAAACTTTGAAAATGAAAAAGAAAGTGAATGACTTGACTGTGTGACCTTTTTATGATCTATACTTAGGAAAGAAAGGAGATGAAGCTGATGAAAGTAAGAAAAATCATTTAAGTAAAAGGTTAAAGTAAAGAAAGTGTAATGTATATCTGAACTTCCCCATACCAACCCCCACAAAAAGGGGTCTTGGGAGAGGAATGTGAGAAGAATAAGCGATTCTTGGAAAGGTCAATGGAACATTTAGTGCAGTCTCATAAGGAATGGGAAAAAATAGTGAGATGTACCAAAATTTTATTCATTGAGCCTGCAAAAGTTACATATATTCTGCACATCACTAACTTGCCCCTATATTTTCTGTCATTGTCAGTATGTCCTTTTTTTCTTTCTTTATCTTTTTTGTCTGTCTTTCAGTCTGACTCTCTTTGTCTGTCTCTGTATATCTCTAGCTCTTTGGCCCTCTATCACTTTCTGTCTCTATGTCTCTGTTTTCTCTCTGTGTCGCTCTCTCTGTCTCTGTCTCTGCCTCTGTCTCTGTCTCTGTCTCTCTCTCTCAAGCTTGCTTATCCCTGAAATACTGCATTTTGAAATTTTTTCCCCATGTCTATTTCATAAGATATCCTTCCTTTCCCTTGGAATGGCAGAGGATAGTTTTAAAATTATTTCCATCTTGTCCCACTTCCCTTAGTCATGGAGATGGTTATATTTGAAATGAGTTCAATTTCTATGTAGGTATAGAAAATTGATAAATATATTATTAGATTGTGTCTTTTCAGTAATATTACTTTATGATGTTCATTCTGGGAATGAACACCACTCATTTGGTTTAAAAAACTCATTTAAAATCTTACGGGGGCATTATGGTTTTCCTAATGTCTATGTTTGACTTATTAATCCCCTGCTCAATTAACTCCAATTACTCTTTGTTGCCATTAGGGTAAATTATAAACTTCTATGCTTAGTTTTTAAAGTCCTTCTCAACCTGACCTTAACATCTCTTTTCCACCCTTGACATAAGTTTTTGCTCCTTTCCATATTCTGAAATCTAGCTACACTAATAATTTTGCTGTTCCTTTTAAATGATGTCCCAATTTCCATCTTTGTGTCTTTGCATTAGCTGTCCCCCACATTTGAAATTTACTCACTCTGCATCTCCACTTTTTTGTAGAATATAGTTCAAATGCCAATTTCTACATGAATCCTTTCCTGATTCTCCCACAATCCAGGGTGCCCCCCTGGCATTATTTGCATTTATTTATTTTATAAAGTATTTCCATATTTAACATATTTTCTACCCAAAAAAATTAGGGTTTCTTGAATGAAAAGACTATTTCATTTTAAGCTTTTGAATATCTAGCTGCTAAAATGATTATAACTATATAAGTAATTCCATAATGAATGTTTGTTGATTTAGAAAATTAGTATTTGCTTGCTTGTAAACAACTGTAAAGCAAATCATTGGCCTAAGCATATCTAAGTGTCACTACTGATGGGAATATTCAGTAAATTAGTAACTGAAAGTCTAAGTCATTTAGATCTTATCTTTCCTTTCCCAAACTCCTTTTTTTGTGATTTTCAAGATGCTGCATTAAAATAAAATTTTTATATTATTCTTAATTAGAAAGTTATGTTTAAATAAATAATCACTGTCATATATTGTAGCTTTGATTCTCCTGGCATATTCTTAATGGATAGATAAAATAGTAATGCTTAATCAATGAATCAAATAGTTATTAAACACCACCATGGATCAGGCAAGTTGTTTGAGGACATGGAAAAAAAATCTTAAAGATTATTTATCAGTTAAACTGCTTGTGTTACTAATGAAATAACTGAGATCCTAAAGAGGTCAAAGGATATTTCTAAGGTCATGTAGCAGAATTAAAGTTTCTTCCTTTTGTTCCTTCCTTTGTAAGAGTTATGGACATCTTCTTTCTGATGGCATGGAAGACAGAATGGAATTGATGACAATAACTAGTCATCACTGGTGAGTGTTCAAGGAAATAAAACGCTGCTCCATCAGGAATGAGTGACAGCTTCTGAACTGCACATCGATTTCAGAAGCATTGGACCTAATGCATCACCTTTCGCTAAAGGATTTACTTTTCAGTTCTCTTTGCTTCAGACATACTCTCTGTTTTTCCAAATGGCAAACAACATTCACAGATGTCTTCCCAGGCTCGTGACCTTTCCTGTATCCCTTGACATCATCCTTCTTAAGAGTAGTGGAAGGGGACAAACTACATAATCACAATCTATTATTTAACCTACTGAGCAGAGATTTACTAAATAAAACCTAATCAGCTCAATGGAAAAATTGATCTTCACAAAATCAAGCATTTTAGTGTTTGGACAGGTCCTGAAAATCAGCCTTTTCAAATCCTTCATTTTACAGATAAGAAAATCTAGTCCCTGAAAGTGTTAGTGGGTCATTCATAGTCATATAGAGAATGCCAGAGCAGTATTAACTAAAATCTGCCTGATTTCCAGTCAGATGTTCTTTCTACTGCAACCCAAAGGTAACAAAAGATGAAACAAGTTCAATTTCATCATGAGACATGTGGTTTATTTGAATTTATTTTTATGTTTCAGGAAAGGATACTGACATTGATTGTTAGACAATTTAGCAAGTTTCCTAAATCACAAGTAATTAGTTAATTTAAGGTTAATGTTTCATTAAAATATATTTGTGGTGGAGATGCTAGGATAATGTTATCAAAATGAGAATGCATCATGGGTAATTTCTTTTTAAAATTTATTTTGGGCTGACATATTGTTCTGTAAAATATCCCTGTCATCTGAGTCATTCTGGTGCTATAATCCATGGTGAATAGGAAATCACCTATGAACTTTTCACTCCATAAATAAATCACAAAGACATTCAATCATTATGCAATTAGAAATCATACATTAAAGCTTTAGAGGTTCATAGATATTTAAAATTTGTGGAGAGCCTGAAGCAAGAGAGGTAGAGATTCATCATTTGCAAGAAATACTGACCTTTAGTACAGAAGACAAAGTAATGCCTTTATAACTTGATAATGATATCTTGTTCAATAGCAAATATCCCAATGTTCTTTATCTTAATCAAGGCTGTAATTAGAAATGAGCAGGTTGCTAAATGACATTGTGCCTTAGGCTGTGTAGAAGAGTTAGGAGAGGGATTAAGCTTTTCTACCAGTGGGCAGATAGTGGTTGAAATTAAGGATTATCAATCTTCATGTCTCCTGGCATAAACTCATTACTGACTGTGATCTGGAAAGCCTATTTTATTTTGCCCCCATGAGAGATTATTCCATAACTGTGCACACTTTGAGTCTTTTATAGCTTCTCTTGAGAATCTATTGAAGGATGCCTGACACAAAGAATAAGTACTGGGACTCAGAAGTTAATGCAACAGAGGTACATCTCTACTTTGCTGGCTTCTTCTTTCTCCTGACTTTTGGGTAAGACAGAGACTTCAATATTATCTAGGACTCTTTTATTCTATGTTACCTCCTATATACATTCAGTTGCCCAATCTTGCCATTCTCAGTATTTCTCACATTTCATTTCTTCTTTTTCCTTATTGCTAAAACCTCTATTTAGTCATTCGTTGTTTGTTGGTAACCACCATCCTGGTCTCCTTTCTAGTCTCCTTCTCTAGTCATACTACCAGATCTGCTCAGTTCTTACTCTCCAACTCAAAAAATCTTCGGTAATTCCTCATGGCTTAGCAAAACTGCAACCACCACCAATGACAACAGCAATAACAGCAACAGAAGTAGCAACACCACCACAATATTTGGGCTGACATTCAAGGACCTCCATAGTCTTGGCTCCAAATCACTCTTTCAGCCTTATCTCACATGTCTTCATTTGCTTCATGTTCCAACCAAATTGAACTCTGCCTTGTTCTTCTCAGATTCTCTTCTATCTTCTTTTTCTTTACCTTTGTCCATGCAGTGCCAGTGTCCTTTCCCTGTCATGAGTTTTCTTTTCATCCCCTACATCTACAACCTGATTCTTCAAATGCTAACATTCCTTTAAGGCCAAACAATGGTGCCACCTCCCCCATGAAAACTTCCATGACTCTTTGCAAAGGATGGAACTTCTATTTTCTTTTATCACATTATTTGAGCCTCTTTTAGGCAGTTATATACAATTCATATTAGATACATAAACAATGAGAACATTTATTAAATGTTTACTATATTTCAGACACCAGCTAAACTCTGGGCTTACAGATAGAAGTAAATAAGACAGTGGCCAAAGGAGCTTATATCTTAGTGGGGGAAGATAACATATAAAGAGGAACTATAAAAGGCAGGGAGAAGAGAGGATAAGGCTCATCTTGAGGAAATGAAGCTCACAAAATGATCTGAGCCAAGAGAAAATAACATGCAATAGTGGTCCAGCTAAGGACTCTTCAATCCTAAGAATGGCCCTCAGAAGAGAGCTATCTCCAGGGAGGTAAGGTTGCAGGTAAGGAAGTGAATTTCAGAGGTTACCCCTGGCTAAACTGTAAGTTGCTTGAAGGCAGGTGCTGTGCCATTCTTTCATTTTTTTTCACACTCAACATAAATGATGTAAATATTATATACATTAAAAAAAATCCTGTGGTTTCATCAGGGTAAGAGGTATCCTCAGTCACTTTCTGCTCCCCTTGGAGTCTAGAGAGTTGCCTGGGCCACAGAAAAGGTTAAACTCCTCTGCATCAAATCCAGTATGGGAGAGGTGGGACTTGAACTTAATGCTTCCTGACTTCAAGACCAAGGGCTATCCATTAAGCTTTTTATTGATTTAAATAGAGCAGGACCTTAATACATGCTTGTTTACATGAACTCTATTAGATGATATATTGAGCAGAACTACTAAAAATATTTTCTTTACTGTTTGGGGTTGCCTGGTTCAAAAAACTGAGTTTTTAATTGATATTATGGCATATGATTTTTCATAAATTAATATATTTAATAGTAGAAAATGTCAGATTTCATTCATAAAAAGCAAACAGGGAGAGGATTTCTGAGAATACAAATTAAAAGCTGATTTGTTTTAAGGATGTATTTTTTAAAATTCAGTTCACATTGGGACAGTCAAGATGGTGGGACTTGTTCAAGCTTTCCACCAAAAAAAAAAGTCAAGTAATTGGTTGGGAAACTGAACAAAAACTGAAAAAAATCAGACTCTAGAATCTTACTTTGGTGACAAGGAAGATCAAAACACACAACCAGAAGGAGACAACAAAACCAAAGTTCCTACATTCAAAGCCTTCAAGAAAAATATAAAGGGGTCTTGAGGGTCATGGAAAAGATCAAAAAAAATTTTGAAAAATCAAGTAAGAGAAGTAGAGCAAAAACTGTGAAGAGAAATGAGAGTTATGCAAGAAAATAATGAAGCATGTATCACCCGCTTCCTAAAGGGAACTCAAAAAGCATTGAAGAAAATAACAACGTAAAAACAGACTAACCCAAATGGCAAAAGAAATCCAAAAAAACGATGAGGAGAAGAATGCATTAAAAAGCAGAATTGACCAAATGAAAAAGGAAGTCCAAAACTTTACTGAAGAAACTAATTCCTTAGGAATTAGAATGGAGCAGATGGAAGCTATTGACTTTATGGGAAATCAAGAAATTATAAAATAAAACCAAAATAATGAAAACTAGAAGACAATGTGAAATATCTCATTGGAAGAACAACTCACCTAGAAAATAGATCCAGGACAGACAATTTTAAAATATTTTGATTATCTGAAAACCATGATCAAAAAAGGAACATAGATATCATCTTTCCAGAATTTATCAAGGAAAACTGTTCCGATATTCTAGAACCGGAGGGTAAAATATATATTGAAAGACTCTACCAAGTGCCTCCTGAAAGAGAAACCAAAAGGCAAACTCCTACGAATATAGTAGCCAAATTCCAGAATTCCCAGGTCAAGGAAAAATACTGCAAGAAGTCAGAAAATTGAGTATTGTGGAAACACAATCAGGTTAACATAAGATTTAGCAGATTCAACATTAAGGGATCAGAGGGCTTGGAATATGATATTTCAGAGGTCAAAGGAATTAGGATTAAAACCAAGAATCAACTACCCAGCAAAATAGTATAATACTTCTGAGGAAAAATGGCCTTTCAATGAAATAGAAGACTAAATCATTTTTAATGAAAAGAACAGAGCTGAATAGAAAATTTGACTTTCAAATTCAAGACTCAAGAGAATCATGAAAGGGTAAAGAAGAAAGAGAAATCATAAGGGACTTACTAAAGTTGAACTGTTTAAATTCTTACATTGAAAGATAATATTTGTTACTCTTGAGAGTTTTCTTAGTAATAGGATAGTTGGAGGGATTATAATCCCTCAATATAATCATATATATTGACAGAAGGCACAGAATGAGTTGAATAGGAAGGGATGTTATCTAAGAAATAGAATTAAGGTATGAGAGAGGAATACATAGAGAGGAGAAAGTGAGAAATAAAATGGAGTAAATTATCTCCCACATAAAAGAAGCAAGAAAAAGCTTTTACAATGGAAGGGAAGAGGGGAGAGGTGAGAGGGAAACATGAACCTTACTCTTATCAGATTTGACTTAAGGAGGCGGCATCATGTACACTCAATTGGGTATGAAAAACCTATCTTATCCTACAGGAAAGTAGAAGGGGAAAGGCATAAGTAAGGGAGGGGAGAGTATAGAAGGGAGGGTAAATAGGAGGAGGGAATAATTCTTTAGAAATAAAGAATTTGAGGAGGGACAAGGTCAAAAGAAAGAATAGAATAACTAAGGGGTGCAGGATAGGATGGAAGGATATATATTCAGCCTTTCACAACATGACTGTTATGGAAGTGTTTTTATACACATGTATAACCTTTATCAAATTGTGTACCTTCTCAATGAGGACAGGTGGGGAGGGAGAAGGGAAAGAAGTTGGAACTCAAAGTTTTAAAAATGAATTTGAAAATTATTTTTAGATGCAACTAGGAAATAAGACATACAAGCAATGTGGTATCAAAATCTATCTTGCCCTAGTTGCATGGAATTCAAAATCTTGTGGAAGTGAATACTTAAAACAAAAATTAATTAATTAATCAGAAAAAAAGAATAAAAAGGAAAAAAAATAGCAAAAGAAAAAAAAAAGATTCAGTACACCTTGAAATTCTAAAGGCTTTTATCCTGCTGTTAGAGCTAGCAGTCACATATGTGCAGAGGGGAAAAAGTGAGAGGAGAACCGAGAGTGAGAGATACAGAAAAATAGAGACAGAGTACACAGAAACAGAGAAACTACAGAATAAACTTGATGGAGTGAAATTTGAAGGCATACAGTATTTGTATGTTTTTGTACATATGTATACATATTTTAAATGGTATATTATCATATGTTACAGCAGATATAAATTGCTAAAAGCATGTTTTTAAACATATTTATGTATCTAAAACCACACACATATATCTACATATAATTGCATTTGTATGTAGGTGCATGTGTGTATGTATGTGTGTGTGTGTAGAAATAGACATGAATAGATTTAGCCATCAGCATAACATGCTTTTGTTCACTCATATATATGGAAACCATCTACAATCTTTAATTTTGTGGGACTAAATTCATCAAAACATTAATTCAGAGGTGTATAGGAATAAGTGATATTTCTGATATCCTGATATAGTGACAACCAAAAGGCACATACAAAATGTTCATTTTGGCTTACCTCTGCAGCACAGAATAAGACAGAAGACTAACAGTTATCTGACTTATTCAATGGAAATGTGCAGTGTAGCTCTCAAGGTGGAAGAACTAAATCACAATACTGTATTTTAACTCATTTTATTATTCTTTGGAATTCTAATTGCTATAAAAATTGAATTTCCTATGGCTAGTGTCTAGCTCAAATAGCCAATTAAGAAATATTTATTATGTGCCTGGTGTGAGCCAGTTCCTGTGCTAAACACAGGAAACAGATACAAAGGATAATACAGTCCTTATTCTCAAGTGCAGATTCAGATTTGGAATGGGCTTTAATTTACATTTGCAAGGTAAGTCAATCTTTGAAGGCTACATGAAGAAATCAATGTTGCAATAGAAACAAACTGCAATTCCCATAACCTTTTATATTGGTTTAATACAGAAGTATTTCTCTAGAGAACCTTGAATGTTTTTCATGGAAGGTAAGTCAGCCCTTAAGAATTTGTAGGTATTTGTTATGACATTAAATGTGCTTCATTGTTCTTTGATGAAGTTATGTGAATAAATATTCACCTGTCATCTCTAGATTTTTGAATGCTTTTAATGACAAAGTAAAGTGCTGGCCTCTAGAGAAAATTATGAACTATGCTACTGTGACTATGAGACTGAAAAAATGAATATTTTTACCTTAAAAAGATAGTCATTGACCTTGGAATGTCTATGAGCTTCAAAAGGTTATGACAGAATATCTTCCCTGATTATTTAAATGTATCAACTGCAAAAGATACCCGAGTTGATCAAGTTCTTCAATATTTAAAGGAGTACATATGGAAACTATTGTATTGTTTATCCTGTTTTTATAACTTTTAACATATAGGTTATATGTTTTGTATATATATATATACATATATATATATATAAATAGGTAAAGTCATCCTACTTTAGGTCATTTTTCATAATCTGTAAATAATTATTCAGGAACCAAGTAATCTTACTATTTAGTCTTTTGAACCAAGGAGAAATTAATGTATTCTTGGAAGTTTTATCTTTGAAAGAACTTTCTAGGCAAGACGAGAAATATTCATCACAACATATTAATTTTCATATATAGTCATTGTTGGATCATTTGTGCATGGATTTTAGCTAGATCAGACATAGAGATCACCTAATCTATTACTTCATTTTACAAATAGTGCAAATGAGTCCCCCAAAGGTGACGTGACTTACCAATAGCCATGCCCATAGCATGAGCAGTGGCAGTATTTGAACCTAAGCACCTATAGTGCTAATGCAATATTCACAGTGCCTATAGCAGTCATCAATATGCTGACACAGTTATGAATCATGAAATACAACAGACTCTCCACTTGGAAGAGAGCACCAAAACATTGACTCAGACACCAGAAAGGCAAATTCACCACAGCAACAAAGCTATATACACATTTATAATGCAGAAGGCAACACCAGCTCCAACTCTTCCCCCTGCTCGGCTTCCCACAAGCCAGCTTCCTTAAACAAATCACAAACAGGCTCCCTTAAACAAAACGCTCTTCTCATACTCACAGCTAGCTGCTGACTTGCCTGCATCTTTCAATTCTGATTGCTCTCTCGCTAATTTTCTCTCAGCTCTGCTCCAGCTCCACCTCTTCCTATCCCACTTTTCCTGTTCCAACCATTTAGGAAACTCCTCCCACAACAGACTCCGTGTGACTCAGACTTCCATGTAACCCAGTCAGGTCACATGGACCTATTAATGAATGGGAAAGATTTCCCCATTTAAATTACCATTACAGTAATCCAGTGTTACCATATTGTTCCTGTTGTTTCCAATGCATCGTATGACTACAGTGAAAGAAGAAAAATACATTATTTTATTGGATTGGATATAGGCAGATAGATGATATAGACGTAGAAAGATATAAAAAGTCTCCCTGCAATCCACAGAATGTTAGTGATTGTGCAATAGAAATGCTATCCTCATACCTCAGATCTTCCTTTTAGGGAAGCTATAAGGCTAATGAAGAATCTCCCTATCTCCCTCCAATTATGACTAAATATTCTTAAATAAGAAATCTGGAGAGTACTTTATCAAAAGCATTTTCTCCTCGTTCTACTAGGGAAAATATTATGTATTCCAATATAACACAAATACTTTCTTTAGCTTCTCTAGGTGATGAGGATAACTGTGTTTTTCCAACTTGACCGAGAAAAGAGTTACAACTCTTTTGCCTTTAACAAACTAAACAAACTTTGTGAGAAAATAAAGAGGACTGTTTCTTGCCAATGTTGAGTGATATACCATTTTAGGGAAACAAACTGGAATTCCTCTCACTTCATTTTCTCTAGAAAGATGCAGATTGTTCAGGAGTGGTAAATCTTAGTGGTTAACCACTATTGAGAAGTACAAACAAGTTACTCATTTTGCCCTTTGGAAGAAAGTACACTCAGTTTAATGCAATAGATTTAATAGATAAAAAAAGCACTTTGTGAGTAAATTTGAAGTTGTGTTGAAGAAATTCTTGCATTCCAGCTACATAAACAATACAAACATTTTACTTAATTGATGCTTTCCTTGTGGGGTGCCTCTAGGGTTATCATATAATATCATATATGAAATTTTGAAAATTATAATAGAATTTTATTTGGATTAAGGTCATATTTATGTGTTTAGCCATATCAAAAATAAAAGTCTTGATTATATTAATTTGCAATAACACATTTAAATAGCTGTTTATCTCATAGACATCTATAAATATTTCTACTTGTAGCATTTCCTGAATCATAAAAAAATATAAATGTGGGATGCTACTTGCACTATTGATATAGACCCCTTTTATTGATAGAAGAGCACTTAAGTCAACTAGGTTTGCTCAAATTATATTTAAGTAGAGGAGACAAATCAAGAATTCATAAAATATCTTATTCTATACTTTGAATTGGCTCCACTGTTGTACTGCTATAGATATAAAACAAAATTTTATACATACATATAGATATACATATATACATATATAGTTGGTTTCTAAACCACACAGACTTTACACAATGACTTTCAATAACTGCATGTATATACTAGTTTCAAGAATAGACTACGACTTTAGCCACCTAGCCCAGACTTTGCTTTCCTATATCACTTATTCAAAACCTAGTAACACCTACATGTAATGTGGTAAAAACTGAGAGAAATGCAGCTGTAATAAAAACAGAGTTATGAACATTTTGGCTATTGGCAACATTCTCAGAGAGAAGAGTATTGAGAAAATGAACTCACATCTGAATCATTATAGATTCCACAACAAAATAAGCAGTTTTGTTCCACAAAAATGCTACTTCAATGCCTCGTTATGGGGAAGTTATCCTAGATCTTATGATTATGCCACTTTAAACTACAAGCCATGACAAGTTTAATCACATAAAAGACTTTCACACCGAGTCTGGTGATCTGTTTTCTGAGGGTCAGTCTAGCCAGTTGCTGAGAGTATTATTGCCCAAAAGCAGAAGTAAATGTTGACCATGATGATCAATAAAACTGAAATAAATACAAAATGGATAATATTTATACAGCATTCTTAAGGTTTAGAAATTATTTCTGCATATATCATTTAATTTGATTCTCATAATAATCCTGGAAGGTAGGTTATATTAATCTTAATATTCCAGATGAGAAACATGAAACTTACAAAGTTACAAAGTAGTTAGTGAATGCCTGAATATTTAATGAATATTTAACTCTTCTTGACCTCTAGGTCCACCACTTTATCCACCATGACACAAAAAGATCACTCTGGTGTATGAGAACTCATCCCTTCTGTTCATGCAATAATGGTAATAGAAAAGCAGAAAAAAGGCAGAGGACACTAAGAATGACATGGCAATCAGACCGTTAAATTGTCAATTTAATGGCTGTCCAGTGCCAGATTATCCAATGACTATAGGATAGAGGGTCTGATGTGAACCAAAATGAAACCAGAAGACAAGAAAAAAGCTTCAAAAGTAAATGGAAGGATTAATTAGAGGATTAAGATTGATAACCATTAAGAAAACAATTTTTAATTGTACTCCAAGAGTCACTAAATTTCATACTTTTTGATCTAGAGATGACACTAGAGAGAGGGAATTGATCATGGAAAAATATAGAATTACTTTTTCTTGTAGTAAAAATTCAAAGCAAAATGGATATCTAATCAGTTGGAGAATTGTTGAGGAAATTTTGGGATGTGAGTGTAATACATGTTAAGTTCTGTAAGAAATGATGAAAATGAAGAATTCAGAGAAACCAAGTGAGAATTGCCTGATTTGATATAGAATTAACTTAGCAGAACCAGGGCAGTAATTCACTCAGTAACCTTTATAACATAAACTAAAATAACATTGAAAAACTTCAAAAATGTGACAGTGACTATTTGGAAACCTGCTTTGAAGTATACTTCTTTCCTCTTGGCAGAGAGATGATGGACTAGAGGTTAATAAAGAGATACATATTTTCTCATGTGGTCAATATATACATTTTTTTTCTTGATTACATTTATTTATTGCAAATGGAAGTTTCTAATTATGGAACAATGGGATATGAGTGGGGAATGATAGGGGTGAGAAAAAAAGAATGAAAGAGCATCAAAAAGTACACATACACTAAAAGTACACAGAAGAAATAAAAACAGGATAAGTTTGTTATCATATTGTTAAACTTTTAACACTTTTTGCTGCAGCTCAGATTTCCATTTATTCTTCAAAGAAGTGTTGGAAATCTATATTTTCTCCAGCTATTGATTCTGGATTCTCAGAATCTTTTTGTGCCTGATTTCTTGTTTATTTGTTTTAATATTAACTGCTTATTGTGAGATCCAGTCTCTCATACAATTACTTGGATTTAAGGAAGTATACAGACTCTATTCAGACTCATCATGAATTAGGATAAGAAGTAAGGTAAAATAACTCATATAATATTGATAGATAACACAGATAAAATATTTTAAAGTTAGCAAAGCACATATGTTATCTCATTTGATCATCAAAGCAATAACCCTATAAGATCAGTGCTATTATTATTCTTATCATTTTATAGAAGATGAGAGAGTATAAGTGACTTTCCCAGGATCACACAGCTAGTAAATAAATGACTGAGTCATGATTTGAACTCCAGTTTTTTCTGACTCCAAGTGTAACATTTTTTTCTACTACACTATATAGGTGTCTCTAGCAAAGAATCTTAATTTTCTGTTGTATGTCATGGAAGCCTTTGGCTGACTAGTGAAGCCTATAAACCTTTCTCAGAACAATGTTTTTATATACATCAATTAAACTAAACAGGTTTTCAAAGGAAACCAATTCTATTGAAATACAACTCTCTGTGTATATGTTTATACGTATGTATGTATATATATATGTATATATATATGTATATATATATATATATATATATATATATTCACATACTCAAATTCATGGTTACCCTGAAAACTACCTGTTTTACCTACAAAAAGGAATTAATTGATTTTCCCAGGGTCACACAGCTGCTCAGTGTCCGGGGCCAGATTTGAACTCCCAAAAATGTCTTCCTAACCTTCAACACAGAGATCTATCTACCTGTCTCTGTAGAGCTGAAAGGGAGCAGATCAGTCCTCTCATTTTTTCACGGGTGAGAAAAGTCCAGAGAGGCAAGTGATTTTCTCAAGGCTAAGCAGGTAGTATTAAGTATCAGAATTTGGATTTGAACTCGTCATGATTCCAGTTCACTTCCTTTCCCACTGCATTAAAATATCTCACTACATGAAGGTATAATTAATACCTATTGTATGATGACTGAACACTTACCTCTATTTAGCAATGATCATGTCAATGGTCAATGAATTAGATAATGCAATGTCATTAATTAGATAATACCAAAGAGGAGAGGAAGCATGGATTATTAATATGACCTCCAATGAGACCTTACAGTAAATCAAACAGTGACACATCTCTTAGGTTTATTTAGTTTGGTCACATTTAGAGTAAGTTGATAATTATCTACCCCAGACATTGTATTTTACTCCTAGACCTCTTGGTATTATTCTCTTGGTGGTATGGGTAAATATTGCTCCCACTTTTTATT
Source organism: Bettongia penicillata ogilbyi (assembly GCA_023548195.1). Taxonomy (NCBI): domain Eukaryota; kingdom Metazoa; phylum Chordata; class Mammalia; order Diprotodontia; family Potoroidae; genus Bettongia; species Bettongia penicillata. Next base: position 1,186,376 of record JAJHZJ010000052.1, on the reverse strand, counting down.
TTCATTACTTTGTTCAGACCATTAGGATGCTGTTTAACAGTCTGCAAGAGAGATGATTACTAAATGGACTGTAATTATTCAAAAAAATAATGCATAGTATAAAAGTCTGCTGTTTACTCTTCCATTCTCTGGATCCTGTCTGTCAGACAGAACTTTGGAACTATCTATGATGGAAAAGCTTGAAATACATCAAGGTCAACAATGACACTTGAAATGAGACAAAATATGAAATGCACTAATTTTACATGTTTCTGACAGCCTGAAAGGCCCTAACAATACTCTTATAAATAGCTGCTGTGCAGGTCACTGTGTGCATCTGAATATTCTAAAAGTAAGAATGTAGGAAGAGCCTAAGTTGGATTTTGAATCTTTCTTCCTTTAAATTAAGCAAGAAAATTTATGTCTAGGATGAAATTTTATCATGAGAATTTGATGGTAGCATGTCTGGGTATCACCATTTGATAGCTTATTATCAAATTTTATTATCATTTTACTTACTTGAAATCTCTTGTGGCTGTCAACTATGTAAGTTTATTTGAGGCCATTTTTGTGAATATTGATTTTTGTTAATATTTTACATTCAAGAAATAACTTAGAGATAGTGGATGTTTAAAGATGTTGCCTTTGGGTATTTATTTTAACTGTTCAACTAGATGTTAAATATTATTATAACTATGAACTATTGCAATATGAATTAAAGATAACCTTGTAAAATTAATTCAAAGGAAAGAGAGAAGAAATAATTATTTTTGATGGATCAAGGTAATATGAAGGAGGTTACTGAAGACAAAACAAGCTTGATTTTTCCAACATTTCTATCTTTTGCATCTGATCATCTTTACAGAGTGGTACATTGGAATAGGGCATGGGACTGGTAGTCAGAAAACATGAGATTTTTATATGATCTTAGACATGTATCTTCACCTCTCTGAGACTCAGTTTTTTTATCTGTAAAAGTTAAGGGATTAGACTGCATGGTCTCTAAGATCTTATCTAGTTCTTAATCTATATTTCTATAAGCATGGAAATTCTGTTTCCAGATGGTTTTAGGACTTTATGTTTTTTGGACTTGGTTAGGCTCTTCAGTTATTTGGAGAAAGTCTATTCTTCACCCTGTAGGTCCAGGATCATTCATATTCTGGAATCTTAGCATCACATTTCTCTCTTCAGTCCATCCATAACTCTTATTAGTACATGGTCTTCTGTGTCCTTCTGGGAGAAGCACTTCTGCCCATTATTTTGTTTTTTGTTTGTTTGCTTTCTATAGCCATGAAGTTCTTTCTGTCTTTAAGTGTGGAAAATCAGGAATCACCTCCCACTTTGTTTCTATAGTCTGTACATCATATTTCCATACCAGTTTTTCTCACAAAGAATTCCAGTAGTTGTTTCCCTCTTTCAAGTCTGACAAGGTTCATTTATAGTTTCCTGCTATCTAACAGTGCAGAATTCACATGGGACAGTATGGAAGCATTCATTTTGTCTTGTTTCATTGATCATTTGCCTATGAGCCTATGGGTCAATCTGTCCAAATGCTGCACAAACTCTGAGAGTTCTTTCACAATGGAAAATGATAAGAAACTTGACATAACATTGCTGTGTCTCCTTCTTGTTTTTCAGTTATTTAGATCATGTCTGACTCTTTGTGACTCTATTTGGGGTTTTCTGGACAAAGATGCTAAAATGCTTTGCCATTTAGTTCTTCAGCTCATTTTACAGAAGAAAAACTGAGGAAAATTGGGTTAAGTGACTTGCCCAGGGTTATATATCTAATAAATATCTGAGGCTAGATTTGAACTCAGGAAGGGGAGTTTTCATGACCTCAGTTTTCTATTCACAGCACCACCTAGCTGCCCTCTTGTGGCTTCTGTGCATTGTCAATTGCTTTGGAACTCTTTAAAAGCATTCCAAGCTTTTGGACTTGTGATTTCAGAGTACACATGAGAGGAGTCCTTTGGGACTTTCTTTTATTTTCTTCCATGATTAGCTGGACACTGAGGCAATATTACAGTGGAATACCCTATCTGAGACTCAAATGATGCTCAAAAGAACATAGTAGTTCCCCTGACAGTGCTTCATAACTTGACATAGTGGAATCTGGGAATGGGCTTCTTTCCATACTGCTCACTATTACTAGATATTGACTTCTACTAAAATCATGTCTTACAGTATTTTTTAGATAATTTTCTGTCTAAGGGAGAGTCTTGATCTCTATTTCTAACTCTTTTTTTTTGGAAAGAATTTAACAATTAGGCTTTCTTCTCAACTATTACCTCTTAAGAGATTCTAAAATATTCCTCAAGTTCACCTAAATTCCAGTCAAAAGAGCAGGCAAAAGATATAGTTTATCTCCTTATAGTCGTTATTAAATGTGAATACTGCATCTTCCCCTTAATAAAACAATTTGTTGCGTCTCCAAACTACAAAGGGTGTATTTTCCTCTCTGTGATTATATGACATGAATAACATAAATCACAGGTAATTATCGCAGCTACAAAATAAAATGCCGATATAGGTAATATATCATTTGGGTAGCCCTTGGATAAGCTGTGCTCAATCAAGTAGTTAAAGAACTATGAGAGAGAGAGAGAGACAGAGAGAGAGAGAGAGGAGGGGGAGGGAGAGGGAGAGGGAGAGGAAGAGAGAGAACCACTATTTGGTGCAAAAGTAATTTAAATTTTGGTAGTTATAAGGTGATGAGGATGAGCATAGAATTTCTCTCTTTCACTTTGCTCAAAAGACAACTCATACAATTATCTCAAAACATTTTTTTGGATGAGAGTGTGAATTTCTTACTATTATCCAGGAAAGGGTCATATCATACAGAAATATTCATAAAAAAGCTCTTTCTTTATTTCTCAATATTTTTTTCCCAAAATTGTTAGTATTATGTAAGTTCAAAATCTAACATGCAACAGAAGCAGTAATAGTTTTAGATACAATGCTAACTAAAAGAGACAATTTTAAGGAGAGAATAGATAATGAGAAAGAAATAAAAAGGAAATAATAAAAGGAAAAGAAAAGTAGATGTATGATGGTTGGGAAGGATAGAATAGTGCTTTCAGATATGGATGCCCTAAGCCTGATCCCTTTAATTAGGTACAAATGATAAACAGTATGGTTTCTACTTTTTTACAACTGATCCATCTACCAAGTGATAGATATTTTTAATTATCTAATAGTTAATGTTCTCAGAAATTAGCCCCTAGATATACATGTAGATAATCATCAGACTAGTAATAACGATTCAGCATTCAGTACTAAGGGGCTCATCACAGTACTGCTTACCCTGCCTTAAGGCATTAGAAAAAGGGACAACTCCATTATAGTGAAAGAAAAGACACTTTAAGTTAATAGTTGGTCAAAGTTATTGATCACTGGAGAGGCATTAGCTCTGGGGGATTTGATCAACCCTCATTTGTGGTATATGCATATTCTTCATGTCTTCTAATGAAGCACCAGGAAAGGTAATCTGAACATTTTGTGTCTCTTGAGGTTATATCCAAGGTCTGATCAGTGGTCTCTCCTTAGCTGTATTATTTGTAAAAACAAAAATGTGAAAGATGTCCTTGTTTATGTAGCTAGGTGAGGTACCAAATGCTCTGCTGAATATGTGCTGGCACAATATTGAGAGAACTGTAACATTCTGAAAAACAAAGGAGGCATGCAGACCAACTCCATATGCAGACATTTAAAAGCTCATTAAAACAAATTACAGGTATTTATTATCTCCCCTTCTCACTTTCCTCTCCTCCGACCAATTGAACAATTAAAAAAAAAAATCGTAACAAATGTGCTGAGTCCAAAAAAAAAAACCCAACAAAAAACCTAATTTCCACATCTGCTGCATCTGGTTCTCTAAGTCATATTCTGCACTTTGAATTCATCACCTTTATTGCAGAATATAGGTGTATCTTTCATCTTCATTCCTTTGGAATCTTGGGTTATCAATGCATTGATCAGAATTCTAAAACCTTTTAAAGTTGTTTTTCTTTTGTCATTTTATAAATTGCTCTTCTAGTTCTATCCACTTTGCTCTATATCAGTTTACAGTGCTTCTGAAACTGACCATTTCATCATTTCTTCTGGCACAATAATGTTCCCTTACATTCATGTACCATAATGTATTTGGTCATTCCAATAGGGGTGCACCAATTTCCAGTTTCTGCCTCCTAGAAAAAAGTGCCATAAATATAAAATTTTTATTTTGAGGAAACTTTTCACTTGGCCTGAGAGATGGAAAACAAAACAAAACAGAAATCTAAACGTTGCAGTTTCTCCCAAATTCTTTATCTAAAGAAAGCACCAACTTATCATTCCAACCTGGATTCATTCCCTTGTACCTCATTATGCCCTATAGGGGGTGACACATCCACCTTCCTTCACCCCTTTTCAGCTTCTTTTTATCTTTTGTCTTCCATTACATTGTGAGATCCTTAAAGGAAAGGACTGCTTTGTGCCTTTCTTTGTATCCACAAAAGTTAGCACAGTACCTAGCATATGGTATGTTCTTAATAAATGGTTATTATTAACTAATTAAACATCCTCTCATCTCATCTTGTACATGTTCTTCTGCATTATCCTATCACTTATTTTACTGAGCTGTTAATGAGATAGGATTTCCCCCTTTGAAATATCAATTCAGTTCTCTCACATCCACCCCTTTCTGATTTTTCTCATTATACTTTTTATTCTCTAAATTCTTTAATACATTGACGTATATTTTGTTCTTTCGCTGTCACTCTGTAGGTAATATTTTTTCTAATAAAAATCAAAGTAGATATCAGTAAACTCCCCCTCCAATTGCCCATTCATGTCCCGTACTTATTCTCGTTGTTTTTTTCTTTGCTGGTCAAAAGTCTCCCCTGTACCTCTGCTATATATGTATATAGTTTACATACATTTCTCTATTTTTATATTTATTTCTCAGCACAAAGGAAAATGGAAAGGAATAAACATTTATATAGCACTTACTATATGCCAGGCACTGTGCAAAGCACTTTATAAGTATTAACTCATTCGATCCTCACAATAGCCATGTTTAACCCCTCTTTGAGCATACCTACATTGCCTAATGTGAAGCCTGTTGTGTGTCCTACCATATCGTTAGGCTAGCCTCTTTTTATTCATTTATTTTTGGCTGCCTGCTTCTTTAAAACTGGTGAGACTGAGCTGATTGTTTTTTCCACCTAGCTGCTGTGCCCAGCCCTGATGCTATGAACTGAGCAGGTGAGAAGGAAGGGACTTGCTTCCCCTGCTTATTTCTCCTTTATTGCTACTCAGGAGTGATGGGTCTGGGAGTATATCTTTCTATTCTGTGCTTGTCCTAAGTTTTCGTGCCAGAGGTGATCTTTAAGAAATTGTGAGTTCAAGCTATGGTAACCTTGGAACCAGGGTTATTTTGTAAGGTGGTGCAACATCCAGTCATCTCAGTGTGGAAGCACTGAGAAGCCAGAATGCCTAGGAGTCAGTCCCTGAGATGTTTTGTAATTTGAGCTTGGATTGTGTTCTATAGGAACTGAGCAAAGCCAACCCAGTCCTCTTCACCACTTTAGAGAGAGAGAAAGAGGTGGTGCAAAAGGTTGAAGGGGTAGGGGGAGATAATGCCTCCTTTGTGTTGAGAGGGGAGTGAGTTGTATATTTGTGATTATGCCTTTTAAGATAAATATTCCCTTGCAAAAGGTCCGCTGTATTATACATGCAAGGTAGTGCTATTAATATCCCAGTTTAATTATTGAGTAAACTGAGATAAATTGAATTTAAATGATTAAACCAGGATTAAACAGTCAGTGCCTGAGGCTGGATTCACACTAATCTTTCTGACTCTAAAATCAGTTCTCACTTGCATTGAAAAATTCCTTGCACGTAATAGTGTTAAATATTTTTTAAAATTCATTCATTCATTGCCTATCTACATTCAACTGAGTACTTATTTCCTCCTGAGTTGTACTAAGTTTAAAATCATTAAAGTAGCAATTAAAGAGCTAGTTTTGAACTAGGAACCCAGGAAGACCTGGGTTCTAGTTCTGTTTCTGACATATCCTGACTTTGTGACTGCATGTAATATACCAGACCTCTTGGTGATCCAATCATGGTGAGTCAAATATGACCATAGGTTGCAGTACAGGTGCTGAACTTCATTAGGAGGAGTTTCCTTAGCAGAAACTCTCTATATGAATGAAATAACAGGTATAGGGAAGAAATAACCATTGTACTTCTGGTCCTCAATTTCTGTTTTCTTGTTTCTGAGGTTACTACACATCTACCTCCTTTCTTTCTTTTTAGGGCTTGAACCTGCCCCAAATCACAGATTGAAACTCGGAGTGGTATTAGGTTTTGGTATTTAGGTTTATTAGGTCACTCAAAAGGATCACAGGCCACTGCCATGCTAACATAAAATCTGTAGAAAAGGGAGTCTGGAATTGGCGAGAGTGATTGAGAGGAGCCAAGATCATGGAACAATCAATCCTCCACAAGTCTTTATGTTGGACTCGCCATCCTCCTCCTGCACTGCCCCGCCCCCCAACACACTTGGGGAAAAAAACAGTAAAGGAGTGAACATCAAAGGGTGTATGTTTCTAAAATTGCAGCATGTACCATGACGGCAGGTCGACCATCAACTTTCCCTGTTAGTTGCAATAAAAGAGGGGAGACAGATATTATCGGCAGTGTTGGGAAGCATGTATTTACCTGCTGATATTTTTTTCTCTCCAAGAATTACTTTATGGTGAGATATTGTAGGTGATCCTCTCCCACTGGTTTGCTTCCATCATTCTCTCCTTTAATTCATTTTCCTCACCTATGCCATACTTTCTTATATTTTCTATCTTTATCAATTTTTTCCTATTTCCCTTCCTCTCTTCACTACTTCTGCTTCCTGTTTTCTCTTTTCTAAGGAACTGTATTTTTCTTTCCTCTCCTTTATAATTTCCTTTCTCCTTTTCTTCCCTTATCTTCTGTCCTCATTTTCTTCAACATATTTACTCAAATTTCTGTAGTGCTTATATATTTTACAGAAATTTCACAACAATCTCATCATAAAGGTATTTTGAATATCATTATTAAGTTTATTTTAATGTTCAAGCCTCTAGTGAGAAAGTTGTATATTTTAATTTTAACAGTTATTTTTTAATATTCTAAGCCTTTTGAATTTATATCACATTCATTCTAAATATTGAATCAACCCTTGTGACATAGAAGTAAAAATAAGCAAGAATACTTGAATAAAAAAACCCCTCACCTGCCAATGTACACAATATTCTTTCTTAGTAGTACTCAATATCTCTGCCATTAAGAAAAAAGTTTCTGTCTTCCAGTGACTTCATTATTTAGAATTCACCTTCTAAAAGTATAGAATTTCTCCTCGGCTCATTCCTGTTTTTTCACTCTAACTCCCTTCACTCTGTTTACTTTTTCAGAGAAAATCTAAAACTTTAGAGGAATGACACAGAACAAAAATAAATATTTAAAACCCCTGATCTCTGTTGCCTATTTAGGCAGTGTTCAAAATTGATTGGCAAGTAAGGCAATCTTCCATTATGGAAAATTGTTGCAAAAGCAATTGATGTCATTGCAAATGTGAAATTGGCTCTTAAGTAACTAAAAGCAAATTCTAGAGACTTATTCCTCCCAGGATCTTGGTGAGGGAATGTAGGAAAAATAGTTTTCTGATGATAAATAAGGCCAATCACCTACAGTTTCACTAGTTCCTTTTAAATTTGTTTATACTGTGTAGCTAGAGGAACATCAAGACTATTTTTCTCCAAACTTAAAATCAAATTGTTTCATTGTAGGTGGTGACATCCTGTTGATGATTATAGAAGTAGACATATGTAGACTTGATCTTGATAATTGAAGCTTGTGCTGTGTGAATATGTAAGAAAAAGCCTGCTAAAATTTCACAATTCAATGGACCATCACTCACTTCTACCAATTCACTTTCAAATAAACAAAATAAATTTTACAATAAATGTGTTGAGGTAATTTTTTTCAGAGTTATGTATTTGTTGAAAAAGGGAATGATTGGTTTCTCATGTCCCTTTTCCTTATAATTTAGTCAAAAGTGTTCTTTAAGTGAGTGATTTTTTTTGTAGTATGTCAGTGGTCGCAGAAAAAAAAACAAACTTCTGACTCAGGGAGATTTATTAAAGGGTCTTTCTTATGTCCACTGAAGAATTCAAAAGATCTGGAAATGGGGATTGTTATAGTTCTTAGCATTAAATCTTGAGTTAGATCTCTACCACCAGTTAGATGTTTAGGCAGTCACTTTATAGGTTAGATCAGCTTGATGTTGTAATAGCACTAAAACTGATTCTTTAATTTTTCCTTATAATTGTTTAAAAAAATCCAAAATAACAACAGCAAACCCCCCAAACTTCCCTTCTCTGGCATGTGTTGGTGGCATTTCATCAGCTTTCCTTCATTATAGAGGATTAAGGGTAATGATTAATGAGGAAGAAAACTGTTGTTATATCTGCTCTCAGTTCTACCCTTTGAGATCTCTGAACATTTTAATTGTGTGAGGACTTAAGGAGGGAATGAAAAAAGGGAGAAGGAAGAGTCTGTCCCACCCTGTGACTGTCTTTGCATCTTTATTCCATCTGCTATTACAAGCCCTGGCTGTATTTTGGGGAAACAAATCTATGATTTATCTATGAATTTCACAGAACCCAGAACCTCACTCCTTGACATAGATAACTATAAATCCTTGAGATTTTGGATGAGGGACTTCATGGCAGGAAGAAAGTCATTATTTAGCTCATTCATGGCTAGAATCTCTGATAAATCTCCTGATTTGGTCTCCAGTATCTAAAGCATACATTCTTTATAGCTAGAGTGAAACAGCTAACATTCACTTAGGGCTTTTGTCTAATACTCCATATATTGAAGATACTTAAATCCATGAGATGAAACAGCAAGCAAGATACAAAGAATTAGAATAGGTCTTATTAGAACATGTCTAGTAAATCTGAAGTACTGGGTAGAAAACTGAAGGGAAATCTACAGGAATATAGTCCTTGATAGTAAGTGTGTGTGTTCATCCTTTGTTGCTGAAGAAGACCGTGCCATCAGAGAAATAATGACGTAACTTGCACTTGACTTTGCTTTGAGTGAGGGAAGGCTGTGCAGGTCACTAGTCTCACTTCTCCTCTAGAGTCATTGAATCCAGTGACCAGATATTCATCAGGATGACTGGAGATGACCCAATATGAGTCAATTGGGATTAAGTGACTTGCCCAAGGTCACACAGATAGTGAATTTCAAGTGCCTCAGGTAAGATTTGAACTCAGGGACTTGCCCCAAGGTCACACAGCTAGTGAGTGTCAAGTGTCTGAGGTGAAATTTGAACTCTGGTCCTCCTGACTCCTGTACTGGTGCTCTATTCATTGCATCACTTTCAGCAGGTAACAATTTTAAAAGAACTCAAGAATTGATTTTCAAGATATCTTGAAAAAGACACAAGAAAAAAAATCATACACTGATAAGGTTGTTGCAAAATAGGCAACATACCTATGTCAATATATGTCAATGCCTGTAATTTCCACACTGTGTTCTGACTTTCCCATCTATTATTTTCAGTCTCAAAACAAAGGGAAGATCCCTTGTTGATGGGGAAATTGTGCATTCATAAATGGCATTGTCCCCTCTTGGGATCAAAATTTAGGACCTGTTGGGAACTTAGAGGCCATTCAACCCAAACTCATTTTACAGATGAGGAAACTGAAGCTCAAAAAGATTTAGAGATATACCTAGGGTCACAAATGTGATTAAACTTCTAAATGGGGATTTGAATTGATTCCAAATTTGCCTCTTTATCCACTATAATAGCCTCCTTTTTTAACAGTCTATAATCATCTGCTAATCACAAGAAAGTTCCTATCCAAGTACTAATTAAGCCTAATCTTGTTTAGCTTTCAAGATCAGGTGTATTCAAGATGCTATGTCCATCCTTAATCTGCACAATAATGAAGAAGTACCAATTATTCATGCTAGAAAAAATAAAGTAGATGAAGTTTATATTCCCAGTATATAAAAAGTAGGCTGGTAGCAGACAAAACATGGAGTAAATTCATCAATATATAAATTTTGGATAAATTCTTCAAATGGACAATGAATTTGGACCAGAGTCAAGTGAATGGAGTAAGATATGTTTGATAACACTTGAGAAATTCTTTAGTTAATCTCCCATACTTTTAATTACTTCAAAAGCCCTTCTCTTTCTGTCTCTTGTTATCACCTCATTTTCAGAGATGGAGAAAATGGGAATTTATTTTACTTGACTTTGCGTGTTTGTTATGAGGATTTTCTTTTTTCTTTTAAATATATGTGAGAGGTTGAGAGAAAAATAAATCTGTGTTAAATGAAGAATATAATAAAATTGATGATAAAAATAATGAGTTTTAAATTATTTCTATCGACAATATATTATCAGTGATGTTATATGACTATAATTCCTGGAATATCATGATCTTGGAAGAGCCAAATACTTCAATTACCCTGAGGTATGATGGAAAGGCACTTAATTGACATAAACGAACAACATGTTTTGAATGATGGACTGCAGGTGAGTATATTATTAATGTCATGGGTGATTAGAAAGGAAGCATAGACAACATTCTTGGTTCACTGGCATATTTGACACATTGAAAGAGCCTTCTAGAATACCAAGTAGAATTTTATGGAGAATTTTTAAAATGACACTGATAAGAATGACATTGGATGTGAAAGTGAGAAAATTGTTGAGGTTTACATTTGGGGAGGAACTATCCACAATGAAATTTTGCATTCATTAAAGAACAAAAGTAAAGTTAAACGTATATGATTTGGGAGCACTATCAGGGTGTCAAGGAGGTAAAAATGGTTTTATATTTTAATAGATGACAAAAAATTCCAACTTCTAATTTGTACTCACACTGTCTACTCAGATGAATGACCTAAAATTTTAAAATCTAATAAATATTATTAAGTAAGAACAAGCCAAAGACATGCAATTTATTTGAAAAAGTTTTGTTGATTACTTTTGTTTTTATATTACGTCAATTTCTGAAAACACTCATCATTCCCCACACATCGTCTTCCTTCATAACAACAACACAAAGTTCAATGAAATAAACTAACTTATCAATCACACCTGCTAGCATATATCACGTTCTGTACTCAACAAAGTGGGGGGCAAGGTAGAATTAAAAAAAAACACAGACCAAATGTCTGGCTTTTATCACTAGCTGTGTATTATTAAATAGAATCTTTGTGAAGAATCTAAGCCAAATTGAATAAAACTCTGAGCACTGGGAATTAGGATGAGTTGATTAATATTAAATCAAGTCAAATTTTTCATTTCTTTTTTGGGGTAGGATTAGTATACTAATGGATCAAGGTAAAGCTATGGATTATTCAATTCTATTTAACTCAACTGACATTTATTAGTGGTCTAATATATACAAAACATTAGCCTATGTTCTGAGCATACAGAAAACAACCCTGGTTGTCAAGGAACTAAAAAACTTGAAGGATACAATATGGATACTGATAAGTAAATATGAAATTCTTAGAAAGCAACAAAGAAATTCTGAGAGGGAATGCACCCTCACAACTGGAAGCATCAAGTAAAAATTCACATAGAAGGTAGAAGCTGAAATGTGTTTTTCAAGAAGTTAGGGACTGCATGAAGTAGAAAAGTTTATTGAGAATGGGCAACACTTATGCAAAGGCATGGAGGCAAAGGATATATTACTGATAAAGGCAAGTACTGGTATTCTGTGTTTTCAAAAATAAAATAGGGTATGAAGAGTGGTGAAATAAAATAAGAATAGAAAAAGCAAAAACCAGATTGTGGAGGATTTCTTATGGTGAACTCAGGAGTTTGCATTTAATGACTTTTGCAACCTAAATTTCTGGGTTTGTTTCACACTATTTGCTTTTATGCACCATATACCACAATAAAAATGGATTTTCATTCTTTGATCTCATCCTGACCTTTCTGACATATGCGCATTTTTATATATCTATCCCCATATCTGGGATCTGCTTTTCCCCATATCTCTTTCTGTTTAAATCCTTTATTTCATTTAATAACAGACAAAGTTGGGTCTAGATTAGATGCTACTTTCTCCATTCAAATTTCCCTGCCATCCCCTTCCCCTACTTGCTAGAAGTGATTTCTCCTTCATTTTTAAGGCATTATGAATACCTAAGTGTATTTAACCATATTCTAGCTTTTATTATTGATATTATTTGGGGGGCAGAGCCAAGACGGTGAAGTTGAAAGACACACATACACTAGTTCTTTGCCCACAGCCCATAAAAGTCCTGTAAAGACTCTCAACAAATGCTAGAGCAGCAGAAGTCACAGAACAACAAAGTGAAGGAGATTTTTAGCCCAGGGTGACCTGAAAGGCCAACAGGGAAGTTCTGTTGCACTGGACACAGAATGGAACCAGCCCAGCCTTGGCCATGTGGCACCTGGAGGATCAGGATCAAGCAGGTTTCAGGGACAGAATCCTTAGCAGCAGCACAGATCCTTCAACCCACAGGCACCCAAGGTCAGTGAGAAGTTTTTTTCAGCTGGTCCAGAAGGGAGCAGGGTGTCCCCATAGGTCTGGCCTCAGACAGTGGCAGCAGAGGCAGCAGCAGGTGGGGTTTCCCAAGGCAAGCAGCTACCTGTATCCATTGTTGAAGGCCTCATCATAAAGCCCCTGGGGTAACTGAACATCTGATCCCTACTTCAGCCCTGTGTGCCTGCCCTGCCCTCACCTAAAGTTCCTGGGAGAAATGAGTAGCTGATTTGAATCTCAGCCTCTAGTGCTGGATTGGTTGAACTAAAGGCAAGGTGGTTGTGTAGAGGAAACTCTATTACTCACAGATTCTGTGCACAAAAAGTTTCTTGTTGCTCCCAGATCAGTGTACAGGCTTGATTGTGCCACCTTGGAAGAACTGAGATTTTACTGATCCCCAGAGTATACCCTACTCTTGACAAAGGATCCAAAAGTCTAGTAACTGATTGGGAAAATGCCCCAAGATGGGAGAAAAAATAAGATTATAGAAAATTACTTTCTTGGTGAACAGATATCTTCTCCCATCCTTTCTGATGAGGAAGAACAATGCTTACCATCAGGGAAAGAAGTAAAAGTCAAAGCTTCTGTATCCCAAACATCCAAAATAAATATTCAATGGTCATGGAAGAGCTCAAAAAGAATTTTGAAAATCAAGTAACAGAGATGGAGGAAAAATTGGGAAGAGAAATGAGAAAGATGCAAGAAAATCACAAAAAGCAAGTCAACAGCTGGCTAACGGACACCCAAAAAATGCTGAAGAAAACAACACCTTTAAAAATAGACTAACTTAATTGGCAAAAGATGTTCAAAGAGCCAATGAGGAGAAGAATGCTTTGAAAAGCAGAATCAGCCAAATGAAAAAAGAGGTTCAAAAATTCACTGAAGAATATAGTTTTTTTTTTTTTTAAATTGAATGGAACAGATGGAGGCTAATGACTTTATGAGAAACCAAGAAATCACAAAAAAACACTAAAAGGATGAAAAAATGGAAAATAATCTCTCACTGGAAAACAACTGACCTGGAAAATAGATCCAGGAGAAACAATTTAAAAATTATTGGACTACCTGAAAACCATGACCAAAAAAAAGAGTTTAGACATCATCTTTCGTGAAATTATCAAGGAAAATTATCTTGATATTCTAGAACCAGGGGGCAAAATAAATATTGAAGGAATCCACTGATCACCTCCTGAAAGAGATCCAAAAAGAGAAGCTCCTAGGAATATTATAGCCAAATTCTTGAGTTCCCAGGTCAAGGACAAAATATTGCAAGAAGCTAGAAAGAAAAAAAATTTCAGTATTGTGGAAATACAATGAGGATAACATAAGATCTAGCATCTTCTACATAAAGGGATGGAAGGGCATGGAATACAATATTCCAGAAGTCAAAGGAACTAGGATTAAAACCAAGAATCATCTGCCCAGCCGAGCTGAATATAATATTTCAGGGGGAAAAAGTAGTCTTTCAATGAAGTAGAGGACTTTCAAGCATTCTTGATGAAAAGACCAGAACTGAGTAGAAAACTTGACTGTCAAACACAAGAATCAAGAGAAGCATGAAAAGGTAAACAGCAAAGAGAAGACAAAAGGGACTTACTAAAGTTGAAGTGTTTACATTTTTACGTGGAAAGACAATATTTGTAACTCTTGAAACTTTTTTCAGTAACTGGGTAGTTGGTGGGATTACACACACACACACACACACACACATATGGAGAGAGAGAGAACACAAGGCAAGTGAAATAGGATGGGATCATAACTAAAAAATGAAATTAAGGGGTGAGAGAAGAATATATTGGGAGGAGAAAGGGAGAAATGGAATGGAGCAAATTATCTCTCATAAAAGAGGCAAGAAAAAGACTTCTCAATGGAGGGAAAAAGGGGGAAGTGAAAGGGAAAATGTGAAGCTTACTCTCATCTCATTTGGCTCAAGGAAGGAATAAAATGCACACTCATTTTGGTATGAAACCCTATCTTACAATACAGGAACATGGGGGAGAAGGGGATAAGCAGGGTGGGGGGGATGATTGAAGGGAGAGCAAATGGGAGGAGGGAGTAATTAGAAGTAAACACTTTTGTCAGAGACAAGGTCAAAAGAGAGAATAGAAGAAATGGGGGTGGCAGGACAGGATAGAGGGAAATATAGTCAGTCTTACACAACATGACTATTATGGAAGTCATTTGCAAAACTACACATATATACTTTATATTGAATTGCTTCTCAATGGGTATGGGTGGGGAGGGAGGAAGGAAGAGAAGTTGGAACTCAAAGTTTTAGGAATAACTGTTGAGTATTGTTTTTGCATACAACTTGAAATAAGAAATACAGGTGATGGGGTATAGAAATTTATCTTGCCCTACAGTACAAAGGAGAAGATGGAGATAAGGGAAGGGAAGGATGTTAGAAGGGAGGGCAGACTGGTGGTAGGAGTAATTAGAATGCTTAGCATTTTGGTGTGGCATGATGGAGAAAAAGTTGGAACTCAAAATTTTGTGGAAATGAATGTTGAAAACTTAAAATAAATAAACATTTGAAAAGTAAAAAAAAATTATTGATATTTTTGTTCATGTCTTATCCACCCTATTAGATAATATATAATTTAAGGGCAAAGGCTATATTGTTCTTAATTTTCCATTACTTAGGATCTAACATAATTCTATGTATATGAAAAATATATGAGCCAGCATTTATATCATACTTTAAGGTTTGCAAAATGTTTTAAGATGTTATCTCATTTTATCCTCACAACAAGCGTAGGAGTAGGTGCTATTTTTATCCTCATTTTACAAATAAGGAAACTGATGGATTGAGATAGAAGCTAAAATCTGTAACATTTGAGGAAGACTTTGAACTCAGATTTTCCTGACTCCTGGTCTGAACATTCTGTCCATGATGTTGTCTATTATATTTAATGGCTACCATGATGTCTTGCTTAATAAAATGTTTATTGAATTTACTAAGCAGTCTAAGTTCCCTCACATAATTAGTATTATGAACACAATATAAAGGAAAGTATATTGCAAGTCCTGGCTTGGCTATTTAATGAGCAAATGTGGACAAGTCACTTATACTTTCTTAGCTTTAGTTTGTACATTTTTAAAATGCAGATTTCAATGCTTATGCTATGTACTTCATAGGGTCATTGGGGAAAGTTCTTGACTTGTGGAGCAGAAAGTTCATAGGATTTGGAATCAAAGGATGTTGGTATGAATTCCCTTTCTTCCACCCACTCACTACCTATGGGACCTTGTTATTGGTTTTAATATTCAATTGTTTCAGTTGTGTCTGACTCTTCTGATCCCATTTGGAGTTTTCTTGGCAAAGATACTAGAGTGACTTGCTATTTCCTTCTCCAAGTCAATTTACAAATGAGAAAACTGAGACAAGCAGAGTTAAGTGACTTGTCCAAGGTCATATAGCTAGTAAAAGTCTGAGGTCAGATTTCAGTTCAGGAAGGTGGTTTGAGATAGCATTTTATCCACTGTACTAACAAGCTGCCCATGTGACTTTGTAAAAGTCACAAAAGAATGTAAGCTCCTTCATGAAAGAGACTTTTCTTTTTTGTCTTCATATACCTTTTTCTTATGGTAAACTCTTATTCTAGTCAGTCAGCAAGCATCTATTAACCACTTATCATATTCTGGAAACTTTGCATACCACCCTATGAGTCAAACAAGTATCTCTGGACCTTGATTTCTTCATCTATAAAATAAAAGGACTTGACTGAATCTCTTAGGTCTCTTTTAGCTTTAAATCTGTAATGTGATGAACCTTAAATATTTTGATATTAGCTCTTAACATTTTATGATTTTAGAACAAAGTCCTTTATGATAATACCATGAAAAAGTTAGATTCATAGCTTGTCAGATAATTGAACTCCAAGAAGGTTAACTAGTAGATTGTTGTCAATCTGGAGCGAGTTCTCTAGTGGCATGCCACTGGGCTTTGACCTTAGCCTTTTCTTTTCCCTCAATTTTATTAATGACTTGGATAAAAAACACACTCCTCTAATTTATGGATGATAATAATTCAGAAAGGATTACAATTATATTTAAAAAAATGGATTAAAAGATATCTTGTTTCCCTGAAATTGACAAGATGAAATTTAACATGAAGTAATGCTGAATTAACATTATATTCTATATTTTCTTTTCCATTATAAATATAAAATAATTAACAAATGTGAATATTTTTATTATGCTAAGCATACAAAAAAGAAGGAAAAAGAGGATTGCTATTTTTATTTAAGAGCATATAGTAAATAGAAAGTAATCCGCATTTCCCTATTTGTATTCCTTCTAAACTTTTAGTTTTCTCCTGTGTATTTTAATGTTTTATTGATTCTCTTTTATTTTTAAAACTCTCTATCAGTTTGCACTAACTCCCTTCTCATTCTCCTCTCCCTAGAGAAACCCTAATTTGGGACAAGAAAACACAGTAAACCAACAAATCACCAAGAGTCAAGAGGCAGTCTGTATCAACTTCTCAGAAGTCATGATTGGTTACTGCATTGATAAGATTTGTAATCTTTCAAATTTATTTTCCTTTACATTACTGTAGTTATTATGCAAATTTTCTGCAAGTTCTATTCATCAACTCATGCAAGTCTTCCCAGGTTTCTTCTAATTTGCTCCTTTCACACTATTTATTATGGTACAATACATCTCATTTGGGACAACTAGGTAGAACAGTTTCAGACCTAGAGTTAAGGAGACTCTCCTTTGTAATTCAAAGCTAGCCTTAGACACTTCGTAGATGGGTGACTCTGGTCAAGTCACTAAACCTGTTTATCTTAGTTTCTTCATTTGTAAAGTGAGCTGGAGAAGGAAATAATAAACCAAAGAAAACCCCAAATGGGGTCATGACTGAAAGAATTGAACAATAAAACGTATCTCATTACATTCATTTATGAGAGTTTGCTCAGCCATTCCCCAACTGATGGGTAACCATATCCCCTCTTGTCCCAATTTTTGTTATAACAAATAAGTTCTGTTATTATCTTTATATATCTGGGTCCTTTCCTCTGTCATTGTTCTCTTTGGGATGTATGTTGGTAGTGGCCAGGAAAGAAGACCCTTCTTCACTGTGATCACTCCCTTCAATGATATCTATAGAGCTGGGATTAGAAGCTCAGCTGGAACTCTCATTGGGAGACACTTCCTATTACCAAAATTTCGAGGCTCAGGATCCTAGGATACTTCAATCAAAGTTTCAAGAGGAGGTCGTAGTTGAGGTGATAGTGGTGGCTTGACTGATTCAGCACATTCTACCTTCTGTCTCTTCCTTAGAAATCCTTGGTTTTTCAGTTAAATAGCAGCTAATTAATTCCACTGAGAAATCCCAGGTCTGAATCCCACCTGTAAGTAAGAGGAATGATAATGATAGAGCTAGAAAGCAAGGTATATGAATATAAAACTTTTTATTGAGTGTTTTAATTTTAAAATCTGGCTTTTCCCCAAGATGTTGTTATTCTTTGAATTTGCCATAAAAAGATGCAAACATATCTGTCAGGACTGTGGCTGCTTATTAGCACAGTTGCCAGTTCATAAGAAAAAAATACTAATAATCCAATGCTCAGGATGTAAGCAGGCAGCTGTTAACTTGAGCCAAAATGTCAACAATAGCCCAAAGACAACACTAGGGTTGTTCTTGGTAAACGACCTGTACTTTGCCCTTTTTACACTGTCAATAACCTCAACTTTATAATAGTATCTTAGTCTCTGCTCTTCAGTCCCTCCTCCACATCGCTGCCAAACTGACATCCTGAAAGCATATTTCAGATCATATTGTTCCATTCTTCCTTTGTTTCCCTCTTTGTGCCAGAATCAGCCAATCTTCTAGTCTTTATTAAGAACATTCTATGTGCAAGATATGGTGCTGAATGTTAGAGACACAAAGAAAAGCAAAAGAATCTCTCTTCTCAAGGAGTTCAAACAGCGATGTGCAAATGAGAGATATGCAGGATAGATTGGAGATAATATCAGAGGGAAAACACTAAGATTGTGGATGATTAGAAAAAACTCCTTATGGCACTTGAGACTTTATCTGAGACTTGAAAAAGCCAGGAGGAAGAGATAATGAGGGAGAGTGTACCAGGCATGGGAGATAACTAATGAAAATGGTTGGAAACTAGAGATAGGATATCATGTACAAGGAGCAACAAGTATCCCAGTTTCACTGGATCACAATGTGTGTGCATGCATATGTGCATGCATGCATGCGTGCATGTGTATGTGTGTGTGTGTGTGTGTGTGTGTGTGTGTGTGGTGTAAGAAGACTAGAAAGGTAAGAAGGGGTGAGGTTATGAAGGAGTAAATTAGGGAAAGGAATGATGCAGGGACATCACCAAAGAGGCTTTTGTAATAATCTGGGAGTAACGTGATAAAGTCCAGCACCAGAATAGTGGTGGTGTCAGAGGGAAAAGGGGGGTGGTATATAGGAGAGATACTATAAAAGTAGAAACAATTGGAACTGGCAACTAATTGAACATGGAGTTTGGGAGGAGAGAGAATGGGAAGTCATGGATAACTAGATTGCAAACCTGGATGACAGAGTGGATGATGATACCTTACATAGTAACAGGGCAGTTTAGAAGAGGACAGAGTTTGGGGGTAGCCTTAGAGACATGAGTTTAAAATGTGTGTGAGACATCCAATTGAACATGTCCAAATAAGCAGTTGAAGATATGAGATTAGTAATTAGGAGAGAGGTTAGAGAGAATCATCTGCCTGGAGACGATAGTTGAATCCATGGGAGCTAATGAGACAACCAAATGAAATAAAGAGTGAAGAGTGTCCCATACAGAACCATGTGAGACATCCAAGCTCAGTGGGATTCAGCAAAGGATATTGAGGAACAGTCAGATAAGTAGAGAATGAACTGCTAGAGCAGTGTCATGAAAACCTAGAGAAATGAGAGCATCGAGGAGAAGGTAATCAACAGTGTCAAAAGTTGCCGAGATCAAAAAAGGATGAGGACAGAGAAGCAACCATTAGATTTGGCAATTAGATTATTGTTAAGTTTGGAGAGAGTAGGCTCAGTAGAATGGTGAAGTTGCAAGTCAGAATGCAGAGTTAAACACGTATGAAGAAAGAAAATGGAAGCATCAGTCCTGTAGATAGCCAAGGGCTTTAGCCATAAACAAGAGAAAAGCTACGTAACAGCTCACAGAAATGGATGGATGGAGGAAGGGTTTTTTGAAGATGGAATGGCATGCATGGTTTGTAGGCAGTAGGGAAGCAGTTAGTAAACAGGGAGAGATTGAAAATAAGTGAGAGAGTGGGGATGATAGAGGGTATATTATCTGCTGCAGAACAGAATGGAGTAGGTTCATTTATACTTGTAGAGTGGTTCAGAGGCATACTCTGTCATTAAGAGCTCCTCATACCTTCATTTCAACATACTTTTCAGTGCCTATCAGACATGACACCCTTTTGGACATTCAGGTTCCAGGAAATCTGGTCTTTGTGTTGCTTCTCACACATTCCTTTCTTCTCATTCCCATTCTTTTCACTTTACATCTCCCATACCTAGAATACATTCACTCCTCACCTCTACTTTGCAAATTCCGGCCAAGATTTTTGCCAAAGCTTGTCTTAAATTCCACTCTACCTATCAGAAGTATTTTCTGACTTCTCAGATACTCATACCTTCATGTTGCCTCGTGATGCTTTATACCTCAGAGGCTTTATGTTTGTACTTAATTTTCATTTACACACCCATACACATATTCTAATGAATGTGTTATGTATATTTTTTTATATGTGTATCTATGTATGTGTCATCTGTCTATGTATGTGTCCATTTTGGTCCTTTTCAAGCATGAAGCACAGCAAAGCAGCTAACAGTACTAGACTACATCATCACTAAAACAGACTTTCATGGATGATCTGATTGGCTGACTGTTGTTTCTAACATTGCTTCCCTAAAAAAATGCATTTTAAGTTCCAAACAATAAATTTACAGGTAAATATTTGCAGCTTAGGAACTACTATTGTTTTAAAATATTTATCTGTCTGGTAGACAGATACTTTATGTCATTCATTATTATTTTTATTTTGTCTTCTTTCCTTTAGGTGTTTTGTGAAGTTGAGCTGAGAGAGTAGTGTAGATGGTGGGGCATACAGCCTGTGTGTGTGTGTGTGTGTGTGTGTGTGTGTGTGTGTGTGTGTGTGTGGGTGGGTGGGTGCATGTGAACATAAGGGTACGGTGAAATAGAATCTATTGAGTACTCTGTTATTTAAGGTAAAAATAGTGGTTCAAAAATGACCTTTTTGTTTATTTTCAGACTTTATGCTTTTTTTAAAAACCATCACATAAAACCATAGTCTATGGTACTATTTTAAAATCTTATCATATCTATTTCTGTGAAGACAGAAGGAAAATTGGACTAGAAAGTGGGAGAGAAAGAGGGGGGGAAAGAAACAGAGACAGAAAATGATAGAAGAGATAGACACAGAAACAGAGCCAAAGAATCAGAGTTGGGGAGGAGGAGGAATAGAGGGAGAGAGAGACAGACAGACAGACAGACAGAGACAAAGACAGAGTGACAGAGACATACAGACAGAGACAGAGACAGAGAAACTTCTTAAGATGATCTGGAGATTATATAAGCTTCATTTGTTTGGAGGTATATGCATCAAATGAAATTCAGCTCATTTTAAGAGTCTGTTACTCTTTTTTAAAGCATAAGAAAGAATTCTAACAATTATCTGAAAAAGAGCTTTCATTGTTTTTACTTTTAAATTGGTTACCTTGACTTCAAATGCATAGATATAGATAGGATGTTCCGAGGGCAGAAACACCAATATTCCCTACCCCCATTCCTTCAGTGAAATAAAGCAAAGTGAGTAGTCAGGAATTGATTCTGTGAGAACCATGCCAGAAGCTTCCCCCACCTCTTTTCTCTAGCCTTATCATGTCAGAATAAAAGGTTAAGTTCTTCATCCCTTCCTGAGCTATTTATATTATGTGAAAAGATCCAAACTGATATGTTTCATCCATATTTCATTCAGAATCATCTCTTTGTGTGAATTTTTTTTCTGAAATAGTTCAGATTTTCTTTTCTTTCTTTTCTTTCATATCTTACATGGAAAAATCCCTTAATCTTTTTTTCAAGGACATTCTAGGACAAGTAACAGATCACTCTATACCAATTGCAATTTTTTATCTTTAGAAATAATTCACAGGCAGATCTGTTGCAAATAAAACATAAATATGCATAGTTATATTGGGAAGACACATTATCTTGTTTACCAAAGAGACTATTTGTGACAGTGACTAAAATCTACTTATCACTCAGTTGTTTTTTTTAATTCCTTGTATTCAGATTTATTTTACTTTTATACCATAAAATATCATTTCAACATTTTGGGCAAAATACATCTTACAAAATGGTTCCATGTTTATCCTGCAGCTATCTTAATGTTAAGTACTCAGATATTATGTGAATCACTGTTTAATTTTAAACAGTTGAGCAAGCACACCTGAAATGATTTTGAAGTGATTGCACATCCTGTGAAGAATTATGAGGCATAAAACAAAAATAACATTGAATTCAATTCAACACATACTTTTGCATAGCCTACTACATGAAAATCTGAACCTAATGTGAGGATCATAGATATAAATGTAAAACAACGGGGAGGCAGTGTGATATAGTGTAGAGAAGACTGGACCTGAAGTCAGAAGATGGCGGTGCCATTCCCATCACTACCACATGGGCAAGTCCCATAAATTTTTCATCTACTTTAGAGGTATAAAAATATCTATTGACATTACCTTATTGTTGGGGGTTGGAGTGGGGAGTGGTGGGTAAAATTAATCTTCTAAAAAGTTGAGTGTTATGAAAATATGAGCAATTATCATTGAAGCTATATACTTCAAATATGCATGCAGGAAATAATGACTTTAAATATAAGGATTGTTAAATCCCCCAAGGTTTCAGAATATAGGTAGGAAGTGAAACGTAGGTGGGGTAATTGTTTTTTTTTCTCCCTTAGGGTGTAGACACCTGGGGGCTGGTGTCTGAATGCCTATAAATGCTTAACTGACTGTATGAAAGCATATGGTACACTTTCAAGTTTAATAGGAATTATTATATTTTCTCCATCACTTAACTCTGGACAATCAACACATGTATACCTTATTTGTATCATTTCCTGGGGTGCAAATGCTTACACTGCAGATTTCACTGTCAGTGTACCTCTCCCTGAGGGAAGTGCTTCCTTCAGTGGAAACATGTTTCTGTCACTCTCATTGTCTAGAGATTATGCCGCAGTTCTCTACTAACCTGCACTATGTGGTGCATCCCAATCCTTCCCCCAGATTTCCTTTTTTGAAGTATCTCTCTTCTAGGGCCTGATTTTACAAAGTACTCATATCTATCTGTGTGTGTTTTTGTGTGTGTGTGCATATGTGGATTTTCCTGGACTCATTGAGATAAAGGTTATCCCTTCTTTTTGTGTAGTCACCATTATTTCATCTGTATTTAAATTGATTTTTGCTCCATGTGAAATAATCCATTAATAAATATATGTTTAGAGAGGAAGAGAAAGTTTAGGCTCTCTTTTACAGGTTAGAGACCTAGAATAAATTCAGCAAAGGAAACCTTTCTTATCTTGATTTACAATAATCATCTTGCCAGGTATTGGTCAGAGAAACTGGATGTTTGTCTAGGTAAGTAACAAGAGAAATCATGCACCATAGAAATTACTTCAAAATGTCCTTTTTTCCAAAGAGTTTTAATTTTTTGTTTTCTATTTTTCCTGGACTTGGAAGAGGATTTCAAACTATTTTGATTGACATCAAGGAAAGAAAAAGTGGAATAGATATTTTGTTGGACCTCAAGACAGCTTGTCATTGTGTAGTTGAAACAGAAATGATGAAAATGCTTGAAAACAGAATGGCACCAAAGAAACTGAAGAATGCTATGGTCTGATAATAAATAGGGAGCTATTCACTTGAATAAATAGAAGTATAGACAACAAAACAATGTCTAGGATAGATACAGCTTAAACCTTGTCTGTGTTCATAATTGTTCTGAGGAACTATAAGAAAACAGAGAATATTATCATGTTTAAAACTGGAATGAGGCCAGTTTTTAAATTGTAATTGACATGAGATGTGTGTACAAAAGTACCAGAAGCCTTCCAAATATAATTTTATGGTTCTGAAAGCCTATATCTCCATATGCCTGGAAATGTCTCCTATTGCCTGCCTTCTGCACACTAGGGAATTATCTAGGTTGAGAATGATCTAGCATATTCTATGCAAAAAAAACCTGGGATCAATCTATCATAATGGTTTGCTCTCTGAATGGTAGTAAATTTCTTTAGCCTCTCATTTAGTCTAGTCCCATAACCTATAAATGAGTAAAAGAAGTAGATGCCACAAAGATCACACACACACACACACACACACACATTCTTCCTAAGCTATATCCAGACAGAAAGATGTTGGATTTCTATCCAATGAGCAACCCACATGGGAAAGCACACAACTCACACAGAAAGTAACCACACTGAGTTAAAGTTACATATCTAAGACCTGTTCCAAATTCCAGATGATTACTGATAAATAGCCCTTGTATGATACTTGCACATTTCCTGTCTTGTCAAAATGATCATGGTTAAAAAATAAATCAGTGTTAATTCTTCTGCAATACTGGTCCTAACCTTGTTTACTAAAACGTGATTTAGGGCTCAAATTCAATTTTAAAATGTGATCTACTTATTCAGTTTATCTAAGTCATACCTATTCCTTATTATCGTGACTGTTTGGTTCAGATGACTATCTTAAAAGGCTATCCATTCTTTTATGTGGTCACTTGACTATCACTGCTCTATTTTCTTTCACAGAAGGACTCTGACAAGTGACTCAAAACTTACCTGCTTCATCATAATGACAGTCCCTATACGAAAAGAGAGAGTTTGCCTAACCTGGGCTCCATGCTTTTCTGTTTATTACTGATATATAGGTTGTTCCCTTCGGGCTATTGCCTAGACCCAGCTTGTTAAAGAGGTGGATGAAAAGTTAAGTTTGAAACATTTTTGTGAGACATTTTATTACTCTGAATATTTGTACTGTCACAGTGCTGTTAATCCATATAAAGGAATAATCACAGAGGGCAGTAACAGAAAACGATAGTAGACTTAGAAAGAAAGAAATATGAAACATAATATGAACTAAAAAGAATGAACATAAGAAAAGTAAGTGATGACTATAACTTGACAAATTGAGAGAATGGAAAAACAAAATTAAACAAAACCCATCAACATAAGTGCCATGGTACAATTGCTAGATGACAAGGAAATATCAGAGTGAAGGGAAGGACGTTCCCGGAGTTTTCTGAGCCAAGTATGGGGAGATTCCCAAAGAACTGTTAAGAAGGTTAGCCTATCTAACAGGTACCACTGCTCCCCCAAAGCAACTAAACAGTAGGAAGCTTAGGAGAGGAGTGGAGCTGGGGGAGGTACCAGCAGCTGAGGGACCTTGAGGGGTCTACACAGACAGGGAATGATGTCTGTGTAGGCAGCACTGGAAAGCTCAGGGAGGCTCTAATTTGCTATTTTTTGTTCCATGAGTAATAATACTGGTGGTCTCTGTCTTTGGAGATTTTTTTTTAGAAAGGGCAAGAGTTTCATGGATGACAAATGTAGTCCTGCATGCCGGCAAATGGATGTGCTAGAACATTTAATGACTTGACTAGCTCTGTGAAGATAATTAGGAAGTCCTTTTTTTCCCCCTAGAGGTTTTATAGAGGCAAAGTGATTCCTGTAAGGATTCTAGTGAAACCAAATAATGAATTAAATCTTGAACATGGGATCAGGGAGACTTGGATTCCTTTGTCATTTTCTAATGTGTCACCTAGATCAAGTCAATTAATTTCTATGAACCTTTATATAATCATCTATAAAATTGGGATAATAATAATTCTGATTCCACAAAGCAGTTTGGAAACTACTATATTGGCGTCATTCCTGTTCCACCTTTCTAGAACTAGAATGGAGCTTAAAGGTTCCCTAGTTACTAGCACAACCTTCCTCATTTTATAGATTAGGAAACTTAGACCCAAGGATCATGTGATTTCCCCAACACACACAGGGAGTAGAAAAAGGATTGAACTCTGGTCTTAACCCTGTTTACTAAAACATGATTTAGTGCTCAAATTCAATTTTAAAAAATGATCTGCTTATCCAGTTTATCTAAGTCAGACCTATTTCTTATCATTGTGTGATCTGTGTCTGGTTGGCTCAGATGATATGAATGATGAGTTCCGTCTTTCCAAGTGTCATTGAGATTCCCACTATTACACAATCACACAGATACTAACATGAACTCTATTTTCCATCTCTCAAGTAGATGGGAAACTAGGCAGTTACATGAATAGATTAGGATAGTGTGCCAGGTCTTGAGTGAGGAAAACGGAGTTCAAATCCAGTCTTACATAGCAACTCACTGTATGAGTCTGGACCAATCCTTCACTCTGTTTGCTTCAGTTTCCTCATCTGTAAAATGAGTAGAAGAAGAAATGGCAAACACTCCATTACCTTTGCCAAGAAAACCTCAAATGGGGTTATGAGAAGTCAGACATGACTGATTAAGTGCATGCTATTGATAATAAGAGGAGCTAGTGAGAGGGCATAAAGGGAGGGAACAGAAGTCAATCTCAGCTGTTTGAAACAGTTCAAAACCAGTGTTGGTTTTACATGAACAGTTAAGAGAATTATACTTCTTTGGGGTCTCTGGGATCTTTGGACCGGAAAGGAAAAAAATAAATTCAAACCTACCAGAGAGTCTGTGTTGTGATTTTTTTCATTGTTATCATAAAACAAGCCCTTGTCTTTTAATCTAGAGCATAGAACTGGTGATCAAAACTTCTATAAATGCTGTGAAATTGCCATTATTTGGAATCTATATTGTGCACAAGACTGTCTAAATATAGCAAGAAAGAAATGCTCCTGTAGATCAATGATCTCCAACAATAGTTTAAAAACTCATCCAGAAAAGGTATGCCTAGATGCCTGCAAATACTCACCATGTAATCCATTCAGTTGTCTAGTATCAGTTCACTTGAAATGAAACTCAGAAGTTACTGTGTGAAGTTAATCACCTATGTTACTATAAAACCTTTTATATGACTTTTTGCTATTCCTCCTAAGCCTGGAAAGATATTATATACTGAGGAAAGAGATTAATGTGTACTGGCAAATTAATTACTAAATTATAGTTGAATGCATCATAGATTTCATTGATTTGGAAGTTCTTTCCATTGATGGAGGTAGTAACAGATCCATGACTGCATATCTGGAGTAGCATGCCCTCCTAAGTCTGTGAGACAGGAACCACCTAAGTCAATAGCCTTCCTCACTTTCTCCTGACGTTGTAACATCAGAACACAGATGACTGTCATCCTTCACACCTGCCATGTGAACAGCTTGTCTTCTCTTGTTATTATCCACTTCCCTGATAACATATTTTACCTTTACTCTTTGAAGTTTCTCACTGTATTCATGTTATAGACTGCTTATATTATGTGCCTCTCTATTTCTGAGAGATATTCATTTACAAATCTTCAGTGTTGGTAACTCATAGTGATTCAACAGGCAGACTGTTGATATTAAAATGATAGGAGATTATGGTCCTTAAAAAGAACTTTGTACTCTCTAAAAGTAGTTCAGGATAATAAGCCCATTAAAATCCTTCTGTAGTTCAGGAATTGACTCCAGGTCTAGGAATTTCCACTGTTCCCCCTACCTGCTAAATTCAGGGAGATTGAAGAATAGCAACTTAATATGTATTCTAATAGGATTATAAATCTAGAACTAACATCAGAAGCCACTTTATCAAAAGCATGCATTTTAAAGATGTAGAAACTGATGCCAGGGAATTTGCAACCTAAGATCATATTTTAGGCATTAGAAGTATGATTTCAGCATGGACTTGTAACTGCAGAACTAGTTCCCTTTCCATTACATCACATAGGCTCCACATGGTATAAGCTCTGGTAGGTCTTAACAACCCAAGTCAAAAAAATCTTTGATTGTAGATATGGAAGTTGAACTCTATAGCTATCATTTGAGAACTAATAATAAATAACTAGCATTTAAGTAGCACTTTAAGGAGTGCAAAATGTTTTACAAATATATAAGGTAAAAGACTTGCTTGGAGTCACGCTAATGTCTGAGGCAGGAATTGAATTGAATTCAAGGCTTCTTGACTCCAGGTCCAGGAATTTCCACTGTGCTCCTACCTGCGAAATTCACGGAAATTCAACAGCAGCTTATGTCCTAGGTAAAGATAACATTGAGGCTAACCAAAGAAGGAATACGAGGATATTCACTTAGCTTTGCCTAAATTATCTGCAACTCTAACTCTACAGATATGCTTGTGAAGTAACCTTCAAATGTACAGGGGATTTGTGGCCCAAAGGGGATTTGGAGATGAACTTAGGGTCTTCCATTCATCTGATGCTTTATTCTTCTCAAAGTATGTTCATTGTCTTACTTTAGCCTGACAACAAGGCTTTGGGGAATGTTGAACAGATATCTTTATTCATATTTAAGGACAGGAAAATTCAGATCCATGCACCTAATTGTTGTCAGAGTCAGGTCTTGAACTTATCTAGGCCTCTTGTACCTATAGATATCTTCCAATTCTAATTTAAATATAGACATTCCTTCTTTATAATTTTTGGATAACCCTGAGACGCTAGAGCTGGTCTCCAATTATACGTTGGCTTTATTCTCTATCAAAGAATCTTGGTCCTAATTTACTGTAGCTACTACAGTCTTGCCTGAAGTATTACTGATCCCTCAAGTAATAATGATTTATTGTGGATCTTTGATTACATTGCTGTAGGGAAACCCCTAGTGAGGAAACCTTCTGTACCCATTCAAATCTACAACTCTATCACAATTTATGTAGTCTTAGCTGATTTCTTGAACTGAGAAGCTAGGAGGATTGCCCAGCTTCATATAACCAGGATGGTGTACGGTCAAAACTTGAACCCAGGCAGTTCTGAGTTGAAAACCAGCTATCTATCCATTGCACCATGTTATAGCTAAATAAACAGTGTTAAAGCTTTTTAAACGAGTGAGTTGGAGGGCAGGGCTAATGAAGACAAGATCGAGTCCTTGACAAATTAAAGGACATTGAATATGTTCTTCTTCATGACTGTAGACCATGTGTCTACATACACAACATACACAGGGGGGCCTGCTATCACAGGTTCTTTGATCTGCTTCTCTAATAGTAAAGGCAACTTTTGAGGGGTTAACAATCACTTTAATCAAGCATAGGTGTCAGAGAAAATCAAAATCAAAATTTCAGAGAAATCAAAAATCAAGAGACATGCTTCCATATCCCTGACCATAAATATATATTCATAGAAATCAGAGAGGGAAGAATCAACTTCTGGTTTTTAGCCAGGATGGGGGTGAGGTGGGGACAGGGGCTCCTTAGCGGCTTCCTAGAATCTCTCTGGCCAAAAAAACCACTTCCGATCAGTAAGCCTCAAAGTAAAACCTCACGTTCAGAGTATTTATACACTTTTCAGAGCCAAAAGGCATAAATCTCTGACCCAATGCTTCTTAGAGAAAAAAACAAAAAGTACTTGGGACCCTCCTACAAAACAGTTCTCCCAATAAAGCTTCCTTCAATGGGCAGACCTGTCAATGGGTGGGGAAAATCTTATTTAATCACATCATTCAATAGAGGCACCTTAGTAAAATAAAAACAGCAAAAGATCCTAATTTGATTGCATCACTCCATACTGATAGAACCTTACTCATGCATTTCATTGAAGCAGGCTTTTCATCAAAAGGAAAAGGAACGTGAAGCACGGAACCATAGCAGGGGTCTCCAGAGGCCCTCTAGGTAAACCACCTTCATTTCACAGATGAAGAAGTGAGATTCAGAGAGATTAAGCAATATACAATCACATAGATGGAAATCACAATTCAAAATCAGGTCCTTTAATAATAGATCTGAAACTCTTTCTATTCTATCTATGCAATTTCATTAATACTTCTGACACAACGAATTAAAAACATTTATTTTACACAGTAAAGCCTTTTTGAGGTAGCTAGGTGGCACAATGGATAGAGTGCTGAGCCTGAAGTCAAGAAGACTCATCTTTAGTTCAAATCTGACCTTAGACACTTACTAGCTGTATGTATGACCCTGAACAAGTCACTTAGCCCTGTTGGCTTCAGTTTCCTCATCTGTAAAAATGAGCTGGAAAAGAAAATGGCGAACCACTCCAGTATCTTTGCCAAGAAAACAGCAAATGAGGTCACAATGAGGCAGGCAGACATGACTGAAATGACTCAACAATAAAAAGGCGTCTTATTTGAAAAAGTTCTGTTTCATAGGTTTTGCGTTAAAAGGGATCCTACAGGCCACTTAGTTTAACATATTAATTTATAGAGGCCAAAATTGCGATACAGATGGCTAAGTGACTTTTTCAAAGTCAAATTGGTGTTGCCAGGGGATAGATTTAAATTTAGGTCCTCTGATTACCAATCAAGGGCTCTTTCTACTAAAACATTTTGAACTTTCCACCATAACTAAGTGAACTTTTTGTTAGCGGTAAGGGTAATTTAAGTGTTCCCCACTTTTTTTTTTAAGCTTTAATCATTTTTTTGTTGCTGTTACAAATTTGTTTATCTTGGAGGACAATATTCTGGCTGATGCCATTGGTTGGACTCACATCCACAGGAACTTGAGACAAGATCTGAGAAAAGATCTTTCCCCAGTCTCCTTCCTGGTGTTTCTCTACTAATAGACACTGTGATATGCTCTGCTCCTCCTAATCTAAATCTTTTTAGTAACCTGAATTTTACTTCAACCACAAAGAAGTCAGAGGGTAATGATATTTAGATATAAATGTAAATTAAGACAAAGAGTCAAATCTCTACCTAAATGTTCAACATTTCCCTAACTCAGAGCTTAGAGCAATCGTGATTTTACTTTTAACTTTTCATTTAATATTAAACTATCCAAAGCAACAGAAGGGGAATCAGGTTGGTCTGATGGGACATTATATTTCCCATAGAATTAAAATGAACTAATTATTGTAATAGAGTATGGCAAGTATATACTGTCTTTGAGTATAGAAAGTATCTCATTTTTGTATTTGTATTTCTAGTACTTGACAGTTATGGCCACACTGCTCTTATTAAACGGTGTTTCCTCCCTCCCTTTGTCCTTCCTTCCCTCCCTCCCTCCTTCCCTCTCTCTCTCCCTCCTTCCCTCTCTCTCTCCCTCCCTCCCTCCCTCCCTCCCTCCCTCCTTCCTTCCTTCCTTCCTTCCTTCCTTCCTTCCTTCCTTCCTTCCTTCCTTCCTTCCTTCCTTCCTTCCTTCCTTCCTTCCTTCCTTCCTTCCTTTCTTTCTTTCTTTCTTTCTTTCTTTCTTTCTTTCTTTCTTTCTTTTTTCTTTCTTTCCTTCCTTCCTTCCTTCCTTCCTTCCTTCCTTCCTTCCTTCCTTCCTTCTTCTTCTTTCTTTCTTTCTTTCCTTTCTTTCTTTCTTTTCTTTCCTTTCTTTCTTTTTTCTTTCTTTCCTTCCTTCCTTCCTTCCCTTCCTTCCTTCCTTCCTTCCTTCCTCTCCTTCCTTCCTTCCTTCCTTTCTTTCTTTCTTTCTTTCTTTCTTTCTTTTCTTTCTTTCTTTCTTTCTTTCTTTCTTTCTTTCTTTCTTTCTTTCTTTCCTTCCTTCCTTCCTTCCTTCCTTCCTTCCTTCCTTCCTTCCTTCCTTCCTTCCTTCCTTCCTTCATCATTTCCTCCCATCCTCCCTTTCTATAGATATAATTGTGTTTACACTCAGTAGCCTTGGCCTGCTCTGTCTTGTGAATTCTTGTGATTGTTATAGACAGTTTTTCCGTGTCCTCCACCAATAACAGTCTTTTCTCACTGCTATCAACATGCCTGAATATAACAAAAAATGCCTTACCTTTTTTGCCCCCCACTAAATTTCTAGTTTCTAATTGAGATCTTCTATTTTGTTGTGGGTTTGTTAATCAAATAGGCAAACTCATCAGAACTGGGTTTAAAATGAGAATGAAAAGCCTCTGGACCATGGCCTGAGGGGCTCTGCTTTAACTATTGCTGTTACTGAGTAGGTTCAGTCATGTCTGACTCTTCATCACCCCATTTGGGGTTTTCTTGGCAAAGATGTTGAAGTAGTTTTACATTTCCTTCTCCAGAGAAAGAAAATGAGGCAAAAAGGGCAGAAAGACTTGCCAAGGTTCACAAAGCTAGTTAAATATTTGAGGCTGGATTTCAACTCATGAAGATGAGTTTTCCTACTGTAGGCCTGGAACTCCATCTACTGCATAACTTAACTGCTTCCCTAGCTACCCCATCTTCCATGATTACCATTATGCTTAAAGAACAATACGTGATAACTATTGTGACTCCTCAGGTAAACATTTTGTTTGTTTCTGCTTCTTGATAGTGGAGCATGCTAAGCACATGGGGTCTAGATCACCTAGAGTATTTGTTTATCACGTCAAAAATTCAGTCATAATCAACATGCTAGAAAAAGTGTGTTTCACACAAATGCATGATATACATATATGCTGAATTCATAGGAATTCATATTGCGTGTATATACATACGTGTATATATTCATAGTGTATGTATGAAATCTTAAATCCAGACTTCTTCTACTTCTTCTTCTCCTTTTTCTTCTCCTTCTCCTCCTTCTACTTCTCCTTTTTCTTCTCCTTCTCTTCCTCCTCCTCCTTCTTCTCCTTGTCCTTCTTCTTTTTCTCCTTCTCTTCCTCCTTCTTCTCCTTGTCCTCCTCCTCCTCCTTCTTCCTCATTCTCTTTCTCTTTCTCCTTCTACTTCTTTTTCTTCTTCTTGTTCTTTTTCTTTTACTCCTCCTCCTCTTCTCTCTCTCTGTATATATATATATATACATATATATGTGTGTATGTATATATATATAGATATAGATATAGATATATATAGATATGTGGTGACCACACACATACACACACAACACACACACACACACACAAACATCTAATGAAACCACAGGTCTAGATCTTTATCTATTTGTCTGGACCTAAAGAAAGCTCTCTAGTAATGAAACTCCCTGTACCAATGCAAATCCACTGCAGTTTTCCAATTGAGATTCTTAGACTGACTGTAGGTCATTAGAGGTTAAGGGACTTGTCTAGGGTAACACAGAAAGTATATATTAGAGGCAGGTCTTGAATATATACTAAACTGCATCCAGCTCTCTATTCATTGTCACATTATCTCTAGTACTATCTATGTTATCACGGCTAAAATCTAGCACTAGTTCTCTAGTATGCTAGTTATTATAGTTGTATGTTATCTTGTATTATTAGTTATCTTGCATAGGAAAGTCATTTGATAACCTCTCTCTACTAATGATACTGTCTTGATTATGTATTATAGCTACACCATTTGGAAATATTGAGTTTACCTAAATCTCTTCTAGGAATTTTAAGATTGAAATTCACAAGCAGTTTCAAGGTTCAAGCACATCTTATTTTATTTATAGGCACTGACATGCCTAAGAAAGAGAAATACATTATTTTAAAAATTGATGAAGATTAATGGTAAATGTATAAATAGGATTTTAGTTAATACATTTGCTAATTAATTTTCTTTGATATGGTCATTAGCCTAAGTGAAGTCTTGAGAGTTCCCAGAAATATTTTCTATTTTCATCCATCTGGGACTGCAATTGTCAGTGTTATATTGGATAGCGACTATTTTAAAAAAATAAGACTGATCAAATCTCCAAAGTGCTTTTAAAATGACTTTGGGATTTGAATCTAAAAAAAAAAAAGTGACAATTCATGATATGCACGCAAAGTTTCCTTCCACTTGATCCCAGATGTTCTATGGTGCTGCTAAAGATGCAATGACAGCTTTCTTAGCTGACAAGCCTATTATTCTGATTCACCCCTTGACAGATGGATTTCTGGTATGATAGTGACCTTCAGCTATTTCAGTGTCTGTACAGAATATTTTGTATGGATAAGTGTGATTACCCATATTAGTGCTAATGGAAAAATGCCACAATGCCAAGCCATTTTCAATAAGTGTGCATTAGGACATTTAGGACAGTTATGTCATTGGAGATTGAGGTGTAACCTTAAAGAAATTATGCATCTTTTTACAAATTTCATATATATATATATATATATATATATATATATATATATATATATATATATATACACATGTGTGTGTATGCATACATATTTTTTCTTCATAAAACTGTGAAATATATTAGAAAAAAATCTTAAATTACCTATAATCTCTTACTCATAGGCAGTTTTACTTGAGTATCTGGTATATTCAAATAATTATTCTGGATTAAAATTGCCCTCAAATTGTCAATAATTTCAAAATATGCAGATGAAATCCCTGGGTAATAGCTGAATCATTTCCAGGTGTAAAAGAAGTCATCAATAACTGTGTGGCTTGCTTAAAGAAAGGAATAGAACAAAAATAAGCTTTGAATTAGTAACATATCATATAGTGTGGTGGGAATTGTTCTGGGTAAGGAGTAAGAATATCTAGGCCACCAGTCTGGTTCCTCCACTTACCACCTGTATGACCTTGGGAATATATGCAACCTTTCTGGACCTCAGCGTCCACATCAATAAAATGAGAAAGTCTTATTTGACCTTTAAAAATTTTTTTTTCAACACTGAAATTTTATGAATTTATAAGAAATCAACCAAAAGATGTAATTTAATTTTTATTCTTCTTTCAAATTACTGCTCAGGATTATCTCTGAAAGTTAAATCCAAGGAAATTAGTTGGGGATATTAATTTTCTGGAGTATAATTTCTATGTAACTTTTGGTAAATAGATGTGAATGATATGACAAAACTGATTTTTTTCCCCCTTATTTCTCTTGAGGACACATTATTTTTTAGTCACCCTTGTTTGAAATGTCAATGTCATTTCTGACATGCCACTTTTCTTTGTCTTTTTTTTTATTTAATCAGTTGCCATATCTTGTCAGTTCTATCTCCACAACATATCTTGCCCCTCTCCCGTTTTCTTCATTCACATAGTCTTTACTGTGTTTTGGAGTCCAGTAACCTCTTATCTAGACTATTATAATAACCTCCTAATTTGTCTCCCTGTTTTCAATCCCTCTCCTCCAACCTATCCTCCCCAGAGCCAAAAGATCAATATTCCTAAAACATACATCTGACTATGTCATTTGATCTCAAATTTTCTCTTTCTTTTCTTGTCTCTAGAATAAAATCGTCATATTGTCATTTAAAGTCTTACATAATTAGACTCTCATCCTCTTTCCTTGGAAAAATACATTTGTAGAAAAAAAAGTAAAAATAAACAAAAGTTTCAATAAAGTGACTATGTGTACATCATTTTGTTCCAAATAGTCTCAGTAGCTAGAAAGTTCAGTGGACCTGGAGTCAGGAAGATCTGAGTTCAAATTTAACCTCACATACTTATTAACTGTGTAAGCCTGGAAAATTCACTTAACCTCTGATGGCCTCAGTTTCCTCCTTTATTAAAATGAGGAAAATAATAGCTCCTACATCTCAGGATTATGAGGATCAAATGAGATAATTGCAAAGTGCTTAGCATAGTGACTAGCATGTAGAAAATGCTATGAAAATCTTAGCTATTAATATTATTAAATTTTATTTGAAGGTGCATTTCATTTTCTCCTTTCTGAGACTTTCACTGATTTTTCATTTGCTATTAATTTGACTTTCTTTTGGTGATCTTTTAATTTACATTGCTGTACTCATTCTGTATAATATCATTTTGGTTCTGCTTGTTTTTATTCTGTTTAAGTTCATGCGAATCTCCCTATGTTTCTATTAATTCATTGTAGTAACTTTTATTCTTTTTGAAGCGAAGAGGAGGTCCAGACTTTTGATTTCATTAGTAGAAGTAATTCCCAATGAGGAAATTCCATTTACCGATGTAGATAGATAATTTTTCCATAATTTATAATCTCAAAAGTTTACCTAGGGAGACCATGTTAAGTGACTTGTCTAGATTCTCCTGATCAATATGTAAAAGTGAGGACTTGAATTCAAAATATCTTAATTCCATGGTTAACTCTATTCACCATACTATATTACTTCTGCTTTATTCCTTGATCCCTTACATCCATATATTATAGTCTCCTCAGCCATTCCACTGTTAATGAGCACTTGCTTTGTTTTTAGATTTTTGATACCATAGGGAGTGCTTCTATAAATATTTTGGTGTTGCTACCTCCTTTTCCAATTTTACTTCAAATTTCTCCCCTTCCTAAAGTCTTACGTTTCGGTTGAATTAACTTAACAGTCTCCATACATGATGCTCCACCTTCTATATTTATGCCCTTTTTTTTGCATAGTTGGTCCTACTTGTTGGGAATGTACCTTCATCAGGCCTCCCTCTTAGAGTCCCTAGTGTCCTTCAAAGTACATCTCAGGTGCTATGACCAAAATAAAACCTTTGTTGATCTTTCCTTCATTCCTATCCCAGGTCACTACTATTCTCTGCGTTTTGCAATTATTTTGTATTATTTCATGCATACTTTGCATTTATTTATTTATTTTACTTCTATGTTATATCCTACCAATAGAATGTAATATTTTTGAAGTCTGAAAATAATTCATTTTAATCTGTGTATCCCTGATGCTTTAAAGAGTGTCTTTGATTCAAGAGATGCTTAATCTTTAAAAAAATGGTTGAATTATTTTTGTACTGAATGTTAGTGTAGGTTATTTTCAAGTGTAGTTACCAGTTGCTTGATTTTTACCTGCTTACTCTAACTCAAATCTCTGAATATTATGAGGGACCCATTTCATGGAATCAGGGGGAAAGAAAAGTAATGTTCAAGGTGACCAGAGGTAACCTTTGCTGCTTCATGGGTCATGATTTGGACAAGGGTACTCTGAACAACTGGATTGGACCATAAATTGTCCAGACAGTTGCATGTGGTGATGAGGCACTACGGGTGAAATGAAGACATTTAAATTTCATGTCTTGATCCTATTCTCTTCTAGAGATTTGAATATGAAGAAAAATGGCCGAGATTTTGTTGAAGAAAATAGAACATAGCAAGAGGACTTAATCATCGACACTATATTTTGCTTTAAAAAACTTTTAGAAAAAACCTATTATTTGATTAGTTCTACTTTTCCTTGGAATATGCTATTTTTATATTGTTTTCTTGGCAATTAACCTTAAAATTCAATCATTTTTTCCCCTTATAAAACCCTATCTCCATATATGTGCATATGTACATCTTCTTTCATTCACACACGTATTTGTCTATCTCTGTAGCACCTATATATCCAATCTACATCAATGCAAATCCAGCATAATAGTGTCATAATTGAATCCTCATGGCAATTGAAGCCAAGGTCATGGTTTACAATTCCATATAGACTACTTAGTTTTCCTCTATTCTGTGGCCACACACTCTAGTCTTGTTGTAGTACATTAGTCATGCAAATGCATGCATAATTAGAGTGAGGTGATTTTGTTATTGCCTGAGAAGGCTGAAATTAAAAATGCAAAAATATTTAAAATAATGATTTTTAGAGACTGGACAAGTTGAAATTTCATTATATTTTTATTTTGATTGTACCTGTGCTCATTCTACAACATAGAACCAATATAGCCTGATACCAGCTTAGCAAGAATCATTAATTTAAATAGAATGCTATTGATTGTACCATTGGTATCTACCCTGTCCAGGCCCTACCCTTTTTTCCTTCATCATCAATAGCAATGCACTCACCAGTTGCCTCCTGGTATGAAATGACATTTTTTGCCTTGCTATTGTGTCCCAAGATCTCTTGCTTTGCTTGTTATTTTTATATTTTGAATTACAAAGTTAATTTAAGGCATATTTTGCATTGCTTTACCAGGTGTCAAAATAGTAATAACTCTTATTTAATGCATTGGTTGTGGTGGGATTGGTGGGTGGGGAGGTGAGTGGGAGTGGGGGTGGGGGTGGTGAAGGGAAGGGAATGAGAATCTAAGCATGTATCAGTATGTATGCATTATGTCTTCTGAAAAAATATCTACTTCTTGCCTACATTTAATTACTCTATATGGTCTTCCAATCTGGTTCCATTTGGATTTTTGACAGATTCTGTTCCCAAATATCTCCCCCCCCCTCTCTCTATGTGTCTTTTCTCATATTTTTAATCTCATTATATACTTAGTCCTTCCTATTCAAATATGCATAAGTCCCTTTTCTCTCTCGGGTCAAACTATGTGACCTGTGTAATCTTTCCCAACTCTGTTTTGCCATTGATGATTCCAGTTCAAGCCTTCATCACTTCAGTTGTAGAATACTCTTGACAAACTGAGTTCATTTTCTCCACTATTTCAATCCTATCATCCATCCTTTACTTGACTCTCCAAGTAATGCTCCAAAATCAGTGCTTAATCACATTACTTTCTTCTCTAAAATTAAAACTGGTCCCAGATTCTTTCTTCTTCCTTAAAAATATGTTCTCTTTCTTACTGTCTTGCCATGGTTCATGTTGTTTTATTAATTTAGAATACCCTCTATTCAAATTTCTCCCTTTCCAAATCTTACTATAATCCATAAGATTCACCTCAAGGTCAATCTTCTCTTAGAGTCTTCCTTGATCAGTTCAAAGATATTATTTTTACTTGTCAACTTGCATTTCTCATTATCCCCTGAGTGTGCACTCTCTTTCCCTTCTTGCCATGGTTTGTTCTGTTTCATCAACTTAGAACATTGCCTCTCCAAAGTCTATAGTCCTTGAGGTTTACCTCAAGGTCCACTTTTCTGTTGAAACTTTCCTTTATCAGTACCAATACTATCATCACTCTTTCCTTAGACTCAAATTAGTATCTGTACCATACTTTGTGACCTTTGGTTTTCTTTACCTGAGAACTACGTTAACGTTGTATTGAATTAATATATGATTGTTTCATGTTATCTCTTTTCTCCTCAACCAGATTATAATTTCTTGGAAGACAAAAATTATGTCATGTGTAGGGAATCTAATAATACTTTAAATATATGACAGCTGATAAATATGTATTGAGTGAATTTAGCTATCATTAACAGTAAGTCAATAACATCACTGAAATTATGGAATTATAGGATGGTAGAGGTAGAAGGGATCTAAGACCAGGAAACTGAGGAAACTGAGAAAACTGAGGCCCAGAGGGGTTAAGTGACTTTATACACTTTCATAAAAAATCAGTCACAGTGATGGAATTAGAAAACAACTTTTTTTTTATTTCCTGGTACAATGCTTTAAAAAAAATTATCCTATGCTATTTTGGTCTGTAAGGACCTATTAGTGTGGAAAGAGCATTGAATTTGAAGCCAGTGACATTGGCTCTCCTACTTATTATCTGCCTGATCTTTGGTAAATTACTTAACCTCTTTGGGTTTATTTCTGCAAATGTACCATGAACAGGCTGTTCTATGACCTTGCTAGTCCCTTTCAGGTGTAGTTTTATAGTTCTAGGACTTTATTACAAATGCAAAAATAAGCATTTTATGTTTTTCTCATTCATTTTCATGAGCAGATATGAGTTCTGCAAAAGATTCAAAGATGACTGGACTTTTTAAGGGAAAAAAAGAGCTGCTATGATTACTAAACTCTGCTCTAATGGGCAAGAAAGGTTAGAAAGTACATAAGCATACCAATTTGGAAGCTGGAAAGCTTCTGAGATAGTCAATAAACTTATATTATGATTCCTTACTACATACCTAGCAGTAGGTTTATATGGATAAAAAAACTTCTATAGAGAATATAGAAGAAATATGTCATGATCTCTACTCTCAAGGATCTTCCCCAAAAGACAAGGAAAATAAAACACCAGTCAAAAATTGAAGACAGAATGCAATTGAAATGATGTCATTAACCCAACAAGTCTTTATTTCATAGTTCATTTAAAACCAAAAATAAAATAGACTTCTGATTTCCTATTAAGGGCATGTGTCTTATGCAAGGGTTAGAAACCAAAGGCAAATACCTTCAGACATGTATTCTTTAAGAAAAGTTGAGAGATAGGTAACTGGGTGCCAAATTGGTCAATACATAAGAACAATTTTTATTAAAGTTACATTCATTTAAAAATAAAGTGCAAAATAGCTAGCTAGCAACAGTAGTAATGACAGCAACAAAGAACATTAATATAATTTTGGAGTGGGATAAATGTTCAACTTTGCACATAAAAGTTAACAAAGAGTAAGATTGAATAAAAGTTAGCATGAAATGCCCTTTTGAATCGAGACAATGTGGTCCAGTGGAAAAAGCAAGGATTCTTCATGGAAACCTGGGTTCTAGCCCCTAATCTGTCACTTTTCCATAACATGACAGGTGACAAGTAACTTCACCTCCCTGATATCACTCAAAGTTCCTGGATCATAAGGGTGGTGGAGGAGGAAAATAACACATGTACTATTTGTCTTGTAGGATTCTTGTTTGAAAACAAGAATCCTATAATGAATATGTTATAATTATTTTCTACACAGAAACAATAGGCACTGATACTCCATTAAAACATCACGAAACCTTAGGTATTTGAGGCCTTTGCCTTTTCTGATTTCTCCTATACTTCTTTGTATTTCAACCTTGTCTTGTGAATTAGATTGCAGTGGGGATGAAATACTAAGGGGAATGAAAAATGTTATAGCTTTACTTCATATGACCAAAGGATTTTTAAATTTAGTTCCAGAAGACTTTTAGAGGTCTTACTTCTTTCTTTTACAGATGAGGAAAAAGTGCCTAAGAAATTAAATATCTAACCTATAGTAAGTGAGAGACAAGTTTAGATCAAGTACTTCTTTTACTGCTCCACACTTGTTATCAGATCCCTGTGAGTTGTGATGCAAAACCTGAGTCTACTTATTTCCTAATAAACCCTCTAATAGCTAAAGTTTACTAATAATTTCTAATCTCCAAATTCAGTGACCTTTTTCAGTTCTCATCCTTACTGACCGCCCTGCAATTTTTGACACTATGAGGGCTCTTTCCTGGACATGCTAGCCTAGCTATGTTTGTATGATGTGTCTCTGGTTGTCGTCCTACCAGGCTGATTGCAGGGTGATTGCATTAGAATGGAGGCAACATCAACAGAGCGAAGAGGAGAATCATGAAATATTTAATAGAGATGGAATCAAGATTTTGGCAATTGAAGAGATATGAAGAGTTATAAAGGGTGAAGACTGAAATATGACTC
Source organism: Bettongia penicillata ogilbyi (assembly GCA_023548195.1). Lineage (NCBI taxonomy): Eukaryota > Metazoa > Chordata > Mammalia > Diprotodontia > Potoroidae > Bettongia > Bettongia penicillata. The sequence continues at coordinate 1,145,612 of JAJHZJ010000052.1, read as the reverse complement.
AGAGATTGTGAATGCTGGTGATGTTGAGGGTAAAATACTTGGGAGAAATAGATAAATTAGCAAGAAAGTAGGGTTTTTATGAGAAGAGGGGAAAACGAGTTCCATTTGGATATCAGCTGAACTACAGAACTATCCTTCTAATCTGTTTCTCTACCTCCAATCTCTTTCCTTCAAAGTTCACCTCCAAAAGAGTTCTGAAATTGATGCACTGATATCATAAGTCTGACCATGTTAGATCTGTTTCCAAAGATCCTAGAATTGTCTCTAGCATCTAGAATAAAAGAAAACTCTTTTGGTTGGAATTTAAATTCTTACATATCCCAACTTCAATTTCCTTTTCCATATCTATTTCGTATTACCTACCTCCCAATACCACATACATGCTACATTCTAGTCAAAATATCTTACTTTCTGCTCTCCATATATGGCAACTCAACTCTTTGGCAGGTGCCTTGACACAAGCCTGGGATAGTCTTCCTCCTAGCTTCTGTGTTTAAGAATCTCAGTTCATATCACTTCCTGCAGAAAGTCTTTATTAATCTTCTCAGTTGTTAGCATGTACTCCTTTTCCCTAATTACCCTGTTGTTAACATGTATATATCTTCTATTATGTGTTTACATGTTGTTCCTCCCAGTAGAATGGTTGAATGGTCCTTGTAGACAGTTGCTGCTTAATTTGCATGTTTTATAACTTGCAACTAGAACAGTGCCTGGCACAAAATGCAATAAATGATTATGAAATTGAATTAAAATCAATCTACACATTATAGCCCCAAATTAGCTTAATTTTACTGACCTAACTTGTCTAAACCCAGAACTTTTCCCTATCTCAATATTCTTGATTTTTTGCCTTCCCCCCAATGCTAGATACAGTTGCTTATGATGATTTAAAATGTACTTTACCTATACACACCATTAAAAATAGTGAAATCATAAAACGACCAATTCCTTTAGCTAAATAAACCATCAACCTCCATCTGACTCTGTAATGGCATCTATGGGTTTAGCTAAGAATCATGCTTTACGTGAAACCCTCAAATAGAAAAATCACAGTTGGGTGTTTTTATTATACCTTTGAAATATTTATTTAATAGAATGTATTAGTTATTGTTGGAACTGCAATTTCAAATTAACTCTCCACTTCCTGATTCATTTACAATTTTGAATACAATAACTTTTGAATTTTAATATCTTAGTTTACTTAGCTTGAATACATCCCTGGGACTTAATGAAGTAACGAGTGAACTTTCCAAAATACAATTATAGTTGACGATAACACTGAGATGGTACCTGAAGGTACTCATTCAGCTCATTTAGGTCCTCCTTTTACTGAATTGAAAGGGTATGAATGAGTAACTGTTGATGATAAGAGCATGGAGGTAGCTGACTTTTATGATTAACAGATCCTTAGAGATATAAATAAATGTCTTAAAGATGCAAAGGAACTCAGGGATCATCTCCCTTAATCCATACCTGATCGTTAATCATCTTTACATCAACCCTGTAAAATAGTTTTCCCATCCATGTTTGAAGACATAGTGATGGGGAATTCACTGAGGTCACATTTTTGGATAGTGCTGGTTCTTTGCTGAGCCTCTACAATTGCCACTCATTGTCTCGAATTCTACATTTTAGATTCAAACAGAGTAAATCTAAACCTTATGATTTAAGGTAATCCTTGAAATATTCGAAGATAGCTAGGATGCCCTGCCCCAAATTCACGCTTCTCCAGGCAAAACATTGCCAGGTTCTCTGAATCTAATAGGCCTGCTCTTTTACTATCTTAATATTCTAGTTTGTCAATACACTTCCCATAATGTGATATCTTGAACTGAACATAATAATGAAAATATGGTCTGAGTAGAACAGAATTCATAGGTCACATGATATCTTTTTACTTGTACACTAACTCCTAAACAGGAACTAAGCTAGGGTTAACTTGATTGCTGTGTCACAGATTGATTCATATTCAACTTGTAACTTCTTATAACTATCCAAGTTTTATGATGCCAACTACTTAATGCAATTGATACTTTGAAAAAGAAAGGTAAAAATTATTTATTAGGAACCTACCTTGTGCCAGGTACAGCATTAAACACTTTATAAACTTCATCTCATTTGCTTCTCACAACAACCCTGGGAAGTAGGTGCTGTTATTGTCCTCATTTTATTGTGGAGGAAACTGAGATAAACAGAGACTAAATAACTGTCTCTGGATCATGTAGCTAGTAAGTGTCTGAGTCCAAATTTGAACTCAGGTCTTCCTGACTTCAAGCCCACTGCTGTATACCACCTAACTGTTTTTGGACTTCAAGAGCTGTTGTGACTAAAGAATTCATCACCACATCAAAGCTGGCATAGTCCCATGTTCAGGCCTCACTTTTCTTCCTTTAGAGTATTTTTCCTATTGTTACCTAGTTTAACCATACAACCAGCATCTGTTCTTGAATCTCTAGTCTACTTGTCTTATCTACAATCATATCTTGCTAAACCCAAAGCCTGTATTATCTTTACTATCCACCTTCTTTTTTCTTACTCATGTGATACTGAACCATGATCAAGAAACCTATAAAACCATATTGAACAGGACTGTGGAAATTGTGTTCTCTGATTTCAAATAGGCCTTCGCTCAACTGCAGGACAATTCTTTCTTGATTAATGCTATCACACTACTCATGGAAGCTATTCCAAACTCTCTTTCTCCAAGCCAAGAGATCCCTTCACATACAACAATGACAATAAATAAGGATAGCAAGCATTAATATAATTCGTTAAGGTTTTCACTTCATACTTGTTACTTATTTGATTCTCATAGCAGCCCTGGGAGATAAGTGCTCTTTTATCTTCACTTCACAGATGAGGAAACTGAGACACACTGAAGCTAAAAGGTGTTCCTAGGGACTCAGAGCTAGCAAGTATGAAGTCAGGTTTAAAGTCAGATCTTCCCAGTTCCAGGTCTAGTGTTCTATTTATTTGAGTGCTCATTTAACAAACAATCTTGTCTCCTATTCTACTGAGAAAATTGGCATTTTCTCCATCATAAACTTCCTCTTTGTTCAAGTTCCATAACTCAATTATCCCTAATTATTTCCCTCCCTATTCTCCTCTATTTTTTTGTCTCAAATAAAGAAAAGGATCTTCTGTTTGTCATATCCAACATTTGTGCTCATATCTACCATTTGTGTCTCTATACCTATCCCAAACTCTCTCATATCTTGTGGTACCTTGTACTACTATCAAATGTGATCATTAGGGACATTCTCTCTCTCTCTCTCTCTCTCTCTCTCTCTCTCTCTCTCTCTCTCTCTCTCTCTCTCTCTTTCTTCCTCCCTCTCCTTTCCTTGGCCCTCTCTCCCTCCCTCCTCTTTCTCCCACTCATTCATATATCCATCCAGAAATGTGTCCCCCATCAATTCTCTCCAAAAACCATAAAACAACAGCAGTAGCAGCAGCAACAATAACAAAGCAACCTTCACTTGACCCTGCCACACTCTGAAGGTATCATCCTATGTTTCTTCTCACACCTAAAGTCCTAGAAAAATAATATATAGACATTGCCTCTATTTCTTGACTTTTTCCTTCAGTCTAGGGCCCCAGTAATCTGTATCCCTGCTTCCAGTCTCTCACTTCTCTAATCCATCCTCCAAATAGCAATCAAGTTAATATTCCTAAAGTACAATAAAAAATTGTTGGTGAAACTCCAGTGCCTTTATGATAAAATGCAAATATTTCCTCTTCCATACGTTGCTCAAGTTTCCAGTGCCAGGATACTTGATAACTTCCAAAGAAGCCCCATTTATTTATCTAATCATTAGGAAATTCTATTCCTTCCACAGCATTTATAATATTTGAATTTACAAGTTGTTTCAAAAATAACACACAGGAGGTACTGGAGATTTTGAACTTCAGTCTCTAATAGGTTCGTTCTTGATCTGGTCAGACAGGAGGGACAGGAAGACAACTTCAGAGGGGGTTTAATAATCTTATGTTCTTCTAGTCTAATCTTTTTAAAGGGGTTGCTGAAAATGGGAGCACCAACTCCTAAGGATCATCTAATTACCTTTCTTGCAAGGGCCTGAATGCAAGGGGGCAACTACAAGTAGGTCTTGATGGGGTCAGTTGAGACAGGCACAGTTTTCCAGCTTGTTCAGTCCCCTAAATCCCCTCAAGCTTCATCAGGGCCAGTTGAAGAAGATACATGCATTCTTCTATGCATTCCCCAAATCCCAAATGGGCTCCCCACTCACTGAGCAGTGCCCACTTGCTCTATAGGGCAACAGACAAAGAAGGTATCTTGTCAACATTAAGCTAACAAGTTAACTTTAGCAATATTGTCATTCAGAGCAAGTGTAGTAAATATTACATTATGTTGCCCCTTATCTCACTATGAAGTCTCTGTAGAACTGTATCACTATAATTCTTGAAATTACTATCTAGAGTCATTGGGGGCTATTCTGGGAGTTATTACCAAAACACTTGGAAACTAGACATTGCCATGGCCATGGATCCTGAGAAATTAAAGTCAAAAAGTATAGCAAAATCCTCCTTACATACATACACCTTCCAATGTTGGTGGGCTAGATTCTCCTCAACTCATTCATTCTTTGCAGGTTCTACTTTCAAGTTATCATCCTCCTTCAAATAAGCATAGCTGAGGAAAAAGAAATAAACAATAGTATGGTATGACAGTCCCTAGCTATCTCAATGAACTGTACTACTGTGTGGGGTACAGAGACCCTTATCAATAAATCAGAGACTCAGAGAAATTAGTAGAAAGAATAGTTCAAAGCCCTGGGGAGACAATTTATTCATGGCAGTCTACTCCAGCAACAGAGAACAAAGACAGTTTTCATGAGTTTTTACAAGAGTAAACAGTTTTAGAAAAAAAAAAGAAAGAAAGGGAGGAGGTGTTATTCCTCCCCTGCTGTGGGCCTAAAAACAAGGTTGGGGTGGGGGTAAAGTCTGGGAAAGTACAGAATATGTTGAAAATATTTCTCTATAAGGTCAACCTACTACAAATGTTTCAACAAGACAAGAAACAGTTAACTCTTTGAGGTGGCTTCACTCTCAGAGATCATCTCTCACACTACCATCTCTCTTTAGCCCCGGTGCAGAAAACATGAGGCTATCTTAGAACAATTTTTAAAAGTTCACAAATAAATTTCCTGTCATGTGACTCAGATCCCAAGATATTGCTTTCCCTTGGGGTGGAGTGTGGCAGGGGAGAACTCTTCCCATCCTGGCATTCAGACAGAGAATTTTCTTTTCATACATTTCTTTATCTCTTCATACTGTATCAGTTAGAGAATCTTTCACCTATCTCTGTTTCTTCCTTTTCACATTCAAGAATCATTATTATTTACATCCAATAGTCTCACTTTGATACAAATAGAAATTGTAAATTAACAATTTAAGAGATCATAAACTTCTAGACAGGTGTAAACTATATTCTTCTATGGAGAAAGAGAAGTAGTAAAAGCATTCAGTTTGCCATCTCTTTCACATTTTTAGTATCCAGAAACTGTTTGCATTGTGGCTCATCTCAATTTGCTTTCCCTTTCAGTCAGAAGCTTTTCTGACTTTGAGATTTAACATATTAGAGTCATATATGAAACTATTGCTGTTACCTATTAATTAACTTACCTGGAGCACTAAAGTTATCTACTTGAAGGTGTATTTCTCTATGCCAGTGTTTTAGTAAGACTTTTTCCTGTTTGACTGTTCAGTGCAAGGGCTCAGTTCAAAATTAAATCAAAAGAAAAACAAAGCTACTCTAACTGCATTTCGGTTCCCATGTTTGCCCTCTGTAAATCTAGAGTAGAACTGAACTTAATGAAAAACAATATGAGCCCCCTCCCAACTGTTACTACTGCAGAAAATCCTTCTCATGTCTCAAACTCTGAATCTGCTAATGTAGTATGAGACAGGAGTTGCCTGGGGGTCCTTCTCCTCTTCCCCTGGTGGGTGAAACAAAAGCACATACCCTTTTTCCTTGCATGTTTTCCAAATACTCTGTTAAATACACCATAAAACTTGTCACTATAAATCAGACATTCTATAATGTATATACACCCCAATCTTTTTACTCTTTTCTTTTTACTATTAAGAGACAACTTATTTTCCAGAGTTAAGGCTCAGAAAGTAAGCTGTGCCCTGAGCTTGGCTTAACAACAGTCCTTTGTGCTCACCTTCTGGATGAACTCATCTACAACAAAATCTCAAAATTGTTTCCCACCAGCACCAGGTGGTCTCTGAGCTTGGACAAGCACCTGCAATAGCTACGCTCTGATCATGAAGTTCTGCTATGAATCAAACTTGTCTCATGGTGTCATTGTCTGGGCTACAATTCACTGTATAGCCACAATATGCATTGAGATTTGCCCACATTAAAGCAAGTCTCCTACAAGAGTGGGCTTCCCTTCTTCAAAGGAATAAAGAAAGCTTTTTGCTCATGGGTACTATTATTTCCATTGTTTTATTTACTTATTTATTTTATTTTTGAGAGTTAATTGTGGTTGTGATAAACTATGTGTGCTCTTTAGTATTTTTAGAATTAACAGCAGTTGCAAAACCTCTGTGACTCTTTGGTCATTTGTTTTCTGGCTTGACAGGCTGATATATTAAAATCCTGTTAGGTGGTAGAGTAGAGAGGGTTTTCTGCTTGGGGTCAGAAAGAATTGAATTCAAATCCAGCTTGAGATATTCATGTTGTATGAGCCTGGGAAAGTCACTTAACCTCCACCTCAATTTCCACATCTGTAAAATGAACATAATAACAGTACCTATCTTGAAGTGCTCTTATGAGGATCAAGTGAGATGATATTTGTAAAGTTCTTAGGACAATGCTTGCCACAGTAAGTGCTATATTAAGGCTAAATAGTAGATAATATTGTTAACCTTTCCAATTTAATTATTTCAAGTGTAAAATGAAGAGGAGAAGAAATGAGCCTCCTTATCTTTAATTTTAATTAATTTAGACTTTAAATCCCTTTTGTCTCTAAAAATTTCTTTTATGGTTAACCTGTGTATGAAGTTAACTCTGGTAAATTAAATTAGAAGGATCAGCATGTATTATTAATTTGTTGGGTGCTCTTCCAGCTCTTGGAATCTCATTGACACAACAGCTCAATAAGTCACTCCCATTTCCCAGATGAATGGATGAATTTACTTCAGTTAACTCTTGATCAAAAACCATTTTATTCTCAAAATGACACGTTTACAAAAAGGATTTAACCTAATACAATCTAACTATTAGATGTACTAAACCACTGGGAGGGTCTTAGACTCTGTCTACTTGATACCAAAGCATCCAATTAATAAAACTAAACACTTCTTTATTTGCACATTGTCAAATATCCAGTTTGATCTTTCAATTGACTGACTTCTCAGAGCTGACAATCAATAGGTTTGTTCAATGTGGTGTAAACACTGTCTTAAAATGGTAGGGTTTTCACCTTTACCACTCCTTTTAATTTTCTTAATGGCTGATATTAAGTATTAAAGTTGTCAAACCTTCCTTTTGAACTACTACCAACAATCTTTGTTCTCATTAACTACAAAGATTAGTCACTTGCCCTTATTGTAGCTTTTTATTTTAGCATTCTTAGTGGAACTTAAGTGATTGGAAATAGAAAATAATTATCAATGCTATAACAAATCCTCCTTTGCTGGGGAAGCAAAAATAGAGATGTTTGAGTATTATACTGACAGGGCTCTTTCAAGAGAAAATGAACTGCCATACACTTGCTTACCTATGAACCATGGGAAATGATGATAAATATTTTCAGACACACCTTAGAGATATTATGCACCAATTTGTTCCCTTTTGATGTGTATATGGAAGGAAGCTATTTTCCTAAAGATTTTGGAGGTTCAGAATATTTTGAATTCTGTTTTTGCTGAAGAAGTGAGTGGGTGTATAAAACAACATTGTAATCATGAGTCATTTAATTCTTTTTCAGTGTTGATTTTTATAGGTGTGTCACTGATTGAGTTTAAAGCCAACCATTAAAATAGAATATGGAAATTGCATTTTAAAACAAGACTTTCAATTTTGCAAGTCGTTGGCTTGCTATATTTCTGACTAATAAACATGAAGGAACAAACCAATTTCTTTTCCTTCAAAAAGCTTCAGGTCTAATTTTCAGTTCATTAACGCTTATTTAAAATTGTAAGATTAATGGGATGATGACTGTGAAGAGAAATGGACTTTTGATGGGTGACAGAGTCAGGACCTTTTGATTTCAAAGCCTCTTCTATAGCATCATTGGAGAAAAAATGCATATAGCCTCTGAAAGAATCACTACACTAAACAAAAGACTTGGAGAATTTTGTCAGCTGTGTGGTTAATAATAGAATGTTATTTAAATACTATTGTTGTCTTTAGTAGACTGTGGAACCAGTGACAAATTGTATTTTCCTTTTTTAAGATTCAGTTTCTTTCACTCATTTCTATAAATCAGTTCTATAAATCAAATTCATATGGCATATACACTCAATTTGTTTTGATTAATTTTAATCTGATTCACAGATGAGGGAACTTAAAAAACTCTGAAATGACCTTTGTATACTCAATATAGACATCTCCTCTCATTCAGTCAGTTTTGCCATTTAGGACTGAATTGAATTATTTTTTCTGGTCATTTCAATTAAACAACTGGCTGGTATCCAGGTAGTAACTGGACAATTCATTCAAGATCATCAAATCAATTATGTCTTAAATATTATTTCTTTTATGGTCAAAGAAGGAGACCTGCATTTGATCACAAAGGATGCAAAAAATGATAAGCATTGACTTGTTATTGTTATTTGCTTGAAAATTATAAATTTATTAGTACAACAGTGGTCTTGGGTTCATTTAGGTGAATCTATTTGTTTCCAAGGATATTACCCATTGGGTTTTACCAGAGAAGCATACAAGTCTGGAAATGGCCTAACAGAGATTGTTTCAAAATATTGCAGTTTAATAATGTTTTGAAACTAGCCTTGATACTTCTGGGAAGGAGAAGTCAACAAAAGATTGCATCTTGAGAAGCAAAGAGCAGGGTGGAAACATGCTTGACTATTAGTAAAACATACCCTGGCATTAAAAAAAAACAACATAATTTTATTATTTTTCAATTAACAAAAAAAGATTTTTCTCTACCTCAACCTATTTTCCCACCCACTGGGGAACAAAGGATGTATACTTTTGAAAAACAATTGCCATAGTAGTCATGTCTAAGAAAAAATATGTGTCAGTTTGTCCTGGGTATATGACAGCTCTGTCAGAAATCAGGTAGTATGTTTCATTCTTGGTTCACTGAAATTATGGTTGACCATTGTACTTATCTGATTCCCTAATTACTCTTTAATGATGTTACTGAATAAATTATTCTTCTAGTCTGTTCACTTTATGTCACTTCATATAACTCTTAGAGTTTTCTAATATCATTAATTAAAAATATTTATTAAGTGGTATTATGTGCAATTAATGTGCTGTGCTAAACACTGGGTATACAAAAAAGAGAAAATGATGGTCCTTTGTCCTCAAAAAGTTCACAGTCTAACAACAAAAAAACATGTACAAAACAAGCTATATTAAAGAATAAATAGGAACAATTTAGCAGAGGGAAAGGAATTGAAATTAGGAGGCACTGGGGATGACTTTCTATAGAAGGTTGGCCTTTAGCTGCAATTGAAAGAGAGCCAGGAAAGTCAATAGACAGAGTTGAGGACAGCCAGAGAGAATGCCCAGAACTAAGACAAGGAGTGACTGAAACTATCCATCTTCATCATTTCTTAGAAGAAGTATTCTGTTATACTTGTGCTCTTATATACCATAATTTGTTTGGCCATTTCCAAATTAAAGGGTACTCCCTTAGTTTCCTGTTCTTTTTCATCACAAAAAGAAGTTCTATAATGCACACACTATCTATCTATCTATCTATCTATCTATCTATCTATCTATCTATCTATCTATCTATCTATCTATCTATTGATCATCTATCTGTCTGTTTGTCTGTCTGTCAGTCTGTCTGTTCATCTGTCTATCCATCTATCTGTCTTTCTATTCTTATTCCCTTGATTTCTTTGTGCTACAGATTTGTATGACACAGGCAAAGAGTATACAAAATTTAGTAACTTTGGGAGTACAGTTTAAAATTTCTTCCCAGAATGGTTAAATTAATTCAAAACTGCACCAATAGTACATTAATATATCAATTTTCCTATAAAATCTACAATACCTGTCATTTTCTTTTCTTTCTTTCTTTTTTTTTTTACCAACTTACAATGTAGGAGGTAGAACTTCATAGTTGCTTTAATTTACACTTCTCTAATGATTTGTGATTTGGAAAATTTTAAAAATATGACTATCAATAGCATGAATTTCTTCCTTAGAAAACTTTCTTTTCATACTTTTGACCACTGATCAACTGGGGAAATTGCTTTTAATCTTATAAATTATGAGTTAGTTCTCCCTATATATTTTAAAAATGAAGCATTTACCAGTGATATTTTCTGCAAAGATATTTTCCAGTTACCCACTCCTTTTCTAATCTTAGCTGCATAGTTATTGTTTGTGTGAAAAATTTAAATTTCAGATAATTCATTGGCTTCTATTCTCTTCTTCTCTTCACTTTTCCCTTAACCAGCTGCCAATCAAGGAATTTTTCTTTTTCTTTTTAAAGCTCACTTCCTACCAATCACGCTACCAAAACATTTTATAGAGCTAAGGAAAATACTATCAAAGTTCATCTGGAAGGGCAAAAGGTTCAGAATATCAAGGGAATTAATGAAAAGAAATGCTAGAAAAGGTGTCCTATCCATACCAGATCTTAAATTGTTTTATAAAGCAGTAATCATCAAAACCACATGGTACTGTCTAAGAAATAGAAGGGTAGATTAGTGGAATAAGTTAGGTACATGAGACACACGAGTCAATGACTATAACACTCTACTGTTTGACAAACCCAAGGACCCCAGCTTCTGGGATAAGAACTCATTGTTTGACAAAATCTACAGGCAAAACTGGAAAATAATGTGGCAGAAACTGGGCATAGAGCAATACCTTACACATTATGCCAGAACACAGTCCAAATGATGTAATGGTAATTTAAATGGGAAAAATCTTCCCATTCATTAAAAAATCCATGTGATCTTCCTACATCATATGGAAATATAAGTCATATGTGATGAGAACAGCTCTCTGGAAAGGTGGAACAGGAAAGGTGGAACAGAGCTGGGAAGAGATTGGTCAGGATAGTCAGAGTTGGAAAAGACACAGGCAAGCAGACAGCTAGGCTCATGAGTGTTAGTATGTTTGTAGGAATGACCCAGGAGGGAGTGTCAGGGGAGGGCTTGGAAATGCCTTTGTGCCCTGCAATACTAATGTATATTGACTTGGTGACTACTATAGCTGATTTGGCTTTCTGCTTTTGGGATTTGGCTTACTGGTATCTGAACTGGCATTTTTCTTCTGCCTTCTATATGGTGAATTTGTTATACTTTGCCATTGAGGACTATGCTGCCATATTCATAGCCATTACCAATGCTGTGAATATTACCTTGGTGATATATGTGAGTACATGATCTAGGTGTAAAGGGTGATACTATAAGTAAAGTAGGGGAGCAAGGAATATATTTATCAGATTTATGGAGAATGGAAGAATTTATGACTAAAGGAGATAGAGAACATTATGAAATGCCAAATGATGAAATGAAGTTTTTTCACAAAGCCAATGCAACCAAGATTAGGAGGGAAGCAGAAAACTAGAAAAGAATCTTTACAACTAGTGTCTGTGATAAGGCATCATTTCTAAAATATATAGAGAACTGAGCCATATTTACAGGAATACAAGTCATTCCCCAATTGATTAATGGTCAAAAGATATGAAAAGGCAGTTTTCAGAGAAAGAAATTAAAGCCATCTATAGTCATAAGAAAAAATTCTTTAAGTTTATTGATTAGTAAGATGCAAATCAAAACAAATCTGAGGTACCATATCACACCTGTAAGATTGGATAACATCACAAAACAGGAAAATGATACATGTTGGAGAAGATTCATTGTTGATGGAACTGTGAGGTGATCCAACCATTCTGGAGAGCAATTTATAACTATGCACAAAGGAGTACAAAAATGTGCATACCCTTTGACCCAGTAATATTACTTCTAGGACTGTATCCCAAAAAGATCATAAAAATGGAAAAAGGATCCACATGTACAAAAATATTTACAGCAGCCTTTTTTGTGATAGCCAAGGACTGGAAATTGAGGGGATGCCCATAAGCTGGAGAATGGCTAAACAAATTGTGGTATATAAATGTAATAGAATACTATTGTGCTATAAGAAATGATGATCAAGTGGACTTCAGAAAAACCTGGAAATATTTATTTGAACTGATGCTGAGTGAAATGAGCAGAAACAGGAGAACATTACACACAGTAAGAGCCACAGTGTGTGAGGACTGTCTGATAAACTTAGCCCTTCACAGAAATGTAAGGACCTAAAACATTTCTAAAGGACTCATGATGCAACATGTCATCCGCATCCAGAGAAAAAATATGGAGTCAGAATGCAGAATGGAGTAGACAATTTTCTATTTTGTTCTGCTTTTTTTCTCATGGTTTCTCCCATTAGTTTTAATTCTTCTGTGCAATATGACTAATGAAAAATAATGCTTAATAAGAAAGTACGTGTAAGACCCATATAAGATTGTCTGCCATCTTGGGGAAAGAGGGGAGATGGAGGAGGAGAAAATTTAATTTAAAACTTCTGGAAGTGATTGTTGAAAACTGAAAACAAAATTTACACACACACGCACATGCACACACACATACATACACACACACACACACACATATACTCTCTTCCTGATTTCCCTTCATTGGATACAATTTGTTTTGCTTATATCATGAATTTTCCCATTTTTTTTTTAAATTTCCTTCTCCCTTGTCAAGGAACTCTCAACAAGTAAACAAATATATACAACAAGCTGTATACAAGATGCATAGGAAATAATTAATAGAGGGAAGGCACTTTAGAAAATGGAATTTTAATTGGGATATGAAGGAATCCAATGATATTATCAGACAGAACTGAGGAGGGATAGTATTCCAGGAAAGAGAGGGAGTAAAAGAAAATGTCTGAATGCAAAAGATGATGTGCCTTGTTTTTCAAAGAATGAGGAGGTCAATGTCATTTCTTTAAATACTACATGGGGGAAAAGGTTATTTCCGAAGAGCATGAGGCATAACTAGTCACAGAAAAAAGGTCTGGGTGTCATGATTTGCATAACTAGGTAATATAATGCAGTGCTGGTTCTGAATGAGACTGCTTCCCTTACAAGCTGATATTAAGAATAAGTAAGAATGAAGCATATCTTTAAAAAAAAGAGAATAGGGCAAGATCTACAGAGGCAGTAATCTAGAAATTGCTTAAAAGAAGAAACCAGAAGGAACCAAAATCTTATAAATTGAGAAACCTTGATACAATCATGGACAAAAATAAAGCAAAGAAGACAGAAGTAAAGGTATAGAGCAAGAATCAGAAGATAAAAATCCAGGATAGCCAGGAAAAGAATAAAAATAATAAGATGACAAAGCAAAGAAAAATATCTTAGGAAAGAGTACTAAACCAAGTTAAAAATAGCTAAATAAATAAAATGATTGATCAACTAATTAGCCACCAAAATAAAATCTAAACACTAGAGATGGAATGGAAGCAGTTAGCTGACTCAGTGAATAGAACACAGCCTGGAATCAGGAAGATCTCTGTTCAAATCCAGTCTCAGCCACTTTGGGCCATTAACTTAATCTCTGTTTGCCTTAATCCACTGGAGAAGAAAACCATTACACAATCTTTATCAAGAAAAAGCCATACAAGGTCACAAAGAACTGGACATGAAAGACTGAACAAGAAAAGGAACAAAAGAGAAAAGAAATGAAGAAAAATACAGCGCTAATATATAATTTAAAAAGTGAATAACTTAAACAACGCAACATGAGTGATAGAATAGATAACACGATAGAAAGTCGGCAATTTACTTCATTGCAGCAACACATCTACAAAGTAAATACATACAGAATGAAAATTAAAGACTGGAAAAAAGATTATCATGTACCAGATGAAACCAAAAAAGTATGTTTTGCAATTATATTGTCAAAGGAACAATAAAACTCATAATATAAGGACAAATAAACTGAGAAATTATATTTTGCTCAAATAAACCTCAATGAATTAATATCAATATTAAATTTATAGGTACCAAGTGACAGCACATCTAAATTAAGAAAGACAATGTTACAGTAAAGCAGTAATCATAAGACACTTTAATGTTCCTCTCTCAGAACTGGGGAAAAAAATATTAGAAAGGTAAGTAAGACAGAAAAAATGTAGAAGTAAAAAATTGTTGCAGAATGTAGATAAAAAAGAATTACAGTATATCTTATGAAAAAGTATATTAAGGACATATGACAGCACCATATAACTCGTTATTGTTGAGGTTCTTTTTCATTTGTGTCCAACTCTTTTCTTGGCAAAGACATAGAGTGGTTTTCCAATTCCTTCTCCAGTTGGTTTTACAGATGAGGAAACTGAAGCAGAGGGTCATATGACTTGCCCAGTGTTACATAACTAGTACATATATGAGGCTGTATTTGAACTCTTGAAGATTAATCTTTCTGATTCCAAGTCCAGTGCTCTATTCACTGTGCCACCTTTGCAAAAATAGACTACTTGCCAGGATACAAAAATAATTTTGAAAGCTGTATATGAAAGCAAAACAACAAACCACATTCTTAACAGACTAGACAGTGATTAAAATTGTTATTCATGTTGGGTAAGCAAATGATATAAATCTAAATTAGGAGTTAATAATGATGTCCTGAGTAAGGACTGGGTCAAAGAATAAATCATATATATATATATATATATATTCATACATATACTTGTTTATGTGAATATGTATATAAAATTATTATGAAGTTATATGTAAATATTTAATAACATAATAATATGTTAATATTATATGTCACTAAAATTTTTCTCAGAGGGAAGCATATCTATAAGAATACATGCTAACCAAGTTGGAGACAATGGACAATTAATGAACTGAGTACTCAATTAAAATGAGGAAAGTGGCAAACAAACATAAAAAATGCAAAGAAAACATTTTAGTAATAACATAGAAACAGATGAATTAGAAAAATGTAAATGAATTAATGAATGAAATGTGTTTATTAAATAATACCTGCCAAGCACTTAGGGATAAAATACAAAAGTGAGACAGCTCCTACCCAAAAAACCCAATACATGTATGAAAGTTGTGTCCAGGGAAGTCATAAAAATGGTGAGTGGAACAAAAGGGTCGTTCACTGATTTTCCTTTTGAGGATTAAGTGGTGATGTTGATTTGATTTCATTTTTCCTAATGAGAGGTGCCAAGTGGGGTGAAGAGAAAAAATATACAGAGCATGAGGGTGGAAAATTTCTAGGATGAAAATGAGAATGCTAAAGAGACAAGTGGCTTAGATCTTTTAAGGCGTATTCTCAGATTTTTCAATTTAGATGGTGCAACAACAGGAGTGAGAGCTTGGAAAATATTTCGCAAATATCAAATAGATTGGCTGTAAAGTTATCAGACTAAAAACTGAAAATGCTAAATGCTAAAATACTAATCCTTATACAAACTTATTAAAAAGAAAACTAGAAATAAAATCTTCAAAATAAAAATAATGTGCATGATAAAATCATAACAAAGAAGAAATAAAAATAATTATTAGAACCTATTATGTACAATTATATACTTACTAAATTGAGAATTCAAAAAAATGGAGACTTCTCTAAAAATATAATAAACTCAAATTTATGAAATAGAGATCTTATATAATCATTCAAATGAAGAAGTCTAACTATGAAAGTAATATCAAAGGGGTAACATTGTTCTGATGAATTTATAGGTGAAATTTTGAACATTTTAAAGAACATTATTATCTATAACATATCACTTTTTCTTAATAATGAGTACTACAAATTAATTTTATAAGAAAATAAAGGCCCAGTGCTTAAACTAGTAAAGAATAAAGCAATTAAAGAGAATTACATAAGGTTTATATAATTAATTGTTTTTCAAAAAAATAAATTAAATCTTGACAAAAGACTATAACAATACATTTAGGATATTTTTTATGATCAAATTGGATTCATACCAAAAATGCATGTAGCACCAATGAGATATTCACAGTGCCTACATTAGCCATGAATATCCTGGTGCAATTCTGAATCATGAAATACAACAGATTCTCCACTTGGAAGCCAGAACCAAAACATTTATTTGGACACCAGAAAGTCAAATCTATTGTAATCTATACACAGTAACAATTCAGAGGAAAACACTAACCCCAAGCTTTCCCTCTGCTAAACTTCCCACAAACCAGCTCCATTAAACAAATCACAAGCAGGCTCTCTCAAAGAAAATCACAAAAAGGCCCTTTCAGTCAGGCTAGCCAGCTGCCTGCTTGCCTGCATCCTCCCTCGCTCTGACTAGACTCTGCCCAATTTCCTCTAAACTCTGCTGTAGTTCCACCTCTTCTTGTTCCACCCATTCAGCAAACTCCCCCTACCACAGTTTTCCATGTGACTCAGACTCATATGATTCAGGATTCCATGTGGCACAGGTAGGCCTATAGGCGTATTAATGAAGGGGAAAGGTCTTCCCATTTAAATTACCATTACAATTCAGGATAGCTCAACTTTAGGAAAGCAATTAGCATAATTAATCATAGTAAAACAAATAATCCATCTTTGGTACCATAAAATATATGCATCCTTTCACGTTAGCTTTCTATACCAGTCTGCTCACATTTTGATACAAAACAGAACAGAACAACTTTGGTCATTTCAGTTTCCCGCTCCTGGTTCCTTCAGTCTTATATTCAAAATCTATAAAGTGATTCACCTACAAAGGGAAATTCTCTAAAAGGAAATTTTTTGCAATTATTGTAAAGGATAAATTTAAATTAAAAAAATAAATTTAAAAGGGTTTCTTTTTCTTTTTTTAATTTCAAGTCATGTCATACACATAATTAAAAAGATTTTTAATTCAAATATTTTTATTTTATATCACCTATATCATATCCATTTTCTTTTACTCTAAGTTAAAAAGCAAAAAATAAAATGTAATTTTAATAACATTTAAGGACACTAGCAAATATCTCAAAAAAGACTGACCTTACATTTAGTATTTCACAACGTGGTCCCCTCAGTTTTCTGCGAAGAAGAGGGATAGAAGGTTTTTTTTTCTTTGATAGACTCTACATGGTGTAGTGGATAGAATGTTGAAGACTTTGGAAAAATTGAGTTAAAATCCCACCTCAGGCACTCACTAATTCTATGACCGTGGACATATCATTTAACCCTCTCAGTTTAAATTACTTTATCTCTAAAATATGGGTAGAGATAGAGAAGGAGATTTGACCATTATATATTAACAGTATTCAGTTTGAATTACATCATTGTTCTTTCCATTCATATTTGTGTGTGTATGTATGTGTAACTATATATGTATGTGTATATGTAAATACATATACGTGTGTATATGTGTGTTTGTACACGTGTGTGTGTATGTGAATGTATATACTTACATACTTTTTCCCAACTTGGATTATTTCATGTTAGATTAGTTCATCTGTCTTCCCATACATCTCTGTACTTATTATAATTATCATTTCCTTCATTACAGCAATATTCTATTACATTCATTTACCGATGACTGGTTAAGACATTCTGCAATCAATGGGCATCAACTTTTGTTCTGTTTTTTTTTTATTACTACAAAAAGTGCTGCTGAAATATTTTCATGTCTTATGGAGTCTTACTTTTTTTTATCATTTACCTCCTGAGAGAATATACTTATCAGTGGAATATCTGTATGCAAAGCTGTAACATTTCTATTACAATTGATATGATTTGAAATTGCTGTTTCTTTTTTTCAGAATGTTTTGAGTAATTCAGTGTTCCACTGACATAGTTGTTTGTTCTTATGTCTGAATTTACATCACTCATACAATAATTACTATTCTCATATTTTGTCATCTTTTCCTATTTATTCTGTATGAAATTGTACCTGGATGGCATCCCTGAAGAGTCATGGAGTCCAGTCCGTCTTTAGCTCCCAATAATACAGATACTACCAGCAGTTAATTCTGGAATGCCATCTAGGATACTTATCAGAGGATGAAGCAGTCCAACATCCCCCAGATGTTGAAGGTGGCAAAATTCTTGCTCAGTTAGGTGACTGGGAGAGGAGATCAAGCTGGCCAAGGATTAGGCATCTCCTTTCTACTCCAGAATTTTCCTTTCTGAGCTATGCTGGAAAATCATATGCTCCAATTTCTGGGAAAAATTCTTTTTCAATTCTCTTGATAATTCATAGACAATCACCTAGATGTAGTCAAGTTTCCTTACTTACTCAAACATGACTTTCTTGAAACATCATTCTACTTCTAAGACTTTATAATACTTAGTCTTAGATCATTTGAAAGATTATTTGATGTATGTTCTCATTTAAAGTATCATTTAAAATGGAGTGGGTTGGTTTCAATCTCACCCTTAAAAAAAGTTAAAAAAAACTCACCCTTACATAAGTGAACCTCCAAGTTATTTACAAATAAAAATAAGTTCATGTCATCTTTGCCTTTTCTTTCTTTTTCTTGTCTCATTGTTTTCTAGAATTATGTTGAATAACAGTGAGGAAAGACAGAATCCCTGATTTATTCTTGCATTTGTTTGGGAAAAATGGTATTTTTTTCATTATAAAGAACTTTTTGGTGCTATCACTTGTTGTAATATTGAAATGGTCCATCTATGCCTATATTTTATACTTTTGTTGTATGCTGTCAAAGGCTTATTATGTATGTATTGATATAGTCTTGTGGTATTCGTGTCCAGACTCAAATATAAATTCCTTTGTTTGGCATTTACAGCTCTTTATATTCGATGGCCTTCTTCAATTTTCTGGTCATCTTATACACGAGTCCCCTCCATGCATTCTATGGTCAAACCATTCAGGTAAAGCTCTCCTTTGTGCAATTAGAGAGATTAATATAAGCTTAAAATCAAGTTTAAGAGAATTGTTTTCAGCTTCCCTTTTAACTTTTCTTCCCTTGCATGGCCCATGCTTTTATAGCAAAAATCTGCTCATAATGTAAGTATCACTTATCTTTATTTCTTCAGTGTACTTCTCCGCTCCCAGTTTGGTCACTTGTATTTTTTAAGGACTTGTTTTCTACAGTCAGTTTACATCCTTTCTTTTCTAAGCCATCAACTCTCTCTTGCTTATGTCTCATTTCTTTTCCCAATTTTTCTTCTATCTCTCTTGTTTCACTTTTAAAATCCTTCTTGAGCTCTTTCAAGAAAGCTATTTGTACTTGAGACGAGTTCACATTTCTTTTGAGAATGTTGTTCTCCTCTAAATTTGTGCCTTGAATCTATGGTCATTGTCCATTTCTGCTTTTTGTTCATGGTGTTTGCTATTTCCTGGCTTTTAAAGTTGAGCTCTCCTCCTGGAGTGCAGGGAGCACTGACCCAAGCTTCTTGTCTTGGGAGCCTGGGATCTAGTCACTGACTTTGTGTACTGGGGTCTCAGGTGCTGGCAGCTTGAGGATGTAGGGGGCTGGCAGCTTACCTGATGTTGTGCTGGGGTCAGAAACAGCAGAACTCTCAGCATGGGGGTGGGGAGTCTGGCCCCTGGGGAAGACCTGTTCACCCAAGCTTTGCATTCAAATGTCTGGTTGCTGGAAGATGTCTGCCAGCCTAGAGCTACCCCTCCTGGAGTTGTGCTGAAGCTCTGGGAGATTTGGCTGCTGGAGAACACAGGTGCACATGGGGGTTTTCAGAGCTGGTGTCTACCATTCCCCTGTCTGTGCTGGTGTTGGGGCTTGCTCGCTCCCTTACCCTGAGGATTAGCATCTATCCCTGGTATACGAGGTGGGACTTGCCACTGGCTTGCTAGGATGCCTCCTCTCCTGCACTGTTTCCCTTCCCCCCAAAGGGAGATGGGTCTTTCCTTTTAATCCCTCAAGCTTCCTGGTGCAATAGCTTCTGGGCTTTCAGAGATCAATAAGGGAGGATGAGAGTGACTTACTTCTTCCTCCACCATCTTGGCTCCCAGAAACCATCAACTTATATTTAAGTGGAAAGAAAACTCCCTGTACAGACAGAAAATAAGCAAAGTTTAAATTAATTGGCACACCCCTCTCCACCTCCATGATAGTGATGCCAGTAGGCCTCAAATCAATGAAGCATAGGAGAGACAGTAGAAAGGGCTTGGTTTCACTTTACTGTAGTGAAGCTATGCTGTTTCTACTCTACAGTATTGTAAATAGATACGTCTATGAAAAATAGCAGATTCTGTGAAGCTATGTAAGTTTTTCCTTAAGTGAGTCCATGGATCAGGTAAGGCTCCAATTGCTTGGGACCTATGTGTATAGTTAAGACTCAAGTTCAGCTCTGGGGGAACATCGTGTTTAATGAAAGAGGGGGAGATTAGGTCCCCTTTTCTTATACTCTTGGACTCATTTTATATCTTCCCTGATGAGCCCAAAGCAAGGAGTAAAAACCTAGTCAATGTATGCTATTACTTAGTTATGGGACAGGTATTTATTGCTTACTCATAAAAGAAATGAAAAAAAAAAAACAACATACATCCAAAGAAAACAACTCTTGAGTTCTTCTGCTAGTTGTTGTCTTATCTATAGAAACTTTTTCTTGCAAATAGGAAATTGTATCTATTGTACTCAAGGGCAATATATGGATCAAACTTATGAGATTGCTTCCCAGACTGATGTGTCCACTGTAAGGATGTTTAGTCACCTGTTCAGAAAAGGAAACACAAAGTGTTAAATGTAAGACCAAGCTTAGTTTGAATTTGTGCTCTATAAGGACCTGGTAATAGAGTAGGGACAAGAAGATAGTATCTCTCTTCTCCTCTCTTTCTCTCCCTCCTGTTCCTCTGCCCACTCCCACCACACAGCAATTTTTTTTTTCAATCATTGCTAGTAATATTAGTGTCTGGAACTGCCTCTGCTTTCAGACTCCAGAATGGGGCAAGTGAATGCTGCTGCTAGTTTTGCTTCTTCCTAATAGAAAAGGTACCAGACAACAAAGTACGGCTTTCTCTTCCCCTCTCTTCTACTTCCTAGAATTCAGCAGAAGGTGATTCCAAGTTTATTCTATTCTATCAAGTTACTTTACTACTTTCTATTGAAATAGATTTTGTTTTGCCTGTTAGATTAATCAGATCAACTTAATAGTTCTTGATCTTGAAGTTGTCTCTAAAAATAAGAAACTTTTTGGGTGGGGGAAGGATGTAGCAGGTAGAAACAGTATTTTCTAGTGGGTAGATGAACAAAATGGATAAAAATTTGAGCCCTGGTCTCCAAAAGTGTCAGATTTTCTTTTGATTGGGAGCTGAGACAAGCTGAGAATGAATCTTATGGTTTTGATTTATTAGTAAAGCTATTATATACTTTCCAGAAACTAAAAGCTAAGTTAAATTCATGATTTTCCTTTGCCCAAGAGTAAGAACAAATGAGAGTGCCATTTTGCTTTCCTAACTGGGACAAGGTTAGGTTGATGGAACATGTAGTTTCATTCAGTCACTCACTTCCTTCTACCCTTCACAATACACATGCTACAGAGAAGGGTCTCCACAGGAGTAAAGCCAAGTTCTATGACTTGGTAATAGGAACTACTTGACAAGAAAGGGAAAAAAAAATATGGGTGTTTCTGGCTGACAATGCCCATAATTCAAAGGGGAGGGCCAATTGAGTACGTTTCCTCCTTTTTGGTTTTATCTTAAACATCACACTCAGACTTTCAACATGTTCTCAGTATTGCCCTCATTACAGGTGAATATGATCAAGCATCATGGTTTTCATTCTGAAGAAATTAAGTTATTTTTACTTGAAATCTTCTTTCTTGGCTCCTATGTTTGTACCTGGAGAAATGAATGCTAGAAAACACATCCTAATTACTGTTTTCTTGGTCTGTTTTAAACTTCTGACCATATTACCCTTTGTATAAAATGGTAGAAATTTTAAAAGATTGATATCATTAGCTCATATAAAACTATTACAATTACATGAACTGATTTCATTTTGCAGACCTTTAAAACAATGAGCAATGTTTCTTAGTGAGATTGTGTTTTTGTCATTCTAATTTGACATCCTCAGCTGTACGGAAGCAACTTGTTTACCATAGTTAACCAATGATATCATCACTGTGGACCTTCACATCCATTATTTTTGTTTTAGCATAGCCTTGGATGATAAGATCATTGCCACATGAATCTTCAATCATGTTTAGACAAGGGGCTTATGATAAATAATATTTTGTACTTATTAAATAAATAATTACTTGGTAGAAGCAAGATGTCCTTGTACACTGACTACTATATTCAATTTTTCTGCATGATAAATACAAATTAATTGAGGGAAATATGTTAATATGGATATATAGTCGGGGGAGTATTTTTTTCCTGGTGAAACCAGACTTCCTTCCATACAGACTATTTCATTTAGCACAGTTAGAATAGGCATATCTTTCAATAAAGAGAAGAGGTCCCTGTCACTCCACACTGACCCCCTTCTCCTCCCACAATGCTTTTTTATATGTCTACTCTGAGCTTATGGCTGAGACCTCTCCTTCAAGTGTTGGGTTAGTTTTGCTGAGGTGATGTGAAAGAATTGGAAGACATAATGGCAGCTACTCTCAGTCCCCTATGGCAACACCATCGTATTCATACTAGAATTATTGTAGTGAAAATATTCTTAGTTCCTCTATCCAGAGGCAACTAGGCAAGGCATGTTGCTTCATATATATCAGTATTATCTGATTTGTACTATAAGCTTCTAATTTAATTTGTTTCCTGCTAGTGTTGATAAGTCAAATGGCAGGAATACAGATAGCATTTTTGTAGCAAATACTTTGTTGTATTTAAAAATATTTGCCCCTCTCTGAGACAAATCCTGACTTTCAAGACTATAATTATAATATCACCTACCCTCTAAATCATGCTGTCTGAGGGAATATCATTTACCTTCCTAGTAAACTAATAATTTTAAGAGTGTTGCCTGCACTACTGAGAGGTTAAATAACTTTCCAAATGTCACAGTCAATGTGTAGTGTCCCTGAGCAACTTTCTCAGTCTGTAAATTGTAGAGCAGCGCTACCTAGCTGCATTTTTAGAGGCAGCTTGCTTACTGGGAATTTATAAAAATGAAATCACAGGTCCAATATATTAAAAAACAAACAAACAAACAAACAAAATGAATAGGGAACTTGGAATATTACCTGTCTCTGTCACTCATGGAGATGAGACAAAAATAAAGAGAATACCATATAAAACATAAATCATTTAAAAAATTCCAAACTTCAAGTATTATTAAAAAAATATAGTTTGAATATTATTGCAAAAGGATTTGCTTAATATTCTTCTGGGATTCACATACTTACAATTTTTGGTATGACATTCTACTCATAAAAATCTTATGACTCTATTTTGTAATCTTAAAAAATTGATTGACTAATGAAAAATGCTTGAACTGTTGCAGAAAATGACAAAGAACTGAGTTAAGCCTTAAGAACTTTTTTCATCAAAAATGTATTGTAAAGTGATTTCAGTCAATCTGCCTCCTCCTCCTATGACTAAACAGGTGATAGAAGAGACGTGTAGGTGTAGACTTATACTGGGAAGTTATAAGAAGAACCGAATTGACAGAAAAAGAAATGATTGTACTCAATAGGTTTTCAAAGATAGGGGGAGAGGAACATTTTGAGATGGGAATAAGTTGTCTGTGCTTTTTTCCACCACTGTGTTTGCTTCAGAAGACTGAAAGATATGGGACATTTTCCGTACTCACCGGTGCATAGCAGAACTAAGAGCTAAAAAAACCAAGATGTGAGAAGCATGCACGATCTACAGCACCCAGAAGCTTAGAATGAAAAGGAGAGGAATGAGTCACTGTCTTAATCCAAAGCCTGCCTGAAACAGCTGAGCTGCCCTAGGTCGTGAGTTCTATCAACTGCACTGCCATTGACCCCTCAACAGACTATCCTGGGAAGTCTGATCCCCTATTAGTTTTGATTTAGTATTGGGGGGAAAATTAACAAGGAGGGCATTTATGTAGGCATAGCATAAAATAAATATTGCATAGGGATACTTCCATACTTAGCTTCCCCTAAGACCCTCTCTCCTCCATGATTCTGGTCAGAAGGACAGAGTATGGTGAATATGCTTACTATTATAAATTCAGTTTGCATATGGGTGAGACTTTTTTATTCCCCTAAGAAACCATATATATGTGAAATCAGCCTTAGGCAATATTTGTAGTCCCCACAGAAGCAATTTAGAGAACGGTAGTGTAGGTCATTGAACTATATCCTTGAACTCTTTGGTTTGGGCCTGCCTAGATATAATACCAATGAGCATATAAATATATAGTACTTTAAGTTTTTCAGTGCACTTGATGCATGTTATGTGTGTTATGCCATAGTAACCCTGTGACATAGGTGCTACTATTTGCCCCATTTCACAGATGAAGAGACTGAGACTGAAAGAGTTTAAGCAGATTTGTGGAAGGATCTGAACTCAGCTCTTCCTGACTCCAAATCTAGTACTTTATTCTCTACTATCTAACTGCAGATATGAGAAAAGCCTCGGATACACAGCATGAGTTGCTGTTGAGCAAATAGATATTGCATGCATTTTTTGTTGCTCTTACTTCTGAGTCATGAGTAATGAAACTTTATACAGTCAAGTCATGCTGGTGTCATGGTCTCCATTATATTATATATATCTATATTTATCTATCTATCTATCTATCTATATATATATATATATATATTATATATATATATATATATATATATATATATATGGCTAAGGATTATTAAAATATTGTAGGCCAGGGAGTAAAATGAAGTTTTCTGGTGCATCTGGGTTCAAGATAAGTTTCCAACTGAGTAAACTCATGCTGACTACACCACTGCCATTTGTCATCCACCGATGAGCGTTGTTGAAAGGGGAAAAGAGGTAGCAGCGTTCTGCAAACCATGCAGTAAAGATTGATTGACTCCCTGAATGTCCCCTGATGAGAGGTAGAATATATAACCTATAACCACCATGGAAAGTTCATGATTCTTAGCTACTGGGCACTCATCACTGAAAAAGGTCAGGTAACTGAGCAGAGTGCCCTAGGAACATAAACTTGCTTTATTCTTGTTTCACATGAGGAATCACTTACTTGTACAATTCATTCCAATGCAAGGACAAGAGCTTAACATGACTTCACAGCTGTGAAGATAATAATGGTAGTGTCGTACAAGATTCAAAATATGAGAAGAGTTACTGACGCTAATTGAGGTTCTCTTATTCGCATGCTGGTTGAAAAAAATAATCATCAAAAATAGGCAACTAATTATTTTAATAAATTATGGAATGCCCTGACCTAAGTTTTAGTGCTGTCTGAAACACTGATAGTTCTGAAAAACAAACTGTTCGATATTACTAAACTAACTTAGGATTTAGAGACTCACAGAGCAGAGATTTGCATTTTTCTTTGAACTGTTAGAAAGTGAAAACTTTTGTTTACTGTGTTCCTTAAAATTTAAACAAAAAGACTGGGTGCCATGGACTTTGAGGATAGATATATTTTTTTAAAAATATAACCTACTACATGTTTATTCCATGGGGATTCAAAAGACTTCTCCATTGAAAGTCATTAAACTAAAACAGTTGCACCAACTTGCTCTACAGAAGTGGAAAGAAACCGTAAGTTTCAGTCTTCTTTTCCTTGTTATGAAATTCTTGCAACTTTGGCACCATTTCACTGGGAGTGGTACATGTATAATAGATGGGTAAACTGTTATTTAGTTTATGAACTCTTAAACATGAGATTAAAACTAGTAGACAGAGAAAAATTAGATCGTCATATGACAATAATGTAATATATGATAACATATAACATAATAAGTTATATGACACAATGTATGTAATTTTAAACTTTACTATAGAATGCTTACTCTGTAAATACTATAGAATATTACAGAATATAGATTTTTTTTTTTATAGTAAAAGCACCCTCACTGAATTCCTGGTCTGCCACTGCATGACCTTAAAAGAATTGCTTCACCTCATATGGGACTCAGTTTTCTTACCTCTAACTTGGTTCACCTCTACTCATTTCTCTTTTTTAGGAGAAGAATAGACTGATATAGGGCTAGAGGTTGGGTATACTATCCAAAATTCCCATGAGATACTTAGGAAGGGCAAGAACTACAAAGGCAGGGAGTAAATTTGCTCAAGACATGAGAGGTCTTCAGCAGGCAAAGAAAGGGAAGCCATTGGGATGGGTTATCTTAAATTAGAAAGTGGTGCCAGAATTTTCCTTTGTTGGAAAGTTGGAGGGAAGAACTTATATAGAGACTAAAATGGGATCTGAGTCCACTCTTTCCTTGATCCTCAAACAAGGGAGTTAAGTATGGCCAGGAGCTGAAAATCAATCAGCACAAGTGAGGGAGGGACAAAGGGTGTATCATTGGGGTTTTTAGAATCTTTCTACAATCATGTGAAAGACTTCTTAATTGAACATCTATGTTTTTACTTCTTGATCTATAGCTCTATCTGGATCATCCAATTCTCCAGCTGAGTATTTATCAAAAGCTCTAGTTAATCTGTAACTTTTCCCACTTCATCTTTCCTTGATCAAAAGATTCATAGGTTGAATTTTTCCTCTCATTTCCTGCTTAAAGACAATACATAGTGAAATTTCTAAAGGATAAAATAATTACTGGGAGAATTAGTAACTATTAAAGGATAAAAAAGGACAAATCCCTAACGTTGCACCTTTGAGTTTATTTTGGATCGTTGGCAAAAAGTTGACTGTTAAAATCAATTTTATTTGAGTTCTTTGAACCCATTCAAAATTTACTTAGAAATTCATGGGAAGAGTTTGTTTCATCAGTGTTCTATCATTCTATTTCCTTCTCTCAGTTAGGAGTGCCACTGATTCTTTTCACTGCATTTCATCCAGAAATTAAAGGGAAAAGGCTTATCAGGAAACTTCAAACAAACTCAGAAATCTCCTTTCAAAGTCAGTTGAAGCACCAAGAATTATATGTGTTTATATTTTATCAGAACTGGTTCACCCATCTTTAGCTATCAGTTCTGCTGTTGCCTGAGAGGTCAGCATTTCACAAAGCTTGAAGGAGTGAAAGAAAGAAGGGAAGATGGACTGTTACAAAATATAGGCTTAGATGGCACTAGTTTTAAGCGATGAAATACTTGATTCCCAGCTGTTTTTTGGATACGTTAAACTTTCATTGCCTGAGTAACTCTGCTAACATGATTTTGAGATTTGCAGAGATAAACATCAAGCTTCCTTTGGGTGGAACATTTCTAAAGCATGAAGAAATTTCCTCAAAGTTGTCAACATTTCATAAAGAAACTGTCTTTATCTGACTTAGTTTTTTTTTTCTTCAGCTACAGATTTTGTCCTGAACAGGGGGGAAAAAAGACTCCCAATGGATATTCTCTCTGAACAGAAATGTGAAACTTAATTTAGTCATTGGATCTGATTAGATTTGGTCTGTTAAATGTTGCATGTTTATTTTTTACAGTTTCCAGCTGTTAGATCTTGTATATTGTTCTCACATGTTTTTCAAGATCATGGAGAATTTAATAATATTCTTGATTAATGGGCTGTCATGTGAAAGTTATTTTGTGTGTGTGTGTGTGTTTCGTTTTGTGTGACTCCAGAGGGCAGCCCTAGAAATAAGGGGTGGAAGTTATAAAGAGACAAATTTAGGTTTCAAGAAGCAAAAAATGTCTTAAAAATTAAGATATCCAAATGTGGAATGGGCTGCTTTGAGAGGTAATGGCTCTTCATCCATTTGGTGACTTTCAAGAAAGGCCAGATGCATCTGCCAGGTGTATTCTCATGGGGAATTTTTTTTTTTATTGCAGTAAAACTCTGTGGTCAATGAACTTCTTTCTAATTTTAATAATCTGTGATACTGTGATGAATATTTTATCCCTGATATTTCAGTCAATCTATAATCCCAAACTAGAAATAGAACAAGAAGAATAGAAATATTTGTCAGATAACTTTCCCAGTTGGCTTGATTCTTTCTCTCAGGAGTTCATTAATCCTCCTTAATGTTAGTGTGGTTATTTACTCTGGGAGATGCCACTTTTATCTGGCCCTATCCTTATCACTTACTATTACTTCTACTTTTCAAACACTAGCACTGGACATGAATAACTCCTCTCTTTTCCTAAGCTTCCAACTCCCAGCTGAAAAGACATTGGATTTGAAGTGTGGAGAGACTTGTAACAGGTAGACCAATTAGAAGGCTATTGAAATAGGGAAAAGTGATGAGGGCTTCATCTAGAGTTGTGTCTGCATTGGATATGAGAGATGATGGAGGGGGAAGAATTGAGAATGACACAGGTTTTGAGACTTTGTGATTGAAAGTAGGATGGTTCCCTGAACTGTATGACAATATTCATATGAATTTGATTGTACCCTTAACAGAAATGGGAGAGTTAACAAAAGGACAGGATTCTAGGGGAAAGATGATGAGTTTTATTTTATTTCTCCCCCCCAAAAATATAAGGTAGAATTAATTTGTTGATATCAAACTTAAACAGAAATGAGTATCTGCAAACTGCATATTGACTTAGAAAACCACAAATTAGCATTATATTATTTACATTTTTCTTTATTTTGTTGTATATGTCCAAATTATATATGATTCTGATTTGTATTGTGCTCAGTTTTGTAGGTAGGAAGAATTTGATACTTCTGAACCAAATGACTTTCAACATCCTTTCTATATCTAAATCTATGATCTTGCAATCTCTTCCTCTCACAAACCTTCCATCCTTTGGTGTTCTCTGAATTGCAAATTTCTCCTGAAGATACCACACGTCTTGGCATCTGCCTCCAGTGTATTTGCTCCCCTCACATCTCCTGACACACAGGATCAAGAGATTCAGGTGGTATAGTCTTTTTTCTACATTGTCACTTTGCCTTTGCACTGTCACAAAGCAATCACCTATACTGTTTCAAAATTCATTGCATCTTTGTTTCAGACCTCCATGTCATATTTCTTTTCTTCACAGTCAATTATTAACTAACAATATTTTTTTTTTACTATTCTCATCCCTGTTCTTTAGGAACACTGAACTCCCAATTTCTCAACCTATTTCAGCTCCTGTATTCTCTTTTTCTTCAATTAGATTCACACACACACACACACACACACACGCACGCACTTATTATGATCATAACTTGGATATTCTTAACTTCCTTAACTGAAATGTCCCCAAGTCCCTGAATTCCTAATTACTTCACTGTCAAGATTTCATTATTGTTGGTATATATTCTCTCGGTCCATTTTTCAGGCTTCAACTTTTTGGAGGCTTTCCTTTAGTGCTTTATAAATGTTATGGATGCTAGTAGGGTACTAAGCATGTCATTTTGTGATCTCTCACTCTACATATGCTCTACCCACCTCCTTTCCCAATTATCAATTACATAAAATCTCAGAAAAAAATGCTGAAAGGGCCCTCAGAAGTTAAGTGGTTTTGCCCATTCTTGAACAGGAATTTTTTCATATTCTAGAAGAAATTATATAATTGACTATAGACATGTGTATCACCTTGCATCAGAGAAGCAAATAGAGACCGAGACAAACACAGTAGAATGACCTTGAGACAGAAGCAGAGAACACTGATGCTGCTTTTCTGTCTGTCATATTAATGGAAAGAGAAGAGAAAAATAAAGAATATAGCCACGAGGGCCTATAAGATTGGAGGTCATGTCCTACTGAATTCATTGACTTGGCAGGAAGCAGAGGAATGTGTGCAAATTTGCCCAATGTATATTTTTCCTACAATTTCAGATCAAACCAGAGATCATAGACCATGAGATTCTAAAAAATACTTTTCAAAAGATAGATCTTCTAGCTTTGTGAACAATTTTACAATTGATTCCTTTGCTTCTTCTGGTTATCTTGCTAGGAAATTCAATGCCTTGTATTTCATAGTAAGTCACAGATGGTCAGCATCTTTATTTGGGGAAGGTCCTTCTCTGTTAATTAATTAGGCCGATGGATTCAGAGGTACCTTATTCTTCAATACTCTTACCCTCCCTGCACGCATACATGCACACACGTACCCATGCACACATATATACTTCCTTAGCCATTAAAGGAAAATATGAGGATTACATATGAATAATGAACAAGTCTATTAAGTTGCATTAAGCAAAATTCAACTGTTATCAACATATCATAAATACTAAACTTCTAAATGTAAATACTAAGATTTTATATTATGACTAATAAGGGGGTAACAAGGAGAAACAGGAAAAGGGGACAAGTAAAAATAGATTGGTGAAGGAAAAGATGGAAACAAATTAAAAGATTTGATAGAGAAAAATGGGAAAAGTTATTGGCAAAAACAAAAAAAAAAGTAAAGAGAATAACAGAGAAAGAGAGAGAGAAAGAGAGAGAGAGATAAGCAAGCACTCAAAGAAAAATACTCCTGCCTGCATATTTATTTTAATATGTCAGTATTGTAACTAGTGAATGAAACCTCCTTCACTTTAAAATTTTCAGTGAAGATTTATATTTTCAATTGCTAGAAAAACAGATTCAGAAGAATGAAGGTCCTAAAGACAGTCTGGATTGAAGGGGCAATATACCAATTATAGTGGCAAATAAAAGTTTCTCATTCTTGCTGTAAGACCATGCTTTGTGATTTTTACAAAGTGAAGGTTAATTTGTTTTATGGGTCTCAGTAGCTGGCCACTCAAGTCCTTACTCTCCACTAGTTTGATTCTATAATTTCATTTTCACTCCCCTGTCCAACCTTCTGATCTAGAGCTCAGTGTCCAGTATTTGTATAAAGAAGGAAAATGATTCTCCATTATAATTTAAGCACCTCACACAGAGACGAGAGCTGGGATCCTTAGGCTGTAAGATCCTAGAGTGTGTTAATTGATTTCAATGAGTTGCTGCTATATGTAGATAGAAGGACAAATATTGTTGATACTGATGATCTTGGTATTCAATTTCACCCTGTTTCACTCGACGGAATTAGGGAAAAGGGAAGGGAATACTTGTCCCTTTGCCTGGTATGACGGACATGAAGGGCCTTGGAAACATGAAGGATAGAAGACTACAGAAAGATTTCTGTAGAAGATTTGGGTATTTTTAGATAAAGAAATAAATTGAAACATAGAACAGTTTATAGGATGTGGTTCAAATCATGTATCTCAAATCTTACCAGTAATCAAATCCTCCATTTCTGTAGTGGGTATACACTTGGCAAATGAAAATAACTTTCAGGTCAGTAGAGAAACTTTAGAGCTTTCAACAGTACCTAATTGAAACTGGGAGAGTTACTTTGATACGGCAAGGAGGGGCAGAGGATCTAGAGCAAGAAGATAAAGATTAGAAACTAAAAATAAGAAACATATGCTGGGCTGTGGAGATAACATGAACAAGTGGTGATGGCAGAATAACAAATTCAGTCAGCAGCTTCCAAAGCCACTAGTTTGTTTTAGATTTGTCAAAAATCTATTGTTTTCAATCATTTACCTGCATTTTATAAATGTTAAGAGAACATGGCTCATTGCAAAGTCAACTTAAAATAAGAGTTTCATTTAACTGAAATGTGTATTTAAACAGGACTGTGCTTTCTTTCATAGATATCAAATTTGTACTTAGAGACAGGAAGGGCTGCATTCGAATCTTGCCTTAGATGCAAACTATATAACACTGGGCACTTAATCTTTCTAGTGTTCAGTTTCTTCACCTTCAGAATTGGGATAATAATACCACCAATCTTGAGGTTGTTAGAAGCAATGGGAACGTATAGTTTCCCCTTCAAAAATGTATAACGTTGTAAAGAATAAGTTATTGTTATTGATAATTGGACCAGTGGCTAGTGTAATTCCTGGCATATAATATACCATAAATACTTATCAATAGACTGATAATCGTAATCACAACTGAAACATTTATACTCAAAGTTTTATAATTGACATGTATGTATGTTATATAATCCTTTTGTTATATGAAAATCTAGCTACCTTATAGGCAACAATAATAATTACTTATATTTCTATATCAAAACATTTTAAACCCATTTTATTTCAACTTTGTAATGGCCCTGTTGGGTAGATAATCCTATTTCAAAGAGGAAGAAATTGAGGCACAATGAGTTTAAATGATTTTCCTAAAGCCCCACATGCCAGAATACAGATTTCAGCTCATGTTTTTCTGACTACAGGGCCAACACTCTATTATGCCATATTCTATAGAAAATATTGTACACCTATAGCCATATCCAAGTAAATTCCGGAAAGAGAAAAAGATCTCAACAAAAAGCACATCCAACAAAAGGTTTTCTGACAATATACTAATCAACTCATGGCGGAGGCAGCCTTCTGTTACTGATTCCCAGGCTGTGAGGTTTTATGAACTGCCTTTTGCCTTGATAACCCCCTGATGGTAAATTCTTTTTTAATAAGATGCTGCTGTTACAAAGATAACACATGAGCCCAATGGAAAATTGAGGCGATTTTCTAGATAATTCAGGTTTAAAACTCAACATAAATAGTTGGGAGAGGTTCCATATGTTTGTTCCACTAAATAAAAGTCTTAACTTTTATTCACTTTTGTCGAGATCAGGGCTTTTTCACTGTATCACGGAAGGATTGTCTTCCCAATATCACACTCACTATAATAATTTTTAAAAAAAAAAATACAACAGTATTATCTATCACAAATATTTTCTTCTGACCATCCATATGGCCACCACCATAATTCAGGACCTCATCATCTCTCACCTGGATTATTACAATAGTCTAAACATATTTACCAAAGTGAAATTTTTAGAGCTCTTAGCATAACACCTCCCACCTCTAAAAAGTTTTGGTGCACTTCTCTTGCCTTTAGTATCAAATAACAGCCCCACCCCAGTTTGGCATTTAAATCCCTCCACAAACTGGCCTCAGCTCCTCTTTCTCGACTTTTTCATTACACATTATTTCCCTTCACATACTCTATGGTCTAGCCAAACTGGTCTCCTCACTCTTTCTCGAAAAGACATTCATTCTATTTTCCATCTCAATGCTTTTGTATAGGTTGTCTTCCATACCTAGACTGCTATTTCTCCTTACTTACACCTTGTAGAATCCTTATATGTGAAACCTTTCCTGATCCTCTTCCTCCAGCTGTTAACTCTCTCTCCCACCAAATTACCTCCCATTTACTTTGTTAATATTTTTTATTTTTTAATTTGTATATGTACATATTTTGCACCAGTCAAAGGTTCTTGAACGCTTTTATGGGTCATGGACCCCTTTGGCATTGTAGCGAAGTCTATGGACCCCTTCAAAGAATAATATCATGAAATCCATGAAAACAAGATACATTCAGTTGCAAAAGGAAGCAACAATATTGAAATGTCATTATCCACAAGACCACAGAACCACCTGAGGCCAAGAACCTGAGGTAAAAGAATATGAACTTCTCAAGGGTATGGGCTATTTTATTTTTGTCTTTAAAATCCCAGGGCTTTGACTATTCCATTTGAATTCTTGTCACTGCTTAATTGATATTTAAGGACCACCACATTTTGTACCTAATTCAGCTGAAGTATTCTGTTAAAGGAATTCAACAACCATTTTGCAAAGAAGGAAAGTATGATAGAATGGAAAGACAATTAATTTTTCAGTCAGAAGACTACCTCCAGTGTTGACTATCTGTGTCATCCAGGGCAACTTACTTTACCTTTTTGTTACTCAGTTACATCATATGTAATGTTGGACCCATGGTGCTTGCATACTTATTCTACCTACCTAACAGGGAGGATATTATGAGAAAATGCTTTGTAGATATTAACGATGATATAAATATGAAAAATAATTATGGTATATAAATAGGAGTTGTTGCTATTGTTGAACTCTGTTCTAGATGTTGGGAAGAACTGAAATAGAGATAAAATGTAATCCCTGCTCACATGGAATTTATACTTTAATCCCTCCTTTTTCTCATATGGTAATGGCTTTCTTTATATAGTAAATTTCATTTGAGCTTTTAAGATGACTGAAATATTGTGGTAAAGTAGTCTATCTTTTAGTTGTTTCCTGAAGAGTATAGGAAAGGTGGTGAAATCTGTCTTAATTCCAGTGCTATTCAGGAAGTTTTGTTCTAGGTCTTGTGAATTGTCTCTTTAACCATGACCTTTGAGGTAATCACTTGGGTTATCATCTACTTTCTGCTAGTGTTCAGAGGAGCATGAGAAATCTATAAATGAGAAAAGATGTCTATGAATTTAGGCATAGCACTTTAAGATCCAGTTTTCAAACCATTTCAAAGGCTTATACACAATTTCAGCTTTTCCTCCTGTGTGGACTTGATTTTGGAGAGCCAAACTGAATGGTTGTTTATCTCTCAGCACTAAATTTTACATGTGCAAATGCAGGAAGGTACTTCTTTTGAAGTGGTTTTTAAGCTCCCAAAGATCACTGTGAGATGGGCCCCAAGTAATGGAGAAATGAATAGCTAAGTGCCTCTTCCCCATAATCCCACCCCCCATTAATATGTGTACATATATATGAAACCTGTATATACTTGAAAGTATTTTTATACTTGATAAAATACTTCACAGTGTTCCTGACATTGAAAGACAAAGTGCCAGGATGGATAGAAGATAGGCTTTGGAGTCTTGACAAATTGGATCCAAGTTCTGCTGTTGATAAATACCAGGTCAGTGACCTTAGGAAAGTCAATTAACCCCTTGAGTCTCCCAGGCAATCCTCTAATACTCTAAATTTCACAATAGATATTCATTTGCTTTGACAGAGTGAGTTTTCTCAACAGGAGTTCTTTATATCAATAAAATCAGACATCTGAACCAGGAAAAAAACAAAAATGTTCACATGCCCCTCTACTAGTGTGGAGCCAAGATGGCAGAGAGAAGTCAGGAAGTTGCCTGCACTCTCTCTAGTTTCCTTCAGAAACAACATTAAATCAAACCTCTAAATGGATTCTGGAGAAACAGAACCCACAAAAAAATGAAGTAAAACAATTTTCCAGCCTAAGATAATTTAGAAGTACTTCTAAATTTCTTTTGTTCTATCTCATTTGGGTAAAGGGAGAGCACAGTGTAGCAGTGACAGTGTATGGGCAAGGCGGTGGGAAGCTGTTTCCCATCTCACATATCAGCAACCAAGGCCCATTGATCCTGGCCCAGAAGGACAGCAATGAGGCTTCCAGACTCAGTGCAGAAGACAAATTGTGAGCCTCAGAACCCTGACACAACAGACATGACTAGGCAGGGCCACCTTCAGTGCACTGAGTAAGCTGCAAACCCCTGAGGGGAAAGCCAGTGACTGGGCCCCTGTCTCCTACCATAAGAAGCTTCAGATAGTGCCCCTTGAACCCCAGGAGCACAGCTCAACCTTAGAAGTCATGAAATAGGTTGAAAAATGAATAAGAAACAAAAGAGAGTTCTGACCATTGAAAATTATTGCGGCAAAAAAGGAAGATCAAACACAAGCTCAGAAGAGGAAAGCAATATCACACTGCCTACATGTGAAGACTCAAAGTGGAGTATGAATTGGTCTCAAGCTCCAAGAGCCCTCTTGAGAGAGGTCAAAAAGGATCTTAAAAATCAGTTAAGAGAGGTAGAAAGAAAATTGGGAAAAGAAATGAGAGTTATGAAAGAGAATTATAAGACAGAAGTCAACAACTTGGCAAAGGAAGTATAAAAATTCATTGAAGGAGAAAATAACTCCTTAAAAATAGAAATAGCCATTCTTCCTCCTCCTCCTCTTCCTCACCATCACCACCATCCTCTTCCTCCTCCTTCTTCTCCTGCTCCTGCTCCTGCCAATGCTGCTTCTCCCCCGCCCCCCCCCCCCCCCCCAGTTCCCTTGGAGCGGACTGTCCTGGTGCCTCTTTTGTGAAGCCATGGCTGAGGAGACCCCCGGACTCACCATGGCACACGAGAAGCCGAAGGAAGGAGTCAAGACTGAAAACAACGACCACATTAATTTGAAGGTGGCAGGACAAGATGGTTTGGTGGTGCAATTTAAGATTAAGAGGCACACACCACTTAGTAAACTAATGAGAGCCTATTGTGAATGACAGGGTTTGTCAATGAGGCAGATCAGGTTCGGATTTGATGGGCAACCAATCGATGAAACAGACACACCTGCACAGTTGTAAATGGAGGATGAAGATACAATTGATATATTCCAGCAGCAGACAGGAGGCGCTTACTAAAAAGAAAATCTACTACAACTGTACTCCAGAACTGTGCTCCCAAGGAAAACAGTACATTCACAATTAGAAAACCAAGATTTGGCTCATCCACATCCTCACTACTGCAGTATAGTTTTCTCTCTTCTTTGATTCCCTTCCCCCATTCCTTTATTGTACATAAAGTAACTGGTGTATGTGCACAGGCATAATGTGTATTTTTTTTAACTAAATGGCCGATGGTATGTTTTGATCAACATCAAATGGAGATGGGGAAGGGAAAAAAACAAACTGGTTCTGTGAAAATATCCCTTTTCTCCATTAGTTGGCATGCTCATTCAATTTTTATCTTTATATTCCAGTAAGTTATTTTGCTCTCACTGTTTAGCAACAACAACAACAAAAAACCTACCAAAAAATCCTTGCATACCTTGTTTGATTGGATAATTTCAATATTTTTCTTTTATCATTGTAAAACCAAGGATGATTTTATAACTTTTTTGTACATAGCTGTTACATGTAGGGCAATCTCTGTCTCAGTAGGGATAAATTACTATAAAGAAATTGATCCTAGATAGTTTTCCCTTTAAGTCAAACATCTTGTTGTTTAAATAAACTTCTTGTTTAAAATAAAAAAAAAATAGAAATAGCCAAATGGAAAAAAAGTCACTGAAGTAAATAACTCCTTTAAAAGTAGAATTGACCAAATAGAAAGGGAGGTACAATACCTAACTGAAGAAAATAATTCCTTAAAAATTAGAATTAAGCAAGTGGAAGGTAATGACTGTAAGACATCAAGAATAAGCCAAACAATGTCAAAAGAATGAAAAAAAAATAAAGACAAATGCAAAATACCTAATTGGAAAAACAACTGACCGGGGAAATATATCCAGGAGAGATAATTTAATAAATTATTAGACTACCTGGAATCCATGATGTAAAAAGAGCTGAGAAAGTATCTTTCAAGAAAGAATCAAGGAAAACTGCCCTGATATCCTAGAAATAGAAGGTAAAACAGTCATTGAAAGAATCTACTGATCACATCTTGAAAGGGATCTCTAAATGAAAACTCCAAGGAATATTGGAACCAACTTTGAGAGTTTTCAGGTAAGGGAAAAAAAATACTGCTGGCAGTCAGAAAAAAACAGTCTGAATGTCATGGAACCACAGTCAGGGTTACATAAAGCTTAGAAGCTTCTACATTAAAGGTTCAAAGGGCTTAGAATATGATATTCTGGAAGGCAAAGGACTTGGGCTATAACCAAGAATCAACTACCCAGAAAAATTGAGCATAATTTTTCAAGAAAAAAAGATAGATATTCAATGAAATAGGGGACTTTCAAAATTTCCTGATGAAAAGATCAGAATGGAAGAGAAAATTTGATCTTTGAATACAAGACTCAAGAAAGGCATGAAAAGGTAAACAGGAAAGCAAAAAGCAATAACATATTATTCAATAAGATTTGCAATGCTTACATCTCTATATGGGAAGATGATTCTTGTAACTCTTAAGAACTGTGTCTGTATTAGGGCAGTTAGAGGGAGTATACATAGTAGTTCTAGATATAAGTTGACTTTGAGGTGATGATAATAAATGTATATATTTTGCATATATATATATATAATTACACATATATGTAAAAAAAAAAGATTGTACTGGGAGGAGAGGAAAAGAGGGGCCAGAAAAGGGCAAATTATATCACATGAACAGGCACAAAAGGCCTGTTATGGTAGAGAGAAAGAAGGGAGGGGTGAGCATTGTTTTAACCTCACTTATCAGATTTGGATCAAAGAGGGAATAACATGCACATTCAATTGGGGATAGAAATCCATCTTCCACAATAAGGAAGGAGGAAGAGAAAGGGGAAAGAAAAGGGAGGGGGAAAGTAGCATGGATGGCAGAAGTAGTAGGAAAATAGGGAAAGAAAAGAAAGTAGCACTAATAGAAGGAAAGGCAGATTGAAGGAGGCAGTAGTCAGAAGCAAAACACTGGGAGAAAGGAAAGGGTGAAAGGAAAGAGAGAAGTATGAACAGGGAGGGAAATAAGATGGAGGGAAATGCCTAGTTAATAACCACAACTCTGAATGAGAATGAAATCAACTCTTCTACAAAACAGAAGCAGATAACAAAGTAGATTAAAGATCAGGGACCTAAAAAAAGTTGTTTCCAAGAGACACATTTGAAGCAGAGAGATACGCACAAAGTAAAGGTAAGAGGCTAGAGCAAATATATTATGCTTCAGATGAAGTAAAAGAAAAAATAAAAACAGGGATAGAAATCCTGACCTCAGACATAGCAAAAGCCAAAATAAATCTAATTAAAAGAGATAAAGAAGGAAACTAAATATTGCTAAAAATTACCATGGAAAATGAAATAATAGCAGTACTAAACATATATGCACCAAGTAGTATAGCATCCAAATTCTTAGAGAAATTAAGTGAGTTACAGGAATGAATAGACAGTAAAACTATACTACTGGATGACTTCAACCCTCTACCCCTCCCCCCAGAAGTAGATAAATCTAACTACACAATAAACAATAAAGAAGTTAAGGAGGTCAATATAATTTTAGAACAGTTAGATATGATAGACTTCTGGAGAAAATTGAATGGGGATGGAAAGGAACATACCTTTTTCTCAGTGGTACATGGCACCTACACAAAAATTGACTTAGGCCTTAAAAACCTCACAATCCAATGCAGAGATGCAGAAACATTAAATA
Organism: Bettongia penicillata ogilbyi; assembly: GCA_023548195.1. NCBI lineage: Eukaryota > Metazoa > Chordata > Mammalia > Diprotodontia > Potoroidae > Bettongia > Bettongia penicillata. The sequence goes on along the minus strand of JAJHZJ010000052.1, from coordinate 1,106,566 downwards.
CATCAATTTCAGATCATGATAAAATAAAATTGCATATAATGAATGGCTATGGAAAGATAGGCTAAAAACTAATTGGGAACTAAGTAATCTAATCCCAAAGAATGAGTAGGTAAAACAAAAGTCACAAGAAACAATCATTGATTTCATTAAAGGAAAGTGATAACATGCCCAAACTGATAGGACAGAGTCAAAGTTGTTCTTAAGGGATGTTTTATATCTCTATGTGCTTACACAAATAATATAGAGGAAAATGAGATTAATGAATTGGTCACACAACTAAAGAAACTAGAAAAAAGAGCAAATTAGAAATCACCAGTGAATTACCAACATAGAAATTTGTAAATCAAAGGAGAAATTAATGAATTGGAAAGTAAGAAAATTAATGAACTAATAAATAAAACAAAGAGGTAGTTTTATGAGAAAAAAAAAACAATAAACAGATAAACCTTTGGTTAGTTTGATTTAAAAAAAAAGAAAGAAAATCAAATTGCCTGTGTCAAAAATGAAAAGAGTGAATTCACCATCAATGAAGAGGAAATTAAAACAATAACAGTTATTTTGCCCAGCTGAATAAATCTGCTGATCTAATTGAAATGGATGAATATTTACAAAAATATAAATTGCCCATATGAACAAAACATGAAGCAAAACATGTAAATAACCCCATTTTAGAAAAATAGTTGAACAAGTAATTAATGAATTCCCTAGGAAAAAAAATCCAGGACCAAATGAATTTACTAGTGAGTTCTAGCAAGCATTTAAAGAACATTCAGTCCTAAGAAAATATCAATTATTTGAAAAAAAAGAAACAGAAAAAATAAAATTCCTTTTATGGAACAATCTTGGTGCTGATACCTAAAGCAGGAAGATCCAAAACTGGGAAAGAAAATTATGGATCAATTTCCATAATGAATTTTGGTGCAAAATTTAAAATAAAAAAAAAAATTAGATTACAGCAACTTATCTTGAGAATAACACACTATGAATGGGTGAGATTTATACCAAGAACATGGGAATGGTTCAATATTGGGAAAACTGCCAGGGTAATTGACCATATTAACAACAAAACTTACAGAAATATGATTATCTCAATAGAGGCATAAAAACATCTAAATGAAGTTTTCCTTAGAATTATAATAAAACCATCAGCAAGCATTATATGTCATGGAGATAAGCTAGAACCATTCCCAACAAGATTGGGGTGAAGTGAGGAAGTTCTATTCAATATTTCACTAGAAATGTTACCCTGAACAGTAAGAGAAGAAAAAAAATCTAAGGAATTAGAGTAGGAATTGAGGAAACAAAATTATTTCTCTTTGCTGATGATAGGATGATATACTTAGAGAAACCTAGAGAATAAACTAAAAAACAAACTAAAGCAGTTGTAAGACACAAAATAAACTCACATAAATCACCAAAATTTTTATATTTTACCAACTAATCCCCGCAGCAAGAGAAAGTGAAATTCTATTTAAAACCGCTGTAGACAATATAAAACATTTAGGATTCTCACTGCCAAGATAAAATCAGGAACTCCATAAAAATAATTACAAAATATTTTTCACACAAATAAAGTAAGAGGTAAACAATTGGAAAAATATTAGCTGCTGATAGGTAGGATAAGCTAAAATAATAAAAAAGGCAGTTCTACCTAAATTAATTTACTTATTCAATAACATACCAATGAAATTAACAAAAAAAAATTATAGATCTAGAAAACATAACAACACAACTCATCTGGAAATAAAAACATGTTTCAGGAGCCAAGATGGTGAAGTGATCAGTAATTATCACCTCCCTCCCTTTGTTGACTTTGAAGAGCCCAGAGAATATCTCCCTGGGAAAAATCCCGGAACAATAGGAGCAGCAGAAGAGGTAAAGAGTCTCTTAGCCAGTGAGGCTAGGAAAGTCTCTATGGAGGGTACCTCTTGCTGTGACTGTGACCACTGCAGGACCAGAACTGCCCCAGATAGCCCCACCTCAGCAAATCAGGAGAAGATCCTGGGCCCCTGGAGGGTGAAGCCTACAACTGTCAAAATCAGGATCCCAGGTGTGCCTCAGAACCCCAGGGGAATCGGAAAGACACTAGAGCAGACAGGATCACCAACCAATGAGTTTGCCTATGCTCTAGCTCAGCAGAGGAGACTTTCTGTGGCCAGACCACCCCTTCTCCACACTTAAAGCCGTTAGCTCCAGGTAACTCCAGGGACACCCAGAAAGACTTCACCTGGCCTCTGCTTTCCAACAGCAGCCACCTCAGCACCAGGTAAGCTGCAGCATTTTAGCTTCTTGCTGAAAGAACCAGAGGTTACAACACATAAAGTCTCAAGTTTTAGGCACAAGAATTGTGGAACAGAGCCTCCTGTGCCCCAGAACCAGAGATCTGCTTTAAAAGTCAGGAAAAGGGTGATCATCATGAGTAAGAAGAAAGCAGAAAAGACCATAGAATCTTTCTTTGGGGATAAGGACCAAAACAAGAATACCAAAGAGGTCAACATTGCGACTCTACTCTCATCTGAAACTTCAAAACAAAATATGAACTAGTTTGAAGCACAAAGAGCATTCTTGGAAGAGCTCAAGAAGGATTTTAAAAGTCAAATTGGAGAAATAGAGGAAAAACTGACTAATGATTTTAAAAATATGAAAAAAGAAATCTCAGAAAAATTTACACGGATAATTGGACAAATGGAAAAGAAAGTACAAAACCTAGCTGGAGAAAATAATTCCTTAAAAGGAACAATTGAACAGATGGAAAAGGAGATGCAAAAGTTAACTGAAAAAAACAATTTAATAAAAATTAGAATAGGGCAAGTAGAAGCTAATGAACCTATAAGACATCAAGAATTAGTCAGAAGCTAAAGAATGACAAGACAGAAGAAAATGTAAAATACCTAATTGGAAAAACAACTGACTTAGAAAATAGATCCAGGAGAGAAAAATCTAAGCATAATTGATCTACCAGAAAGCCATTATGAAAAAAAGAGCCTGGACAATATCTTCAAAGAAATCATCAAGGAAAATTGCCGAGAAATCCTAGATCCAGAGGGCAAAATAGTCATCGAAAGAATCCACCTTTCACCTCCTGAAAAGGATAGTAAGCTAAAAACACCAAGTCATATTGTTGCCAAATTTCAGAACTATAAAGTGAAGGATAAAATAGTGTAAGCATCCAGAAAGGAACAATTCAAATATTGAGGAGCTACAGTGAGGATCACTCAAGACCTTGCAGCTTCTACATTAAAAGACTGGAGGAATTGGAATATGATATTCTGTAAGGCAAAGGAGCTGGAACTATAACCAATTACCACTTATACAGCAAAGTTGAGCATAATATTTCAGGCAAGGAGATGGACATTCAATGAAATATTGGATTTCCAGACTTTCCTGATGAAAAGACCAGAGCTCAACAGAAAATCCTATCTTCAAACGCAAGTCTCAAAAGAGGCATAAAAAGGTAAACAGGGGGAAAAAACAAAAAACAAAATCTTGTTATTCAATAAGGGCAAACTGTTTCCGCCCCTATAAGGGAAGATGATACTTGTTAATCTTCAGAACTGTTTATTATTATTATATATAAATGGAATATACATAGATAAAGGGAGCTGAATAAAGTAAATGATGTCATGATAAAAATGTGATTTTAAAATGGCAAGGATTGTAATGGGAGATGTGAAAAGGAGTCAGAAAAAGGTAAACTACATCACAGGGAGAGGCACAAGAACATATTACAGTAGAGAAAAGTGGGGAGGGAGATGAGCATTGTTTGAGAGTTACTCTCATCTGGTTTGGTTCAACGAGGGAATAGCAAACTCAGTTAAGTATAGAAATACAATTAGCTCTATAGGCAGTAGGAGGGGAAGGGGGAAAGAAAGGGAGGAGGGATAAAAGAGAGTGAAGAAGTAATAAGCAAAGGGGAATTAAAGGGGAGGGAGGCTAAAAGAAGGGAGGGAAGACTGAAGGGGGCACTGGTCAAAAAGAAAAAAGAAAAAACATCAAGGATATCAAGAGAATTAGTGAAAAAAAAAAGCAAAGAAAAGTGGCCTAGCCATACCAGATGTCATACTATGTTATAAAATGGAAATCATTAAAAGTATTTGGTTCTCTCTAAGAAATAAAGTGGTGGATCAGTGGAATAAGTTAGATACACATGATGTAGTAGTAAATCACTATGGTAACCTATTGTTTGATAAACTCAAAGACTCCCCTTTCTGGGATAAGAACTCATTATTTGACAAAAACTGTTGGGAAAAGTAGAAAATAGTATGGCATAAATTACCACAGAACAACATCTCATGCCCCTAAGATAAGATTGACATGGATACATGTTTTAAACATAGAGGGTGATACCATAAGCAAATTAGGAAAGCAAGGAAAAGTTTACCTGTCAGTTATATGGGGAAGGGAAAAACTTGTCACCAAACAAGAGAGAGAGAATTATGAAATGCAAAATAGATGATTTTGTTTATATTAAACTGAAAAGTTTTTGCACAAAGCCAATGCAACCAAGTTTAGAAGGAAAGCAGAAATCTGTGAAACAATTTTTTACAGCCAGTGTTTCTGATAGAGTCCTCATCTCTTTAGTATATAGAGAATTGAGTCAAATTTTAAAGAATAAAGTCATCCTCTAGAGGAAGAAATTAAAACTACAACCATATGAACAAAAATGCTCTGTCATTGATTAGAGAAACACAAAGTAAAAAACTCTGAGGTACCATTTCATATCTATCAGATTGGCTGATATGACAGAAAATTGTAAATATTGAAGATATGGGAAAGTTGGAACAGTAATGCATTATTGGTAAAATTACGAACTGATCCAACCATTCTGGAAAACTATTTGGAACTATGCTCAAAGGGCAATCAAAATATGCATACCTTTTGATCCAGCACTACCCCTACTAGCTCCATCTCTCAAAGAGATCATAAGAAAGGGAAAAGGACCCACAAGGACAAAAGTATTTATGATAGCTCTTTTTGTGGTTGCAAAGAATTGGAAACTGAGGGGATGCGCATCAGTTGGGGCATGGCTGAATAAGTTGTGGTAGATGAATATAATGGAATACTGTAGTGCTATAAGATATGATGGGCACAGAGATTTCAGAAAAAAACCTGGAAAGATCTAAGTGAACTAATGCTGAGTGAAGTGAGCAAAACCAGGATAACATTGTACACAGCAACAGCAATATTGTGTGATTAATTGTGATAGATTTAGCTCTTCTCAGCAACACAATGACCCAAGAAAATTCCAAAAGACTCATGATGGAAAATGCTAAACGCATCCAGAGAAAGAACTATGGAGGCTGATGGCAGATTGAAGCATACTCTTTTCACTTTTTGTGTGTGTTTTTTCCTTCTCATACTTTCACTCTTTTGTCCTGATGCTTTTTTCATAGCATGACTAATGTAGAAATAATATTTGACAGGATTGTACATGCATAACCCTAAAAAATACAACTGAAAAGAAATACAATAGTATTTTGAGTTGGCGGATAGTGAGATGGTAAGAATCCTTTGTAGTGAAAGACAATGGCTATTGGGGGTCCAGTCTTTTTCTGTGTACTCTTTCTGTCCATCAATGATTGTATTTTCCATGCTCTTTCAGAATTGTTCTGGGAAAAGTCTAAACTCTGAACATATTACAAAGTACTGTTGCCCCAACTATCTATTTCTTCACTGGGAATGAGAATATTCTATAGAGTCAATGCATACTATCTGGAATACACTATGCTCCCTCCTCCACTTGGGCTCAAAGAATTCTCTTCCTGTAAGATGTTACTCAAGCACTGCATTCTATATGAAGCCTTTCCTGATTCACCCAAATGCCAATGTCCTTCCTCCCTAAAGACCTTGTATTTAAGTTCTTTGTATTCATTTTGTATAAACCTGTTTCTGTATGTTGTTTCTGACAACATTTTGACAAAATTTTGTATAAACCTGTTTCTGTATGTTGTTTCTGACAACATTCTGACAGAATATAAGCTACTTGATAGTAAGTATTATTTGTATCGCCAGTGCTAAGCATTGTCCCAGGAACATTATAAGCAATTAATAAATGCTGGGTGATTGATTTCCTATACAAAAGAAAGAAATATCTCTCTCAAGCTGAGAAGTTTTTTTTAAAGCCATGCAATTTTAGGCTACAAACAAAGGATTCCACAAGCAAGATGACGACCAATTTCATTTGACCGATCTCAAAACAAGAATTCTCGGGGATAACAAAATATCCCCTTATTTCACCATTAATTAAAATGCCAGAAAGTCTAAAGAATGACTTGAGATAGCAACTAAGATAGGAGTATAAAAAATAGAAATTGATAATTAGGCCTCCATTGACTTCACAAATTTTGGTGATGTTTGCTGGCATTTGATTATGGAGGTCTTGAAGGTAGACCCTTAGAAAAGTGAACTGGTTCATGTGGGAGTTAAGGGTAGTAAGAAAAGCAGGAATGTCTCTTCTTTTTAAGAACCAGCTAATCCATGTTCCTGCATATAAGATTTATTAAATGTGGATTCAAGAACCCATAGATATGGATAGGGTATAATTTCTGTAGGAAAGGGAGTGGGCTGTTTGGCAGGTGAACAGTTCTGTAAGGCATGAACAATTCAACCTGTTGACCTTGGTAGACCTTGACAAAGAGCTTAATCCACAGCAAAGGTGCTAGACTCTTGAGATCACCCCTTAACCTTAATTTGAAAATATTTGTATTATCACTTCTTTAAAGAGAGATCATAGATGTGCTTAATCAACGAATTAAAAAACTGAACTGCTATCATATAGCAACATTTGATCAGGTCTTTCTTTATACTGGAGTTAGATGGAATCCCTCTCATTTGTGCCAACATTCTTGAGTAACTCCCTACTTAATAGACTGAATTTTATGGGAACATCAGAGAAGAGCAGTTGAGGTTCATGAAAGTTACATAAGGAAAAACACAAACTGAAATAAGGTAGGGAACAGTAAATGTGCTTTCTTTGTCTCCTATGGACTTGTTCTGTATCTGATATCAGAGAAAAGAACTTATGATTATGAATCCCACAAATACTGAAGAGAGGATTATTAGAAATATTATTCTATCAAAAATGTTTCTCCCGAGTGGGCAAGTTTCCAAGTGACTGTCACAGTTTGAGACAGAGTGATCAAAGGATGAAAGACCAGTATACTTATGTTGGGATAACCTTCTGGTGGCCCTCATTAAAATTTGTACAGGAATATGAAAAATGATAATGGTTGGTTTTCTTTTTATTGAAGGGTGGCACTGTTCATAATTTTTGGCTATAGGTGAATAAAATTTCATTTTTTAATTAATTATTAACAATGGAATAAAATTTCATAATTAACTCAAATTTTAGTGTGCACAATGCAGTGTCTTTCTGTAAGCTTTTTTTTGAAGAAGTGCTACTAGTGGACAATGTTTATGAATTTATTAGCTCTTGATTAGATCTTAAAAAGATAAATAATATTTGTTGCAGAGCCTATTAGTAATATATTTACCTTTAGTCATTATCATTAACAAAATTGTAAAATGTCTGAATTTTATTTTGAAAATTTTTTTTTTTTTGCTTATTTTCACCAACTATTGAGGTCAAAGGCATCCTTTTCAGCTGAACACCTCTGATTATAAAATGAGTAGAGTACATCAGACAGGCTCAGATCCATTAAAAAAACCCTGTGAACTGGTAACCTTTAACATACCTAAGTTATTCTCAAATTATCCATCCTATGTGTCCTGGGACTTCATTTGAATCTACAAAATGCTTCAATGATGACCTTTTCATGCAAGGTAAGTTAAATGTGGTGACATTATCACATTGTGTGTTTTATTATTTCTATATTCATCACTTCAGGACTGAAAGAAAAATGATGGCTATTTTTTTTCTTTAAACTCAATAAAATATTATTAAGTAAGTCCTGGCAGGCATTTATTAAACTCTACAAGGCATAGTCCTAATACAGCTAATAGTTTGATTATTGGTTACCTTGGATCTAACATCATATTTCAGAACTAACTGAACTTTTCTGTTCCATGCGACTGCTTGATTTTAAAAAGAAGAGAGGGGAAAAAAGCCCTCACATCTCCCATAAACAGAAGACAGATCTTTCAAATCTAAAGGGTCATTTCTAATGCATGATTGGTTAAGTGTACTCAGCTGTGAAACTCAATGAAGTAGGGCAATTCCAGGATCAGAGACTGTTGTAGGTCATCCTTGGAGAATCATAGGGTAGTTTTTGAAAGGTCTTTGCAAATCTCAGTAGAATGGAGTCAAACAAGAACTCTTGCTTCGCTATTTTTGTTTAGAAACCTCTTCCCTATTTCCCAGTTATCCTTAGAGATTTTTTTAAATGTTATTTTCCCCTACTCAGCCACATATATCTCCATTCTTGCCTCCTATAAGTGACTATATTCATTCATTTCAAAACTTAAAGGATCAGCAAGTAAGAATGATAAGGGCACAGGGAATCATAGGAGAGAGAAGTAAGAGAAAGCACCATATTATTATGTTAATAAGATTTTGTCTTTTTCAGTTGAAGTGAAATCTGGAAAATTCAGATAAAGAAAGTAATTCATTAGCTTTCAGAAAAATTCTGTGCTAACAACCACTAAATATCACTATGAATTTTCTCAGGATATGATAAAACAACAAGAAATTATTTTAGAATTGCTTGAGAAAAGTTGGCCTAAAAGGAACTAATGGGAAAAAACTGTAAAGGAAGGAGATTTACTGGTAGTGGATCTTAATTATATGGTACTGGCTAAGAAATAGAAAGGTAGATTAGTGGAAGAGTAGGCATACAATTTACAGCAGTAAGTAAATATAGCAACCTTGTACTTTTCAAGAGTAAAAACTTAATTTTTTAGGATAATAATTCATTATTGGTAAAAAGAAAAATTATTGGGAAAACGGGAAAGCAGTCTAGCAGAAACTGTTCATAGACCAATATCTTATACCATTTGTCATGATAAGATTAAAATGGATACATGACCTAGATATAAAAAGAAAAAAGAAAATTTGAAAAATAATGAAAAATTTGTGAATAAACAAAAGCTAGAAAGCATGTGATATATAAAATGGATAATTTTGATTACATGAAATTTAAATATTGAACAAATAAAACAAATGTAGCCAAGATGAGAAGGACAAAAGAAAATTTGGGGGGAGGAATTTTATATTCTCAGATAAAGATCTCATATCTCAAACATATAAAGAATTTTGCCAAATCTATTAAGAATACAAGACATTCCTTGATGTCTTGTTGAATTGATTGATGAATGATTGATGAATGATCAAAAGATATGAACAGTTTTCCAATGATGAAATTGAAAAAATTTATAGTCATACAAAAATACTCTACATAATTATTTTTATTTATTTGTTTGTTTTTTTAATGTTCTACAATCACTACCAAAAAACTTAGATTTTTGTCCCCCCCACCTGCCCTCCCTCACCCCCCTCCCTCCCCAAGAAGCCATACAATTCTATGTAGGATCTACATATACTTTCCTATTGAAAACGTTTTCACTATAGTCATGCTGTGTAGATGAACTAAAATAGATGGAAGAAATCATATAACAAATCAAAACATAACACACACACACACACACACACACACATATACAAACATGATCTGCTACATTCTGCAAATGGATTCCATAGTTTTTTCTCTGAGTGTGGAAGGCATTTTGCCTTAGAAAACCATTGGAGATTATTATTTTTTTTTAAGTTCTTGTGTTACTACGAAGTGCCAAGTCTACCAGAAAAAACTCTCTCACACTGTGTGTCATTGCTGTACACAAAGTTCTCCTTTTGCTCAGCATCCGATCATATAAGTCCTTCCAAGCCTCTCTGAAGTCTTCTTGATCATCATTTCTTATGGTGCAATAGTACACCATTATATTCATATACTATAATTTATTCAACCATTCCCCAATTGATGCACATCCCCTTGATTTCCAGTTTTTGGCAACTACAAAAAGTGCTGCTATAAATATTTTTGAACATGTGGGACCCTTTCCCATTTTTATGATCTCTTGGGGATACAGTCCTAGTAGTGGTATTGCTGGGTCAAAGGATATGCACATTTTTATAGCCCTTTGGGCATTGTTCCAAATTACTCTCCAGAATGGTTAGATGAGCTCACAGCTATACCAACAATGAATTAGTGTTCCAACTCCCCCACATCCTCTCCAACATTTATCATTTTCCTGTTCTGTCATGTTTGCCAAACTTATAGGTGTGATGTGGTACCTCAGAGTTGTTTTGATTTTCATCTCTCTAATCAAAAGTGATTTAGAGCGTTTTACCATATGATTATAGGTGTCATTAATTTCTTTCTCTGAAAATTATCTATTTATATCCTTTGACCATTTATCAATTGGAGAATGACTGGTATTGTTGTACAGTTCACTGAGTTCTCTATATATTTCAGAAACGAGGCCTTTATCCCTGAGATTAACTGTAAAAATTATGTCCCAATTTACTACATCCCTCTGAATTTTGGTTGCATTGGGTTTGGTTGTGCAAAAACTTTTCAGTTTAACGTAATCAAAGTTATCCATCTTGCATCTCATAATACTTTCTATTTCTTCTTCAGTAAAAAATTCTTCCCTTCTCCATAAATCTGATAAATACACTATTCCTTGCTCCTCCAGTTTGTCCATGGTATCAATCTTTATACCTAGATTGTGTACCCATTTGGACTTTATTCTTCTTTATGGTGTCAGGCGTGGGTTCAGGCATGGGTCTATGCCTAGTTTCCACCACACTGTTATCCAGTTTTCCCAGCATTTTTTGTCGAACAGTGAGTTCTTATCCCAGAAGCTGGGGTCCTTGTGTTTATCAAACAGGAGTTTGCTATATTCCTTACCTACTGTGTCTTGAGTGCCAAGTCTATTCCACTTGTCGACCCTTCTGTTTCTTAGGCAGTACCAAGTGGTTTTGATAATTGCTGCTTTATAGTACAATTTGAGATCTGGTAGCGCTAGGCCACCTTTCCTAGCATTTTTTTTCATAAGTCCCTTTGATATACTGAACCTTTTGTTCTTGCAGATGAATTTTGATATTATTTTATCCAGCTCTAAAAAATAATTTTCTGATGGTTTAATTGGTATGGCACTAAATAAGTAAATTAATTTAGATGGAATTTTCATTTTTATTATATTAGCTCAGCCTACCCATGAGCAACTGATGTTTTTCCACTTACTTAAATCTGACTTTATTTGCGCAAAAAGTGTCTTGTAATTGTGTTCATATAGTCCCTGGGTTTGTTTTGGCAGGTAAACACCCAAGTGTTTTATAGTGTCTACCCCAGCTTTAAATGGGATTTCTCTTTCTATCTCTTGCTGTTGGATTTTGTTGCTAATACATAGGAATGCAAAAGATTTGTGTGCGATTTTTTTGTCACCTGCAACTTTGTCAAAGTTGTTTATTATTTCAAGTAGTTTTTTGCTCGAATCTCTGGGATTCTGTAGGTATATCATCATATCATCTGCAAGGAGTGATAACTTAGTTTCTTCTTCGCCTATTCCTATTCCTTCAATTTCTTTATCTTGTCTAATTGCTACAGCTAACATTTCTAGTACCATATTGAATAATAGTGGTGATAATGGACATCCTTGTTTCACCCCTGATCTTACTGGAAATGCATCTAGCTTAACCCCATTGTGAATAATGTTTGCTGAAGGCTTTAGGTAGATAATGCTTATTATTTTATGGAAAGTTCCCTTTATTCCTATGTTCTCCAGTATTTTTAATAGGAATGGGTGTTGTATTTTGTTGAAAGCTTCTTCTGCATCTATTGAGATAATCATATGGTTTTTGTTAGTTTTGTTGTTGATATGATCAATAATGCTAATAGTTTTCCTAATATTGAACCAGCCCTGCATTCCTGGTATGAATCTTACCTGATCATAATGTATTATTCTCATGATTAATTGCTGTAGTCATTTTGCTAAAATCTTATTTAAAATTTTTACTTCTATATTCATTAGAGAAATTGGTGTATAATTTTCTTTCTCTGTTCTGTCTCTTCCTAGTTTAGACATCAAAACCATATTTGTATCATAGAAAGAATTTGGGAAGACTCCTTCTTCTGCAATTTTCAAAAATAGTCTATATAGTATTGGAATTAATTGTTGTTTAAATGTTTGATAGAATTCACTTGTAAATCCATCTGGCCCTGGAAATTTTTTCCTAGGGAGTTCATTGATGGCTTGTTCAATTTCTTTTTCTGAGATGGGGTTGTTTAAGTATTCAACTTCCTCTTCTGTTAATCTGGACAATTTGTATTTTTTAAAATATTCATCCATTTCATTTAGATTATGGAATTTGTGAACATAAAGTTGGGCAAAGTGATTTCTAATTATTGTTTAATTTCCTCCTTCAACTTCCCCAACCTCTCTTCTAAGAATCTGGATGCTATACCACTTGGAGCATACATGTTTAGTAATGATATTGCTTCATTGTCTATGGTGCCTTTTAGCAGGATATAGTTTCCATCCTTATCCCTTTTGATTATATCTATTTCTGCTTTTGCTTTGTGTGAGATTAGGATTGCTACTCCTGCTTTTCTTACATCAGCTGAAGCACAATATATTCTGCTCCAACCTTTGACCTTTATCCTGTGTGTATCCCCCCATTTAAAATGTGTTTCTTGTAAACATCATATTGTTGGATTATGGCTTTTAATCCATTCTGCTATCCGTCTCCATTTTATGGGAAAGTTTATTCCATTCACATTCACAGCTATGACTGCAATCTGTGTATTTCCCTCCATCCTCTTTCCTACCATTTGTGCTTTTAGCTCTCCCATCTCCCTTCCTCTCCTCAATAGTTTTCACTTTTCACCACCTCTTCCTGCAGCCTTCCCTTCCTTCTTTTACCTCCCTTTTACTCCCCTTTATTCTGTTTCTTCCCTCCCTTTTAGTTTCCCTCCCCTTTCTTCACCTCTACATCATTACTGAAAAGAGAAATGCAAATTAAAACAACCTTGAGATATCATTTTATGCCTATCATATTGGCTAAAATGATTGAAAGGGAACGTGACCAATATTCAAGGGGATGTGGAAAAATTGGGACACTATTTCATTGTGAACTGATTTACTGAACTGCCTTTATCCTCTGACCTAGCCATACCATTATTAGGTCTATTTCTCAAGATGATTGGAAGGAAAAAAACCTCTGTGTTCTAAACATTCACAACACCTCTCTTTGTGGTGGTAAAGAACTGGAAATTGCAAGGATGTTTATCAACTGGGGAATGTCTGAACAAGCTGTGGTATATGATTGTGATGGAATATACTGTTTTATAAGAAATCATGAACTTGATAATCTCAGAAAAACATGGATAGACTTGCATGAAATAGTGAAGAGTGAAATGAGAACCTTATATATAATACAGTAACAATATTATTTTAAGAATGACTTTGATTGACCAAGTCATTTTGAGTACTTTTATACCTAAGCTAACTACGAAGGACACATGAAGAAAGACACTATCTGCAACTGAAAAAGAGCTGAAGGGAAAACTAGGTAGCTTAGTGAACAGAGCACCTGGAGTTAGGAGGAACTGAGTTCAAATCCAGCCTCATATACTTGACACTAACTAACTTACTAGTGTGACCCTGTGCAAGTCATAAAAGAAGTGATAAATAGAAGTTTTATATATATATATATATATATATATATATATAATATATATATATATATATATATATATATATATATATATATAATGTGTGGGTGTGTATGTATATTTCTGTCTAAAGATAGGGGAGTAAGAGGGAAGAAAAAAGAAATTTGCATGGTAACTTTATCATTATATAAAAGGAATAGTAAGTTGTACATACTAGATTTGCCTTTTCATGTACAATCATCTTTTTTTTTTCCTATTCTACTATGCTATGGAAATGCTTGTTTTATTCCTTAAAAAGAATAAAATAATGAAAATTTAAAAAAGGAAGTTGGCTTAGGTCTAAAATTTGTAACAGTAAATTATTGATGAAGTCAAATGTTTTTACTAATTTTTTAAAAATATTTTGTATATTCTACTACATATTCAATAATGTCTTGATTTCTATAGGATTTTTAAAATGATCTATAAGGTGGAGGGCTACCAAACTGAACATTTTTTTTTACATTATCACTCAATTAAAAAAAAGTTTGATAAAAATTCAATTGTTTCAATTTAACAAACATTTGTTCTGTTTCTACAGTGTTATACATAATATGCACAGTTCCAAAAGTGGTTGGTTGTCTTTAGTTCTTGAAGACAACCAAAATGACATCACCATGATAAAGTCAAATTTCAGTGTGTCTGACTGTGGCTGATCAGACCAATAGAACCTCAGAATGCTCTACCACAGATTGGGCACAGATAGTCCATATGAGCATTTGGGGTGGATATTCCAAATTTGTGCATGCTACATTTCCTTTGAGCTGTCTCAGTTCTACTTTGCTCAAGGAGCACAGCACCCTTTCTGATATGGGCATGCCATGCTGAGCAATTCTGTGCCAGGTTCTCCCATATTTCACAGTCAAATCCAAAGTTCTTGAGAGACACCTTAAGAGTGTCTTTGCATCACTTCTTCTGCCCACAATGTGATCCTGCCCCATGTGTGTTCTCCATAAAAAAGTCTTTTTGGCAGGAGTGCATTTTGCATTCAAACAATGTGACCAGTCCATCAGAGTTACACTCTCTGAAATGGAGTTTGAATGCTTGGTAGTTTAGTTTGAGTAAGGACTCTGGTACCTTATCCTGCCAGGTGATCTTCAGAATCTTCCTAATACAATTGAAATGGAAGCAATTCAGTTTCCTGGCATGGCAGTGGTATATTTTCCATGTTTCACAGGCATACAGCAATGAGGTCAGCACAATGGCTCTGTAGACCTTCAGTTTGGTAGTCAGTCTAATACCTCTTCTCTTCAATACTTTTCTTCAGAACCTCCCAAACACTGAGCTAGCTCTGACAATGTGTCTGTCAACCTCATGGTCAATGTGTACACCCCGGGAAAGTACATTACCAAGGTAAGTAAACTTATCCACAGCATTCAGAACTTCTCCATTTGTTGTAACCGATGGTTCCACATATTGATGATGTGGTGGTGGCTGATGGAATATCTGTCTTTTCTTGGTGTTAATTGTTAGGCCAAAATTAGCACAGGAAGCAGAGAATTGATCCATCCTTTGTTGCATCTCAGCTTCAGAGACAACTTTGAGTGCACAATCATCTGCAAACAGAAAATCATGCACCAACACTCCCTCCACTTTGGTCTTGGCTTGTAACCTTTTCAAATTAAAGAATTTACCATCAGTATGATAGTTGACCTTGATGCCATGTTCATCCTTATTAAAACATTTGAAAACATGGCTGAAAACATCATGGTAAAAAGCATGGGAGCAAGCACACAGCCCTGCTTCACTCCATTGGTGACTGGGAAGGCATTGATAAGAGCAATGTCCACTATCCAGAATCTGGACAAGCATGCCATCATGAAATTGATGTATAATACTGAGAAACTTCTCTGGGCAACCAAATTATGATGTAATTTTCCATAAGCCCTCATAACTAACAGTATCAAAGGCCTTGGTCAGAACTACAAACATTGTGCAGAAACCTACGTTCTGCTCCTGGCATTTCTCCTGGAGTTGTCAAACAGCAAACTCCATATTGACTGTTCCTTGGCCCTTTCTGAAGCTACACTGGCCCTCAGGTAGATGACCATCTCTCAGGTAAAGGATCAGCCTATTAAGGACTTTAACAAGAGTCTTGCCAGCAATGACTAAGAGAGAGACCTCACTGTGATTGTCTCAAGGCAATCTATTTCCTTTACCTTTTTAGAGAGGGACAGTGGAGGAATCCTTGAACTCCTGGGAGATAACCTTCTCTTGCCATATAACCTGGAAAATTTCAGTCAGCTGTTGTATGAGCAATGGCCTCGCTACCTTATAAATCTTAGCTGGAATAGAATCAGCACTAGGTGCTTTGCCACATTAAAGGAGTTTAATGGCCCTCAATACCTCTTCTTCAGTTGGAAGTTCAGCTAAGGAGGGATTGACTTCAGCCTGATGTAAATGTTCAATGGCCTCAGCATTGATTGATGATGGTCTGTGGGGAACACTACGGAAGTGTTCAGTCCATCTCTCTAGGATCATGTCTTTATCACTAATCAATATGGCTCCATCAGCACTGAGTAGTTGTGATGCACCATAAGTTTTTGTCCATAAATAGCTTTCAGGGAATCATAAAAGTGCTTTGAATTGTTACTATCAATATAAAACTGATTTTCATCTGCCTTCTTACTGAGCCAGGAATCCTGCATCTCTCTAAGTTTTGTTTGTATTTCTAATCGAATTAAATACTGCCTTCTTAGAGGCAGAGGAACTTTCCTGTTGGTAAATCTTGTGGAGTTCTCCATTTTCCTTTAGCAGCTTCTGAATTTCCCCATCATTTTCACCAAACCAGTCTCGGTATTTGTGAGTGTTGTGACCCAGATAAGCAAATGCAGTGCTGTACACCAAATCTCTGAAAGCTGCCTACTACTTTTGTGCTCCACTCTTGCAAGGTGTGTGTTAGCTCAACTTTCCCTCCAAGTGAGCAATAAACTGTTCACACTCAGAGAAGAGATCTAATTTGTTGACATTAATTCTTCTGGTAGTCATTTTGCCTTGGAAGTGGCACTATTGATGAATGAGAATATTTAGTTTGGAAAGGACAAGTCTAGGATCAGTTCACAACTCCGTACCACACATTGCCTTTGTCACTCTCATATCTTTGTCTGTCTCTTTTCCTTACAATCACATAATCTATTAGATTCTGATGTTTGCTTCAATGGTGCATCCATGAAGTTTTATTGTGTTTAGGTAAATGAAAGAGAGTGTTGGTGACAAGAATGTCATGCGATGCATAAGTCTTCAGCAGTGCTGTTGCTGTTTCCAACTCCATTCCTCCCTAAGACTCTCTGCCAAGTCTGGTAGTCTGAACCTACTCTAGCATTAAAGTCACCTGGAATTATAAGCTTGTCCTCTTTTGGCACATTGATGGTAAGGGTCTCCAGGTCTTCATAAAATTTTTCTTTGACCTCATCAGGGTTCATCATGGTGGGGGCATAGGCACTGATGATGGTGGAATGGCATTTTACTGCAAGTGGCAATTGCATTGTCATGAGCCTGTCATTCACTCCTTTTGGCAGGCATACCAGCTTGCTGACTAGATTACTTTTGGTTGCAAACCTATGCCAGATTCAGGGAGCTCCCCTTAAAATCTGGTCACTCCAGAAAAATGTGTATCCAGCTCCAACTTCAGCAAGCTGACCTTTATTTGCCAGCCTTGTTTCACTCAGAGCTGCTATTTGGATGCAATATCTGTTGAGTTCTCTTGCAACAAGAGCAGTTTGTCTCTCAGGTCTACTGGATTCTGTGATATCTATTAGTGTGTGCCCCATTCCATGTGCTAGTGGTGAGTGGAATCATCTTTGCAGATGTTTTTGTACATTTTGTACATTTTTTTGCGTGTTTCAACCACATAGTAGAATTCCCTGCCTGCCAAGGTAATCAGCCCAGGGTTGAGTAAGCAGACAATGTTCAGGGCACCTTTTCCTGTATCCTTCCTCACATGAGAAGGTGAGCAGTGAGATCCTTAAAAGACTGCTCAGGTACCCAGGGCACTACTGAGTCCCACTGCTGCTTCCAGTGAGAAATGACCCTATGGCCTAGGCTGCCAATGTGCAGCATAGTGACTACAGCTCCCAATATATTTGCACGTGATGCTTTATCATTTGCCTGTCACCACATGACTTTGAGGTATAATAGTAAAATAGTATGGGTGATATCTTTTGATTCATGTATAAATTGGATTTAAGTGAGGCAGAGTTGCCCAAAGTCATCAGACTCATTCTCTCCTCCAGAGTCATTATAGTCCTGTGACAGAGGTTTAGGATGCAGTGGGTGACCTTGGCATCTTCTGTGTCTAACCAGGCTCTAAGCACTCCACATCACCAGCTTTATCTGCATTCATGGCCATTGGAACAAATTGTTCTCATCTGACCATTCCACTAGGGGAAGTCTTCACATGCTTGGGGAAGACAACTCCCTAACTCACCAATGGGTTTGAGATCCCTTTGTTACCCTCAACCTGGTTTGGCCTGTCTGCTCAAATGGTTTACTGGGTTGTGACTGCTACCCATGCTACAGCTTCTTGAAGCCAAGGATGAGAATTGGGTGGAAGAGGTGGGCAATGAAGGTGGTAGACAGCCCTAAAAAGGGCTTGGCAGCCATGACACCAAAGGTACTAGTTCTCCCTGAGCACATACTACAAAGGAAGGAAAGGAAGAATGAAAGAATAAAAAAATAAAGAAGAAAGAGAAACTCTTTTTTCCTAGAGTGGTACCACATGTACACAAGAAAGTAAATACAATGTATATAGAAAGTAATACAGAGAGAGACAGAGACATAGAGAGACAGACAGACAGAGACAGAGAGAGATAGGCAAACACACAGACACAAAGACACACACAGAGACTGAGAGACAAAGTCAGAGACTTAAGGGGAGAGAGAGACAGTGAGACAGTGACACTGAAAGAGCTAGTAACTTGGAGGGAATAAGGAAATACCTCTTGTATCAGTTGGTACTTGATTTGTGCTTTTAAAGAAACTGGGACTTTCACTGGGTAGAGGAAGGTTTTAATTTCAGACATAAAGGAAAACTGTTCAACTTGTGTTCAAAATGTCAACAATGTCCAATAGAACTCTTGGAAACCAAAAAAGAATGACTTTTAAAAATAACACAATTTTTTTTAGATTCTGGGACTTTGAGATCTGATCATGGATATTAGTTATAGAAGTAAGAATCAACCAGTCAAAGATCATTGTTTGTGATCCATGGTGGAAGTGTGAGTTTGTACCTCAAGAGAGTTATATCTTCACTCTAAGTGAATTTACTTTAAGTTTCTTCTGTGATTTGTGCACTAATATATTCTTTTCCCACTGTAGAGCTTTTCTGCATCTTTACCAAATACGCTAAAAAAAGGCCCCTAGAAGCAATGCAATTTTGAAAACAGAGCAATTGATTTGACATGGAGGCATTGAAAGTATATAATATTCCCAAAGTATTCTCAAATTGGAATGCCAGAGACTACTAAGAAAATGACTTTTGACTTTTTGTGGGCATTAGTACTAATCTTGCTATTAAGTCTTGCAATAGTAAGGTTTATGCTTTGAAAAGACATTATCCAGTTGTGACTAACTTTCCTTCAACACAGTGTGCGGGATAGGAATTTTGGGCCAATACTGGTTCTTTTCTTTTTCTTTCCACCAGCTCCAAGTTCTGCCAATCACACAGATAGCTAACATACTCATCTTGAGCTTTTTTGCCTACTTATTATATTGCTGCTCAACTTCTACTTTGTGAAAATTAGCATTCTCACTTCTAAACTTTTAGGCCCATGAACTAAACATTTATATAAAATGGGTTGCAGCAACATTTGAAAAACTCCTTAAGATAAATATTGAAGTGAGAGCTCTTTTGACTTCGTTAGACTCATGTTACCTAGCAAGTGTCCATGGAAAATAGTTTGATTATTTATATTTTTCTTTAACCTGTGTCAAGTAAATATATCTATACATTTAAGTCACTTATTTTGAGGTGGGAATAGGGATAGGTCAGAGATATGATGATCCCAACTTGAGTGTTCTCAAGTGTATGCAGATAACTTTTTTTTAACATACTTATGGATGTGTGTATATTCTCCAGCGATGCAAATCATGATCCATCAAGCACTGCTCTTCCAATGTGACTCTTGTCCAAGGAAAGAAGTAAAAAAAGCATTTATTAATCATCTATAGTACAGAGAGAGCTGTGCTAAAATCTTTACAAATGTCATGCTACCCTGGGAGCTAGATGTTATAATTATCGCTATTTCATAATTGAGTAAACTGAAGCAAAGGTTAAATGACTTATCCAGGGTCACATGGCTAGTAAGTATCTGAGGCCACATTTGAACCTAGATCTTCTTGACTCTAGGGCCAGCACTCTATTTGGTATACCACATAGTTGCCTCTTCAGAGGGAGGTCTTCCCAATATGTTGTGGGCTTTTACCAATTTTTTTCATAGTATCAAAAGGATACCAATGGAACATATAGATTATTCATGAGTTATTCCTCACCCTTAATGTTTGGCCAGTTTATCTTCTCTTTGATAAGACATTTTTTGATTATATCATTTTTACCTGGTATACTTCATTGTTTCTTATCTGTTATATGTTGCAATCTGCTCAATCCTACCATGTGCTTGTCTTCCCTAACCTTTAAACCTTTGAAGACCGTAGTGTTCTATGACTGGCAATTATACTAAGAAACCACAACAGTAACAACAACTTCAAAGTATTGGATATAATTAAAATGAGACATATGGGCTAACTTAAAGTGCTTTGTAATTTCTCAAATTTAAGCTGATATATTTCACCTCTGTAATTTTGGGCCTCATGCTTTGTTCACTTGTAGTTTGACTATACACAGCTATCTATCAAACTATCTATCTATCTATTTATCTATCTATCTATCTATCTATCTATCTATCTATCTATCTATCTATCACTCACTCCCTTCCTTGACCCCTTCCTACATATATACAGAAGAAAAAATACTACAGGCATAACCTAGACACAAGGTATCCTCTATAAAACTGGTTTTTCCTGAGTGATGATTAGACTAATTTCTTTTGAATGATTATAGATCTCATTCAGAAGGCCAGCTGAATCTTGAAATTGGAAGTAGATATTTTATCACTTGTAACAGAAAATCTTTCTAGGTCTCAGTTTTGTTATCTATAAAATGAACTAGTTGGGCCTCAGAGGTCAGCTCATCCAAATCTTTCTGAGGCAGGTAAGGCCCAGGTTGACTGGTTTTATCTTTTTTAGTAAATTAATTAATTTTTAATTTTCAACATTCATTTTCATGATTTTAAATTTTCTTCCTTTCCATCTCCTCTCCCCTCACAAAGACAGTATGCAATCTAATATAGGATATACAAATGTATATATAGGGTATAAATATATACATATACATATAAATAGGACATGCACACATATATATGTAGAGTATGCATGCACATGTACAGATACATACACATGCATACATACACACATTCACACACATATATGTGTGTGTATATATATATATATATATACACATACATATATGATTGCAACAAATGGGAGATATCACAAGAAATAAGAAACAACAAAAAGAAAAAGAGAGAGAAATAGTATGTGCTTCAATCTACTTTCAGATTCCATAGTTCTTTTTCTGGATAGCAAGGATAGCATTTTCTATCATGAGTCTTTTCAAATTGTCTATGACCATTGCACTGTTGAGAAGAGCTAAAGTTACCAAGGTTGGCCATCACACAAGGTGGTTGTTGCTGCATACAATGTTCTCCTAGATCTTCTTATTTCACTAAGCATCAGTTCATGTAAGCCTTTACAGTTTTTTTGGAAGTCAGCCTGCTCATCATTTCTTATGGGAAAGTAATATTCCATTGCATTCATATCCTACAACTTATTCAGTCATTCTCCAATTGATAAGCATCCCCTCACTTTCTGATTTTTGGCAAACTTAAAAAGAGCTGCTATAATTATTTTTGTACATGTGGGTCCTTTTCCCATTTTTATGATGTCTTTGGGATATGTCCTAGAAGTGGTATTGCTGAATCAAAGGATATGTTTGGCTTGATAACCCTTTGAGCATAGTTCCAAAGTGCTATCCAGAATGGTTGGATCAATTCACAATGCTACCAACAATGCATTAGTGTTCCAATTTTCCCACATCTTCTCTAAAATTTATCATTTTCCTGTTTTATCATGTTAGTCAATCTGATACCTCATAATTATTTTAATTTGCATTTCTTAAATCAATAGTCATTTAGAGCATGTTTTCATAGGAATATTGATACCTTCAATCTCTTCAACTGAAAACTGCCTGTTCATATCCTTTGACCATTTATCAATTAGGGAATGACTTGTAATCTTACAAATTTGATTCAGTTCTCTATATATTTGAGAAATGAAGCCTTTATCAGAGACACTGGTTATAAAAAATTGTTTCCTATATTTCTACTTTCCTTCTAATTTTGGTTGCATTGATTTTGTTTGTGCAGAAACTTTTCAATTTGGTGTAATCAAAATTATCCATTTGGCACTTTATACTGTTCTCGGCCATACCATTTTCTAGTTTTCACAGCAGATTTTGTCAAATAGTGAGTCCTTTTCCTAGAAGGTAAAGCCTTTGGGTTTATCAAATAGTAGATTACTACAGTCCTTCGCTACTGTGTTTTGTGTACCTATCCTATTCCACTGATCCAGCACTCTGTTTCTTAGAGAGTAATAAGTTGCTTTGATGATTGGTGATTTGTAATATAATTTTAGATTTGACATGGCTATGCCACCTTCCCTTGCATTTCTTTTCACTAATTTCTTGATATTCTGGACATTTTGTTCTTCCAGATGAATTTTGTTATTATTTTTCTAGCTCTATAAAATAATTTTTGGGTAGTTTGATTAGTATGGCTCTGAACGCGTAAATTAATTTAGGTGAAATTGTCATTTTTATTATATTAATTTGGTCTATCCTTGAGCAACTGACATTTTCCCAATTATTTAGATTTGACTTCATTTGTGTAAAAAGTGTTTTGTGATTGTGTTCATATAGTTCCTAGATTTGTCTTGGTAGTGCATTCCAAAATATTTTATGATGTCTATGGAAAATTTGAATGAAATTTATCTCTTGTTCTTAGGCTTTATTTTATATATATATATATATATATATATATATATATATATATATATATATATATATATATATCAATTTGAATTTGACATATATTGATATAATTTGATATATAACAATGACATATATTGATATAATTTGATATATATAAACTCACATAAATCATTGGCATTTGGAGGAGCCAAGATGGTGGAGTAGAAAGACTCATGTATGCTAGCTCCGAATCCACAGCCCATAAATTTCCTGTAAAAAGAAGTCCCCACAAATTCTGGAGTACTGCAAGCCGTGCACCAATGCAGTGGAAGAGATTTCCATTCCAAAGAGACCTGGAAAGTTGTCCTCAGGGATCCGTAACGCTCTGGACAGTGGAGTGCACCCCTGAGCAGCCCTGGCCGTGCAGCCCTAAAGGAGCAGACCCAAGCAGGCTTCAGGGATGGAACCTCCCATGGCTACGAAGGTCCCTCTGCCCACAGGCTCTACAGGTCAGTGAGAGAGATGTCTGAGCTGGCCGAGAGGGGAGCGGGGTGTCTCTGTGGCTCGGGCCCCCTCAGGAGGCAGTGGCAGAGGCAGAGAAAGAGGCAGTGGAGGCACAGGACTCCCCGAGCGGGGAAAGCTCCATTAGCAAAGGTCTCTGCATAAACCCGCTGAGGGAACTGAGCCTGGGAGGCGGCCCTGTCCCCACCTGAGCACCAGAACTTAAGCTCACATTGAATAGCAGCCCTGCCCACCACTGAAAGCCCTGAGGCTGGGAAGCAGCATTTGAATCTCAGACCCCAAGCACTAGCTTGGCAGATCTAGGCGGGGGTGGAGAGGAATCTCAGAAGTCAAGTAACTGGCTGGGAAAATGCCCAGAAAAAGGAAGCAAAATAACGCCATAGAGAGCTACTTTCTTGGGGAAGAGATGTTCCTTCCTCCTTTCATTTCTGATGAAGAAGTACAATGCTTACCATCAGGGAAAGACATGGAGGTTGGGGCCTCGGTATCCCAGACATCCGAGGTGGATGTCTGGTGGGCTCAGGCCATGGAAGAGCTCAAAAAGGATTTTGAAAATCAAGATAGACAGGTGGAGGAAAAACTGGGAAGAGAAATGAGAGAGATGCAAGAAAAGCATGAAAAACGGGTCAATACCTTGGTAAAGGAGATACAAAAAAATGCTGAAGAAAATAACCCCTTGAAAAAGAGGTTAACTCAATTGGCAAAAGAGGTTCAAAAAGCCAATGAGGAGAAGAATGCTTTCAAAAGCAAAATTAGCCAAATGGAAAAAGAAGTTCAAAAGCTCACTGAAGAAAATAGTTCTCTCAAGATTAGAATGGAACAGATGGAGTCTAATGACTTCCTGAGAAACCAAGAAATCATAAAACAAAGCCAATAGAATGAAAAAATGGAAGAGAATGTGAAATATCTCATGGGAAAAACAACTGACCTGGAAAATAGATCCAGGAGAGACAATTTAAAAATTATGGGACTACCTGAAAGCCACGGTCAAAAAACAGAGCCTAGACATTATCTTTCATGAAATTATCAAGGAAAAGTGCCCTGAGATTCTAGAACCAGAGGGCAAAATAAGTATTGAAGGAATCCATCGATCACCACTTGAAAGAGATCCAAAAAGAGAAACTCCTAGGAACATTGTGGCCAAATTCCTGAACTCCCAGGTCAAGGAGAAAATATTGCAAGCAGCTAGAAAGAAACAATTCCAGTATTGTGGAAATACAATCAGGATAACACAAGATCTAACAGCTTCTACATTAAGGGATCGAAGGGCGTGGAATAGGATATTCCAGAAGTCAAAGGAACTAGGACTCAAACCAAGAATCACCTACCCAGCAAAACTGAGTATAATATTTCAGGGGAAAATATTGTCTTTCAATGAATCAGAGGACTTTCAAGCATTCTTGATGAAAAGACCAGAGCTGAAAAGAAAATTTGACTTTCAAACACAAGAATGAGAAGCATGAAAAAGTAACCAGCAAAGAGAAGTCATAAGGGACTTACCAAAGGTGAACTGTTTACATTCCTACGCGGAAAGACAATAATTGTAACTCTTAAAACTTTTCAGTATCTGGGTAGTTGGTGGAACCACACACAGACGTACACACACAGAGATGCAGACATACACATGTACATGTGTGCATGCACACACACATACACACATGCACGCACACACAGAAACAGAGAGCAGAGAGTGAATTGAATAGGATGGGGCCATATCTTAAAAGAAATTAAGGTAAATGGTGAGAGAGAAATGTAGTGGGAAGAGAGAGGGTGAAATGGAATGGGATAAATTATCTCTCATTCAAGAGGCAAGCAGGAGACTTTTTAGTGGAGGGCAAAAGAGGAGAGCTGAGAAAAAAACATGAAGTTTACCTTCATCACATTTGACTAAAGAAAGGAGTAAAATGCACACTCATTTTGGTATAAAAACCTATCTTACAGTACAGGAAAGTGGGGGAGAAGGAGATAAGCAGGGAGGGAGGGATGATGGAAGGGAGGGCAATGGGAGGAGGGAGCAATTTGAAGTCAACACTCTTGTGGAGGGACAGGATCAAAAGACAGAATAGAAACAATGGGGGGCAGAATAGTATGGAGGGAAATAGAGTTAGTCTTACACAACACTACTATTATCGAAGTCATTTGCAAAATGACACAGATATGGCCTATATTGAATTGGCTGCCTTCCCAAAGGGAACTGGTGGGGAGGGAGGAATGGGGAGAATTTGGAACTCAAAGTTTTAGCAACAACTGTTGGGTATTGTTGTTGCTACTAGGAAATAAGAAATACAGTTAATGGGGAATAGAAAGTCATCTGGCCCTACAGGACAAAAGAGAAGATGGGGACAAGAGAAGGGAGGGATGATAGAAGAGAGGGCAGGTTGGTGATAGGGAAAATTAGAATGCTCGGTGTATTGGGGTGGGGGGAAGGGATAAAAGGGGAGAAAATTTGGAACCCAAAATTTTGTGAAAATGAGTGTAAAAAGTTAAATAAATAAATTTAAATTAAAAAAAAATACATCATTGGCATTTTAAATGCCAATGATTTTTGTGGGCTTATTTTATATCCTGCATTTTTGCTAAAGTTTTTTATTATTTCAAATAGTTTTTCACTTGATTCTCTAAGTATACAATCACATCATCAAGAAAGAGTGATAGCTTTGTTTTTTCCTTGCCTATTCTACTTCCTTCATTTTCTTTGTTTCTCTTATTTCTAAAGCTAATATTTCTAGTATGATATTAAATCACAATAGTGATAATGGGCATCTTGCCTCAATTTTGACCTTATTGAAAATGTTTTTAAATTATCTACATTACATATAATGCTTGCTGATGATTTTAGGTATTACCTACTTGATATTTTAAGGAGCACTACATTTATTCCTATGTGTTCTAGTGTTTTTAATTAACATGGGTATCTTATCTTGTCAGAAGTTTTTTATGCATCTATTGAGGTAATCTTGTAGTTGATATTGTTTTGTTGCTGATATGGTCAATTATACTGATAGTTTTCCTAATTTTAAAACAACCTTGAATTCCTGGCACAGATTCTACGTGGTCATAATTTATTATCCTCGTGATAAATTGCTGTAGTCTCTTTGCTAATATTTTATTTAATTTTTTTGCATCTACATTCATCATGGAAATTGTTATATAATTTTATTTCTCAATTTTGGTTCTTCCAGGTTTAGGCATCTGCACCATATTTGTATCATTAAAAAGAATTTGGTAGTAGTCCTTCTTTGGGTATTTTCCTAATAGTTTATATAATATTAGAATTAATTATTTTGTTATATTTGATGGAATTTACTTGTAAATCCATCTGGCCCTGGAAGTTTTTTCTCAGAGAGTTCATTCATGGGTGATGCTATTTCTTTTTCTGAGAGATAGTTTAACTATTTTATTTCTTCTGTTAATCTGGGCAATTGATATTTTTGTAAATATTGATCCATTTCACTAAGATTGTCAAATTTATTGGTACACAGTTGGGCATTATTGTCATTCTCCTGGAAGAAGATATTGAATCACTTATTCTTTAGAACTAGATTATTTAGGTTCCAATGAATTTTTAGTCTATCGTTCTGTGGCTTCTAATTACATGTAATATTTATCGTATGATAATCTGATTTTGAGTCATTTAGTATTCATTGCTTTCTTCATTGAATTTTGAAGGTTTTATGCCTTAATACAAGGTCAACTTATGTGTAGGTTCCATTTTGCCTGAGAAAAAATTGTATTCCTTTCTATCCCCATTCAATTTTCTCCAGAGGTCTATCATAGCTAACTTTTCTGAGATTGTATTAACCTTCTTCACTTCTTTCTTGTTTATTTTATGGTTAGATTTATCTAGTTCTGAGAGAGGGTGTTTAAAGTCCTCCCCTAGTATAAGTTTGCTATTTCTTACTGTCACTCACTTAACTTTTGTAAAAAACATATTGTGGGGTTATGGTTTTTAATCCACTCTATACATATTCACTTTATGGGAGAGTTCATCCCATTCACATTTATACTTATGATTATTGTATCTTTCTTACCATCCTATTCCCCTGCACCTGGTTTATATTTGTCTCTCTCCTTTTCCTTTTTTCCTCTTAATCTGTGTTTTGCTTATGACCACTGTTTCCTTCAATCTACTATCCCTTCTATCAAGCTCCCTACATTTCCTTACCCATTTCCCCTTGTACTTCTTCCCTCCCTTTTATCCAATCCCTCCCTTTTCTTCCTCTTTTTCTCTCCTACTTCCTGTAGGGTAAGATAGATTTCTATATACAGTTGAATGTGTTTGATATTCCCTTTTTGAATCAAATCCAATGAAAATAAGGTTCAGATAATACTCACTTCTCTCCCTTCTTTCCCTCTACTATAACTGGTCTTCATGCCATTTCATATGATGTAATTTACCCTTTTCTGCCTCTTCTTTCTTTTTCTCCAAGTACAAGTAATTAATTTTCACAATTAATTCACATTAATTATTTTTTTATCATCACATCAAAGTTTACTTATATCCATACGCTCTGTTACATATTCCCATTCTAAATGCTATTATAAAGATGCAACTCTCAAGCATTATAAATATTATCTTCCCATGTAGGGATGCAAACGTTTAAATCTTATTGAATAACATCATTTTTTTCCCCTTTTTCAGTTTACCTTTTTATGTTTTTCTTCAGTCTTCCATTTGAAGATTGCAATTTCTTTTCAACTCTACTTTTTTCATCATGATAATTTGGAAGTACCCTATTTCATTGAATGTCCATCTTTTTCTCTGAAAAATTTATGCTTAATTTTGCTGAATAGTTGATCCTTGTGCAGTTGTAAACCAAACTCCTTTGCCTTGCTTAATATCATATCCCAAGGCCTCTGATCTTTTAGTGTGGAAGCTGCTAAATCTTGCGTAATCCTGACTGTTATTCCATGATATTTAAATTGTTTATTTCTAGCTGCTTGAAGTATTTTCTCCTTGACCTAATAATTCTGGAATTTGGCTACAATATTTCTTGTAATTTTTAGGAAGCTATCAGTGGATCGTTTCAATGACTATTTTGCCTTCCAAATCTAGGCTACAAGGACAGTTTGCCTTGGTAGTTTCTTGAAAGATGCTATCCAGGCTCTTTTCTTTTTTTTTTTTTTTATTTAACTTTTTACATTCATTTTCACAAAATTTTGAGTTTCAAATTTTCTCCCCTTTCTCCCCTCCCCCCACCCCAATAACCCAAGCAATCTAATTTTCCCTATCTCCAATCTGCCCTCTCTTCTGTCATCCCTCCCTTCTCTTGTCTCCATCTTCTCTTTTGTCCTGTAGGGCCAGATGACTTTCTATTCCTCATTAACTGTATGTCTTCTTTCCTAGTAGCAACAGCAATACTAGACAGCTGTTCCTAAAAATTTGAGTTCCAAATTCTCCCCATTCCTCCCTCCCCACCCATTCCCTTTGGGAAGGCAGTCAATTCAGTATAGGCCCTATCTGTGTAGTTTTGCAAATGATTTCGATAATAGTCGTGTTGTGTAAGACTAACTGAATTACCCTCCATCCTATTCTGCCCCTCATTGTTTCTCTTCTGTCTTTTGATCCTGTCCCTCCCCAAGTGTTGACTTCAAATTGCTCCCTCCTCCCTTTGCCCTCCATTCCATCATGCCCCCCCCTTGCTTATCTCCTTCTTCCCCGCTTTCCTACACTGTAAGATAGGTTTTCATACCAAAATGAGTGTGCTAAAATTTTATTCCTTCCTTTAGTCAAATGTGATGAGGGTAAACTTCTTGTTTTTTTTTTTTTTTTCTCAGCTCTCCTCTTTATCCCTCCACTAAAGTCTCCTACTTGCCTCTTAAATGACATATAATTACCCCATTTCATTTCACCCTCTTTCCTCCCACTACATTTCTCTCTCACCATTTACCTTAATTTCTTTTAAGCTATGGTCCCATCCTATTCAATTCACTCTGTGCTCTCTGTCTCTGTGTGTGTGTGCATGTGTGTATGTGTGTGTGCGTGCATGTGTGTACATGTGTGTGTGTGTGGTCCCACCAACTACCCAGATACTGAAAAGTTTTAAGAGTTACAAATATTGTCTTTCCATGTAGAAATGTAAACAGTTCACTTCTGGTAAGTCCCTTAAGACTTCTCTTTGCTGTTTACTTTTTCATGCTTCTTCTCATTCTTGTATTTGGAAGTAAAATTTTCTTTTCAGCTCTGGTCTTTTCATCAAGAATGATTGAAAGTCCTCTGTTTCATTGAAAGACAATATTTTCCCCTGAAGTATTATACTCAGTTTAGCTGGGTAGGTGATTCTTGGTTTGAGTCCTAGTTCCTTTGACTTCTGGAATATCCTATTCCACGCCCTTCGATCTCTTAATGTAGAAGCTGCTAGATCTTGAGTTATCCTGATTGTATTTCCACAGTACTGAAATTGTTTCTTTCTAGCTGCTTGCAATATTTTCTCCTTGAGCTGGGAGTTCAGGAATTTGGCCACAATGTTCCTAGGAGTTTCTCTTTTTGGATCTCTTTCAGGTGGTGATCAATGGATTCTTGCAATACTTATTTTGCCCTCTGGTTGTAGAATGTCAGGGCAGTTTTCCTTGATAATTTCATGGAAGATGATGTCTAGGCTCTTTTTTTGATCATGACTTTCAGGTAGTCCCATAATTTTTAAATTGTCTCTCCTGGATCCATTTTCCAGGTCAGTTGTTTTTCCCATGAGATATTTCACATTCTCTTCCATTTTTTCATTCTTTTGGTTTTGTTTGGTGATTTCTTGGTTTCTCGTAAAGTCATTAGACTCCATCTGTTCCATTGTAATTTTGAGAGAATTATTAAATTCAGTGAGCTTTTGAGCCTCTTTTTCCATTTGGCTAATTTTGCTTTTGAAAGCATTTTTCTCCTCATTGGCTTTTTGAACCTCTTTTGCCAATTGTGTGAGCCTAGTCTTCAAGGTGTTATTTTCTTCAGCATTTTTTTTGTGTCTCCTTAACCAAGGTATTGACCTGTTTTTCATACTTTTCTTGCATCTCTCTCATTTCTCTTCCCAGCTTTTCCTCCACCTGTCTAACTTGCTTTTCAAAATCCTTTTTTAGCTCTTCCAAGGCCTGAGCCCACCTGACACCCCCCTATGGTGTCAGAGGTACTGAGGCCCCGCCCTCAACATCTTTTCCCGATGGCGAGAATACGTCCTCGTCCTCGTCATCAGATCCGAATGTTGGGATCATTTGCATTTGTTGGAAAAAACTCTCTATAGTCTTATTTTTCTTCCCTTTTCTAGGCATTTTCCCAGCCAGTGACTTGACTTCTGAGATTCCTGTCCACCCCCGCCTAGATCTGCCCAGCTAGTGCTTGGGGTCTGAGGTTCAAATGGGCTTTCCGCAGCAAGCTTTACTTCTGGTTCTGGGGTGGGGGCAGGTCCGCCTCCCAGGCTCAGCCTCCTCAGTGGCTTTATGCAGAGACCTTCAGAAATGGAGGGGTGGGTGGGGCCACCTCCCAGGCTCAGTTCCCTCAGGGGCTTTATGCAGAGGCCTTGAGTAATAGAGCGGAGTGGGATGGGGCAGGGCCATCTCACAGGCTCAGCTCCCTCAGGTTGTTTATGCAGAGACCTTCCTTAATGAAGATCCTGCCTGCTGCTGAGGGAGTCTGGGCGGCCGTCGCCGCCGCTGCCTCCGCTGCCGCCTACGCCTCTGCCTCTGCCACTTCCTGCCCCTGTCTCTGTCGCCGCCCCTTCTTCCCGAGGGGGCCCGAGTCATGGAGACACTCCGCTCCCCTCCTCCAGCCAGCCGTCTCTCTCACTGACCTGTAGCTTCTGTGGGCAGAGGAACTTTCCAGGCTGCCAGAGCTTCCGTCCCTGAAGCCTGCTTGGGTCAGCTTCTCTGGGGCCACGGCCAGGGCAGCGCTGGGGGTGGGGTCCGCTTTCCGGGGCGCGACGGACCCTGCGGACGGGTCTCCAGGGCTCTCTGGCATGGAAATCTCTTCCAATCTGGTTCTGCACACCTTTTAGTGATCCAGAATTTATGCAGATCTCTTTTTACATTAATTCTATGGGCTGTGGGTTGGAGCTCGTAAACGTGCGTCCTTCTACTCCGCCATCTTGGCTCCGCCTCCCAAGCTCTTTTCTTGATCATGGTCTTCAGGTAGACCAATAATTCTTAAGTCTCCTGGATCTATTTTCCAAGTCACTTGCTTTTCCAGTGAGGTATTTTACATTTTCTTCTATTTTTTCATTCTTCTGATTTTATGGACTGATTTGTGATGCCTCATACAAGCATCAGTTTCCACTTGCTCAATTCTAATTTTTAATTAATTTTTTCTTTAATTAGGTTTTATACTTCCTTTTCCATTTGGCCAATTCTACTTTTCAAGGAGCTCTTCTCTACAGTGAGTTTTTGTGCCTCTTTTTCCATTTAACCAACTCTACTTTTTAAGGAGTTGTTTTCTTCAATTGACTGTTTTTTTCATTTGGCCAATTGTATTTTTTTAAGGAATTGTTTTCTACAGTCAATTGTTGTCCTTCCTTTTCTAAGCTGTTGATTTTCTCTTTTCTATCTCTCATTTTTTTTCCTAATTTTTCTTCTATTTCTCTTATCTAACTTGTACAATCCTTCTTGAGTTCTCCAAGAATGCTTTTTTTGGGTTTGAGACTAGTTCATATTTACGTTTGACATTTCAGATGCAGGCATATTGACAATGTTGTTCTCTTCTGGATTTGTGTTTTGATCTTAGAATCTATGGTTAGTGTACATTTCTGCTTTTTGTTCATGATGTTTGCCCAATTCTTGACTTTTAAATGTGAGCAGTCTTGCTGAAGCACAGGTGGCAAGCTTTTTGTGCTGAGGGGTTTGAGGGCTCAGGTGCTGGCAACTGGAGGTTGTCAGGGTCTGGCAGTTTGCCTGGTGCTGAGCTGGTGGTATCTGGCATATGCTGAGGGCAGGTGGGATTTTTCTGCATTTCTACTGGGCTGCTTTGAAGCTCGCAGGGTTGGAGGTGGATCTGACTGCTGGAGGACCCCTGCTTATCCAGAGTTGAAGCATATGCATCTCTGTCCACTAGAGGATGCCTTCCCACAAGGGCTACCCTAAAGCATGGAGAGGTTTGGCTCTTGAAGGATGCCTGATCTCCCAGAGATATGCAGAAGCAGACAGAGGGATGCCTATCAGCTCTCATACCCGTTGGTCCTCCAATCTAGAGTCCTAGGTATCCTGGTGTGGGTGCTTGCCTGTTCCAAAACCATCATGCCCAGGATCTCCCACTGATTTGTGGAAGTGAGGTGTGCTGCTACCTTGCTGGGATGCCTCCAGGCCTGGACTATATTCCCTTTCCACCAATTGGATGATGATCCTCCTTGCTTTCCTGATGATCCTCCATGCTTTCTTGGCTAATAGAATGCTCCTCCCTATTTTTCTACTAGTTCTACTCTTCCAGGATTTTTCGTAGGGTGATATTTTCTGGGTTTTAGATGCCAATAACAGATAGTGAGAGCAACTTCCTGCTTATTCAGGCTTCTTGGCTACCAGAAGTCCAACTGAATAGATTTTTTTTAATCCATAAATTGGAGTACAGGGTGGAGTTTACCATTTGGACCAAGAAGTCTTGAGCTTTAAATCTTCTGAAACCTTGAGTTCAAATTGTACACAGTAACTTTATGATACTTATCTCTTTTAGCTTCAATTTTCTCCTATATAAAGTGAGGCTGGATTTATTGACCTCTAAATCCCTTCCAGTTTGAAAATGATGATCCTACTATCTATCCTATTTTGTCTATTAGTTTTGAGCTTTGCTCTACTTCTCCTCTATGACAGTGGCAAATAACTTTGAAGAAACTATGTGACCAGTTTTATGCCTTGAGTGATATGTGATCGAATAAGGGTATCTCCCTTCTAATGTAATAATATTGATGTATGCTTGAGATATACTTTGTTCAAAGAGAATTTTCAAGGTGATGTTACCCTGCTGAGTCAAAAAATGCATTTTTTAATAATTAAGAAACAATGAGTACAGGGAGATTTTATACTTTCTAACTCTTTCAGTCAGTTTTATGATAGTAAAGATAGTCTATTATGACATATCATTTACAAAATATTATGCTTTTTCATAAAAATGCCCTTATTAACATTGTTACATGAGCAATGATTCATGAAGAACTGAAAATACACTTACAAAATTCAGTTATAATTTTAAATAAACTTCAGTCTGATTAGATTTTTAATCTATGCTTGTGAGAAGGGCTTTCCCTCCATTATTTGACTTAATTTTTCTATAAATTTGGTTTACTACAATCTTCTGCCACCCACCTCTTTTATTCTGATTCCACCATAATACCTAGGGTAAAAACACTTTATTTGGTAGGGAGCATATGTTTCATAAGTTTAGTGAAAATTAGTTTGCCAGACTTTGCTTATCTCTTCATCCTTGACCTGGAGAACCCAGGGACTATGAGTGATCAAAGTTGAAGGTCAAGAGAAGAAATAAATGAGATGATGGATGGGACTAAGAAGAAAGAGAGGGGTTGTAAGATCCAAAGTGCAGATAATATTTCTGAGACTAACTGGATAGGTAAAATAATTGAGAATGAGCAAGACACTGTATTGTGGTCCTTCTGAAAACACTGAGATTCTTAAGAGAAATATTGGCCTTCTTGTTTCTTAGCAGAGGGTTTCCATGGTTTAAGTCTTTTTTAAGGTGGTGGTGGTGGAAGGAATTGTCAGGAATGGAGCTCCCTCTGATGGAAAAGAAGCACTTCTCATCCTGGCTCCTCACACTTCTAAACTACTATCCTAAATCATGACGCTCACCAACTATTAGACCAAATGGGGGCAGGACTTTTATGTAGCTAGGCCAGGAATCTTCAAACTCATCACCATTAGATGAAGAAAAAAAAACAAACTTGACACCTAGGGAAGTTAAAGAACTTGCCCAGTAAAAGTCACTATGTAGTATTAGAATCATAATTCCTGTTCTCTGAATCTAAATCCAGAATATTTTCCATTTGACCATACTGGAATTGCCCAAATTTCCCAATTTCAGGGAAAGACATTTTCTTCATTCTCCATCAGCACTCTCCTCTGTCTTGCTCCCCAATCTTCCATCATACTCTGAAAAGACAGAAAACATTTTTTTCTTAAAAGAAAAGTTTTTTTGAAAGCAGAATGAAAATTAAGAATTACTTTGGGAAGAGGGAATAGTCTTTTTATTTTTCTTTTGTTAGGTAAAAGAAAAAGAAAAACTTGGATTCTGGCAACATCTGAAGTAGTATAAGCCTCTGTAGAATGTTCTGAACAGCCAGAGATCTGGACTTCTAGAGGAAAACAATATGTTAGGAAATAGGAAAAGAGGAAAGAAACACAATGTTTGACAGGAAAGTGTGGAAAAGGAACTTCCCTTTGCCTCTGGATGTCTTTGTCCTGACTTCCATGCATTTAGAAATCCAGTACAAGTGACATTTAACTCTCTTCTTTCTGGCTATTTTTTGCCTGGATCTGCCTGCAATATCTGGGTGATCTGCGGGAAAGAGTTATCAGTCGAACAATAAACTTGAACCACTGTGGCTTCTTGTAGGGTTTCCTTGAGGCAACATACTGAGAGTTTGAGAAATATCTGTGCATAGAAAACAGAAAACATCTCGCACACTTGGAAGAGGATTTTGCCTCACGTATTGCTCTACACATGTAATAAACATGATGATGATAGTGGATAGAGACAGAATAGAAACAGATATGAGAAACAGAGAAAGAGACACAAAGACAGAGACAAGTGAGAGAGACAGAGACAGAAAGACACACACACAGACAGACAGAGGCAGACACAGAGAGGGAGACAAAGAGGGAGAAAAGGAGAAGGTGAGGAGCTGAATAGATACATGCTATCTACCTGATGGAATATTTGGAATAAAAGTGAAAATTTCATTTGGTGATATGAATGTGAATAATGCCAAACATCTGGTTAGTTAAAAAACCTGCTTCCCTATGAGATCTTTTCTTAGTTCTCCATTGTGACTATCCTACAAATTGTTTTTATATTTCCTCTTGGCTTTGACTGCCTCTCAGCAATTTCCTGAGAATGCTATAAAGAAATAATTTCCTGATCATAGAATGATAGTATTTGGAGTTTTAAGAGATTTTAGAAATCGTCTGATCCAATGCTCTCATTTCAAACTGAGGTTCAGAGGGTGTGAACTGACTTTCAATGGTCAAAATTTATAGAACTAGGATTTGAATCCCTTGATTCTGATACAAAGTCAAGTGTTCATTGAAACTATTGTCTATTGGTCTTTCTTCACTTAATGATGACAGTAACCCAAGAACAGTGAGGGCAGAAAGATATAAGAAGTAGTGTTCCTTAACCATTTCCCTCAAAATTGTTTTTGGATATAGAGATGGGATCGTTATTTTTACTCAGTTGACCTCTTAGTATTCTGACTGTGTTTAGCAGCTCTGATGCCTTCTTTTCTGAAATAAGGAACAGATATAGAATCCCAGTGTAAATATTCCTATTTATAAATAAAGCCTCTACTGACTCTTTCAATACATGGGTTGATAGGCTGAGATTCAGAATTTTAACACCAAGACATTATTGTATTGACATGAAATATGGATTCATTTTTTTGTGATTTCTGAACACAGTAAACCATACTGTAAAATATCCATTTGGAAATTGTGTCTCAGAGCACACACTACTACTTAACTAGTATAGTGATAATAGATCATATTTATATATCATCCTTTTCTTGCATCAGTTCTTCAATTAAATTTTTTTGTTGATGTTACAAAGATGTTAATTCTTCAGAGATGTATTCAGCTAGACTTCTGATATTCTTCCTAGCACTGAGTACCTGGGAATTGCATGGAGTAGTGCAGGTATGAATCCCTTCTTTCCATCTTCCCCACAGCTCCACTTTGGAGAAAAGGTCATACACATACTTGATGTCACAGAGTTAGTAGAGAGTCTGGATTTCATCTATTATTCCTGAATCTAAATCTATTCTTTCCACAAATATACAAGAGAATAGTTGATTCTATGAATAGTCTTAAAAAAAGGCAAAAGAACCAAACAAACAAACCAAGGACAACAGATTGTGAGTATGTGTATACCAATGGATTTTAAAAAAGGAGTCATTTTGTTAAACTTTATTTCACAGCATTATCATTATAACCATTGTCTCAATCAGACTATAAATTGCTTAAATTTTAAGACTTGCTGAAGTAGTTTTGGGGTTGTATAAATACTGGGCAAGGACTGCACAGGCTAACAAGACAAGGATCCATTTTGTTCCATATTACTGGAAAAAATATAAACTTTCATGAGATCATGTATCCACTGAGGAGTGTTTATGGAGGTATGTATTGGGTTTTATTTCTTTTGTTTTGTTAATAAGTACTTGTTGTGTGTTGAGTTTACTGCATAGTTTATAATGTTATTAATATACATACATATTCACTTTATCTTTTTCTTGCTCTTCAATAAAAATATACTTCTATTTAATTGTTAACTTTATTAAAGAAAAAGTCTTTCACTATAGTACCATTTTCTTTGAGTTAGTCAACTGATGAATCAACGAGGAATTTTTTAAATACCTAATATTTTCCAGGCATTATTGCTATATTATTTAATGAATTACTTTAGTGAAATAAAAAACCTGCAAAGCCTTTCTGGGCAAAGGAACCAACCTTTATTAAAAGGAATAAAGATGAGATCTATGGTCCATCCAGCATGGTCTGAGACCTCAAATAACAGAATTCACATTTATTTATAGTTCTCTTGATTCATGTTTGGTACAAACAGACTTGCTATGGTGCAAATGATCAGCACCCTTCTACTCTTGGCTCAATATGCAGCTCATTGAATTTGATACTATGGTAAGTCACATGGACATTTGGGTGTTACAATGTCTTTTTACATAATAGGTTAGGTACACCTTTTATCCAGTACATTTTAATATAAAGATGATTACAATTACCCTCCTAAGATTAGTTGACACAGGTATATACCTGTGATTACATTGTAGTTTTGGGTGTACGTAGGTTTTCACCTGGTATTCCTAAAAATCACACAGTCATTTCTTATCCTGTTAAAATGACTGTAGCTCTTGAAAGATTAACAAGGCAACACAAAGCATTGATTATTAATTTTACTTTTTATGTTTATTTACTGGCTTTACTGTGTATATTTAAATTGTGTGATACAATTCTTAGAAAACTATGCAATAGACTAGAATTTAGAATGCAAAGTATTTTAAATTTTATATTATCCTTACCTGAGGGAGAGAGAAGTTAGATTACTGCCAGGTAATGAATACTTCTCCAAATGCTTTGCCTTAAAAAAATATAGTCAGAGATACATTCTCGAATTCAAGGAAGATAGGCCTTCAGATATCTCAGAAAGTACCCAAATTTTGGAAACTATTATAGTTTGATAAGAAGCATCGAATAAATTAAAGATGGACTGAAGAAAAGAATATATCACATTATTAAAGAAGCCATACAATTTCATGAGTTGTGATCCAGCAAATTTTATTATACTCCGTGACCACTATTTGGACTCTTAACTTTGGCCAGTTGTCTTATTAATGCATGAACCTTAGCAGAAATACTTCACCAATACTAGAAAACAAACAACCAAATGAAAACACCTCCAATCCCATTCTTTATCATCATTTGATGAAAAGGACCATCTTCAAATAAAAACAACTATATTATTATTTTTATGAAAACTTCAAGATTTCTCCAGCAAAGGAAAAATTAAACCCATATTTTAAGAACCATGTTTCTGTTTTACCTTGAAAATTGCTTGGGCAGGTCTTATTTTTTCCCCCTCCAGATATAGAAGAGCATCAACATATCCCATTTGACATAATAGATGTAGTACACTAAATTATTGATGCAATTAGTTCCATTACTTAAACACAATAGCCCAAAGGCATTGTAAATGCAATGTGAATGATATTTCACACACCAGCGATGCTGTGCTTCAAATTAACTACCTTTTCTGAAATGTGAAGAGACTAGACTCACTACTGCCACTGAGAACATCTTCTAGTGACCCACTTTCATTAACTTTTCATATGGTCACCACTTCTGTTTCACCTATGCCATGGAAAAATATAAAATGACCCAATTGCCATCCTTTTCAAGATTAGACTAATTAACTATCCATCTCAAACAAACAAACAAAAAATATTCAGCACTAGTGAGTTATTAAGAAACTCTGTGATGGTGCTCAGTGCCTTCAAAATAAAGAAAAATAACAATTCAAAGTCTAAATTCCACATATAGCAGTTTTCTAATCTTTTCCCATTGCTCTTAGGGATACATTTTGTAGGCTTACTGAGAAGCCTGGAGCAATATTTCCAGCAATCCCTTGTTGCCTTATAGTTTTTATGGCCTCATGCAAATATCTGTGTGGGCTGTTCTTGAAAGCCAAGCTACTTAACAAAGTGATCTTTTATCAAAGCTTTAAGTCTTTAATAAATGAAGAGTGTTTATCCACAGAAGAGCTTCAAAGGCTGTTTTGATGAAGATGAGCTTTCTTTTTCTGTTGCAGCTGCCCTTGATTGTGCAGAGAATCTGGCAACCCAGGTTGGGCATGTGGCCAGGGAAGAATAAGGAAGAGGAGGAGAAGACAGTGGTGATGGGCAAGGTTTCAGCGCAGGTGTTCCTTTAGAGCTCAATATTTGATTGCATTCTAGAATAGGTCTAGAGAAATGAGGCAGCTCTGTTTTATTCATTGTATTTTGTTTTAATGCAATGAAAGGCATGTCCATGTTGGAGAATATGTTCAATATTAAAGTGATTATTGCTACTATTATGAAAAATATAAAGAATTTTTGATCAAGTATGTTAGCATCCCTTATTTGTGAATATTCAATGGATACAATTTAAATTTTATGCTTTTACTTACACTAAAAGAGCAATAAGAGGTCACAGTAGGAAAAATTAGTTTAACATACAGAAATTTGACATAGATACCAAAATAAGTACCTGAAGGGATAAAAAGTGATACCTACTACAAATAAAGATTCACACATTCTTGAAATACAATTTTCTGAGAAAAAAGGAAAATGAAGTCAAATTGACAGTGCAGAGTGAATCTTACTCAGTTTTTAAAGTTGGATAAAATGTTTTCTTCTGGTTTGTTTTAATTTTTTTAATTATTTATACATTTATAAAAATACTTTCTCCTCTTCTATTCACTACTTTACCCTTTTCCACATTTGGTGCTTCTTAAATTAAAAACATTTTCTTAGATACTTTACCTAAAGAATAAGAATGAATTATATAAGACCTCACTTTCATGAAACACTCTACCAACAGAATTTCAGTGGTCTCTCATAATGATCCTGGGAGGTAAATGCTATTATTTTCACCATTTTAGAGATGAGGAAATCAAGAATGAGAGAAGGGAAATAACTTGCCTAGGGACAAATAGCTAATAATAGTCTGAAGCAAAATTTGAGTTCATGCCTTCCTATCTGCTATTTCATGGCTCTATTATACCACAATGACTATCTTGAGACAACTTGTGTCTCTTGGAGTTTAGAGTTTGAAAAGATAAGCTATCCAGGAAAACACAGACAGCACATGCCAATCACATAAGAGAATTCAACTGAACAACGATTTATCAAACAGCAATTATTTAATAGATGGCATTTACATATAGATACCAATAATAGCTTTCATTTCCATAGCATTTATATATTAGTATTATTAAGATAAAGTACCTCAAGAAAGGTTTTTAATTTGAAGAAGTGCCAAATATGGTGAAAGTTAAAATAGGTAATATAGTAGAAGAGAATATTTTCATAAATACATAATTAATGAATACAAAAATTTCAAGAAAAGCAGATAAGAGAGTTTCACCCAACTATAAAAGCAGAGAGTAGGGTTCACTCTGCATTTTCAATTTGATTTCATATTTTTCATTTTTGCAGGAAGTTATATTTCAAGTACCTCTAAATCATTATTTGTAGTAGACATAACGTTTTATACATTCAGGTACTTATTTGGTGTCTTATTTTGGTGAATTTAAAGTTTGTTAAATGTTGCACATATTATCTCATTTGACACAACAATCCTGAGAGGAAGGCACTGTTATTATCTCCATTTTATAAATGAGGAAACTGGAGCTAGGAGAAAACAAGAGGCTTGTCCAGGTTCACACAGCTAATAAGTAAATGTTTGATGAAGTGTTTATAAAGTTAGTTCTTCTGGACTCCAATTTCAATACTTTTTCTACTGTGTCATGCAGTTGCTTATTTAAGAAACAGTATGGCATAGTGTCTTGAAAGTGAGTTTTTAAAAAGATAATTAATTAATTTTTAGTTTTCAACATTCACTTCCACAGGAATTTGAACTCCAAATTTTCTCCCCAATTCTCTCTTCTGCCCATCCCAAGATAGTATGCATTCTGATTATCCCTTTCCAAAACCTATCCTCCCTTCTATGACATCCCTCCCTTCTCTTATCCTCTTTCCCTCTATTTCCTTATAGGGCAAGATAAATGTCTACACCCCATTGCCTATATGTCTCATTTTCCACTTGCATGTAAAAACAAATTTTAACATTTGTTTTTAAAACTTTGAGTTCCAACTTTTCTCCCATTCTTCCTCCCCAAACACACCCATTGAGAAGGCAAGCAATTTGATATCATTTACACATGTGTAGTCATGCAAAACACTTAAACAACAGTCATTTTGTAAAAGACTAACTGTATTTCTCTTCATTCTACCCTATCCTCCATTTATTCTATTCTCTCCTTTGTTCCTATCCCTCATCAAGCATTTACTTCTAATTACCCCTTTTTCTCATTTGCCTTCCTATCATCCCCTACCCTTACTTAACCCTCTTTCCCCTACTTTCCTGTAGTGTAATATAGATTTTCATACCAAATTGAATGTGCATCTTATTCCCTTCTTAAGCAAAAACCAATGAGATTAAGGTTGACTCTTTCCCTCTCACATCTCCCCTGTTCTACTCCACTGAAAAAAATCTTTCTTGCCTCTTTAATGTGACAGGTAATTTACACCATTCTATTTCTCCCTCTCTTCTCCCAATATATTCCTCTCACCCCTAAATTTTATTTTTTTGATATCATCCCTTCATATTCAACTAACCTTGTGCTATCTATTTCTCTCTCTCTCTCTCTCTCTCTCTCTCTCTCTCTCTCTCTCTCTCTCTCTCTCTCTCTTTCTCTCTCATCCATGTAACTTCCCTAATATGATAAAAGTCTCAAGAGTTACAAATATGACCTTTTAGGGAGGAATGTTAGCAGCTCAACTTTAGTAAGTCTTTTATGATTTCTCTTTCCTTTTTACCTTTTTATGCTTCTCTTTATCCATGTGTTTGAAAGTCAAATTTTCTACTCAGCTCTGGTCTTCTCATCAAAAATACTTGAAAGTTCCCTATTTCATTGAAGGATCAATTTTTTTCCCCCAAATTGGAGTTAGGGCTAAAAGGGGAAAGGAATACTTATTTATATAGTAATGGAAATCTGTAGTACATCTTTAAAGAGGAAGTAGATGTGATAAAAGCAATGGATGGAGAAGACAATTTTGGGTGAGGTGGAAAGAATACAGTTGAGGAATAGATTAGATGGAGAAGTATGGTATACTGGAAATTTTAACTGAGAGATGGCATATGGTATCAGTAGAGACAGATATGAAGAAAGGAACAGAAACAAAAAGAAATAAATAGTAGAATTTGGCAGTTAACATGTGGAATTTAAAGAAAAAGGAGGAATTAATTATGATTCTACAAATTTTGGCCAAGGTAACCTGAAATGATGATTGCAGAAATTGGATACATTAAAGGAACATCAAAGAGTTATGATTGGTTCCACTTTTTCTATGTTCAGTTTCAGGTATATGGTGGGGCATTCAATAAATGCTTTTTCTCTGAATAATATTTCAGTTCACTTTAAAATATTTACTTCTGGGATAGGAGCCAAGATGGTGGAGTAGAAAGACACACATTTGCTAGCTCCTAACACACACCCATAAAATACCCGTAAAGAAGAACTCCCAACAAGTTCTGGAGCAGTGAAAGCTGCACAACAACAGAGTGGAGGAGATTTCTGTTCCAGAGGGCCCTGAAAAACCAAAACCAAAGGTACATTGAGCACCACACCAGAGCAGAGCCCTGCCCTGCCTTGGCCATGCGTCACCAAGAGGAGCAGATAGGAGCAGGCTTCAGGGATGGAATCTCCAGAGGCCATGCAGGTCCCTCCACCCACAGATCCCAAAGGTCAGTGAGAGAGCCAGTTTGGCTGACTGAGAGGGGAGTGGCGTGTCTCCATAACTCAGGCCACCTCGGGAGGCAGCAGCAGAGGCAGCAGCTAACAGAAGCTCCCAAAGCAAGTAGGAGCTCAGATCCATTGTTGATGGTCCTCCTGTAAACCCCCTGAGGGAACTGAGATCTTTGTGGTGTCCCTGTCCCCATCTGAGCACCTGAACTTAATCTCACACTGAATAGCAGCCCAGCCCTGCCGAAGCCCTGAGGCTGGGAAGCAGCATTTGAATCTCAGACGCCAAACACTAGCTATGCAGATCTGGAGGCAAGGTGGGGGTGGAGAGGAATCTCAGAAGTCAAGTAATTGGCTGGGAAAATGCCCAGAAAAGGGAAAAAAATAAGACTATAGAAGGTTACTTTCTTGGTGAACAGATATCTCCTCCCTTCCTTTCTGATGAGGAAGAACAATGCTTGCCATCAGGGAAAGAAATAGAAGTCAAGGCTTCTGTATCCCAAACATTCAAACTAAATATTCAGTGGGCTCAGGCCATGGAAGACCTCAAAAAGGATTTTGAAAATCAAGTTATACAGGTGGAGGAAAAACTGGGAAGATAAATGAGAGAGATTGAAGAAAAGCTAGAAAAGCAGGTCAACACCTAGCTAAAAGAGACCCTAAAAAATGATGTAGAAAATAACACCTTGAAAAATAGGTTAACTCAGTTGACAAAAGAGGTTCACAAAGCCAATGAGGAGAAGAATGCTTTAAAAAGCAGAATTAGCCAAATGGAAAAGGAGGTCCAAAGTCTCACTGAAGAAAATAGCTCTTCAAAAATGAGAATGGAACAGATGGAGGTTAATGACTTTCTGAGAAACCAAGAAATCACAAAACAAAACCAAAAGAATGAAAAAATGGAAGATAAAGTGAAATATCTCATTGGAAAAACAACTGACCTGGCAAATAGATCCAGGAGGGACAATTTAAAAATTATGGGACTACCTTAGTCAGAAGTCAGTGTAGAATTCAATGGAAAATAGGTTGCTAGAATACTAAGATTTTGACTAAATAAGTCAAAATTCATTGGCAAGTGGGAGAAGGGATTCCCTGGAGTGACGAGGCAAAGATAACACAGGTCTAATTTGGAGTATAATAGTGCCATCAAGAAAAATAGCCAATACATGGAAAGACATAGTCTTTTGAGGGAAAATGAAATTGTTATGTTTGAACTAGTAGTGAAGACACTGTCTCCTGACTAGTCCATTCTACTTTTCAATAATAGTAATTGTTAGGATTTAAAAAAAATAAATCAAGAGAAAAGTTGCCTCTCTATCACATCTCCCTATTGCTCCTAAATCTGTCTTCTGGAGTCAGCAAAAAAAAAAAACAAAACAAAAACAAAAACCCTTACTCTTCCATATATATGTTAGCCCTTTTGGTTCATGAAGGCATCTATACTCTCTACTCCAACCCTTCTCTTCTGAGGACTAAATATCTCTAGTTCCTTGGACTGTGAACACTACTCTCTGCCAGATGAGCTCCCACTTACTTAGCTCTATCTTTACTAAAATATGGCACACAGCACTGAACACAGTACTTGAGAAGGGATCAGTTAGTGTGAAGAGGGGCAATTGTTTCTTTCTTTATGTAAGTCATTCCTATTTATCATTGGTAAATAGTCATTTTCATGGTTGGTATATTTTCTTGCAGAACAAAAATGAACCAGTCAATGTTATTGGAGATAAAATGTTTAACCCTTCTCAATGACTAAGAAGGATTTAAGATTTTTTATATCTTACATGATATTTTTATAGTTCACTATATTTTCATCTTGCATGCCATTTTTAGTACAAAGCTCCAATTGCAGCTAGAAATAAAATTAGGAAAGGTGGAGAGAGTAACATT
This sequence comes from Bettongia penicillata ogilbyi, assembly GCA_023548195.1. Taxonomy (NCBI): domain Eukaryota; kingdom Metazoa; phylum Chordata; class Mammalia; order Diprotodontia; family Potoroidae; genus Bettongia; species Bettongia penicillata. The sequence goes on along the minus strand of JAJHZJ010000052.1, from coordinate 1,062,198 downwards.
CAGAGAAGAGTTCATTATGATAGTTTCCAGTCAATGCTGCTGCAACCTTTCCAATTAGGGAGAATGAAAAATGCAGTTAGTGATTATACAGATTGGTTCTTGTATTCATTCATGAGGTTGTCAATATGCTAAGTAGGTACTCAGAGATATATGTGTACATTTTGTAAAATAGATGTTTTGTTGTACAGTGTACCAGGGGTTTCAATTAAAATTAAATATTGCTGAAATTAAGACTAATCTATAGAACACCCTGGCCAGGTTCCCAAATGAAATATAAAGATGTACTCTCAAACTTAGGAATAAATTTGATTTTGAAATTGCTCAAAGCCTAGTAAATGTTTTAAGCAAACATTGGTTTCTTAAGACACTCTAAAACATTAACATTATCCTCAACTACCAGAATAGAGTTTATTTGAGTATCAGATTTCATGTGATTATTATATGATTTCAAAATAAATTAATTATTTTGTTTATCATCTACTTAAAAAAAAAACATAGTTCCAAATCCTATGGCACTTAAGAAAGGCATATTTTTGGATGAAATAGAGGGCCAGCTGGAAAGGGAGAACCAGAGGGAGGAGCAGGAAAACTCTTATCTTACAGAGACTGTGAATATTAAATATGAAGGGGAAAATGGAAAACTGAAAAATGGAGAAGGGGAGAGGATAGGATACTGATTCAGAACTGCTGTAAAAATGGTCAGACACTGGGGCTTGGAAGAAAGCTATAGATTTCCAAGCTGAGTTAATCTTGTAAAAACAAGTGAAAGCTTTTTAAAATTTATGCATTTTGTTTATTCATTAATTAATTAATTTTTAGTTTTCAACATTTATTTCCACAGTATTATGAATTTCAAATTTTCTCCCATCCCTTGCTTCCCTCAATTCCTAGATGGCATGCATTCTGATTACCTCTTCCCTGGTCTGCCCTCCCTTTTCTCACTCCCCATTATCCCCTTCACCTTTACTCTCTTGAAGAACAAGAGAGATTTCTATAACCCATTGCCTGCATATCATATTTTCCAGTTGCATGTAACAATTTTTTAACATTTGTTTTCAAAACTCTGAATTCCAAATTTCCTCCCTTCTTCCCTCCTCACACACCCTCATTAAGAAGGTAAGCAATTTAATATAGGTTATATATTTGTAGCTACGCAAAATATTTCCATAATAGTGATGTTGTGCAAGACTAACTATATTTCCCTTAATCTTATCCCACACTCCCTGTCTTATTCTATTTTCTCCTTTAACCCTGTCCCTCTTCAAAAATCTTTGCTTCTGACTACTCTCTCCTCCAATCTGCCATCACTTCTATCATCCCCCACCTTTTCCCCCTCCCCTCTACTTTAGTACTATAGGTAAGTTTCCCAGTTGGGTATATGTCATTCCCTTCTTAAGACAAATCTGATGAGAGTAAGGTTCATGCATTTCTTCTCATCTCCCTTATCTTCCCCTCCATTTTGAAACCTGTTTCTTCTATATTCCTCTCTTACACCTTCATATTATTTTTCAGACATCATCATTTCATATTCAACTTACCCTGTGCCATCTAACCATCTATCTATCTATCTATCTATCTATCTATCTATCTATCTATCTATCTATCTATCTATCATCTATCTATCTATCATCTATCTATCTATCCATCCATCCATCTGTCTGTCTATCATCTCTTTCATCTCTCTCTGTCTCTCTGTCTCTATCTATCTATCTATCTATCTATCTATCTATCTATCTATCTATCTATCTATCTATCTATCTATCTTTCTATCTTCTCCAACCACCCTAATGCTGAGAAACGTCTTAAGAATTGCAAATATCATCTTTCCATGGAAGGATGTAAACAGTTCAACTTTATTAAGTTCCTTATGATTTCTCTTCCCTGTTTATCTTTTCATGCTTTTATTGATTCTTGAATTTGAAAGTCAAATTTCTTATTCAGCTCCAGCCTTTGCTGCAAAAAGGTTTTAAAGTCCCCTATTTCACTGAATGTCTATTTTTCCCCCCTGAATGATTATATTCACTTTTGCTGGGTAGGTTATTCTTGGTTTTAATTCTAGCTCCTCTGACCTCTAGCATACCATATTCCAAGCCCTTTGATCTCTTAATGTAGATGCTGGTAGATCTTATGTTATTCTGATTGTGTTTCCACAATACTTTAATTGTTTCTTTCTGGTTGCTTACAATTTTTTCTCCTTGACCTGGGAACTCCAGAATTTGACTACAATATTCCTAGGATTTTCCTTTTATGATCCCTTCCCAGATGTAATTGGTGGATTCTTTCCATTTCTATTTAACCTTTTGGTTCTAGAATATAAGGGTAGTTTTTATTGATAATTTCTTTTTTTTCAAGGTGTTATTTTCTTCAGCATTTTTTTTGGGTCTCCTTTAACAAAGTATTGACCTGTTTTTCATGCTTTTCTTGCATCTCTCTCATTTCTCTTCCCAGTTTTTCCTCCACCTGTTTAACTTGATTTTCAAAATCCTTTCTGAGCTCTTCCATGGCCTGAGGCCATTGGATATCTATTTCGGGTGTTTGGGATACAGAGGCCTTGACTTCTATGTCTTTCCCTGATGGTAAGTGTTGTTCCTCCTCATCAGAAATGAAAGGAGGAAGAAACATCTGTTCCCCAAGAAAGTAGCCTTCTATGGTCTTATTTTTCTTCCCTTTTCTGGACATTTTCCCAGCCAGTTACTTGACTTCTGAGATTCCTCTCCACCCCTGCCTAGATCTGCTCAGCTATTGTTTGGGGTCTGAGATTCAAATGTTGCTCCCCAGCCTCAGGGCTTTCAGTGGCGGGCAGGGCTGCTATTCAATGTGAGCTTAAGTTCTGGTGCTCAGGTGGGGACAAGGCTGCCTCCCAGGCTCAGTTCCCTCAGGGGGTTTATGCAGAGACCTTCAGTAATAGAGCGGAACTCCTGTCTGCTCTGGGGGTCCCGGGCCGCCACTGCCTCTGCCACTGTCTCTGCTGCTGCCTCCCAAGGGGGCCTGAGTTATGGAGACACCCCGCTCCCCTCTCAGCAAGCCCAGAAGTCTCTTTCACTGACCTGGAGCTCCTGTGGGTGGAGGGACCTTCACGGCCACCAGAGGTTCTGTCCCAGAAGCCTGCTCGGAGCTACTCCTCTGGGGCCTTGCAGCCTGGGCAGGGCAAGGGTGGGCTCCACTGTCCAGTGCCTGATGGACCTTTGGTGCTGGTTTTTCAGGGCTCTCTGGAATGGAAATCTCCTCCAATCTGTTGCTGTGTGGCTTGTACTGCTCCAGAATTTGTGGGGAGTTCTTTTTACAGAAAATTTATGGGTTCGGAGCTAGCATACGTGAGTCTTTCTACTCTGCCATCTTGGCTCCTCCCCCCCTTATTGATAATTTCTTGAAAGATAATGTCTAGGCTCTTTTACTGGTCATGGCTTTCAGGTAGCCCAACAAATTTTAAATTATCTCTCTTGGATCTATTTTGCAGGGTAGTGGTTTTTTCAGTGACATATTTCACATTGTCTTCTATTTTTTCATTCTTTTGCTTCTGTTTTATATATATCTTTTGGTTTCTGATAAAGTCATTAGCTTCCATTTGCTCCATTCTGATTTTGAAGGAATTATCTTCTTCAGTGAGCTTTTGGACCTCCTTTTCCATTTGACCAATTCTGCTTTCTAAGGTATTCTTCTCCTCAGTGGCTTTTTGGACTTTTTTTGCCATTTCAGTTAGCCTTTTTTATGGTGTTATTTTCTTCAGTATTTTGGGGGGGTTCTCCTTTAGCAAGCTGTTGATTCATTTTTTCATGATTTTCTTTTATCACTCTCATTTCTTTTCCAAATTTTTGCTCTACTTCTCTTACTTGAATTACAAAATTGTTTTTTGAGCTGTTCCAATGCCTGTGACCAATTCATATTTTTCTTGAGGAACTTTGAACTTTTTTGTCTTCTGGTTGTATGTTTTGATTTTCTTTGTCACCAAAGTAAGATTCTATAGTCTGATATTTTTATGCTGTTTATTCATCTTCTCAGCCAAATATTTGTTTTTCTAACTATCAAGGTAGGACTCTGCTTGTAGTAGGAGTGGGAGTACTGTCCCAGACTTCGGCTATTTTGTATCAGCTGCTAGATCCCCCACCATCTGTAAGTTCTGAGCTCTGGAATCAGAGTCTGCAGTTGTTGCTGCAATCTCCACCACTGCCACCACTGCCATCCCTACCCCCCACATTATCCCAGGACTGAGGCTGGACACTGTCTAGAAGGCAAGCTCCTCTTTCACTCATGTCCCACAGAATTTTCACACTTAACTTCTATGCTGTTTTTGACGTTTATGGGTTGAGAAGACTGAGAACTGCCACAGCTGCTAGTAATTCGGTCCCCTGTGGCCTGCTTTGACCATTCCGTGCTGGCACAGCCCATGTTGGACTGTGGTCTGCTCCCTAACAGGAACAATATACACTTCCTGTCAACTTTACAGTTTGTTTTGATTTGGAGATTTGTTTCACTCTGTCATTTTGTGGATTCTTTGTTTAGAGTAATTTTTTACAGGTATTGGGAGGGTTTTGGGGGAGAGCTCAAGCAAGTTTCCTGCTTTTACTCCATCATCATGGCTCTACCATGGGTAGTCCATGTAGGAGCTTTGTTGAAGAACTTGGAAACTAGGAGGATAGTTGTCCTGTGAACAAAAATAGAGAGTATAAGGAAAACCCAGTATTTTGCAGGAAGGTGAAGTTTCACCACAGAAGCTAATAACCATAATGATGATGACTACTCGTTTCCTTATATTTTCATTCACAAGATTTGGATATGTCTTTTAACCTTGTCCTTATAAAAATGATATAATGCTACATGGAGAACAAATTCATGGCAAACATTTCAATTACAAGCTTTTCCTTTTTTCAATATTGGCAACAAAAGGAATTTTTATGAGGTAATGTAATAGTTTAAAATGGAAAGATCTTTCTATTTAATTAATAGGCCCATATGATTTGCTTAAATCACCTGGAAACCTGGGTCACATGCCCTGGAAGGAGCTTGCTGAAGAGGTAGAACCAGAAGGGTGGATCAGAACTGGGAGACAATGAGTGAGTGGAGTCAGGTCAAAGGGGAAAAAACACAGGCCAACTGACTTAAGCTAACTCACAAAGTGTAAAGTTGATGGTAAGAAGGTCCTGGCTGGGGGAGGGGAGGTTTGAGAATGACTTTGCCCTCTGTTGTGATCATGTTTATTAACCTCTTTGTCACCATGCCAGAGTTTGCTTTCTGATTCTGTTCTGAAGGCTTTTCTGCCTTATTTCCTGTTTTGCAATTGAGAACTATGCTGGCTTATTCATAGTTGTGAATATTGCCTTGGCAATATATTTGGTGTCATGAACAGGATCACAAAGTAAAAAATCTCTATTTGGAGGCAAGAATGATCAGAGGAAGACATTAATATCCCAGGATGGAGAATTTACTATTCTCCTCCACAGGAGGTCAAAGAAATTTTGAACAAATTCACCCAAAGAATGGGAGAATTGTTAATATTTTGGATGGTGAGAATCAGTGATGACAGAGCTGGAGGAATAGCTATTGGTCCTGTAGACAGTCTGAAATTTATAAGCATTAGAAAAAATCCTTCGCACAACAAACTTTTAGAGATTACAACATTCAAAGAGGTAACACTACAACAAATTTGTTAGCTCTGGCTACAGAAGGCTGCAGTAGGCAGTATCCTACTAACTCTATGTGGCCTAGTAGAGATAGACCCTGGTATTCACTTAGGGACTATATAAGAAAGTTAAAGGAGGAGGTAATGAAGACTGCCATAGTGATTGGAAAAGCAGATGCATGCTATGATATTCCCTTTGCAGTTTACCATAGAAATATAATAGTGAACATGGCTCCTCCTACTTACAAGCACTCTAAAAATTGGAGAAATAGGGAACCCTCTTTCAGAGGTGCTGGGCAAGATTTCACAGTTAAGTGACTTGGGAGACTGAGGAAAAGACAACATTGCTAGAGAGAGAAGAATAAATATCCAGCAGATTCAAAATCAGAAAAAAATTTACAAGAAGAGAATTGTTTACTGTTCTATTGAAATCAGGGGTAGATTTTAGAAGCATGGATGGTATTCCAACTAACGAACTATACAGAATGTAGAGAGAAAAGGGTCTTGATACTCGATGAAATAGAGAAGAAAGAAATGCCCTTATAGATCCTGCTGAACCCTTGTGTTCAAGTTTGTCGCACATTCAGGGAGAATAGCAAGTTTGGCCAAACCCTAGCTTAAATTAGGATTAGCAGCTTGAGGAATATATGTATTGGTGGAGTGATAGATTAGAATTTTCAAGGAGAAATTATTATAATATTCTGAAATGAACCCATACAGCTTTGTAAAAATGATAGAATAGTTCAAGTGATTATTATTCCTTGTGAAACAAGACCATTTGTGAAAACTTATCCTTCTTCTGAAATAACTACCAGAGTAACTGAAGGACTGGGTTCTATTGATAGAATAAAATTGGGAGCTAAAGTATGGGTAAAACAGAAGTCACATGATGTTCCAAAGGCTGTGGAAATTCTAGCACATAGGAAAGATAATACTGTAACTGTTGCTTTATTCAGGAAAGGACGTTTGCCAAATTGTACCCTTAACTCATATATTCTACCATGAATGAGGCTGTGATAGTGGGTTTATGGACTCCAGAACCACAACTGACCCTTTATCTATCCTGCTTATGGTTATGTTTCCTTGTTTGATTTCTTTGTTTATTTGTTTTTTTGTCTTTTCATCTGTTAAAATTCTTTGCTAGATTTATTTCCCATAGGCTTAGCACCCTCCACCTGCAGATGCCTGGATCCCTTAAGCTGGATGTTACCTCCTATCCATGACGATGATGTGTCATCTCTGGACCTGAAGTTGACCAAACTCCAGATGCGAGCTGAAGAACTGATCTCTCAAATGGGACCTCTTCGGGAGGAATAGCTCTGTATCCAATATCAACAGGAAGTAGATGTGGAAGAAGATACCTTTGCCCCTTGCCCCAAGATTTTGAGCCCCATTTGTTGAGGTGGAATGATGAGTGTTTGTAATGCCAATTGCCCCACCAACCTATGTAATGAATATGAAAGATCTTGGGGCTGAATGTAATAGTTTAAAATGGAAAGATCTTTCTCATTAATTAATAGGCCCATATGATCTATTTAAATTCCCTAAAACCTGGGTCACATGTGGTGGGAAGAGCTTGCTGAAGAGACAGAACAGAAAAGGTGGAGTGGAACCAGGAGGAAGTGAGTGAGTGGGTTCAAGTCAGAGAGGAAAGAATGCAGGCAACTGACACAGGCTAAGTGACGCAGGACAACTGACACATTGTGACAGTTGATGGTGAGAAGACCCTGGCTGAGGGATGGGAAGTTTGAGAATGGCTTTGCCCTCAGCTGTGATAAAGTTTGTTAACTTCTTGGTCACCATGATGGATTTTGCTTTCTGGTTCTGGTATTTGTCTTTCTGGTGCTTAAATAAATGTTCTTTTCTGTCTTCTACATGGAGAATCTTTTCTATTTTGCAATTGAGAACTATGCTAGCATATTCACAGTCATGAATAATGCCTTGGTCACACAGGTAATATTTCTAAAAATCAAACACATGACAAAAGATAGCAGATATAATAATAACTAGCAATTATGCAGTGCTTTAAGATTTTCAAAGTGTTTTACAACTATATCATTTTGTCCTCAAAAAAAAAAACCCCAAAACCAAAAAACCCAACCACAACATGGGGACAGCGGCTATTATTTCCCCCATTTTTCAGATGAAGAACTTGTGGTAGGCAGAGTCTAAGTGACTTACTTCTCACAGCTGGTGATTCTCTGAGGATTTGAACTTGTCTTCCTCATTCCAGATCCAGATCCTTAGGTCACCTAACGAGAGAGATTTAGTTCTGTGAGAAATTTTATTAAACATTATCTAGTCCAATCCCCTCATTTTATGGGTAGAGAAACTGTTTGATGAAATGATTTCCCCAAGGTCATGGTGCTAGAAAAGGATATATGATTTGATCAAGGTCATTCAGTTAGTATGTTAATGGTACAGATGGATTGTGAATCCATCCAGGCCCCTTAATATTCAGTACTTGTATTACCAATGCACAGCTGATGAAATAATATATGCAAGGCACTTTTCAAACCTTAAAAGTTCTATATAAATGTGAGCTATAATTGATTCTTCCTTATAAAAATCTAGGAGTTCTATCTTACACTATTTTCTTCTTTGACGTTCCTTTCTGTTATTAAAATGTTCAATTCTGTTTTAAATTTTATTGCCATCTATTTGAGAAAATATTTTTCAAATGATGTAAACTTCTGAAATACAATAAACTCATTAATCGTTTTTACAATTGTTAAGATGAATATAGTTTGATGACATTAGAAACAATAGAAATATTTGTGAGCCATTTACTTGACCAAGGGTAGAGCAACCAGTCTCAAGCTAAGGGGACTAGAATAATGCATCCAAACCCTTCTCCAGTAAAGGACCCCTTTGTTTTGGACCCAAGTACTTAGATTCAAAATTTAATTACTAAATTCAAAATTTAGTATTGGAGTCTGTAATGGTAATTTAAATGGGAAAATCTTTCCCATTCATTAATAGGCCCATGTGATCTGTTTAAATTACATGAAAACCTAAGTCACATGTAGTGGGAGGAGTTTGCTGAATGGGTGGAACAGAAAGAGTGGAGGAGAGCTAGGAGCAAGTTGGTCAGGCTAGTCAGAGCTGGGAAGGACACAGGCAAGCTGACAGCTAGGCTCCTGAGTCTTCATTTGTTTGTAGGAGTGTCCCAGCAAGGGATGTGAGGTGAAGGCTTAGAAATGTTTTTGCTCCTTACAGTGCTAATGTGTATTGACTTCTTGCTTACTATGACTAATTTGTCTTTCTGGTTTTCAGATTTGGCTTTCTGGTGTCTGAATAAATGCTTTTCTTCTGCCTTCTATATGGAGTGTCTGTCATTCTTTGGGATTAAGAACTGTACTGGCATATTTATAGTCACCACCAATGCTGTGAATATTGCCTTGGCGATACGGGCATTTGCATGTCTTTCTGTCTGTCTCTGTTCCCTATGACTCTTTCTCTGCCCCCCCCCCCCTTAACTTTCACCTATCTCTCCTCACAAGTGTTTTACTTTGTATCACCAACTCATCCAACCTCTCTTCTCTTGTATCAGTCATCCCCTCCACCATAGGTAAGAAGACTTCTACATCAAACTGAGTGTGTATGTTATTCCCTCTCTGAGATAATTCTGATAAATATAAGATTCAGCCATTGCCCTCTGCCTTATAGTCCCCTTCACTGTAGTAACTCACGCCTTTTTTATGTAAAATTATTTACCCCATTCAATCTCTCATTATGGCTTTCAGGAAATCCAATAATTCTTAAATTATCTCACTTGGATCTATTTTCGTATCAAAAGTTCTTCCCATGAGAAATTTCACATCTATTTTTTTCATACATTTGTTTTTGTTCTATCTTTTCTTCTTATCTCATGAAATCGTCTTCAATTGTCCGATTCTTATTTTTGAGAATTTTTTTCAGTGAACTTCTCTGCTTTTTTTCCTACTTGTCCAGCTCTATTTTTATAGAGTTACTTTCTTCAGCAAATATTTGTAACTCCTTTTGCATTTGACCGAATCTATTTCTTAAGGACTTGTTTAGTTTTATGCATTCTTATGTCTTTTTTGCATTTCTGTGCTTTGCTTACCAAGCTATTGGCTCTTCTTTCATGATTCTGTTACATTACTCATTTCTTTTCCTAATTTAATTTCTACTTCTCTTATTTACTTTTAAAAATCTCTTTTTGAACTCTTCCATGAGTTCTTTATAGACCTGAGACAGATGTAAATTTTTCTTTGAAACTTTGCATGTAGCCATTTTGACATTATTGTCTTCTAAGTTTGTGCCTTGATTTTCCTTGTCACCACAGTAGCTTTCTATGGTCAGGATCTTTTTCTTTTTTGCTCATTTTTTTCTGCTTATTTTGAGACTGTACTTTTATGTTACAATTGGGTTCTGCTCCAGGAGTAGAGAGGGCACTGTACAAAGCTTCTTGTACCAGGGTTTGAGGCCTTGTTGCTGACTTACACTGAGATTCCAGGTCTAGCTACTAGCTTGCACTTGAGTTGTTTGAATATGCTTTTTAATAAATTTAAAACATTCTTTTACATAGCTGTTAATAACTTGAAACTTTTCATTTTTTGAAAACTTTTTTTCTTAATGTCCTTTAACCATGACCACTTGAGAGGGTGCTTATCTACTGGTTTGTACTTAGGAAGGGGATGGCCTTGGGGGCATGATTTTGCTGTTTGCTGGCCCCAGGAGTGGGGTCTTCCTGCTGGCTAGCTATGGGAGTGGGGTCTTGCTAGTGGTCTGCATATATGTGGAGCCTCACTGTGATGTTGGTCTATGGAACTGCTGGTTTGTCTTAGGGCTCTGGTCTTGCTTCTGGTTTGTGCTGTGGGCAAGGCCTCACTGAAGGCTTGCCTTACGGCATGCAATCTTGTTGCAGGCCCCCTGGGGTGTGGTCTTGTTCGGAACTGTGCTCCCCACTCCCCTGTTGAGAAAGACCTTTCTTGCTGAGCCACCACACTGTCTTAGGCTGACAAGCTGCTCTCATGCTCCAAATATTTATTTGAATCATTGTTGTAAGTTTATTTGGAAGTGAATTTGGGAGGGCTATGGGAAGTTCCTTCCTCATGCCACCATCTTGGTATCAGAAGTTCTAAGTTGTTATTGCTTCAGGATATTTTTGTATGTGCCTCTATTACTAAGCTTTTAATTTCCTTAGTAATTTTCTTTCATTAATCTCATTTATTTTCCCCTTTTTTCTCTCTACCACTCTTATCTCTTTCTTTACCCTTCCAGGAATTCTTGCTGGTCTTGAGACCTATTAACATATTTCTATAGGGCTTTTTTGAGTGTCTCTTTTCACATTGTTGTCTTCTTCTCTTGGTTTATGGTTTGGTTTATGTCCCTGCCATCATTGTAGCTAAAATCAGTTTTTTGTTTTCTTACTTTTCCAGCCTATTTCTTTACTTTGAACTTCATGCTAAATTTGGACTCTGCTTCTCTCCGTGTGTGTGTGTGTGTGTGTGTGTGTGTGTGTGTGAGAGGGCGAGAGAGACAGAGACAGAGAGAGACAGAGAGAGACAGAGAGAGAGAGAGAGAGAGAGAGAGAGCTCTTTCTCAAGCTTCAAATTTTCTGGTCCTGCTGTTTTCAGAGCTAATTCTGAGAGTGCAAGTTTTTGGTATTTTTCAGGTGGTGTGATCTGGACAAAAGTGGGGTCACTCTTCTCCCGATCTGCATGCTGACCTTTATCAAGGAAGGGCCCCTGTTCCTCTTTAGCTGTGTGCATTAGTGGTATTCTATGCTTTGGAATGGTGACCAAGGCCTTTTTTCCCTTTCAGTTGACCCCCAGCACTCTTCTCAGCCCTGGAACTGTGATTCCCAAACTACATATATACAACAGAGATTTCAATCAGCACTAGCTTATTACATCTCATATAAAAAAAGAATAAAAAAAAAGATGGGAGAAAGAGGCTTAGTGAAACCAATCAATATATATACATATATATATATATATATATATATATATGGCTATATCATCTCTACTATATAATCCTTTAAATATGTGTGTAAAGCATTCATATATACATAAATATGCACACACATACACATATTTTTTATTATATGCACAATTCTATAACTACCACAACATAGCCTCTCCCTTTCAGTGTGGTACCTTTTCATATTTCTTATGAGACAAATTTGTTCAATATATTTTGCATCTTTGAGTTTCATTATCTGTTTTGGTTGTGATTCAGCATATAATATTCCTAATTCTCCTTACTTCACTTTGAATTTATTCATACGTATTTTTTCAGGCTTATTTTGCATTCAGCATATTAGTTTCCTTCCTTCTTTCTTTCCTTTCTCCTTTTTTTCTTTCTTTGTTCCTTTTTTTGTCATCTCCAATCAATGGGAAGATTCCCATTCTTTTTTTTCAATAAAAAAGTATTTCTTTAAATATAATTGCAAATTAAGCATGCATCTTTAAATTTGTTGCTATTTTCCATGACATATCACACACACACACACACACACACACACACACACACACTCTCTCTCTCTCTCTCTCCCTCCCCCTCTCTTTCTGTCTCTCTCTCCATGACATTTTACATACATGCACACTCACATGTAAAATTTATTGGTCAAGTGGCATAGATATTTTAGTCATTTCTTTTGCATAATTCTAAATGACTTTCCAGAATGTATGTACCTTTACATAACTTTATCAGTGCATAAGTATGCGTATAAACTTTCAAACATTGGCTCTTCTTTTTTCATTTTGGCCAGTTAGGAGGGTTGAGATGAAAACAGAGTGGTTTTGATTTGCTTTTTCATATATTTCAAACATTCTTTTACATAGTTTTTAGTAGGTTGAGACTTTTCATCTTTTGAGAATTTTTAAAAATATTCTTTGTCCATGATCACCTTTCAATTTCTTTTCGAAGTGTTAGCATTCTTTAATATTTATATTATATAATCTAAAATATACTATCATTTGCATATTTGCTATGCACGCATGCCATGCATACATATATGAATATATATGCACATATACATATGTGCAAGCTGCAACACACAGGGTGTTCTAAAACCTTAATTGTTTAATTGGTATGTGGGTGTTTGTATGGATACATGATAGATCTTTTTAATAATGGATACACCAAAATCTTAGTGGTTTATCTGCTGTGTATATGTCTATATATAGAGAGATGGATAAGTAGGTAGATAGTTAAACTGACAGATGGATAGATAGATAGTTAGATAGATAGATAGATAGATAGATAGATAGATAGATAGATAGATAGACAGATAGACAGATAGATGATACTAACAATTTTAAATTGAGCTACGACTTTTATGACCTCCTGTTTTTAAGGCCAGAATGCACCAGATCATTGAGTCCAATTAACTGCATCATTTTATGGGATGAAGAAAATGATCCCTCCAAAAGTGAAATGATTTTCTCAAGGTCATATAGTCAGTGAGGAACAAAGCCAGGAAATGAATTCAGTTGAATACAAGTACAGTGCTGTTTTGATCCTATGCTATGGAAACATACTAGAATTACTGTTGTTGCCTTTACTTTTCATGATGATTCAAATGAAGTAATACTGCATCTCATAAAATTTCTAGTGAGTTATTTTGTTTTACAAAGAATAAAGTGAAATAATACATGTGAAACATATTGCAAAATTCAGAGTATAATACAAATGCAGAGTAAGATATTATTATTGGAATACATTTATTCCCACAAAAATAATCAAGAGTTTTTGAGGAGGAAAATGTTTTAAAATTAAAATTTAAACTTGATATCTCCTATGTTCTCCTTTGGGTTTAAAGTGACTTCTTTTTACTTTTACTGCAGAGAACCACCTGCTTTATTATACATGTAGAAAGAGCCAAAGAAGAGTTGATATGGTATTTGCTGCCCAAGAAATCCAGGAGAATTGCCAGGAGCAGAAAAGAGGTTTGTACACAAAATTTGTAGATCTGACCAAGGTCTTTGATACTGTTAGTTATAAGGGCTTATTGAAAATTATGTCAAAATTTGGTTGCCTAGAGAAGTTTATAAGCATTGCACATCAATTTCATAATGGCATGCTTGCCCAGGTTCTAGATAATGAATAATACTCTTGTGCCTTCCCAGTCACCAGTGGAGTGAAAAAAGGATGTGTACTTGCTCCCATGCTTTTTAGCATGATGTTTTCAGTCATATTGTCAAATGCTTTAGATGAGGATAAGCACTGTATCAGGGTCAACTACTACTATTAGTAAATTCTTCAATTTGAAAAGGCTAAAGTGAAGAACAAAGTAGAGGGAGTGTTGGTGCATGATTTTGTGTTTGCAGAGGATTGTGCACTCAGTGCAGCCTCCGAGGCTAAGATGCAACAATCATGGATTGATTCTTTGCTGCTTGTGCTAATTTTGGCCTAACAATTAACACCAAGAAAATACATATGTTCTATCAGGCAGCATCATACTATTCATACATGGAACCATTGGTTACAGCATATGGAAACATTTTGAATGCTGTGGATAAGTTCACTTACCTTGGCAGTATATTTTCTAGGGATGTACACACTGATAATGAGATTGACACATACATTTCTAGAGCCAGCTCAGTATTTGGGAGGCTCTGAAGGAAAGTATAAGAGAGAAGAGTCCTTATTAGACTTACTACCAAACTGAAGGTCTACAGAGCTGTATTGCTGACCTCATTGTTGCATATTTGTGAAACCTAGACAGTCTACTGGTGCCATGCCAGGAAACTGACTTGCTTCCATCTGAATTGTCTTAGGAAGATTCTGAAGATCACCTGGCAGGATCAGCTATCAGACACTGAGGTCCTTGTTCAAACTAAACTGCCAAGCATTCAAACTAAGCTTCAGAGAGCACAACTCTAATGGTCTGGCCACATTATCTGAATGCAAAATGTGTGCTTGCCAAAAAGACTATTTATGGAGTACTCACATAGAGCAAGTGTTCACATGGTGGTCAGAAGAAGCGATAGAAAGGACACTCAAAGTCTCTCAAGAACTTTGGAATTGATTGTTTGACATGGGAGACACAAGCACAGTCTGCTCAGCATATCATGCTCATATAAGAAAATGTACTGTCCTCTATGAGCAAAGCAGAATTGAGATAGCTCAAAGGAAACTCAGGATGTGTAAATGTGCAGTATCCACCCTAAATGTTCACACAGACCATTTATGCCTGACCTGTGGTATAGCATTTCAAGCTTGTATTGGTCTGATCAACCGTTGTCAGACATAACGAAACTTGACTCTACCATAGTGGTGTCATTCTGGTGCTCTTCAGGAACAAAGGATATCAACCAACCCAACTGTCTGAGGCTGGGAATATGATTTCTAGCTGTATGGTCATTATTATAAAACTTTCTGACAAGAAAGAAATTTCAATGCTTGGAGTTAGAGTGCAGATTGATTACTTATAAGAAACACTTTGAAGTCAGAGTCAAGATTCTCTTATTAAAATATTCAAATGTGTGGTTTCACTGGTTATCATGGGACTCGTGAACATCATAGGTTCAATATCTTCCTGTTCTCAGAGCTAATGTAAACACTACCTTTGGGTTTTGCTCTTTAACCTCTGTTTCTACCTAGCAGACTTCCTAAGGCCTTCTAGATTAAAGATAAAGAGTTAAAGAGAAGCTTTAGAAATGGGTTAGTATCTGATGGAAGTTTTATTCTTGACATAACCAGAAGACAAGAAAGTTGAAAAAGGGACATCTGTAGAGAGTGAAAGGTTGAAAATTTTTCAAAGGTTTATTTGTTAGGAACATACACTTTGAATATTCTCTATTCCTGGAGATCTTTTGAAACTGTCTTCACAAAATGGACAGGAATTCCTATGAATTCCAAATGCTGCTAGAATAACATGATGCCTCCTATTGTTTCATCATTGATTCTTTCATTTTTCAATGGCTATGTGACCCCATCAATGTGAATACTCCATGCAAGTGTACATCCAAAAGTATCTACAGAATTTTATTCTCTTTCACCATGTATGTCATTCTATAAGTTGTCTATAAGAAATACATGTGCCGGAGGCCCTTCTTTCAGCATTCAAACATAATATGAGAACTAGTACTTTGGTTGTCTATTACTTTAATTTTGTAAGACTGACCTGTCTTACTTTCTAATCCTATATCTCCTAGATGACATGTTTTTTCAGCTTCCTTGCACATCTAAGTAACAGTTTGTAATGTGCTTTACCAAATCTCCATTACCTTCTGGATAAATAGAAATTTTGCTTTTTCATATACTATAATGTTTTATGATTCATGACCATCTAGTATCACTGACAAAATATTAGTGTCTATATGTAATATAATGTAATTAATATAAGACATAATGAAAAACATAACATAATGCAGCACAACAATATAATAAATATAGTTTGATATAATATAATACAGTATAATGTAAAATAATATAATATGATATGTACAATATGATACATTAAGGGGGAATCATGGAAATTTATAAAATGGAATCTTTTCATTTATTTCTGAGATGAGTTCATTTTTTAATCTGAAGTGATTATCTAATGCTACATATATGATGGACCAGCTTGGTGAACTATATTTCATAGTCCAGATGCCAGATATTTTTATAAGTTTAATTTTTAATGTATGGACTATAAGGCCAAACTATCTTGTGCTGTTGTGGATCACATTTAGAAGACTGTATTAGGAAGCATCAAGTAGATTAAAACACTGACTTTGAAAAATAAAAGCTTTTACTTTCAAAGTAAGGCATCATAAAAATAGGGTCTAATATTTCCATATTAAGGATATGATAATATTCCATGAACACACACTACACCCTTGTCCTTTTTTACTTTATGATAATATTGTATTATAGTTAGGGATATTTCCATATTAGGGATAATCCCTAATACATCACACATCCCTGCTTGAAATTTAGAATCCATGCACACATGTACACCAGCGACAGTAGTGAGTGTGATAATTTAATTAAATTTATCTGTTTTTCTCCCAGGATGAATATAATTCAATTGGCAGAAATATATGTGTTTGGGAAAAAAATCTTAAACATTTAATTTCAAGAGGCTTAATGTTAAAATATTTTAAGATTTCATATAAAATAAAATGTCAGACCATATTTAATGTTCTCATTTTAAGAAAGAAAGTTGAAACATAGAATGAGCCATGGATTAAAAGATTCCATTGGTGAAAGAAAAATCTACTGGAGTGAGTGTGAGATGGGATGAAGAAGGAGGGCATAGTGCACCTACAGAAATTATACTGCAACTCTAAAAGGCATAGTATGTACTCAGATCTGCTGAGTCTGTCAGGTACAAGTGACAATCATCATATCTCTAAACAAAATTATTTTATGTAGCAGACAGATAGAACAAATTACTACTAAATTTATTTTATGAGATGTTATGTACAATTTAAAATTATGCAATTTTTATCTCATGGCTGGTGTCAGAATCCTTTCCCTAAACAGCTAATAAAAAAAGATAATTGGCATGACTTGCCAGTGGGTTGAGACATTATTGTAACAGATTCTGTTAAGGTTACAGAGGTGTTACTGGCTAAAGTGAAAGAGTCATATGATATAATATGACATTGTTATGTAAGGAAATTGATTCCAAAGGTAGATAATTTTCATACATAAGAGTGAAAACATAAGCATATTTGAATAACCAGTGATGAAAATCTCCCAAAATATATTTGTAAAAGGCTGAACCATAAATTTAGATTTTGAAAAATAAATGCTTGACATTTATTAATTTAAAAAAATGAGGGAACCTGAATAACCCAATAGTCTATACTACCTTCTTGTAACACTTTTAGGTCTCCAGCACAACTCTCCAGTCCCCACATGGCATTGAAAATAAAACATTATAATAATGATAATAGAATAATAGTACCTGAATTATGATTTTCTATAGCATTTTAATGTTTATGATGAGCTTTCCTTGCAAAAACAAATAAGGCTTTGAAGTAAGTATTATCTTTCACATGACTTGTTTCCA
Organism: Bettongia penicillata ogilbyi; assembly: GCA_023548195.1. NCBI lineage: Eukaryota > Metazoa > Chordata > Mammalia > Diprotodontia > Potoroidae > Bettongia > Bettongia penicillata. The sequence goes on along the minus strand of JAJHZJ010000052.1, from coordinate 1,044,598 downwards.
TTAGAACTTCCTATGAGACTGTCTAGATACCCGAAGCAGGCAAGCAACAAATACACATGCATATAATTTGCATATACTGACAGCTGTTTAGATTACAGATGTATAGTTTGTGCAATTTATTTGTTCCTGAAGAATCAAGAGTAAATTAAGGCCCATTTAAAATGTACCATGGGGATAACTATATAAAGGAATATAGTGGCAGTATTAGTTTTTGTAAAGAATCATTTTGGAATGTGTAAAAATAGTCCCTAATTCATCACTTTTGTAAGCAAATGATTATGGTATATTTCTCATAGTGTGCAGAGCTGCAACTTGTAATTTTGACATGTGGGGCAGGCATACCATGCACTCAAATTAATCATGGCAGGAAGAAACTCTCATGACAGCCCCAAGGAAAAGAAATGTGGATAGTACATACTGTTGAGGGAATGCTGCTTCCCAGGAAAAAAAAAGCATTAGAAGACTGGATTTAACTAAAGCATGCTTTTGTTCCTTCCAAATTTCGGGGACTTGGAGGAAAATTCTACTCACTTCACTCTAGCTATAACTTTGCAAGTTATCTTATTTAATGCTAATTACCTCTTTTGTTCTCAGTCAAGTTTTAGATTGTCTTTTTACCTTCCTCTTCTCAGAATATTTTTATTCTTGATTTTTCTCTTCTAACCAAGAAGCAAGCACAACCCCCTACTATGTACCAGGTACTATGCTATGCTGGGGATGTGCATGCAATGAGGAAAACAGTGCCTACTCTAAAAAAGCATATATCTTTCTTCCCTCTCCTTGTCTTTTCTTTAGAACTACCTGAATTCTTTCTGAGAATAATGAAACAAAGCAGGGAAGAGCAAGGGACAGAAAAATTCATTTTTTAGACATCAGGAAAGTAGAAAATAGAGGTAAGTACCCTTCCAAAGGACACAACTGCTTCACACTAGTGTGGTGTAAGGATCATAAAGATTATGGCCGAAGGGCACTAACCTTTTATTTAAAAAAAACAAAACAAATCAAAACTAATCAGGTTTCTCTGCATTCTTCAGCAATAACACACCTTATTTTCTCTTAAGAAATTTTTTTGACATCCCCAGCCTTTGAGTATTATTATGATGGGGCTTGATTGCAGTAAATTGGGTTAAAGCCATTGTGAGGTTAATGGCACCCTGAACTCAAGTATTGGTAGCAAACTTCTCCCCTCATACTTCAACTAGAACATTTTGTTTCATAAATGTCTAATGCACTTACCGTTCAATATTTTCTTCCCTCTTTTTCTCCTTTCCTTATTAAAATCTAAGTTTCACAAGAAGTTCAATTACAAGAAATAAGTCTTATTTAAAGTACATCTCTTCCAATATCAAGCAGTATGTTCTGTGCAGAGTAGACACTTAATAAATATTTATACATATATGTGTATATATGTATGTATACACACATATATAGCATATATATGTATATACATATATATATATATAAAATCAATGAAATAATTATGCAATTTTAAATGATTCGATTAGGTCATACTGTTATATGTTTGATAGGGCTAAGATTGAAACCTCCATCTCTTACTTGCTTACTCAGTGCCCTTGTCAATAACATGCTGCCCCTGATAATATGCCTCATTTGATCAAGTCAACCATAGGGAAGATAATATAAGTGCACAAATATTTTCTTCACTGAGATATACCTCCAGCAATATCTATTTCAATTTCCCATCACAAATCATTCCTCAGGAGTGGAAATATTGATACTTCTTATCATTTGTGGACCTAATCTGCCCAAACCAGCAATAGATTTTCTGAAGGACAGGCTTACAATGTGTGTGGCATGGGCAGAGAAAGATGTGACTCCTGACAGGATAAGAGGACACTGTGTGACATGGTGGTTAACTGTTAAGCGATTTGGTTGGACATGAAGTTGAAGAGAGAAGCACATCATTTGAAGCTCTTGAAGTGATGAACATGTAAAGAAAGCTAACTACCAACATGTTTCTTTGGCTCCATGAGATATTTTTCTCACTCCTGACTTGAAATTATATTTTATTGCACTCTTAGTTAAAGAACTTGTTTGCTCTTTGGTATTCTTTGAGTTCATTTTAATCAATATATCTGCTTTCTGTTTGATGCTTTCATTGATAATAAGGATTACTAGGTATTTGTAATATTTTAGTCTAATCAGAATTTTGTGGGAAGATGTTGTGGTGGTAAATGTAAGCTAAGGGTTTCCCTTCCTCTTGATGTCAATCAGCATCCTTCTAGATTACAGATATTTGAAGGATGGCAGAATAGATGCAATTCTAGCTCTCAAGTTCTTAGCTCAAGTAAGGCGAGAAGTATCTCATCCAGGGAAGATTTCATTCTACAAGCCCTGGTGGAAAATTGGACTCTTCTAGGCCATCTCAAGATTTTTTACTATAGTAAAGATGAAATTCTATTGAGAAATCAATGGGGATGCTTAGAAAGCTAACATCACTGTGTCCCTTTGTGGGGACAACTTGCTCTTATGGAAAAGATAGATTTGACTTGGCTTCTAACTTTAGCTTGAAATTACTTCCCTATATCCTCTGTGATAAAGGTTTATATACTTCTGCATAAGCCTGCTACTCAGTCTTAGTTCCCATTCATGTGACTGTGGCCAAATCATTCTTTAAGCTTCAGTTTTCTCATCTGTCAAATGAAGAGGTTGAATCTGAATCACTGGTAAGCAGTATCAAAGATCTTTCTGATCTACTCTGATCTCTGCTTGGATCTTTCAGTTTTGAACAAGAATTCTCATAAACTCACTTCATTATAGTGTGCAGAATTTTAAGGAAACAAAATCTTTTGTTAAATTTCCCTAATTTTACATATGTTTCAACTGTAGCATGGAGTCAGTAAAGTGTTTCATTGGATAGAGCTTTACTTAGAGTCAAGATTTCAAATCCGCTCTCAGACACTTACACACAATGTGACCTTGGGTAAGTCACTTAACCTCCATTTGCCTTAATCTATTGGAGAAGGAAATGGCAAACCACTCCAGTATACTTGCCGAAAAAACCCCATGAACACCATGGTCTGTGGGTTCATGAAGAGTCAGATAAAACTAAATGATTAAACAATAGCAATGACAATAGCAACAAAAAACTGTAACATAAGAATGATTTCATCAAATTCATACAAATAAGAAATATTAGAGATAAAATTCAAATTCAAATTATTTGATTATAAAACTAGTACCAAAATTTTTTTAATATGTTATGTCTTGGTTAGCAAATCTTGTGCTTTTAATCTGGTTTTTCTCTTAGTCTATCCTTTTGTTCTTATTCATTCATATTTTCTTGCGATGATGATTTTCATAAAGATCTATAATTCTCACATTATCTCTTCACAATCTAGGCTTATTTTCAATATTCTTATTTATTGATGTCTTGTCCTTTCCAGTCTTATTGTCTTTGTTTTTGTTTACATAATTTTCCCTCTTTTTTTCACATTTGAATTCAATTACAACATTCTTCTCCCCCAATCCCAGATTTTTCTATTGTAAATTTGTTGTAATTTTTCCAATTTCCTGTTAGATGTGTTGGTTTATTCCATAAGAGCCCTTATTTCTCCTGTATTTCTTTGATATTTTGTCATAATTTCTTGTTTCCTCCTTTGAACCACTCAAGTTTCTTGGAATTGTTTAACCGTCATTTCAGGGTGATCTGCAGAATTTGTTGTGATGTATTTGCTTTCCTCAGTTTATTTTGACTCTTGGTTAGCTTTCATTTGTCTTTTCCAAAATCTCCATTAATTTTTCTATTTTATTTTTATTATGCCATATTTCTCACTGTCACTCAATCTTTTCCTTTATAAGTTCAGCATGTCTACTACCACAGCCATCAAACTGTTGTCCAATTTTGATTATATTGAACACTGTGGCTAGTGAGAACAGTGGCTCTCAATACATGAAAGTGACTCGTTGTGCTACAGGGTGACTCAAACAGACCATTTTACATCCAGACTCATTATTCTGTTTTCTACTCAACTCTGTATTTTCTTTAGGTCCAGGGCTATCCCTCCCCAAATAGTTCACCTAGGAAATTCCAAGAAGTCTTGAAATTTAGTGGATTTAATTGTTTCCCATTCCTACTGGTTACTTGTTGTCCCTAATTCAATATCAAAGAGTTACAATCACCACTACACTTTTGCTCTCTTCTTTTAGTTCCCCCCTCTCCTTTCCCCTCCACATTAGAGTTTTAGTTTTTGACCACCACCTCCTGCAGTTTTCCATTCCCTCTTTCAGCCCCACTCCCTTTTATTACCTTTTACCCTTACTACTTCTTCCCTCCATTTCTTTCCCCTTCTCCCTCCTACTGCCTACAGAGCTAGTTAGATTTATATACTTAGTAAGTTTGTTGTTCCCTCCTTGAACCAAATCAGATGAGAGGACCTCTTAAACAATGCTTATCTCCCTCTCCTTTTCCCTTCTACTGTAATATAATTTTGTACTTCTTCCTGTGATGTAATTTACCATTTTCTGCTTCTTCCTTTTTGATATTTCCTGTTCCAATCCCTTCACATGCTTAAATCACATTTTTATCATCCCATAATTTACTTTATACCCTTTCACTCTATCTCTGCATGTCCCTTTCATATTTCATAATAAATATACAATTCTCAAGATTAACAAGTATCATCTTCCATTATATGGAAGTAAACAGTTTACCCAAATTGAGTAACAAGGTCTCTTTTCCCCTGTTTACCTTTTTATGCCTCTTTTGAGACCTGCATTTGAAGATCAAATTTTCAATTGAGTTCTGACCTTTTTCCTCAGGAAGATCTGGAAATCCCTTATTTCATTTGATATCCATCTCCTTGCCTGTAATGTTATGCTGAACTTTGCTGGGTGATTGATCCTTGGTTGTAGTCCCAGCTTCTTTGCCTTGTGGAATATCATATTCCAATTCCTTTGATCTTTTAATGTAGAAGCTGCAAGGTCCTGTGTGATCTTGACTGTAGCTCCTTGATATTTGAAAGTTTTCTTTCTAGTTGCCAGTAGCATTTTCTCCTTCACTTGATAGTTCTGGAATTTGGCAACACTATTTCCTGGTGTTTTTAGTTTGAGAGCCATTTTTGGGAGATGAATGGTGGATTCTACTGATGACTATTGTGCCCTCTGTATCTAGCACTTCTGGGAAGGTTTTCTTGGTGATTTCTTGGAAGATATTATCCAGACTCTTTTTTTCATCATGGTTTTATGGTAGGTCAATTATTCTTAAATTTTCTCTCCTGGATGTATTTTCCAGGTCAGTTGTTTTTCCAATTAGATGTTTTGCTTTTCCTTCTATCTTTTCATTCTTTAGATTCTGTTTGACTGATTCTTGATGTCTCATAAGTCATTAGCTTTTGTTTGCCCAATTCTAATTTTTGCCAAATTGTTTTCTTCAATTAACTTTTGCATCTCTTTTTCCATCTGTCCAATTATTCCTTTTGGGGAATTATTTTCTCTAGTTAGTTTTTATACTTCCTTTTCCACTTGTCCAATTTTCCCAGTTAGGTTTTGTGCTTCCTTTTCCATTTGTTCAATTTTCCTTTTTAAGGAGCTGTTCTCTTCAGTGAATTCTTTTTTCGTACTTTTAAAATAATTGGTCATTTTTTCTTCTATTTCTTTGTTCAGCTCTTTCCAGAGTGCTCTTCGTGCATGGGAGCAGTTCAGAGTTCCTTCTGACGTTTCAGATGGGAGTACAATCTGAATACTGACCTCTTTGGTATTCGTGTTTTTGTCCTTGTCCTTTGTCCTTCTCTCAAAGATTCTATGGTCTTTTCCTTCCTCCTTTGCTTCTTGCTCATGATGGTGAGGCTTTGTATATTGTGGTCTCTGGTTCTTTCATCTAGAAGCTAAAGAAGCTGGTGTTGAACTGGTTGGTGTGAGAAAGTAAAGGCCTGGTGAATTCTGTTTGTGTTTGCCCATATTAGCCCTGGAGTTAGCTTTTTAAATGTGGGAGAGGGGTGGTCTGATCACAGGAGATCTCCTCAGCTGAGCCAGAGCAAAGGCAAGCTCAGTACTCAGTGATCCTGGCTGCCGTGGTGTCTTCCAGTTTGCCCTGAAGTGCTGAGGCACCTGGGTCTTGGTGTTGGTGTTGGTGATTACAAACTCCGCATTCCTGGGCTTCAGATCTCCTCTCGGTTGGTTTGCTGAAGTGGGGCTGTCTGGAACAGCTCTGGTCCTCTGCTACAGTAAGAGGAATCCTCCTCTGCAGTTTTCCTAGCCTCAGGTACTATGAGACTGTTTGTCCCTTCAGTCAACCCCATTCATTCAGGATTTTTCTGGGGAAACATTTTATGGTTCTTTTAAGGTCAACAAGGGGAGAGGGAGAGAGCATTTACTGATTACTCTGCCATTTTGGCTTCCAGAAGTTCAACTAGGTGACTTATAGACATTTAATTTGCAGGCTGAAAGTCTCATTTGCAGCTATTGCACTTACCTGGGCCTCCTTCCATGGCTCTCATTTGCTCTGCTCCACTGGAATTCCACCCTGAGATACTATCACATCGTGCTGCTGCTTCCTCAGATTGCTCTGGGGCTTTCCTGCTTGGCCCTACTGCGGCTGGGACGTGGTGTGTTCTTCAATCCCCATAGTAGATTTTTCCCATTGATCTTCCAGTCTGTCCTAAGCTGTGAAACTGCCATAGTCTGTCTCCTATTGGAGTCTGTACCTCCAAATTTGGTCAGATTCTCTTTTTAGAGTTATCTGAGAGAGTTGGTCTAAAAGCTTAGGTGAGTAATTGCTCTCAGTCCACCATCTTGGTTCTGCTTCCTTGAAGCTCTTCTTTCTCTATAATCTTCTTTTCATGATTCTGCATTATTCTGAAATGCCTTTTTTACCATTGTACTTGGTGTGATTAACAGACCTGAACCAGCCTTGGGATGGGGCTGATCAAAGAAAACAAAAATATTAATTCATATTGTGCTCTCATTAGATTTATCTGCTAGAAGCAATTTTATTTAACTTAATCTATATCCAAACTATCTCTAGACGGAGAGATGTCAAAACTATCGTGGTTCCCACAACATGATTATTTTAGATGCCATTTATAGGATTCCAAAATAAGGAAATTGTATGTTAAAATCCTATATGTAAATGCCATAAATATTCAACAATAGTTGAGTAACCACAATGCAAATATCATTCTCCTTACTTATAGAGTAAAGGAAGGAACTTTTCCACTTTTGACAATATCTTAATCCTTTCTCAGTGCAAAGCTAGAATCATAAATATCAAGTTGAAAGTCAATGATGTCAAAAAGACAAGAGTTAAGTGTAGTCATCACCCTTAATTTTTGATTTAGTTTAATACACATTTATTAAGCATCCATGCCAGGCATTATGCTAAGTACTCAGGGTGCAAATAAGAAAAAAGACAATCCTTGCCTTCAAAGGTTTTACAATCTAATAAGGAAAGTGGTAGAGGAAACGTAGAGAAAGGGTAGAGTGGGGGAATGAGAGGCACCATGGAGCATGATGTACCATGGACTCTAAACCAAGCATAGATCCTGATGGGGAGTGAAGAACTAGCTGAAACTTTCAGATCCTAGCCCTCTGCAAAGGAAAACTTTGGAAGGAATTTAATTCTCCATGCTTTTCAGTCAGAGGAGAGGGAATGCTGAGTGAGTTGAGAAGATGCTGAGTATCCAAAATGGTGTCAATCAACATGACAATGAGATTTTATTTGAGCAACCTATCCTGCGTGAGGCATCATATTCCTTGGAACCCAAACCAATCGCAGTTGTTGATATAACGTGGAGTTAATACTTTTTGTCTTCTTTCAAGTGCATTTTTCTGGTAGACTGCAACAGACATTAAAAGAAATTATTATTTCTTAACAGTTTCAGTTTTACTAAATAGGAGATTTTTAATATGTTTCTGCAGTCCCCGATTAGACTTTCATGTGTTTAACTCCAAGAGTTAATTTGTATAACTAGAGTTGTCTTAGACATTCAGGGCTGTTGAGACCTGACTTACCTTATAGAAAAGGTTCTAGGTGCTGAAGCACCATGAGAAAAGACTGGTTAGTTTATTTTTACTTTGAGAATGACTTTGTAGAAGGTTCATTCTATTTTCCAATTCTTGATTTTTGATAATCTTTCACTTCTCTGTTTCCTGTCTGTCTCTTGTTGAATTGATTGAAAATATCCATCAATTAGCAAGGAGATTTGCAGAAAACGTATTATGTATCCATAAAAGCATTATGTATCCAAGTGCCAGGTCTGAAATCATGAGTCAAGAAGACTCATCATTGCATTTACAAATCTTACCTCAAACTCTTACTGATGAGGGTGAGTTGGGTTGTGGTTAGATGTCTCTAAAGAATTTCAAAGACTTAGATGACTCCAAACCAGTTTTATTTATTATGGTTTTGAGGTTTCACACTCTGGTGAGATTTATGTAGGCTGGTCAATGAAATACCAAAGCTAACAGTGCCCCTTCCACCCTTCTGACCCTTCACCTAGGCTGGGACAATGTTATAGATAATGCCCTAAACTCCCTAAAGATGAGATGTCACCTCATCTCTCCACCCCTGACAACTTTTACTCTCTTCTGGCTAGTGGGACATTTTCCTTAAGTGGAAAGTATTCACCTTAGTCTGAGGTCTCCCTTAATGGGCACCTCCCTTAGGGACCCATCTCAAGGACTCATCTCCTTTAAACTCCCTCTCCCTTGTGGGGGCTGCCACCTTCCCCCTTAAAATGATGTTTCCCTTTAGCCACATCGCCCTTCAGGGTCAAGAAGCCTGCTTGGTGTGTTGTGTTGTGTTCCCCCAACAAATGCTTTATTCGATTTGGAGATGGCATGAGCAAATTCTTTTGAGAAGATATTGCACCAAACATTTTTGGGTGTCTCTGAGCCTCATTAACATTAGTGTTTAGAGTAGTTAGAGGCTTTTTTAACCTCAGCATCTTCCTCTGAATATGAACCCAGATTTTCTTTTACACCTTAGTTGCTCTCTATGATTAGTTTCTTTTTCTTTTGTTTACGCATTTTTCTTTTGTTTTATTTTAATTATAATCAGGCTTTAATCCTGAGTTGTTAGTAATGGTTCCCCAGGCTTCAAATTCTCTGTACTGTCATTTTTAGAATTCTGCCTACAGGTTCAATCTTAGGGACTCCTCTCTTACCCTAAGCCAACAGTTATAGCTGGGGCCTCCAGACATAATGTCCAGAAAATGTTATTGTTTCCACTCACTAGGCTTATGCTTTCTCTCCCTTGATCATAGCCACAACCCTGGATCACTGCTGGTTAGCACCACTTGGCCTGGTATACAGAAACAGTGGGTGGATCAGTGGGGAATTCTTCCATTTTCTCTGACTCAGTCATCTGCTGTTTGTTAGACTAAAGTTTGTGAGATAAAAGTTCCTGAGGCCTACTCTGAAATGAAAATTAAGAGGATCTGGAACTTCTAAAATGTAAGAAAGTTTAGAATATTTTATTTATTCCCCTACCTAATAGCATATTTGACTTTTAAGTAAGTGAATGGCATGCATCTTCTAAATTTTACAGCTGAAATTTTGAGATCCTGACTATAAAGTAATTTAAAAAATGGAGCTGTCATGCTTATTCTTAGTCTTTTTTTTGGATCAATTAAATACATTACTTCTTAAAGAAGATAATAAGAAAAAAACATTTTTACAGAAATGTAGGTACATTTTCACTCCCTCATTTATAGAAGCAAATTTTATATTTTTTCTGTATTTTAATATTGAATAGGTCAAAGATTAAAAAATGATTTGGCATTGTTTGTGTAAGCATTTGAGACTCATTGAAGTAGCTCCTTTACTCACATAGCTTCAGCTTGCTAGAAGTTTCCTTGTATTTTCATGAATCGCTGCTGAGAAATGTCAGCGTTAATATGCTGTGGGGATTATAGCAAAGTGAACACAAGAAATCCAAGGTGAATATGGTGGAGTGAGAGAAACTAGTCACCTAAGTTCTTAGACAAACTTCTTCAGATACCTCTAAAAGGAAAATCTCATTGAATTTTGGAGGGCAGAATCCAATAGGACACAGACTCTGGCAGATTCACAGCCCAGGACAGACTGGAAAGTCCATAGAAAGGATTTGTTTCATGGAACTGGAAGAACACACAGCACACAGCTCACAGACTATAGCAATGCATCCCCATCATGGCAGGGTCGAGCAGGAAGCCCCAGGCAATCTGAGACAGTGGCTGCACAGTGGAATCTCAGGCATATCAGCACAGGACAGGAGTCCAGCAGAACTGAGCTTAGCCCCCGGTGTCTGCAGCAGTTGCTCCTGAGACTATCAGCCCCCAGATTAAATGTCTGTAAGTCACCTACTTGAACTTCTGGGAGCCAAAATGGCAGAATGATCAGTAAATACTCTCTTCCTCTCCCCTTGTTGACCTCAAAAGAACTATAAAATATCTCCCTAGAAAAATCCTGGAACAGCAGCATCAGCAGAAGGGACAAACAGTCTCTTAGTACATGAAGCTAGGAAAATCAGTAAGGAGGGTCCCTCTGGCTGTGACTGAAAGGCACCAGTGCAGGACCAGAGCTGTCCCAGACAGACCCACCTCAGCAAATCAGGCAGAGATCTTGAGTCCTGGGGGATGGAGCCCTCGACCTCCAGCACCAGATGTGCCTCAGCACCCAAGGGGAATTGGGAAGACACTAGGACAGACAGCAACACCAACTGCTGAGCTAGTCTATGGTCTAGCTCAGAAGAGAATAACTCCTTTGGCCAGACCACCCCTCCCCACACTTACAAGTTTGCTCCAGGATAAATCCGTGGAAAGATAAAAAGACTTCACTGGGCCTCTGCTTTCTCACACCAGCCAGCTCAGCACCAGATAAACTGCAGCACTTTAGCTTCCAGCTGAAAGAACCAGAGACCACAATATACAAAGCCTCAAGTTCAGGCAACAAGAACTGTGAGACAGAGTCGCTTGTGCCCTAGAAGCAGAGATCTACTTTAAAAGTCAGGAAAAGGGTGATTATCATCATCATGACTAAGAAGCAAAGCAGAAAAGAATCTTTCCATGGGGACAAGGACCAAAAACAAGAATACTATGGAGGTCAGCATTGAGACTGTACTCCCATTGGAAACTTTGAAAGGGACTATGAACTGGTCACAAGCACAAAGAACACTCTTGGAAGAGCTGAAGATGGATTTTAAAAGCCAAATTAGAGAAATAGAAGAAAAATTGGCCAATGATTATAAAAGTATTAAAAAAGAATTTACTGAAGAGAACAATCCTTAAAAAGGAAAATTGGACAAATGGAAAAGGAAGCACAAAACCTAAGTGGAAAAATTGGACAAATGGAAAAGAAAGTACAGAAACTAATTGGAGAAAATAATTCCTTAAAAAGAATAACTGGACAGATGGAAAAGGAGATGAAGAAGTTAATTGAAGAAATCAATTTGATAAAAATTAGAATTGTGCAAGTAGAAGCTAATGACTCTCTGAGATGTCAAGAATCAGTATAACAGAATCTAAAGAATGAAAAGATAGAAGAAAAAGCAAAACATCTAATTAGAAAACAACTGACCTGGAGTATAGATCCAGGAGAGAAATCTAAGAATTATTGGCCTATCAGAAAGCCATGATGAAAAAAAAACAAAAACAAAACTCTGGAAAATATCTTCCAAGAAATCATGAAGGAAAACTGCCCAGAAGTTCTACATCCAGAGAATAAAATGGTCATCAAAAGAATCCACCACTCACTTCCCAAAAGGGGTCTCATACTAAAAGCACCAACGAATATATAAAAGCATTCCCCAATTCAATAACTATCAAGTAAAGGAGAAAATATTGCAGGCAACCACAAAGAAACCATTTAGATATCAAGGAGCTACAGTCAGGATCATATAGGATCTTGCAGCTTCTACATTGAAAGATCAAAGGAATTGGAATATGATATTCTATAAGGCAAAGGAGCTGGGACTATTCAGACAAGGAGATGGACATTCAAAGCAATAAGGGATTTCCAGACCTTTCTGAGGAAAAGGCCAGAACTCAAAAGTAAATTCGATCTTCAAACACAGGTCACAAGAGAGGCATAAAAAGATAAACATAGGGAAAAAACTTGTTACCCTATATGGGCAAACTGTTTACATTCCTATTTATTATGAAATATAAAAGGTATGCACATAGAGGGAGAAGGTATAAAGTAAATGATGTGATGATAAAAATGTGATTTACAGGTGCAAAAGGATTGTGAGAGCAGATGTGAAAAGGAGGAGGCAGAAAATGGTAAATTACATCACAGGAAGAGGCACAAAATTATATTATAGTAGAAGGAAAGAGGGGAGCGAGATGAGCATTGTTTGATATTTACTTTCATCTGATTTGGTTCAAGGAGGGAACAGCAAACTTAATTGAGTATATAAATCTAAATAGCTCTAAAGGCAGCAGGAGGGGAAGGGGAAAGAAAGGGAAAGGAGGCTGAAAGGGAGGAAAGAAGTAGTAAGGGTAAAGGGGAGAAAAAAAGGAGAGGGCTGAAAGAAGGAAGGGAAGATTGCAGGAAGTGGTGGTCAAAAATTAAAAATACATTGTGGAGGGTAAGGGAGAACTAAAAGCACAAATGGTGGGAAAAAGAATGGAGGGAAAGACACAGACAGTAATCATGACTGTGAATGTGAATGGAATGGACTCTCCCATAAAATGGAGATGGATAGCAGAATGGATTAAAAACCATAATCTAACAATATGTTGTTTATAAGAAACATATTTGAAACAGGGGGGTACACATAGCATATCAAAAGAAATAAGGAAGGAAATTATATCCTGCTAAAAGGTACCATAGACAAAGTAATATCCATCACTAAACATATATATGCCAAGTGACAGAGCATCCAAATTCTTAGAGGAGAAATTAAGAGACTTACAAGACTAAACAGACAGCAAAACTATACTAGTGCCAAACTTCCCCTCCCCCTCTCTGAACATGTTAAATCTAATCTCAAAATAAACAGGAAAGAAGTTAAGGAGGTGAATAAAATTCTGAATAATGTAGATACAATAAATCTCTGGAAAAAATTGAATGAGGACAGAAAGGAATATACCTTTTTTCTCAGTGGAACATGGCACACATACAAAATTGACCATGTGCTAGAGCACAAAAACCTCACAATCCAGTGCAGAAAGGCAGATACTGTGAATGTATCCTTCTCAGATCATAACGTATCAAAACTTATATGTAATAAAAGGCCATGAAGAGAGAGACCAAAAATTAATTGGAAACTAAGTAATCAAATCCTAAAGAATGAGTGGGCTAAAACACAAATCATAGAAGCAATCAACAACATCATTCAAGAGAATGACAAAAATGAGCCAACCTACCAAATCTTATGGGGTACAGCAAAAGCAGTTCTTAGGGGAAATTTTATACCTTTGAGTGCCTGCATGAATAAAATAGAGAAAGAGGCGATCAATGAATTGGGCATGCAACTGAAAAAGCTAGAAAAAGAACAAATTGAAAATCCCCAAGTAAATACCAAAATAGAAATACTTAATAACAAAGAAGAGACTAATAAAACTGAAATTAAGAAAACTGTTGAGCTAAGAAATAAAACTAAGGGTTGGTTTCATGAAAAAAAACCATTAAAGTTGATAAACCTTTGATCAATTTGACTTAAAAAAAGAAAGAAGAAAATCAAATTACTAATATCAAAAATGAAAAGGATAAACTCACCTCCAATTAGGAGGAAATTAAAACAATAATTAGAAATTACTTTGCCCAGCTGTATACCCATAAATTCAACAATCTAAATGAGATAGATGATTACTTAGAAAAATATAAATATCCCAGATTAACAGAAGTGGAAGCTGAACACTTAAATAACCCCATCTCAGAAAAAGAAATTGAACAAACCATCAATGAACTCTCTATGAAAAAATCCCTCTGGCCAGATGGATTTGCAAGTGGATTCTATCAAACATTTAAAGAACAGTTAATTCTAATACTATATATGCTATTTGGAAAAATTGAGGAAGAAGGAGTCCTCCCAAATTCTTTTTATGATACAAATATGATTTTGGTACCTAAGTGAGGAAGAGCCAAAACAGAGAAAGAAAATTATGGATGAAATTCTGTAATGAATATAGTTGCAAAGATTTTAAATAAGATTTTAGCAAAAAGAATACAGCAATTTATCACAAATATAATACACTATGATCAGATAGGACTTATATCAGGAATGCAGGGCTGGTTCAATATTAAGAAAACTATTAGCATCATCGATCATATCAACAACAAAACCAAAAGAAACCACATGATTATCTCAATAGATGCAGAAAAAAACTATTGACAAAACACAATACACATTCCTATTAAAAAGACTGGAGAGCATAGCAATAAATGGAACTTTCCATAAAGTAATAAGCAGTATCTACCTAAAACCTTCATCAAGCATTATGTAACATGAGGATAAACTAGATTTATTTCCAATAAGATCAGGGGTGAAACAAGAATGTCCATTAACACCACTATTATTCAATATGGTACTAGAAATGTTAGCTGTAGCAATAAGAGAAGAAAAAGAAATTGAAGGAATCAGAGCAGGGAAAGAAGAAAGTAAGTTATCACTCTTTGCAGATGATATGATGATATACTTGGAGAATCCCAGAAAATCAAGTGTAAATCTCCTTGAAATAATAAACAATTTTGGCAAAGTTGCAGGTTACAAAATAAACTCACACAAATCTTCTGCATTTCTATATATTACTAACAATGCCCAACAGCAAGAGACAGAGGAATTCCATTTTAATGCTAGGGAAGACACTATAAAATTATTGGTAGTCTACTTGCCAAAACAAACTCAGGAAGTATATGAACACAATTACAAAACACTTTTTCACAAATAATGTCAAATCTAAGTAGGTAGAAAACCATCAGTTGCTTGTGGGTAGGCTGAGCCAATATAATAACAATGTCAATACTGCCTAAATTAATTTACTTATTCAGGGACATACCAATCATACTATCAGAGAATTTTTTTTGTAGAGCTAGAAAAATAAGATCAAAATTCATCTGGAAGAACGTAAGTTCCAGAATATCAAGGGAACTAATGAAAAGAAGTGTTAGGGAAGGTGGTCTAGCTCTACCAGTTCTCAAATTGCATTACAAAGCAGCAATTATCAAAACCACTTGGTACTGTCTAATAACCAGAGGAGTAGACCAGTGGAGTAGATTTGGTACTCAAAACACAGTAGTCAATGAATATAGCATTCTACTATTTGGTAAACCCAAGGACCCCAGCTTCTGGGATAAGAACTCACTGTTTGAAAAAAAATGCTGGGAAAATTGGATAACAGTGTGGCAGAAACTAGGCATAGACCAATGCCTGAAACCATACACAAGAATATAGTCCAAATGGGTACATGATCTAGATATAAAGATTGATACTATAAACAAGTTAGTGGAGCGAGGAATAATGTATTTATCAGATTTATGGAGAATGAAAGAATTTTTGACTAAACGAGATAGAAATCATTATGTAGTGTAAAATTGATAATTCTGATTATATTAATTTTAAAAGTGTTTACTCGACCAAACCCAATCCGACCAAGATTAGGGGGGAAGCAGAAAACTGGGAAAGAATTTTTGCAACTAGTGTCTGTGATAAAGGCGTCATTTCTGAAATATACAGAGAAGTAAGTCAAATGTACAAGAATACAAATCATTCCCCAATTGAAAAATGGTCAAAGGATATAAACAGCCAGTTTTCAGAGGAAGAAATTAAAGCTATCTATAGTCATATGAAAAAATGCTCTAAATCACTATTGATTAGACACATGCAAATCAAAACAGCTCTGAGATCCCATATCACACCTATCATATTGGCTAACATGACAAAACAGGAAGATTATAAGTGTTGGAGAGTTGGAACACTAATTCATTGTTGGTGGAAAGGTGACCTGATCCAACCATTCTGGAGAGCAATCTGAAACTATGTCCAAAGTGCTACAAAAAGTGCATACCCTTTGATCCAGCAATAACACTTCTGGGACTGTATCCCTAAGAAATCATAAAAATGGGAAAGGGTCCCACATGTGCAAAAACATTTATAGCAGCTCTCTTTGTCATGGCCAAAAATTAGAAATTAAGGAGACTCCCATCAATTGAGGAATGGCTGAATATATTGTGGTATATGAATGCAATGGAATATTATTGTACTATAAGAAATGATGAACTGGAAGACTTCAGAGGAGCCTGGAAAGACTTATATGAACTGATGGTGAGTCAAAGGATCCGAACTGGAAGAACTTTGTACACAGCAACAGCTACAGTGTGAAATGAATTTTTCTGGTTGTCTTAGTACTTCATTGCAATGCAAAGACTTAAAAAATTCCCAGTGGTCTTTTAAGGCAAAATACCTTCCACATCCAGAAAAAGAACTATGGAAATAAATCACAGAATGAAGCAGATCTTCTTCTATTGTACTATGTTTTGTTTCATTTTATGATTTCTCCCATTCATTTTAATTCTTCTATGCAACATGACTTAGGTGAAAATGTATTTAATAGAAATGTATGTGTATTGTAAATAAACTGTAAATTGTAAATAATTGTAAATAAATTGTATGCCATCTTTGGGAGGGAATGGGGAAATAGGGGGAAAGAGGGAGAGGGATGGAAAAAAATCTAAGATATATGGAAGTTATTATGGAATACTGAAAGAAAATAAAATAATAAAAAAGAAGAAATTGAAGGGTAAAATGAGTTTTAAAGAAGCTGATCCAAATTTGGAGAGACTGAGACTCACAAGAAGCAGAGACTAGGCTTTGCCTAACTTCTGTGCATTGCATCATTCTCTTCCCTTAGGGGCCAGGATTAAAGACAGCTTGTGATTGCTGGTGTAGCCCTCACTCTATGAATGATGAACAGTAGGAAAGAGGGAAAAGTGTGACACAGAAAAAAAAATGATAGAAATTAGGTTACATGTAGTGTAACCTAGAGAAAGTATTCTGGGACAGGCCTTGGAGACTATTACAAGTTCTGAATAATGACTGCTCTGAGAGCAGGAAATTGAGCGACTGGAATATGGTAAACCCACAAAATCCACCTTTGTGAACAAAAATGCTTGGAGCAAATTGAACCCCCATTAATACTATACTTTTTATCTCTGTTTGTCACATAGTAAGTGGCATATAAATGTTAACTTTTTAATCTATGCAAACAGAAGTAGAGCACAGAAAGAAAGGGTGTCAGAGTTGAGACTTCAGAGTTTGAAAGGATAAATGCTGAGGAATTTAGAGTTGATCTTTTTGCTTTTATTCTCACTATAATTAAAATCTCATTTGATTTATATGCAAGTATGCCATTTTTTGGGGTTCAGAAGAAAATAAAATTAAGAAAATGAATGACGTGGAGAGGAATGTTAGGCAAATCAGTTTGATTTTTGAGAGAGTTGTCATACACCATTTGACAAAGACCCAGCAAAGGCAACTGTGCAATTAGTTTCCTCAAGCTTAGTTGGTAGTGGGGAAGGGAGGGGATAGCTCAGGACTGAAGTATCAGAGGTGATCATACCTGCCTAGTTAGTTATGTTTGCAAGGAATTTGAGCTTAGGCATTATCTGGTGGCTTGTATACACATATTACATATTATTCTTCAGTCATTTCAGTCATGGTCAATTCTTCATGATTGCATGGAACTCTGTCAATAGGATTTACTTGGCAAAGATTTCTTCTCCAGTGGTAAACAAAGGTTAAGTGACTTGCCCAAGGTCAGCCTTCTAGGAAGCTTCTGAGACTGGATTTGAACTCAGGTCTTCCAGATTTTAAGCCTAGCACTCTGTTTACACCATTACCTGCCCCAATATAGAAGTGCATGTAGTCATTCTCATTATACTCACTTTATTATACCACAAAAAGTTATATGAATGTGAGTGTGTGAAACAAGACATTGCTCCACATTAATTTTATTGAAAAATTTTGAGAAATTATGTATACTATGGAAATTAAGACATATAATGACTTTGGTGCTAACAAAAAGAATCAGATTTAAGAGACCCATGTATTTGTGTAAAATGAAAGCAAACTTTCAGTCAATATTCAGTCATCTGAAGTATTTAAATAAATCTTCTATGAGATTTTGGCTAGAGTATTCTAATTTTTCTTTTGTCCAAATATAAGGTACTTTTCCTCTAATATCAATTATAAATATTATTTTAAGCATGTTTTAATTATCAGATTGACATCATAATGTAATGAGAAGAATGCGGTCAGGAAATATTTGGTTATGAATCTTGCCTCTGACCTAGAAATGTGATCATACACAAATAATTTAACTTCCTTTAGCCTCAGATTTGTCATTTGTAAAGTCTGAATATTAGTAATAGTAGTATGTACATGCCTCATTAAGTACCTAAACATTTGTAATTATCAAATGAACATCTGTGATTGTATGGATTTGAAGATCATTGTATCAGTAAGCATCCCAACATACACAAGGGGGCCTGCTCCCACAGGTTATTTGACCTGCATTCATAAAAAGAAAGGCAACTTATGAGGGGTTAACAGTCATTTTGATCAAGCATATGTATCATTCCTTTAAACAAGCACATATAATATTCACCTAGTTCAAGGGATTCAGCACCCTGACCTTCAGAATAAATACAAAGAAATCAACAGACATGGCTTTCTCTGCCTGACTATAATTCAACAGACAGGTCCAACTGTCTGACCATAGTTACCAGAAAGGGAAGCACCAACATCTGGGTTTTCAAAGCTGGGGGGCTCTGTAATGGCTTCCCAAAGTCCTTTTCTGGTCAAGCAAACACTTCCAGTCTGTGAGCCCCAAAATGAAACTGCACCTCAGAGTCTTTATACACTTTGTTATAGACAGAAGGCATCACATCCCTTGAGAACCAGTGTCTCATTAACAAAAGGCATGGGTCTTCCTACAAATTTTCTCAGGTCTGGCAACGGGGGGTGGGGAGGAAGATCTTCCTTAATCACATTACTCAGAGCCATTGTTAGTAAAACAGAAACAGCAAAGGATTCTACTTTGCTTGGCCTTACAATCATATATACTATATGTATAATGCTATATGTGTAACACAATATAGCATATTTGTTTCTCTCTATCTACATAGCATAGTATAATGGTAATTTAAAATGGGGAGATCTTTCTCATTTGTTAATAAGTCCATGTGATCTGCCTAAATCACGAGTCTAAGTCACATGGAGCCTGTAGTGCGAGGAGTTTGCTGAATGGGTGGAACAGGAAGAGGTGGAAGTGGAACAGAGCTGAGAGGAAGTAAGTCAGAGAGCAGAACTAGGAAGGATTCAGGCAATCAGGCAGTTGGTTAGCATGAGTTAAAGACCTTGATTGTGATTTGTTTAATGAAGCTGGTTTGTGGGAAGCCTAGTGGGGGAAGGCTTGGAGATAGTGTTGTTTTCTGCATTGTTATTGTGTGTAGATTTGTGATGCTATGATGGATTTGGCTTTCTGGTTCCGAATCAATGTTTCGGTTCTGCCTTCCACATGGAGGGTCTGTGGTATTTCGTGATTCAAAATGAAACCAGGATATTCATGGCCTCCATGGGTGCTGTGAATATCTCACTGGTGTTACACATAGTAAAATGCAATATCATTTATACCCATTGAAATGACATGTCCTAATCTTTCTTTTCCTCCTCCTCTTCCTCATTATTATTCTTCTTTTAATTTTATTTTTCATTTTTAACACAGTTTATATCAAAGAAAACAATTCCAACTTTTCATTAGGTGATACTTCTTTTTAAAGCATTTACAATACAGACCACAAAGGAATTTTTTAAAACATTAACCAACTGAGACACAAATAATATTTATGGATGTTAACTTCACAAGCCCTTAACCTAATTGTCTCCACAGTATTACTAAGAATTAAAGGACCTTAACTTGTTGTTGGTCTTAAGTCCTAAACCTACTAGTTTAATTTTAGACTTAACCTCAGATGTTCCCTTGCTAACAATCTATAATTGAATACATCTGGTATTAAGCTTACAAACTTTTTGACTATAGGAAATTGCCATTAAGGATGGGAACATTGCAGGGACCCAACATCTCCCCAACTTCATGTTAATTCTATGTAGAAATAGATTGTCAACTTGCATTCAGTCAGACTTAAAGACAGCCAGATGTCAGAGGGGAAATTGAGTCAGGAAAATCCTACCTTAGCCCATGCTGAACAGCTGCTCTCCCACCCTTCCTATGAGATCACCTTTTGCAGTTCATACCAGCATCTCACGGGTTTACTGGCATCATGGATTGGAGGCTCAGACCACATTTCTTGCTGTCCATACCTAGAGTTTGACTCAGAAGAACAGTCACTTAATAGTCCCATCGAATCTTAAAATAGCAAGTTCTAATAACCAGGTTTCAAATACGACTATAAGTTCACTTTGGCTAAGGAAGATCTTTTGAGGCAAGTATTAAAGTGGCTTATATGCCTTTCTGTACATGTTCTAGTTCCTGATTAAATAGCAATCATAAAATCAAATTTACCATTAAAACTTTAACTTTTTCATCAATGCCAAATTTTACCCGAGGTTACCTTCCTCTAGGAAATTTAGACTAAAATTCTTTTCCCCAAACTAAAGATGTCATTGATTTATTCTCAGTAATTAATTCAGTCAATTATTTTAATCCTAATTGCTTTTACTTCACTTTGTAACATTTCCAATTTTTCTCCCCATCACACCCTCCCACTTCCTAATACCTAGCATTCTGATTACTCCTTCCCTCAATGTACCCTTCCTTCTATCACATTCCACTCTTCCCTTATCCCCATCTTCTCTCTATTCTCGTAGGGCAAGATAAACTTCTATACTCCATTCCCTGTATTTCTTATTTCCCAGTTATATGCAATAAAAATTCTCAACATTTGTTACTAATACTTTGAATTACAACATTTCTCCCTCTTTCCCTCCTCCCTTCCTCCCCATCTCCACGGAGAAGGCAAGCAATTCAATACAGACTAAATATGTGTGGTTTTGCAAAAGACTTCCATGATAATCATGTTGTGTAATACTAAATATATTGCCTTCTATGCTACTCTACTCTCCCTTATTTTTTTTATTCCCTCATTTGAATTTGTCCCTTCCCAAAAGTGTTTATTTCTAGTTACTCCCTAGTCCTATTTGCCCTCCCTTCTATCATTCCCCTCACCCCACTTGTCACCTCCCCTACTTCCCTGTAGTGTAAGATAGATTTTTGTATCAAATTTAGTGAGCATATTATGCCCTCCTTTAGCCATATGTGTAGAGAGTAGCTTTACTTTTCTCCTCTCCCCTTCTCCCTTTTCTCCTCCATTGAACAAGATTTTTCTTATCTCTTTTATGAGTTATAGCTTGCTCCATTCCATTTCTTCCTTTCTCCTCCCAGTATTTTTCTCCCACACCCCTTAATTTTCATTTTTTTTTGCATGTGGATATCATCTCTTCTGATTAAACACAACCTGTACTCTCTGCCTATACATATATATATATATGTATATATATATGTATATATATATACACACACACACATATCTCTTTCTATGTGTGTGTGTGTGTGTGTGTGTGTGTGTGTGTGTGTGTGTATGTACAATCCCGCCACCTATCCAAATACTGAGGAAAGATTCAAGAGCTATAAATATTTTCTTTCCATGTAGGAATGTAAACAGTTCAACTTTAGAAAATATTTTATGATTTCTCTTTACCATTAACCTTTTCATGCTTCTCTTGATTCTCATGTTAGAAAGTCAAATTTTCTTTACAGTTGTGATCTTTTCATCAGTATGAATGCTTCAGTATCCTCTATATTATTGAGTGACCATTTATTCCCTTGAAGCAGTTTTACTGGGTAGGTGATTCTTAGTTTTAATCCCAGTTCCTTTGACTTCTGGAATATCCTATTTCAAGTCCTTTAATCCTTTAATGTTGAAGTTGCCAGATCCTGTGTTATCCTGATTGTATTTCTACAAGACTTGAATTGTTTCTTTCTAGCTGCTTGCAGTATTTTCTCCTTGATCTGGGAACTCTGAAATTTGACCACACTATTTCTAGGAGTTTCTCTTTTCAGGTCTCTTTCAGGAAGTGATTGGTGGATTCTTTTTTATATTTATTTTACCCTATGTTTCTAGAATATCAGGGCAGTTTTCCTTGATAATTTCATGAAAGATAATGTCTAGGCTCTTTTTCTGATCATGGCTTTCAGGTAGTCTCATAATTTTTAAATTGTCTTTCCTGGATCTAATTTCCAGGTCAGTTGTTTTTCCATTGAGATGTTTCACCTTATCTTCTATTTTTTTCAAACTTTTGGTTTTGTTTTTTAACTGCTTGATTTATGTCATAGTCATTCACTTCCTTGAACTCAATTCTCTCTTTCCACAAACTATTTTCAGCAAACTTTTTGAACCTTCTCCATTTTGTTAATTCTGCTTTTTAAAGCCTCCTTCTCCTCATTGGCTTTTTGGACCTCTTTTTCCAATTGACCTTAGCCTCTTTTCCAGCATTTTTTTGGTTCTCTTTAGTAAGCTGCTAACTTGCTTTTCAAGGTCTTTTATTGCTTGAGCCCAATTTAAGCTCCCTTTGGAGACCCTGGAGGCAGGGGCCTTTACTTTATCTGACAGTATGGCTTGTTCTTCCTCATCTGAAAGTATGGGAGGAGACACCTGTTCACCAAGAAAGTAATCTTCTGTGTTCTTATTTTTTTCCCCTTTTTTGGGCATTTTCCCAGGCAGTTACTTGACTTCTGAGTTTCCTCTCCACAACCACCTGGCCTCCCATTCCACCAAGCCAGCACTGGGAGCTGAGATTCAGATGAGCTGCTCCAATCTCCCAGGGCTTTAGGCAGGGGCTGGGTCACTATTCAGTGTGAGATTAAGATCAGCTCTTCAGGTGGGGGCAGGGCCCACCACATAGGGCTCAGTTCCCTTAAGAGCTTTATGGTGAGGCCTTCAACAATGGATGTAGACTACTGCCTACCTTAGGAGCTCCTGTCCACTACTGCCTCTGCTGCTGCCACCTGAGGAGGTCTGAGTTATGGGGACACTGCTCTCTTTTTGGCCAGCCAAAAAACCCCTCTCACTTTAGTGCCTGTGGGTTGAGGGATCCGTGCTGCCACTGGAGATTCTGTCCCTGAAGCCTGCTTGGTCCTGCTCCTCCAGGTGCCATGTGGCCAAGGCTAGGCTGGACTTTGCCCTGCTTCTGGTGTGACAGACCTTTCCCATCAGTATTTCAGATCACTCTGGGCTAGAAATCTCCTCCACTCTGTTGTTCTGTGACTTCTGCTGCTCTAGAATTTGAGAGTCCTTCCTTACATGGGCTGTGGGGGAAGTGTCAGTGTATATGTGTCTTTCTACTCCACCATCTTGGCTCTACCCCCTCCTCATCATTATTAGATAGTAGGAAATTTCAGATGAATGGTCAAAGTAGCAGCAGTTTTTTTAAGAGTGAATGGGACTTATGTATGGTGGGTTCTGGAAGTCGGAATTCTGGAGCTGAACCCCTTTCAAATATACACAACAACAATGTCATGACAGAGACAAAACCAGGCATGAGAATAGAGGACATATAGCTGAATCAGAAATCCAAAATAGAAACATAGGGAATCTTGTAACGGAGTTGCAGAGTGAAATTTTCACATGTTTCCATGCATTTACTGCTTGATTTACTATTATGTTCTTAAAAGTAGAGAAGAGTTGTATTTTTCCTTGAAATGTCCAGTTCACCATGCAATGTCCAAGACATATGTCAAATAGTAATTGAGAAACATTTGAACTGTAAAAGTTAGATCAAACAGTTCATTTCTGTCTGCCATTCATTGTGTGACTTATTTATATAATTCCTCAAGGAAGAATTGCATGTTCCATTGATGTAATTTATCAGTTTAGTAACAGATATTCTAAGTACAATACAAACTATATTCTGATGATTCAACATGAACTTTTTCCATGTTGAAATATTTTCCATAAATATCAAATGTCGGATATTTTTTCTTTGTTTCTTTGTTAGCTTATTTTTTTAATTGAGAAACTAAACTTTGGTGTAAGAATAAAGATGAAGAAGTTTTATTGTTTAATTGTAATTGTGTGGAAAATTTTTAGTTTTATATTTCCTAGGATTTATTGATGATAGGTTAGGGAAAAAAGTATTAGGTAGTGGGTTCTATAAATTTGTCTTATAACATTTTTTAAGACACTTATATAGAATGTTTTTTCAACTAAACTTTACCTCCTGAAATTGTTAAAAAGCCACCCAGAACATATCAACTTTTTTGACAAAATATCCTTGGAAGTGTTTCCTAATGGAAAATTTGATTGGAACCTTTATCTCTCTGGAGCATTATTTGCTTGATGACCAATTTAAGAAAATTGTATTTCCTGACATTGTTAGCCCCTAAAAAATTATAGTTGATAACACAAATCCAAGTACTGTAATTTGATATGTCAATTCATACAGTACACATGGACAGTTTTAATTATTTTGCAGGATATTTGAACAAAGGAAAATATGGTCAACTAATCATTATAGCATCTTTGTTCTCTCTGGATAACTTGAGTTATTCAGCAATAACAAAATACTTTTCAACATAGGAGGAGTTGAAATTTTATCATTAAATCATTATCATTAAGTAGCATTAAAATGGTAAAATTCAATTTAATGTATTTCTAACTACACTGGTGCAAACCACAGAAAATTTATTTCGCTGTCAAACCACAGGCTTCTTGGGAAACAAAAGCCTTCACTTTAAAAATGCTGTGACTTTTCAGGTACTGCTGCTTTGCTGTGGGCCATGGAAAACTGTTGTCTCCACAGGTAGTAAGTTGCACATGATCCAAAGGTGAATGGAGAGACTTATAGAGGGTGTGAAGAGGTTATGCATAACACATTGCAATCAATTATGCAGGGGAATTTAAATACGGGCTATTATTAGATAAATGTATGGTCATGAAAAAGGTGAGCTGGTTGAAGGTGAGAGTTAGGGACAGTTGATAGACAACTCATTTGTTTCATTCTTACTCAGACAGTGCCATGATAAAATGAGAAAGACCATATGCATATGAACCCCCTGTGGCAAATTTATAAGAGGAAATGAGTGAAAATTTCAGAGGATGAACAGGAAAGGACAGATTACTACTTGAATCTTTGAGGAAGATCACATGAGATCACAGATTCACTGAAGAGTTGGGGTTAAACTGTAAACATTTGGAACCATTGATAGTCTATGTAATATGCAAAATTAAGATATTTCTTTTTCTTTTGAGTTATTAATAAAAATAATTTTCTTCAACTAAAATATCCTTCCAAAATATCCCAAGCATTTTACAGATGCATACATTATAGTTTCTTGCAGTTTTGTCAGTGAGGAAAATTACTATTCTTTAATATTCTATATTATATTGTAGGCCTTATAGATTTACAGATATTTATGTGTGTATATATGTATAGAAAATGTATATATTCATGTGATTCATGTGTGAACACATGTCAGCGGCAACATGGTATGATAGATCTGGCTCTGATGTTAGGAAAACATGAATTTAATTCTCATCTCACACTCATAGTTTTTGTGTAACACTAGGTAAGTCACTTAAACTCTGTGCTGTCCAAGCAATACTTTAGGACTAAAAGTTGCAGAGAAAGAAACATCATTTTACAATATCTACTTGTCTCTATAAAAAAAAAAAAAATCCTCATTCAGAAGTTTACTATAAGAATGAAATCATAGGCCTGGTCCCTGTGTGTCTGTCCATGGATTTATATGTTTTGAATATAATACCAATGTTTTGATTTTTGGCTTTTTAATTTTCATAATATTTTATTTTCCTTCAGTTACATATGAAAGCAATTTTTAACATTAATTTAAAAAATGTTTGCTTCAAATTTTCTCCCTCCTTTGCTTCCCTAAAACTCTTCCCTCAGATGGTAAGCAATTTGATACAAGTTATATATGTATAATCATGAAAAACATATTCCCATGTTACTAATGTTGTGAAAGATGAAAAGAAATGATAATAAAAAGATCACTCCAAAAAATAAGAAAAGTGAAGAATAGTATGCGTTCATCTATTCAGACTCCATCAGTTCTTTCTCTGGATATAGGTAGTATTTTTCAGCATGAGATCTTTGGAATTTTCTTGAATCATTGTATTGTGGAGAATAGCTAAGTAATTCACAGTTGATCATTATGCAATTTGCTGTTACTGTGTACAATGTTCTCCTGGTCCTATTCACTTAACTTTACATCAGTTCAAGTAAATCTTTCTAGGCCTATCTGAAATCATCCTACTTGTCATTTCTTATAGCATATTAACATTCCCTTACAGTCACATACCACAACTTGTTCAGCATTCCCAATTGATGTTTTCCTCCTTGATTTCCAATTCTTAGCCATCACACACAAAGAAAGCTACTATAATTTTCTCTTTGTACAAATAAGTTCTCTCCCCCTCTCCACTTGTTAAATCTCTATGGGACACAGATCTAGCAGGGGTATTACTAGATCAAACAGCCTGCACAGTTTTATAGCCCTTTAGGCATATTTACAAAGTACTCTTCAGAATGTTTGGATCAGTTCACAACTCCACCAACAGTGCATTAGTGTCCCAGCTTTCCCATATATGTATATTTCCCATATATTCCCAATATTTATAATTTTCCTTTTCTGTCAAACTAGCAACTGAAAGACTTTGTCATACCTTAGAATTGGTTTAATTTGCCCTTCTCCAATCAATAGTGATTTAGAGAAGTTTTTCATGTTACTCTAGATGGCTTTCATCTCCTTGTCTGAAAAATGCCTGTTCATATCCTCACATTTTTGTAGAAGTTTCATTCTTAGTAAATATTCCTTATGTTGAAATAAAAATGACCTTTATATGACTTTCCCTCTTTGGTCCTCATAGTGAAGACTGTAGTTGTTCCCTGAAGAGGCCAAGGCAAATAAATTAAATGTCATTTCTACATAGCAATCCTTCAAATACTTTAATAAAATGACCCTATCCCTTCCACATTTCCTAACTCTTTTCCTCTTTAAACTACATATCTTCATAGTTCTTTCAACTGGAATTATTCCTACATGCACTCTAACTCATAAATATACTACCTAAAGTATTGGACCCATAACTTCATGTAATAAACCAGATATATACAGACCAGGCCAACGGGCAACAATATCACATTCATTCTATATGCTATTTTCCTGTTAATGTTACTTAAGATCAGATTCGTATGTGTGTGTGTGTTTATGTGTGTGTACACACACACATATGTATACACACATAAATTTGATCTTAAGTAATGAATAAATAAATATTTGTATATATAAATACATATATGAATATATATATATATATATATATATATATATATATATATATATATATATATGTATATAAATGTTGCTATTGAATGCTGAACTGGAAGTTTTCCAAAACCTTCAAAGTGATTTTTCTTCTTATGAACTTAGTTACATTACCTTATGCTCATATATTTGACTTTTTAAAGCAGCATACAGAATATTAAATTTGTCTCTATTAAAATTCAGCTTAATAGATTGTTCCTTTCCTTTTAACCTCTCAATATTTTTATGTATCTTATTGACTAGGAATCTCTTTTCTCGCTTTGTTTCTTTTGGAAGTATGATAAGCAAACTTTGTCTTCACCTAACTCCTTGATAAAAGTGTTGAACAAAAAAAAAAAATAATAATAGGCCCCTGGGGCACAGGAGACTCTCCTCCAGATAGATGAGAGTCCATGAATCAGTCTTCTAAAAGCTGATCCCACATGTTAGAATGGAAGGAATGAGGAGCCAGGATCCTCATAGACCCCAGAGGAAATAACAAATGTACTAAAGGGAAGAGACAGGTTTGAACAAATGATAAATGCAAAAATATAAATTCAAACTCTATGGTCACATAAAAAAATATACAAATGAAACTGCTGATATTATTTTGAAAATAAAGTGGAGTATCTGAAAGTGCTAAAGTATTAGAAGGCAAAGAGATGGAAAAAAATGAACCCATTTTTAAACTATTAGATTTTAAAATTGCACTAAGATTTTGAGATACCCTGAGTATCTTGTGATCCATCTTCAAATGGATAATTGCTACATTCAGATAAAGACTTAGTATTTAATAACCTATCTATCTCCGATATTATTCTTAGCTCTCCATCTTGAATACAAAGATATTCTGAGAGACTTTGCCAATACTAAATACTATACGTCAAAAACTTTCTCCTCATCTCTCAGACAAACAACATGAAAGAAAGTTCTCATGATTTTTGATTTAATAAAGACATGCTGAATTAAATTGCTTGCCTTTTTCCTTTCTTTAATATTCTTAAACTGCTCCTTCAATAATATGTTCTAGAATTTTGCTAGCAGTTTAAGTGAATTCCATTGGCCAAGAGTTTGGTCGATATTCTTTGATATGTAATTCATAATCAATTTCCCTATCTTTACAGTCAAGTATATTTTTGACTCGACAGAATGAGCACAGCAGTAGTTTTTGTACCTCTTTGGTTGCTTGCCTAGAAAGACAGTGACTGTTGACTGTAGATAACTAGTGTTAAAGCTTAACTGTTCCTTCAAATATTTTCATCACGGGTACCCAAGGTACACAAGTGGATCATTCTTCTATTTGTATTGTAACAATTGACATGGGAAAGTAATTTACATACTTATTGCACATTATTTGTAGCCTTAGAACAATCCTCTATGGTAGCTGTCATAGGCAATATGTACAATTTTAAGGAAAGAAATGTATCTATGATAGCTCAGAAAGGTTAAATACTTTGACTTGCATAAATTACACAGCTAATAAGTCAGAAGAGAACTCAGCTTTCCCTGGTTATCGATTAAGTACTCTAATAAATTATATATTAATATAATATATTATAATATAATTATAATATATATTATATAACATATAATATATATTAATTATGATATAATAGAATAATACCTATAATAATAATTTATTATAGTAATATTATAATATAATAACAATATAATAAAATAGTATATCTGTTTTGTCTTTATTCATAAAGATAGGAAAATAGTCAAATGAGTCAATTGCTTTTAATATTTTTTGTGATCTTTCTAGAGTATAAATATTGTACACTTTCCCAATATTTTGTTATCTTCTCCTTCCTTAGATATCTTTCAAGAAATTATAAACTGTAATTAAATTTGATTTATACCTGAGGAGAAAGGATGGTTCAACCTTAGGATATAAATAATATAATTAAACATGTTCAAACAAATAAAAAAAATAAGATACATGATCATATTGACAGATGAAAAAAAAGCCTCTAACCAAGTATATTGCACACATACACACGCACACACACACACACACACACAAACAAAACCAAGCGTAAACATAAAAGGTAGATCTTAATGTGATAAAAGGGATTTAATTAAAAACAAACAAACAAACAAAAATCTTGTATACTTGGAACCAGGAAACATGAGACTCTTTCCCAATACATATCAAATAATGTAAAGCTGTCTTTTATCTTTACTATGATTTTGCATAGATAATAAATCTGAAAATCATACTATAACAGTAAGGCATTACAAAGAAATTAAAGGGGGATGGGCAGAGTCAAGTTGGCAGAGTAGAATCTAAGAATTTCTAGAGCTCTCCCCAGCCCAGTCAAAAAGAGTAAAAAATGACTCTAAACAAATTCTGGAGCTGCAGAACCCATAGAATGACAGAATGAAGCAAGTCCCCAGCCCAAGACATCCTGAAAGGTTGATGGGAAGTGTCTATTGTTCTGGGCTGGGAGCAGACAGCAGTCCAATGAGGAGTGCTGGCACAGATGGGATCTGAGTATGCCTGGGGGCGGGGACTGAATCTGTGGTACTTGTCCTGGTTTCCAGACTTTACAACCCCAAAACACCAAGGACAAATTGGAAGGTAAGTGGAAAAACCTGTAGGACCTGTGTGAAAGAGTAGCATGAACTGCCCAGCTTCAGGGTGGCAG
Organism: Bettongia penicillata ogilbyi; assembly: GCA_023548195.1. Taxonomy (NCBI): domain Eukaryota; kingdom Metazoa; phylum Chordata; class Mammalia; order Diprotodontia; family Potoroidae; genus Bettongia; species Bettongia penicillata. The sequence continues at coordinate 1,014,663 of JAJHZJ010000052.1, read as the reverse complement.
AAGTGTGGAGGAGCCCAGGGTAGCCACAGCAGGAGCAGAGACAACGACAGCAGAAGCACCTATTTCTGGATCTCTAGGCACATAGTTTGAAGTATAACCCCCCTGCCCCCAACTCCCACTGGAAGCAGAGAACTACCTTGACAAAGAGTTCAAAAATCAAGGAAATGATTTGGAAAATGAGCAAAAACCAAAAAAAGAATCAGACCATAGAATCTTACTTGGGTGACAAGGAAGACCAAAACATACAAACAGAAGAAGACAATAAAGTCAAAACTCCAAAACCCAAAGCCTCCAAGATAATTACGAATTGTTCTCAGGCCATCAAAGAGCTCAAAAAGGATTTTGAAAATCGAGCAAGAGAGGTAGACATAAAACTGGGAAGAGAAATGATAATGATGCAAGAAAATCATAAAAACAAGTCAATTGCTTGCTAAAGGGGATGCATAAAACGCTGAAGAAAATAACACCTTAAAAATTATACTAACCTAAATGACAAAAGAGATTCAAAAATCAATGAAGAGAAGAATGTCTTTAAAAGCAGAATTGGTCAGATGGAAAAGGATGTTCAAAAGCTTGCTGAAGAAAATAATTCCTTAAAGATTAGAATTGAGCATATGGAACCTGATGACTATGAAAAATCAAGAAATTATAGAACAAAACCAAAGAAATGAAAAAAATAGCAGATAATGTGAAATACCTTATTGGACAAACAACTGAGATGTAAAACAGATCCAGGAGAGACAATTTAAAAATTATTGGACTACCTGAATGTCATGATCAAAAAAAGAGCCTTGCTATTATTTTTTTCCAGAAGTTATCAAAGAAAGCTACCCTGATATTCTTGAACCTGAGGGCAAAATAAATGTTGAAAGAATCCACTGATCACTTCCTGAAAGAGGTCCCAAAAGGAAAACTCCTAGGAATATTTTAGCGAAATTACAGAGCTCCCAGGTAAAGGAGAAAATATTGCAAGCAGCCAGAATGTAATAATTTGAGTCTTGTGGAAACACAATCAGGATAACACAAAATCCAGCAAACTTCTACATGAAGAGATGGGAGGACTTAGAATATGATATTCCAGAGATCAAAGAAAATAGGATTAAAGCCAAGAATCACCTACCCAGCAAAGCTGAATATAATAAATACTTCAGAGGAAAAAATGGTCATTCAGTAAAATAGAGGACTTTGAAGCATTCTTGATGAAAAGATCAGAGCTGAATAGAAAATTTGACTTTCAAACTCAAGTATCAAGGGCAACGTGAAAAGGTAAACAGGAAAGAGAAATCATAAGAGACATACTAAAGTTGGCCTGTTTGCATTCCTTCATGGAAAGATATTTCTGACTCTTGAGACTTTTCTGCGTATTAGGGTAGTTATTATAGGTAGGGATTATATACATATGGACAGAGGGCATAAGATGAGTTGAATATGAAGGAATGCTATTTTAAAAATAAAATTAAAGCGTGAGAGAGGAATGTATTGGGAGAGAGAGAAAGGCAGAAATAGAATGAAGCAAATAATCTCTCACATAAAAGAGGTAAGAAAAAGATTTTTCAATAGCGGGGAAGAGGGGGGAAGTGAGAGGAAAAGACTGAATCTTATTCCTATCAGATTTGGCTTAATGAGGGAATAATATGCACACTCAATTTGGTATGAAACTCTATCTTATACTACAGGAATTTTTGGGGGAAGATAGTAAGTGGAGTTTTGGGGAGAATTGAGGAAAGGAGGGCAAAGGGGAGGAGGAGATAATTAGGGGTAATCACTTTTGAGGAGGGACAAGGTCAGGAGGGACAGTAGAATAAATGGGGGATAGGATGGAGGGAAATATAGTTAGTCTTTCACATCATGACTGTTATGGGGGTGTTTGCAAGACTACACATGTGTAACCTATGTTGAATTTATTGCCTTCTTAGTGGAGATGGATGTGGAGGGAAGAAGGAAGATAAGCTGGAATTCAAGGTTTTAAAGAATAATGTTAAAAAACTTTTTACATGTAACTGGGAAATAAAACCTATGGGCAATGGGGTATAGAAATCTATCGTGCCCTACAGGTAAATGGAGAGGAGGGGGATGAGAGAAGGGAAAGGTGTGATAGAAGGGAGGTCAGATTGGGGGATGGGATAATAGGAATGCATGAAGTCTTGGGGTGGGCAGTGGGAAGAGAGAGGGAGAAAATTTGGAACTCAAAATCTTGTGGAAGTGAATGTTGAAAACTGAAAATAAATAAATTAATTTTACAAAATAAAAAAAAAAAGAAATGTTAAAAAAAAATATTAAAGGTTTGAACATTGGAAGTCTTAGGAATCTCCAGGGAGGTAGTAAAAATACTAATTGAGAATATTTGGACTTTTAAAAAGTAGCAGTTTTCAAAATAAACTCACAAAATCATTAAAAATTTCTGTAATCTAAAATAAAATACAAAAGAGGGAACCCCATTCAGGTAACTTTAAAAAAGTACAAGATATCTAGAAGACAAAATTCAAGCAAATAAATACAATTACAGAATTAATTTCCGGAAATATAGAATGACAATTGGAGATATTCACAGCTCATTATTGGGGTAAAATATGATAAAATGATGATCCTACCTAAATTAATTTATAAACTGTGTTATGCCAGTCCATTCCATTAAGGGAATATTTTATAAAGCTAGAGAAAATAATTTAAAAAATGTATGATTATGATGTGAAAATCATGATATTGAGCATTATGAAGCATATGAAGAGGCATAATCTCTCTACCTTCAAATACGGTTATAATCCATCTTTAGAAAATTAAATATTTCACAAAGTTTAAAATAATTTGACAGGTTTATAGTGAAAGAAATGTCAATCCAAGATCCATTCCTAGATAGCAACACAATTGTTTGCCAAATAAATGGAAGGGACAATAAATTGAATGTAAGTCATGCTATAGGTTTCTCTTCTAATGGAGGAGGAGGGGATTGGATTATTCTTTGAAGGATGTGTCAAATTTAGGTAAGTAGAGAGGGGAAGGAAAGTGTAAGTAGAGAGGGGAAGGAAAGTGTTGCAGGTTTGTAGGATAATATAGAGACAAGTAGAGTTATGAAAATTCTAAGGAAGTTTATTTGGATGACAGTAGGTAGGAAAGCATGAAAAATGAATTACAAAGTGCTTATTGTATGCCAAACACTGTGCTATTCTTTAGGGACACAAATAGAAAGCAAAAAATTTGCTATTTTGACAGAGCTCACAGCATTGCTAGTAGAAATAACACACACATAAGCCCCAGCAACAGGGCAGATGGAAAGGTCTAAAAGTCCTGAGGGATTAGCAATGTTGTAGATGGCAAAGACCTTGGATTTTTAGGGTGGATTTTTAAGTCTGATGGCAGTGCCTGTAAGTCTTTTGATCATAACAGCAAGACTAGATATCTTTCATCTTACTAAAAATGTAATTAATGATTCCTTGCTCATCCAGATAGTATGAAAAGTTTTGTTTGATCCCTGTGGATGAGGAGTCTAGAGAGTTCCCACCCATTATCATTAAGAAGGGGTAAATAGATCTGAAGGTCCAAGTGATTACGGATTCTGACTGCTCTTTCTACATAGTAGAGATTTGGGAGGGGAAGTCAGCTGTCACTTAGAAAGGAAAAATGAAAATTTAAAAAAAGTACAATTCTGGAAAAGAAAGTTGGAACCAGATTGCAGAAGAGTTTGAAAACCATGAAAAGCACTGAGTTTCAATTTTAGGCAGTGAGGATGACTTGAAACTTTATGAGCAGGGAAATGGCATGAAAAAGGTGTTTCAGGACCTTCAACCTGGCGTTGATATAAGACTGTACTGAAGACAACAGAAACTGAAAGTGGAAATGCTAGTCTGATGCTATTTCAAAGTCACATATTTCTCCTGCTATTAGCTAGATACTTGGACAAATTTGAGGGGCTCAATTTTATCCTCCGGAATTTAGGTTACTAGAGCACTTAAACATTCATTTAAAAAAAATATTCAGTTCCAATTTCTCTTCCTCTCTCCAGTCCCTTCACCATCCATTGAGGAAGCAAGCAATGATACCGGTTATCCATGAGAAGTCATGCAACATGTAACTAAAGGATTTCAAAAGCATTTTCTAGACTGAACTCTCTATAATATTCTGCACTTTTGCCAGTTCTAGCTTGTCAACATTACTGAAAGTTCCAAATCAACATCTTCTTAGTAGCTAGGTTTGCTAGCTAGTTTTGGCAGATTAAACATTTTAGTACTTTTTTTCTTCCTCAGCAAAGAGTGTTTCCAAATTATTCTGCAAAATTAAAGAAAATTCCTGAATTCTTGGCAAAGCTGGATCTCTGCATGTATTATAAAAATAATGTAGCTTTTAAAAACAAATACAAGGTAAGTTAAAACAAATGAGACTCAATGAAATTTCAATGAAACAGAAGCTACAGGAAAGTGTCAGGGAGCTCAAGCTTGCCAGGAAAGAAAGCTAGGTTTTTAAAAATTCTATTCAAGTGAATAGAATTGATTTTTTCATCTCTCGACAAAAGTGGTCTCCTGATATCCTCATTAAACCATTTCCCCCTTCCTCTTTGCCAATTTCTTTTCTTGTTACCTGATTGGCAAGTGTTTGGAAAAGATTAATTGGCTTTTGGAAAGTTTGCACAGATTTGTGTTGAGGGAATTGACAACTGTGCAAATATACTTTCTGGGACATTCTGGTGATACAGTGGATAGAGTGTTGGGATTAGGAAGACCTTATTTCAAATCTGGCCTCAGATACTTACTCAGATGGCAAGTTGCCTCAGTTTCCTCAGCTGTAAAATGAACTGGAGAAGGAAATGGTAAACCACTTCAGTATCTTTGCCACAGAAACCCCAAAAGGGGTCACTAAGAATCAGATATGACTGAAAAAAATGACTAAACAACACAATAAATATACTTCCTAAGATTGGACATAGTCTGCTGAAACAACTGCACATGCACACACACATGCATAAATCAAGTAGGCATGAAGATTAAATCAAACATTTGTAAGATGTCAGATGGTCATGTTTCAAAATAAATTCCTTTGTTGATGCCTCTTAGAGCAGAGTACTTAAGTATCTGTTGTTGTTTTTCTACATTTCAGAATCTCTACTCTCTCTTTCACATCAAGCATTATGGTGGCATAAATTAAAGCAGTCTTTAAAGAAAATCAAGTAAATTCAGGTTGTACTGACAACTAATGTACACCCAGAGAAGAAGTGGGAAGAATGTGTATGAAAAGAAGCCCTGCTATATGATTTAAAATTAGTGAAGCCTACACCAACTAAATCCACTCCAACACATTCCATCTATAGTCATCATTCTTACTTTACTGTATTTCATGATCTTTCATTAATCAATCTTAAGGGATAAGCTTAGAATTTCTTATGTAGAACTTCAAAGACAGACTTCCTGAAGGAATATGATTTCTGATCACTAAATGATATAGTAGGCAGAATTTTTCCCTAGGTGTCAAAAAACATGGTTTTTATATTTACTTTGCCTTTAAATACATACATAGTCATACATAATTATCACATATAATTGTAAGTTCAAGGCATCCTTCCTTAAAATGGCTTAAGTTAGTACACTAATCACAAACTATGGCAGCTACTTCAAAGCTAGAAGGACTTCACGTACAGGCTGAATGATAGACTGGGTTTCTCATTCAAGGTATGGTATAATTTTATTTGGGAAAGCTTAACACACCAGAAAATTTAGTGCCAAGGAATGTTTTTTTTTCAGCCAAAAGGTATGGAATAGTTTGAAGTCAGTGAAAAGAGTAATCATTGTAATGAAAACATATATTCTTGAAGCATATTGAAATAGATTTAAATATAAATGTACAGAAGAGATGCAGTTTATTATCTAAGTCATGGCTTCTTAACCATTTGTGTGTGTGTGTGTGTGTTATGGACTCCTTTGGCAGTCTAGTGAGGGCTATGGAACCCTCAGAATAATGTTTTTAATAAAATAGAATACATAAAAAGTATGATTGCAAAGAAAAATAATTATACTTCAATCAACAACATATTTTTGAAAGGAAGAATTCGAGCTTGTTCTACTTGTATACCCACCCATTAATACACATGCAGATATATGATCTATTAAACTGTGTACTTCTTATTTAAATGAGCCTATGATATGTCTCTACTTTTGGTCTAATAAATTTTTAGACATCTATGTAGTACTCTAAATATTTCGAGAAATTTCAAAATTCAAATTGCATATCCAGTATTTATTCATTTAACTGTTCACAGAATTACATCATAAATACATTAATATCTCATGTCATATAGAGGCCATGTACTAATAGAAATTCAACAGGTCTGCAAAAAAAAGCAACTTTCAAAGCTTAATTCATCATGACAGGTTGTTACCTTGTCATGCTATATTATCACCCAAGTCAAGCCCAAACAATTCATATAGACATTAAATCTCAGGGGGGACATTCTAAATGAAAACATTTATGTGTACAAAAGCATTTCATTTATTTTAAGTACATTTTGATTTATACCTTTTGAGACTCAAAGAAAGCATCAAAATGATAATGTTGCTTGTCTGATGTTCTCTGTTAGGTGGATTTGGCTATTGCTATTTGTGGGATTTTCTTGATTCTTGGATATATATTCCTAGAACTGTTCAGCAGGGAAAAATGGGTAATTTCCTGGACACTTTGCTCATGATATCAATTTAAAACCTTGCTAAGGCATCTGTGTCACTGAGTTTTTTTCAGTATTTGGGTCACTGAGAAAGTGTAGATACTTTCTCCGATACTTGTCAAGTAATGCCTATTTTCAAGAGTAATTCTAAAGAGGGGCTTCACTACTCCAGTTACTTTCTGCCTTTTACCACATAAACCAATTATTTACTCAAATTGTATTTTTTTGTCTTTTTCTATTTTTAATAATTAAAAAATATTTTCCTATAACCTTGTTGCTCCTTAAAAAAGGCATCTCAATCTATTGACATACCATGGTTTCTATTATGGTATACTGACTACTAAGGTTTCACTCATTTTTTTTTAATAATTATTTTTATTTTAAACTTAAATACAAAATGAGAAAAGAAAAAAAATTGCCATGTACACAGCAGACCACAAGAGATGATTGAATATAAAATAATAAATTTCCATTCCAAGAAAACCTATATAATAAATACTACGTTGTTTTCAAGGCTGCTCAGCTTTTCTTTGCTTGCTTGTTGATTTTCTTTTCTTCTCTGTTGAATACTTTTTACTTATTTTCCCCCTTCCTCCTCTCCCCCAAAGGATGCTACATTTAAGCATGGACACACATACACATACCTGTATGCACATAGATATCTATCAACATACACATATACACTATACACATATTTGTAAGATCATACTATGCTTATTTCTTCCTATCAACTCTTTCTCTGAAGGTGGACAAGTATCTTCCTATGTAAGTTCGAGTCTTTCCATGTTCTAAATCAACCAGCTCATAATTTCCTCCACTACAGCAGTGTTCTAATCCAATCACATCCTATCTGAGAGATTAGTTTTTTGAACCCAATTTTATACATTTCTTTTATTCTTGGCTACCTGGGTTTTACTTATGCAAGAAAATTTTAATTTAAAATAATTTTAATTATTCTTTTTACACATTCATAATTCTTTCACATCTTAATAAAGTTTAAGATCTTATATTCCTGAATCTACTTCCTTTACATTTTTTTACCTAGTTTCTTTGACGTTCTTGACCTTTTGTTCTTCCAAATGAACTTTGTTATTTTTCCAACTCAGTAAAAAAAAAAAAATTAGTGAGTTTAATTGGGATAACATTAGTTAGGTGAAATTGTCATTTAAAAAATTATATTGGCTTTCACCTACACATGAAAGAAAAATGTTACTTCAATTATTTAGATCTGAGTTTATTTGTATGAAAAATGCATTATGGCTATGTTCATATAGTTCCTGCATCTGTTTTGGCAGTCATGCATGCAGGTATTTTATATAGTCTAGGTATTTTAAATGGGCTAAAGCAATATTAATATAAGTGTAGTTTCTCTATTTTTCACTTTTGACTAAATATGTTTTAACTTTGACTTTGGGTCTGAGATCATCATTACTGTCACTGCTCTTTTTCAAATATTAAATTCTACTCTTGATCTTTATTTTACCTTTGCATGTATCGTTCATTTTTATGTTTCCAGAAAGCAGCATATTGTTGAATTCAAATTTTTTAATCAGCTATCCATTTCCATTTTATGGATAAATTCATCTCATTCATACTGTAAAGCTAAAATTACACGTGCATTTTCCTCCTTCCTCTTTTTCCCTCATTATCTTTCTCACGCTTTTTGCCCTATCTCTCCTCACTCCTTTGCTTTGATTCTATCTGCTACCTGGCCCTCCTATTCCTTAATCCTAAATGTCAAACTAGGAACTCCATTGCTGAAACTCCCTGGCCTTAATAAAATGAAAGCAAAAAAAAAAAAAAAAAAAAACAGAGGGAAAAAAACTCCAGCAAACTAAGTTTAAAATGTTAAATTATGGCCATATAATTTTTATTAAAATATAACATGAATGCTCTGCAGCTTATGCCTTTAGACAGACAAGTCACAAATTCAAATAGTCCTCTTACCCCAATTCTTCAATCTTGTAGACTTACCTCAATCTCAGAGAATTTGGGTGCCGATACTGAGGGGAATACAACTTCCCAGGGCTGGTGTCCAAGAGGGAAGTCATCAAGGAATATTCAACCCAGTGCACACTTCCTTTTTTTGGGCTCCTTTGCAGGGTCCAGCAAAAAGAGGTTGGGGTTCATCACTGTCCCTTTGTGGTCACCATTAATGTGGAGATAAAAATTATCCAACCGACAATAAGAGAGACTGAGACAGAACTCAGAGTCACTTGGGGCATCTCCACTGACTAAGTGGTCATAAGATGGTCACCTGCTTGTGTTGAACAAGACAAAATTGTCCAGAGGCCCAAAAATAAAATTGGGGAACTTTCCATGAAGTTGAGACACCTCTGCCACACTAAGCTTGGTCATCATGGCAAGGAAAATGAGGGGTGGAGGGCCTCTAGCTAACTTCCCATGATTAAGCAAGTGAACTTAAAATCTACAGCTCATCACTATAGGGCCAAATACACAAACATATAACCATTACCAGTTCAGAATCACATCAAATAAATTAATACTGATTGGAATAGAGTAGGGGTCCTCAATGAATCAACTATCTCTCTCTGCATATATACATACCCACACATATATACACACTACATATATGGATATATAAATACACACATATATGTGCATATGTATGTATATGTACACACATATATGTATTTATATATATATACATATATATATATATAATGTGTGTGTACCTAATATTCTCTCTTTAACCCATTCCTGATGAGAGTAAGACTCCTGTACTACCTGCCCTCTCCCCCCAATCCCTGTATCACTTTTTTACTTTATTCCTCATTTGTATGAGATTATAACTCCTTTTTATCTCTTCCTACACAGTTTATTTTAGAATCACTCCATTATATTCAGCTGAAATCATGCCTTTAATGATGACAATCATAAGAGTACTGCTAATATTTTCATATATATAAAATAAATAATTAAACCTTATTGAGCCCCTTATAATCAGTCTTTTATATTTCCCTTATATTTCTCCTGGATGTTATATGTGAAATTTTCCCTTAATTTCTGAGAGATTTGTCACAAAAACCTGAAAATCTTTCAGTTCATTAAATGTCCATTGTTTTTTCATTCAAGATTATTTTTAACTTTTCTGGGTAACTTACCCTTTCTTGTAACCCTAGCTCTTTTGCTCTGCAGAATATTTTATTCCATAGTCTATGGTCCTTCAATCTAGTAGCTCCTAGGTCTTATAAAATCCCTACTCTAGCTCCATGGTATTTAAATTGTTTTGTTTTTCTTGTTGCTTCCAGTGTTTTCACCTTAGCTTAGAGTTTTGAAACTTGGCCATGATATTTCTGTAAGTTTTTGTTCTGGAATCTCTTTGAGGAGGTGATCAGTGAATTTTTTTTCTATTTCGATTTTGCCTTCTTTTTGTAGAACATTAAAATAATTTTCCTTGTTAATTTCTTGTATTATTGTATCAAGATGCTTTTTTATTGTAATTTTCAGGTAGTCTGACTATTCCTATATTATTTTGCCTCATTTTGTTCTCCAGATTAGTTGTTTTTCTGATGAGATGTTTCACTTTATCTTTTATTTTTTTTCATTATTTTGATTTTGCTTTATGATTTCTTGGTTTCTTAAAACTTCATTATATATTTTTTTCTTCCTTAAGTTTTTGATTCTCTATTTTCAGTTGTTTGCCTTTCTGTTCATATTTTTCTTGGATTGCTCTTATTTTTTCTAGTATTTCCTCGATCTTGCTTATTTGATTTTTAAAATCCTTTTTAAGTTCTTGGGACCATTTGTTGCTTTTCACTGAAAAAAGAGTGACTTTCTAGCTCCATTATTTTCTTTTAAATATGAACGAAGATCTTTTTCTATCCCTATAGTAGTTACCTATGGCTGGGTTCCTTCTCCTTTGATTACTCATTTTGATTTATTTAGTTTTTGCTTTATTTTGTTTTTTAGCAGCTATTAGTGTAATCAAGTTGTAGTCTCAAGGTAAGGGAAAGGATACCCCAAGTCTCATGTCATTCTTACTGTTATTTTTTGAGGTCTGCCCAGGGCCCCTACCTCAGGCTCTCTTTTCCCTACAATCCAGGTCCCCAGACATATTTTCCCACAAATGATCTTGCTCCAGTGCCTGCAAATTACAACTCTCCTCTTTGCCCTGGAACAGAAACCAGGAACTCTGCTCTCTTGCAAGTGTCCACAGCAGGGTCCCCATACTTGCAACTGCGCCAAGTACGTGCTAGTTTGTTCTCTACTACTACCACAATCCCAGACAAGTCTGGTCAGTAAAGGTGTGATTAGTGTCTCTAGACAGTGGAAGAAGCCCTTCAGTCTTCACTCAGTCATCAGATGCCTACATTGTCTCGGAGGTGAAAGTTTCTAAGGCTGAGGCTGCCTTTCCACCAGTTGCCCCCAGGGTTTGTTGTTACTTAATTCTGTAGAGTTTATTTGGATGTGTTTACACTTGAATTAGGCCAAGTTTTTGCCCCAGGTAGTTGGGTTTTTCCTGGGGTCTTCTGGAATTGTTTTAGGAGGATAATTGCTTTATCAGGTGTTTATGTCTGCTGCTCTGAGGAGATATTCTGTGTATTTTTGTGGAGGAAATTTGGAGAGCTGAAAATTTTCTGACCTATTCCATCATCTCCCTAGAATCCTCATCTCTGCTCATTATTCCTGAAACATTCCAAAACAAAATAATTCTCCCCGGCCTCACTCTCCTAAAAGTTTTGTCTCCCCATCATTAAAAGACAGAGACTAATAGTAGAGACTCCTGTGCTTGTTGGTTTTTTTGCATTTGTATCATCAGCACTTACCACAGTCCGTGGTACATAGTAAGCACTTGTTAAATGCTTTTAATTAATTAATTCAAAATTAATATATTTTTAAAAAATAACCCCAATTATTTTTAACACCTGATCCAGAGTATTTGATGACATATGCTTCCTTACCACCAATATATCTTCCTCCTTTTTCTCAGCAAGATGATTTTTAAATTGCTGTTTATATTAGTAACCTAAGAGAAACAGCATTATATTTCAGTGGAATATACATAACTTCATGATCTAGTATCTAGGGAATTATGCTTCCTAGAAAAGTAAAGGTTTATTGTATACATCTGCATTTAGGGGATAAATAAAAGACACATAGGAACACAACTGAGAAAGAAAATCTTCAGAGATTTTCAATGGAGTTCAGGATAAAGCACTAATTGTAGTCTATTTTGGAGAAGAATTAATGGCAGCAATAGATTGGATGGGGTGCTGGACATGGAGTCAGGAAGACCTAACTTTGAATCAGATCTCAGACAATAAATGTGTCATTTAACTCCGTTTCAGTTTTCTTATTTGTAAAATGAGCCAGGGAAGGACATGGCAAATCACTCCAGTATCTTTACCAAGAAAACCCCATAATGGATCACAAAGAGTCAGACACAACTGGAGAGTGACTAAACAGCAGTTCATATGGTTGAAAGTGAACAGATGCAATTGTGGTTAATGACAAAAAGGATATAAAGATGTTTTGTTAATGATGACTTAGCTACTAAAGTGTTAATAAGCTGATTTTTAAATTTTCCTTTCCAAGGGTTATTTCATTCAAATCTGTTTAAACTATTTTTAGCAATAAGAATATTTCTTAACTACATCACCACTGAAATCTAGCAGGCATAGAGGAACCATTGCTCTTCACCCTAAGATAAAAACAATTTTAACATTACTAAATTTTATTTATTTTTTAAGTTCTTTATTCATGAGTGCTCAGGTTCTTACCTTTAGAGATTAAAGGGATTGTAAAGGTCATTCAGTTACAATCCTTTCACTTTACAAATGAGGAAACGAGTTACTACAGGGGTTAAAAAAGCTACCCAGTGTCACAGAAGTAGTCAGTAGCAAAGCTCGCATTTGAATCCAGATTTCTGACTCCAAGTTTCCCACCTTTCTCACTATACTATACTGTCTCAGAAAACTCTACATTCCACCAAAGTTTCTTTGTTTTGAGTAGAGTTGTTAGCACATGAAACTACGTGGTGAACCTAACTCTCTGGAAAAAAAAAATATATGGCTTGTGAAATTTAAACATATTTCTAGAAATGTGTTCCATGAACACAGCATAATTGACTAATAGGCAGAACTTTTAACTTAAATAAATACATTTGAGATGAGAAATATTTAAAAACACATAAAAGTTTCTACTTGTCCTTCATCACCAATACTTAAAGTACTTATATGGTAATAGAGATTGATGTGAAAAACTACTCTGCTCTAAGACATATGTCTCAATCGCATTACTAAAATGAATTTATCCCCAGGGACACCAACTATTGATTAAAGACTCCCTATTTGACAAAAGGCTACTGCAAAAATGGTAAGACAATTTAATAGACATTAAATATACATCAACATCTGACATCATAAACTACAAATGGACATGTGGGCTAAACATGAAGGGTTATGTTATTAAAATTTAGTGATTAAATAAGCACTTATTGAGCTCCTACTATGTGCCAGGCACTATGAAACGTGTCAGGAATACAAAGAGAGATAAAAGAGGGTCTCTATTTCTGAGAATCTCACAGGCTAATGGAAAACAAGAGGCAAAGGGAATAAGGCATTTTACACTGTGAGGGTTAGGGAGGAAATTCTTACGTAAACAAAGGACAGATGATGAGATGGACAATTTCAATCAAAATGAAAAACATTCTAAAGTTTTTGTGTAAACAAAATCAATGCACTTGTAAGAGTACCACCCTCTTCACCCTTTACCTGAACTATTGTTCGCTAGTTCTTCTTGCCTCAAAACTCCATGGCATATCATATCCCTACTCAATAAAGAGCTGTGGCTCCCTATTATCTCCAGGCTTAAATGTAAAGTCCTCATTTTGTTAAAGACCTTCACACGGGCTCATTATTTCACATAACTGTATTTTACATTGCCACATATTACATAACTCTACATTATGTTTTTCTATTTGTGTGCTTAGTTCTCATAACCATAATTTATAGATTCTCTAGTACAACCATGCAGGCTTTCTTGATGTGCCTTAAACATTCATCCCATTTCCTGTCTCCAAGCCTTTTACCCCATTCCTGAGAGGTTCTTCCTCCTGATAATCTCTGTCTCTTGGAAACCCTGATTTCTTCTAGACTCAACTAAGGCACTCACTTATGAATGATGCTTTTTTTGGTTCCTCCAACTACTTGTGTCTTCTCCCCTCTCCCCACTAATCTCTCAGGCTATTTGGTATATTTTATATATGTTTTATAGATACAATATATAATTATATCTCCATCATTAGAGTGTAAGTTCTTCAGTAATATGGAGTTTCCTCTTTCCTTTATATCCTTGAAGAAAAACAATTTTGCAGGATTTGATGCAATGTGGTATAGTAGAAAATTCAGTGACTCTAAAGATGTTACCAGGTTTAATCCTGCCTCTGACATCTACTACCTGCCTGTGTGAAAATGGGCAAATCACTAAACTCTCTGGACCTTAGCTTGCTTATCTCTAAGAAAGTGAGGGGTTTGGACAAGATCATCTCTGGAGCCCCTTCCATCTCTAAATCTATGATTCTATATGGAAGATATATAAGGAGTTGATATAAATACACAAAAAGATCAAATGATTCCCTCATAGAAAAGTGGCCAAAGTACAATCAGGCTTCTTTTAATAGAAGACATGTAAGCTATCTGAAACCCTATGAAAAAATGACCCAAATCACTATGAAAAATATCAATGGAAAACTCTGAGATTTCACCTCAAGCCCATCAATTGGCAAATAAGACAAGAGACAAAAAATGGTTAATATTCTAGCAGCCGTAAACTATTGACAGTACTCTTAATTTATCAATCCCTCCTGGAGAACTATTAGCAATTAAACTAAAAAAGTAATTAACCATACATAAACCTTGACCCAACTAGACCATTACTAGGCCTATAATATTAATAATCCAAAGAGAAAGGCAAACGTCTTATATAAGCACAGAATTTAATATATGTAGTTATTTAGCTATATATTTATTTTTGCAGTATGACTAATATGGAAATACATTTTGCATGACTTTACAGATATTTACTGAAATATTTTTTGGAGTAGTAAAGAATTAGAAAAAGTAGATATCTATCAATTGATGAAAGGTTCAAAGAATGTTATATGTGAATATCATGGAATATTATTGTGCCACTGGCTATGTGATATGATGATTATGAAGAATTTAAGAAAAAAAACAATGACTAAGACTTCTATGAATTGATGCAGAGTAAAATAGAATCATTAGCACAGTTCATGATAGCCACAACAATATAAAGGAAAATAACTCTAATCAAGCAATGTCAATTGTTATTTCAGAATACTGGTGATGAAGCATGGCTCTCTCTTCTTGTCAGAGAAATGGTATGGAGTAAAGAGATGGACAATATGGATGGACTGTATTTTTTTCTTACAAGGCAGGGTTGAAGGAACATTGAGAAGTCACAGTGATACAAATATATACATGTATGCATAATGTTTAAAAAGAAAAATTACATATGAAAGCATGTTAATGCAAAGGACAACTTTGAAATATGTCCCTGGGTGGGGAAAAAGTGATATCACTTCCAGTTTCATTCCTTTATCAGAACTTATATAATAAGAACCTGATGTCTCTTCATGTGGACATCAAATAACAGCCCAGTGGCCTCTCTGACATCCATTGAAGTTTACCTTACAATTCTTTTGGTGTCCATTCTTTTATCACCTTTTATTATTGATGGTCAGTGGGTTACAGTAGTTTTGGTTTCTATGGACTGGACCGAAAAGGAAAGGACAGCTATGAACCTTTGAATTTGAAGTATTTTCTGGATTTTTAAACTCAGTAGTGAACAAAGCACATCCCTTTGTACCACTTGTGTGGTTTATGGAACCATGAGCTTTAAAGCTGGAAGTATGAGCAGTGTGAATGGTTATATGCCTGTAGACCTCAAAAAGAGTGTAGAGCTTATTGACCCATAAATTACAGAATTCAGAACTGGCTGGATGAACAGCTAAACCTTAGTTCAGCTGGAGAACATTATTTTTGATTTAGGTCTCTGAACCACATTTGTCCTATTTCTTCCATTAACCATGTGACCCTATTTCTTTGACCCAAGTGGAAAGGATATTACTCTGGTAACAAGGAAACTCATCACTATTCTGTAGTGACGAAACCGTGTTGGTGTATTCTCTCTGGTGGAATTTTCTGTTACTGGGGGAAAAAAATCCCTTAATAAATTTTCTAGTTTCATGGCCTTACCACTCACCTATACTTAGTCCAAAGCATCCTATTCATACTATTTCTGGACACCCCTATTCATTGAATTCCAAATCAAAATGTAATATGTCACCACTTAATGTCATCAAGGTAGTGAGCAAATGAAATATTATAAACAAGAATTGTATTTCTGCTGTTTAACCTTATATCCTTAGGATGACATGACTATGTTATTATTTGTTCTCTATATCAAAATTCTGTTGTAACATCATTGCTCAATCCATTTGTTCCTCTGTTAGGATTCTTTTTCTTCTCCAACCACAGATTCTGTTTTCTATCTTTTTTTCAGCTCTCACTATCTATATTATAGTCCCAGTGTATTTGGGGAAAAAATTAAAAAAAAACAAACAACATAATAAGCCTTTATTATACTGTCAGAGAAGTCATGAAGATAGTATAGAAGTAAGTGACTGATTATCACTGAAATCCTAGTAGGCTTCTACAAGTAAGATAATAAATCGCTCCACAGATTACAAAAGTTTTCAAGAATAAGTCCTTCAATAAGTTATCTGGCCATTCCAATGAACCTTCTACGATCACCCATGTGGGTAGTTCAATGATCTCAGAATATTGAAAAGACCACAGGACTGCCTCCCTGAATCTCATCTGTGTGTCATCTTTAACCCTTTATCCTTTAACCCTCTCTAGTACTCATAAAATATCAAGAGAGAAAGCAGAATCAAGATGACATAGAGAAACCAGAAAGTTACCTGAGCTCTTTCAAGTTTCCCTTCGAAACAATGTTAAATCAAAAATCTAAACAGATTCTGGAGCAACAGAACCCACAAAAAGAGAGAGTGAAAAAAATTTCTAGCTTTAGATAACTTAGAAGGACTTTAGGAAAAGTTAGTCTCACTTGAGTAAAAGGGGAGCATAGTCCAGCACTAATGGTGTCTGTGAAAGCCAGAAGAAGGCTTTAGCCACAGAACACATCAGCAACTGATGCCCCTTGCTCCTGGCTCAGCAGGCCAATGGTAAAGCAAGTCAGCTGTGGGGTCTCCAATATCAGTACAGAAGGCAAGTTGCCAGCCCCAGAAACTAGCAAAAATATGAACAACTAGGCCAGACCATCCCAACACATTGAGCAAGCTGCCATTCTGAGGCCTCAGTGCACAAAACAAGTGACTTAGCCCCAGAAGCCCAGTAAAAAGACCTTGGGAAAGTGCCCCAGTGCCCTACAATGAGAGCTCAACTTTAAAAACCATGAAACAGGCAAAAAAATGAGCAAGAAGTAAGAGAAAAGAACCTTGACCATAGAAAATTATTACGGTGACAGGGAAGACCGAAACACAAAGTCAGAAGAGGATCACATTGTCAATACATCTACATCTGAAACCCTCTTAAGCACAAAATGCCTTCTTAGAAAAGCTTAAAAAGAATCTTAAATGTCAAATAACAGAGGCATAAGAAAAACTGGGAAAAGAATTGAGAGGTATGCAAGAGAGAGACAACAGTTTAAATTGACTGAAGAAAACAATTCCTTAAAAAACGACAAAGATGGCAGAGCAGAAAGATACACATATGCTAGTTCCTAACCCACAGCCCATAAAATACATGTAAAGAACTCCCAACAAATTCTGGAGCAGCAGAAGACAAAAAACAATGGAGTGGAGGAGATTTCTGTTCCAGAGAGACCTGAAAAACCGATACCAAAAGTCTGTCATGTACTGGACTGGAGCAGAGCCCAGCCCTGCCTTGGCTGCATGGCACCAAGAGGAGCAGATCCAAGCAGGCTTCAGGGACAGAATCTCCAGTGGCCATGCAGGTCCCTCCACCCACAGACGCCAAAGGTCAATGAGAGGGTCTTTTCTGCTTTCTGAGAGTGGACTGGGGTGTCTCCATAACTCAGGCCCCCTCAGTGGGCAGCAGCAGAGAGGGGCTCTGAAAGCAGATAGGAGCTCAGATCCATTGTTGAAGGTTGTTGCATAAACCCCCTGAGGGAACTGAGCCCTGTGTGGTGGCCCTGACCCCACCTGAGCTCTGTGTGGTGGCCCTGCCCCTACTTTAGCACCTGAACTTAATCTCACACTGAGTAGCAGCCTCCCCTTTGCCAAAAGCCCTGAGGCTGGGAAGCAGCATTTGAATCTCAGCCCCTAAGGCCTAGGTGGGCTGAACTGGAGGTGAAGTGGCTGTGGAAAGGAAACTCAGAAGTCAAGTAACTGGCTGGGAAAATGCCCAGAAAAGGGAAAAAAACAATAAGACCATAGAAGGTTACCTTCTTGGTGAACAGATACCTCCTCCCTTCCTTTCAGATGAGCTAGAACAATGCTTACTATCAGGGAAAGACATAGAAGTCAAGGCTTCTGTATCCCAAACATCCAAAATAAATATTCAATAGGCTCAGGCAATGGAAGAGCTCAAAAAGGATTGTGAAAATCAAGTGAGAGAGGTGGAGGAAAAACTGGGAAGAGAAATGAGAGAGATGCAAGAAAAGCATGAAAAGCAGGTCAATACCTTGCTAAAGGAGATCCAAAAAAATGCTGAAGAAAATAACACCTTGAAAAAATAGGCTAACTCAGTTGACAAAAGAACTTCAAAAAGCCAATGAGGAGAAGAATGCTTTAAAAAGCAGAATTAGCCAATGGAAAAGGAGGTTTAAAAGCTAACTGAAGAAAATAGTTCTTTCAAAATTGGAATGGAACAGATGAAGGTTAATGACTTATAAGAAACCAAGAAATCACAAAAAAAAAAAAAAAACAACAAAAAACAAAAAAAACCAAACCCAAACAAAACCAAAAGAATGAAAAAAATGGAAGACAATGTGAAATATCTCATTGGAAAAACAACTGACCTGGAAAATAGATTCAGGAGAGACAATTTAAAAATTATGGAACTACCTGAAAGCTATGATCAAAAAAAGAGCCTAGACATCATCTTTCATGAAATTATCAAGGAAAACTGCCCTGATATTCTAGAACCAGAGGGTAAAAATAAGTATTCAGGGAATACACCGATCACCCCCTGAAAGAGAAACTCCTAGGAACATTGTGGTCAAATTCCAGAGTTGCTTGGTCAAGGAGAAAATATTGCAAGCAGCTAGAAAGAAACAATCAAGTATTGTGGAAATACAATTAGGATAACAAAAGATCTAGCAGCTTCTACATTAAGGGATCAAAGGGCATGGCATATGGCATTCCAGAAGTCAAAGGAACTAGGACTAAAACCAAGAATGACCTACCCAGCAAAACTGAGTGTAATACTTCAGGGGAAAATATGGCTTTTCAATGAAATAGAGGACTTTCAAGCATTCTTGATGAAAAGACCAGAGCTGAAAAGAAAATTTGACTTTCAAACACAAGAATGAAGAGAAATATTACTAAAGTTGAACTGTTTACATTCCTACATGGAAAGACAATATTTGTAACTCTGGAAACTTTTCAGTATCTGGGTAGTTGGTGGGATTGCACACACACACACACACACACACACACACACATGTACAAACACACAGAGACAGAGAGCACAGAGTGAATTTAATAGGATGGGATCATATCTTAAAAAAATGAAATTAAGCAGTGAGAGAGAAATATATTGGGAGAAGAAAGGGAGAAATGGAATGGGGCAAATTATCTCTCATAAAAGAGGCAAGCTAAAGACTTTTTAGTGGAGGGAAAAAGAGAGAAGGTGAGAGAAAAGCATGAAGCTTACTCTTGTCAATTCAACTAAAGGAAGGAATAAAATGCACACTCATTTTGGTATGAAAACCTATCTTACAATACAGGAAAGTGGGGGAGAAGGGGATAAGCAGGATAGGGGGGATGATAAAAGGGAGGGCAATGGGAGGAGGGAGCAATTTGAAGTCAACACTTTTGGGGAGGGACAGGATTAAAAGACAGAATAGAAGCAATGGGGGGCAGGATAGGATGGACTAACCAACTAAATATAGTTAGTCTTATACAACATGACTATTATGGAAATTATTTGTAAAACTACACAGATATGGCCTATATTGAATTGCTTGCCTTCCCAAAGGGAATGGGTGGGGAGGGAGGGATGGGGAGAATTTGGAACTCAAAAGTTTTAGGAACAACTGTTGAATACTGTTCTTGCTACTAGGAAATAAGAAATATAGGTAATGGGGAATAGAAAGTTATCTGGGCCCACAGGACAAAAGAGAAGATGGGGACAAGGGAAGGGAGGGATGATAGAAGAGAAGGCAGATTGGTGATAGGGAAAATTAGAATGCTTGGTGTATTGGGGTTGGGGGGAGGGGACAAATGGGTAGAAAATCTAGAACCCAAAATTTTGTGAAAATGAATGTAAAAAAGTTAAATAAATAAATTTAAAAAATCAATTGACCAAATGAAAAATTAGTTACAAAAGGTAACTAAAGAAATTAATTGCTTAAAATTAAGAATTGGACAAGTGGAAGCTAATGGCTCTATGAGACATCAAGAATCAGTAAAAAAAAATCAAAAGAATGAAAAAATAGAAGAAATTTTAAAGTATCTCATTGGAAAAAAAAAAATTAACTTGGAAAATAGATCCACAAGAGATCATCTAAGAATTACTGGACCACTTGAAAACCGTGTTATAAAAATAAAGCCTGGACAGCATTTTTCGAGAAATTTTCATGGAAATCTTCCCTGATATCCTAGAACAAGAGAGAAAATAGCCATTGAAAGAATTCCCCAATTACCTTCCAAAAGAGATCCCCAAATGAAAACTCTAAGGAATATTGTAGTCAAATTCCAGAATTATAGGTCAAGGAGAAAATGCTGCAAGAACTCAGAAATAAACAATTTAAATGTGGTGTAGCCACAGTCATGATTACACAGGACCTAGCAGCTTCTAACCTTAAAGGATGGAAAAGTGTATCAGCCAAGCAATATTCACAGCCCTGAAGGTAGCTATGAATATGTCAGCATAATTCTGAATTACAGAGTACAACAGATTCTCCATATAATGGGTGGAAGAAAAACATTTATTCCAGCACCAGAAAGCCAAATCCATCATAGTAAACAAGAAGTCAACACACATTAGCACTGTGGAAGACAAAGGCATTTCCAAGTCTTCCCCACCTCACTGATGGAGCCTTCTCACAACCAAACACTCACAAGCCTAGCTATGCCTGCTTGCTTGTGTCATACCTAGCTCTGACAAGCCTGAACAATTTCCTCTCAGCTCTGCTCCACCCTTCCTGTTCTGCCCATTCAGCAAGCTTCTCCCACCACCTGTGACTTAGGCATCCATGTTATTTAAGCAATTCACACAGGTGTATTAATAAATGGGAATCATCTTCCTATATAAATTACCACTACAGAGTATTTGGAATATGATATTATGGAAGGCAAAGGAGGTTGGATTACAAATAAAAATCAACTACCCAGCAAAACTGAGTATAATCTTTCATTAAACAAGATGGAAATTCAATGAAGTAGGGGACATCAATCATTCCTGATTGAAAAAAAAAAACCAGAACTAAACTGAAAATTCAGTCTTTAACTAAAAGATTTATAAGAAGCATAAAAGGGCAAACAGAAAAGAAAAATGTTTTTAAATAAGGTTTAACTGTTTATAATGCTACATGGGAAGATAATACTTATAACTCCTGAGAACTGTATCTTTATTAGGGCAGTTAGAAAGGAAAGAAAGTGGTGGTATAAGTTATATCCACATAGAGAGTGTGGGTATGAGTTGATGTTGATGTGATGATACAAAAATAATACTAATTAAAAGGTAAAAACAGATGGTACTGGGAGAAGAGGAAGGGGGAGGCAGAACAGGGTAAACTGCATCATGTGAAGAGGCACAACAGACCTATTACAGTAGAGGGAAAGAAGGGGGGGGTGAGCATTGCTTGAATTTCACTTTCATTGGATTTGGCTCAAAGAGAGAATAACATACATTCATTTGGGTATAGAAATTTATCTTACTCTATAGAGAAGTAGGAGGAGAAAGAAAAGCAGGCAGTACTTATAGAAGGGAGGGCAGATTAAGGGGAAACTGTGGTCAGAAGGAAAACACTGGTGAGGAGGGAAAGGGTGAAAAGAGAGAAAATAAGTATAAACTAGGGGTAAAATAAGATGGAGGGAAAGACACAGTTAGTCATCATAAATGTGACTGGGATGAATTCCCCCATAAAATGGAAGTAAGTAGAAGAGTAGATTAAAAACCAGAATCCTACAATATGTTGTTTACAAGAAACAAACCTGAAGCAGAAAGATACATACAGAGTAAAGATAAAAGGCTGGATCAGAATATATTATGCTTTAGCTGAAGTAAAAAAAAAAAAAAAAGCATGGTAACAATCTTGACTTTAGGCAAGAAAAAAACAAAAATGGATCTAAATAAAAGCGATAAGGAAGGAAACTACAATTTGCTAAAAGGTACATAGATAATTAGTTTACTGTGTCTCATGATCCATTTCAACCTCTCAGAGACTGGGAGATTAACTTATCCAATCAGTTTTTCATTTGTATGCAGATTATCAATTTTTTGGCATTATCTATGGCACATTTTAATCCTAGACTAGCTGCTTCTCCACCACTTCTACATTAGGCACTTGGAGCAGGTAGATTAATTTTAGCAGAGCAAAACATAATTGGCAAAGGAAGCCTGTCACAAAAATCATCACATCCAAGGTGAAATAGAAGAGATTTTTGTAAGGCCATTATTTTGGATTATTTATGCCATCATTCAACTCAATTTGTACAGGAATTTGAAAATGAACTATGTCCTTCATATAATTACTTTTCAGCTGACGCAGGATCCAGGAAGAGACTATCCCTTGACTACTTCTTAAACAAGCTTATTCACTGAATGGGCATTACCTCCCTGTAAGTGACTGTCTGAAAAGTCCATAGCCTAAAAGACCAGAGTCTCCTATCCTGAGCCATCTCCAGTCATCCTGATGAATATCTGATCACTGGATCCAGATGGCTCAGGAGGAGAAAGCAAGGCTGGTGACCTTGCACAGCCCTTCATCACTCGAAATAAAGTCAAGTGCAAGTCATGTCATCATTTCTCTGATGTCGTGGTCTTCTATGAAAACAAAGGATTAACCCAACAACAAGAACCATAGATGATGAAGTAAACATATATGCATCAAGTGCTATAGCATCCACATTCTTAGTGGAGAAGTTAAGTGAGTTACAGGAAGAAATAGACAGTTGGAGGACCTCAACCTCCCCCTCAAAACTAGATAAATTTAATTGCAAAATGAAGAAGAAATAAATTAAGGAGGCAAATACAATCTTAGAAAAGTTAGGTATGGTAGACTTCTGGAGAAAACTGAACAAGGACAGCTGTTTTTCTTAGCTGGACATGGCACCTACACAGAAATTGATTATGTGTTAGGGCATCAACCCTCAAAACCCAATGCATAATGACAGAAATACTAAATGCATCCTTTTCAGATCATGAAGCAATAAATAATCATATGTAATAAAGGCCCCTGGAAAGTGATTGGAAACCAAATAATCTAATCCTAAGGACTGACTGGGTCAAACAACAAATCACAGAAAGAATCAATAATTTTATCGAAGAGAATGACAGTAACGAGTCAACATACCAAAACTTGTGGGATTCCCTCAAAGTAGTTCTTAGAATTTTATTTCTCTACATGCCTACATACAATAGGGAAAGAGGAGATTAAAAAATTGGACAGGCAACTGAAAAAAACTATAAAAAGAATATATTAGAAAATCCCCCCAAAATACCAAATTAGAAATTCTGGAAACAAAAGAAGAGATGAATAAAATTGAAATTTAGAAAACTATTGAAGCAATAAATAAAACTAAGAACTGATTTCGTGAAAAAGTCTACTAAAATAGACAAACCTTTGGTTAATTTGATTTAAAAAAGAAAAAAAAAATACTAATATCAAAACCAAAAAAGCTGAACCAACCAGTGAAGAAGAAATTAAAACTAGAATTGGGAGCTATTTTGCTCAAGTATATGTCAATATATCTGACAATCTAAGTGAAATGTATAAATATTTGCAAAAATATGTTACCCAAATTAATTGAAGGAGAAAAAACATATTTAAATAACCCTATTTCAGAAACAAAGAAATTGAATGAGCCATCAATGAACTCCCTAAGGAAAAATTTCCAGGGTCAGATTAATTTACAAGTTAATTCCAACAAACTTTTTGGAAAAATAGAAGAGGGAGTCTTACCAAATTCTTTTTGTTATAGAAATATGTTGCTGATATTTAACCAGGAAGAACCAAAACAGAGAGGGATAATTTCATTAATAAAATTTTTTCAAACATTTTAAATAAAGTATTAGCCAAGAGATTATATATCAACTTATCACAATGATAATATCCTATGAACAGGTGGGGTTTCTACTAGGAATTTATGGCTGGTTAAATATTAGCAAATCTATCAGTGTAATAAACCATATCAATAACACAACTAACAGAAATAATATGATTATCTTGACAGATGTTGAAAAAGCTTTTTGAAAAAATACAATATCCATTCCTATTAAAAACATAGAAACCATAGGAATATATCTAGTTTTCCTTAATATGATAAGCAGCATCTATCTAAATACCTCCAGCAGGCATTATACACAAGTGGAGTAATCTAGAAGTATTTCCAATACAATCAAGGGTGAAGTAAGAATGTTATAGTGTCATTCAATACTGTATTAGAAACATTAGCTTTAGCAATTAGAGAAGAAAAAGAAACTGAAGAAATTAGAATAGGCAAGGAGGAAACAAAGCTATCACCCTTTGCAGATGATATGCTGGCATGTTTAGAGAATCCTAGAGAAATCAGCTAAAAACTACTTGAAATAATTAACTTTAACAAATTTGCAGGATATAAAATAAGCTTACATGAATCATAAGTATTTCTATATATTACAAACAAAGCACCACAGCAAGAGATAGAAAGAGAAATTCCATTTAATGTAAATATAGACAATATAAAATGTTTGGTAGTCTGCCATTCAAGACAAACTCAGGAACTATGTGAACACAATTACAAAACACTTTTCGCACAAATAAAATCAGATCTAAACAACAGGAAAAATATCAGTTGCTTATGGGGAGGGTGAGCTAAAAAAATAAAAAGGACAATTCTACCTATATTAATTTACTTATTCAGTGCCACAACAAACTACCAACAATATTTTATAGAGCTAGAAAAATAATAGAATTCATCTGGAAGAACTAAAGGTCAAGAATGCCAAGGGAATTAATGAAAAAAATAGCATACCATACCAGATCTACCCATAGCTGATATAAAACTATATTATAAAGCAGCAATCATCAAAATTATTTGGTACTGGCTAAGAAATGGAGTGGCGGATCAGTGGAAAAGGTTAGGTACATAAAACCCTCTAGTCAATAACTATAGTAACCTGTTGTTTGATAGCTTCTGGGATAAAATCTCATTATTTGACAAAAGCTGCTGGGAAAACTGGAAAATAATATGGCAGAAACAAGGGATAGAACAATGTCTTATACTATATACCAGGATAAGGTCAAAATGGGTACATGACTTAGATATTAATTGATGATAAAATAAGTAAATTAGGAGAGCAAGGAATAGTTTACCTGACAGATCTATGGAGAAGGGAAGAATTTATGACCAAAAAGAGATAGTGATCATGAAATGCAAAATGGATCATTTGGATTACATTAAATTAAAGAGGTTTTGCACAACCAAAACCAATGCAGCCTAGATAAGCAGAAACCTGGGAAATAACTTTTACTGCCAATGCTTCTGATATAGGTCTTGTTTCTTAAATATATTGAGAATTGAGTAAAATTTATAAGAATACAAGTCATTCCTCAACTGCCAAATGGTCAAAGGATATGAAGAGGCAGTTTTCAGAAGTTAAAGCTATCCATAGTCATATAAAAATCCCCTAAATCACTGTTGATTAGAGAAATGCAAATTAAAACAACTTTGAAGTATCACCTCACACCTATCATATTGATTACTATTATAGAAGAGGAAAATGATAAATGATGGAGAAGATATGGGACAATTGGAACACTAATGCATGGTCAAGTTCTGAACCGATTCAACCATTCTGGAGAGCAACTTGAAACTTTGCCTAAAGGGTACGAAGTTGCATGCAACAATACCATCACTGCACTGTATTCAAAAGAGATTATGATTACATTGCTCTTACGAGGACTATATGAGAAAATTTTTGCTAAAATGTTTTGTAAGCCATAAACCACTGCACATACATATACTACCTACTACTACCTGACTTGCATGATCCTTATTAGAAATGTACATTATAATCTGCTAAAACTTTATCGAACATGAGCTATTATCATTGTAGTTTTTCCATTGTGTCACTCTCAATCTATATCATATCCCAGACTTATAGACAGCTACCATAATGAACCAGTAGAATTTATTTCATATGAACCCAAGTGATATTTCTTGACCTAAGAGTTCAAACATATGATATAATAGTGTTTTTATAGAGCCACAGAGCAAAACAACTATGCTGCTTTGCATAGATCCAACTTCTGACTTTCTCTCAAGAAAAAAAATGCTTTCTGGGAATTGAAGCTTGAGTCCCTGGAGGTTCTGCCAATACTATTTAGCTTGTATCACTGTTTCTAGCTTGTCATCATGAAGTTGTTCCTGCTACCATTCAAAAGCAACCAAGGTAAAGAGAACTGACTCAGTGCAGCAAAATTCTGAAACATTAATGACACACTTTCCTGTGTATTACAGATCACCTTGATTCCTTCTGAGCTACCATCATATCATCAGACTCTCATGGCCTATAGGGCAAAACATCTGCATTTGTATTTGCCACTTACAGACAGCTTCCAATTTGGTGTCAATCAGCTATAGCACTGGATTATTTTGTATCTATTCTTGAAACTGTGATATATACACATATTTTAGGATTGTCATATTTCAAAAGACCATTAATTTGCATATAGGATAACAAACTTCATTGTCAGTTAGCTTCCTGGTGACTGAATGAGAGTTCTGGTCTCCTTGTACAAGGGGTATTTCTAAGAAGTACTTCCAAGTCTGTTAGTTAGGCATCAATGTTCATGATAAAGGACTTGCTTGGTGTAATAGGACTAATGTCGACTGTTTCTCCATATCATAGCTTAGACCCACACCTCCTCCTTCATTTATGCAACAGAAATTAGTTTTCTCTGAGAGACAAAGTAGTCAGGGATGTGATTGGCCCCAATTTTCTTGGTAAATCTCCCTTTGCCTTCACTTAAAGATATATACACACATCTTTATGCGTATGTGTGTGTGTGTGTATATATGTACATATACATGTAATACACATTGTATATATGTGTATGTATACATGTCATATGTATATTCATATAGATATATACATAAACACACATATGTATGTGTAGATACCTATACACACATACATATGTGTGTATACATGCATGCATACATACATACATGCATATATATATCAAACCTATATGCAGTGGGGCCAAGACTAAATCAGGGTTACTATACCCAGTTTAACTTTCTTGTTATGCTGATCAGATGCATTTCCAAACGGTGATGAGATAGTTTGTGTACAGATTCGATTAAATTCAATAAACATTTATTAAGTGCCTACTATGTGCCAAACAGTATGTTAAGCCAAATGTCACTATATCCTTGTGTATTCTTGCTCTGTTAAGGCAAATTTAAATTCCATTTGTTAAAACTTTAAATCATCTCCTTTTCCCCAATTTTAAAACCAGAATAAGAGCATCATGACATTAGAGCAGTTTCTAATGCGTGGGTGTGTAAAATTCAGCCTGCTAGAATTCGTAGAGAACTTGACCAAAACCTAAAAAGCCACACAATGTTATCGGAGGCATAAGTCCACATACTTCCCTCCCTCCCTCTCTCTTTCTCTCTCTCTTTCTCTCTTTCTCTTTCTCTTTCTCTCCCTCTCTCTCTCTCTCTCTCTCTCTCTCTCTCTCTCTCTCTCTCTCTCTCTCTCTCTCTCTCTCATAATCTGTCCTTTCTCTCTTTTCTGTTCTCCCTACTCTGTCTCCTTATTGGGTTCACATTATACTTCTGATATGTATTAATTTAATACAAGTAATTTAATCTTTGTGAGATTAACTTTCCTCATATGTAAAATGGGATAAATAACATCATTGGTACAATCTCCAAAGATGTGGATCAGAGTGTTTTAATGCGTTATATAAATTTCTGGTAATATTATTGTGCTTCTAATTTCAGTGCTTTTTTGGTCATATGAACAAAAGGAGACCAGCAAGATTGTGTGTTGGCCAGGGTGCAATCTATCTACATTAGCATAGTGTAAAAGTGATTGTATGACAGTGATTTTTTTTTTTGTAGGTTATATGTGTAAGTATACATACATGCATACGCACATGTATATATTGTTTAGCCATGTCTGACTCTTTTGTGACCTCATGGACCATATTTTACTCATCCTTTTTATCCTCCACTATTTCCCAAAGTCTATCCAAGCTCATGAGTTCGTTGCTTCCATGACCTTTATGGTTTTTGATTCATCCATCCTGGCATTCTTCATATAAATTACATTAATTAGGTGACAATATATTGTCTTGTCCTTCTTTTCCAATCTTAAACCAACTGCCTGCTCCTTATTTGGTTGCAGCTATTGCTTTTTAACCTGAATATAGTTTTCTCAGGAGACAAAGAAGATGATCTGATACACCCATCATTCTGAGGACTGATCCACACAGTCAAAGGTTTTACCTATAGTCAGTGAACTAAAAGTAGTTTTGTTTTCTTTTTTCTAGATCTCCCTTGCTTTCTCCATAATCCAGTGAATATTGGTAATTTGTTCTCTAGTTCTACTGCCTCTTCAAAAACCATCTGTGACTCTGCTAATTCTTCATTCACACATCTCCGAGGGCTGTCTTACTGAATCTTAAACATAACTTTTCTTTCATTAGGCTTCAGACCCATTGGTGAGTTAAGGGCATGTCTATCCCAAGCATATAAAGACTTCCCCTGGTCAAGTGTTGGTAAATGGAAATAATTTGTTCCAATGGCCATATAGGGAGCAGAAGCAGGTATCATTGAGCATTTAGAGTTTATTTAAACATCAAGGATGCCAAGGTCACCCACTGCATCCCAGGCCACCACTGGTCATCCCGACTTTTGTTTGCCACTGGTCTTCAGTGACTCTGAAAGAGACTAAGGCTGATGATTCTGTGAGATTCTGGCTCACTAAAATCCTATGCATGTGCAAGTCAACACATCACCGTTATGTAATTGGTCCTCTTCAAAAATGAAGAGCAAGTAACAGCTTGTGTGTGAAATGAGTACAGTTGTTCAGTAATGTGAACATTCTTTGGCATTGTCCTTCTTTAGGATTAGACTGAAAACTGATGTTTTCCAATTCAGCGGCCACTATTGAGTTTTCCAAATTTGCTAGCACATTGAATATGGCACTTTAACTGAATCATCTCTGAGGACTTAAATAGCTCGGTTGGAATTCTCTAACCTCCATAACCTTATTGTTAGCAATGCTCCTTAACCATTGCTTTTTGTTGCTGGCTCCTGTACAATATTGTGAATCTCTGTCCATACTTCTTCAGGTACTTTATCTATCTATCTATCTATCTATCTATCTATCTATCTATCTATCTATCTATCTATCTGTCTGTCTTTCTATACATCTATCTATCATCTATCTATCTATCTAGAGACAGAAACAGTGAGAGAAATTGAAAGAGAAAGATAATATAAAAAATTGGATAAATCAGAAATTATTTTTAAATTACCTGAAAACAATATTGTGAAGGCTAGTAATTCACTTAAAGCTACTCATTTGCTTAAAAATACACACTATTAGCCTATTTAGTGCCATTCTCAATCTCTTGGTCAATCTGTACTTGTTAGGAAAGTTTCTTTAGTATTTCTTCTAACCTCAGGTGAGTAACACAAAATACATGGACAAACACAGTGCTACATCCTGAAGTAGAGTTTTCAGGGATGGTAGGCTTTTACTGCTCTTTCTCTGCCACTACAAAAGGGTAAAAACTGTCAGATGGTCACACAGGTGACTGGGAAAATGACTGCATTGTTTTCTAATTGTATTGTCTTCTAATATTCAATCTAATTTGTCTTCTAATATTCAGTCATATGAAAGAAATATAAGTAAATGTTCTCACTGTCCTTCTTGCTTTACATTTCTAGGTTTGACAGGGTGGCAGCAACCCTGTAAGGTTGGCGGTATAAGTGATTCTGTACTTGAGCAAACTGAGGCCAAGAGAAGACAGTCAATAAATATAAGAAAGTAAATATTTTTTCTTTCTTGGATTTCATGGAGATTTTGAACTCTTCAGCATTTATAATTCACAGTTTCACAGATAATAGCTTTTTCAATATATACTCTCTTTCCATTCCTGAAATTCCGTTGACTTCCAATGTAGCATCTGATATTTAATATTCAAATCAGATCGATACTTGTTTTTTTCAGTTTATAAGTCCTCCCAAATTAAACTATCTATTTCTGAATGGAAAATTGTATAAGGCATGAATTAAGATGGTTTTACCTTATGTCTTAGTCATTTGCGGAAGAGGGAACTAAGAAACAACTTACGTAAGAATTTTCTCAGTGTTGCACATGTCTTGTTTGACAAAAGTCAGTTAGAGTCAACCATCTGTATCATTACAAATTCCTATTATTCTGAAAGTATTTGCATAGATTTCCACACATTACTGTCTCATTTGCTCATAAATTCCTGTTGCCTGTATTTCCTGTGTTAACTGAAAGTAATGCAGACATATGTGCCTGTGTATACAAAGGTAGCATTGGCTCATAAGCATTCTGGGAGAAAAGAAGAAAAACATTCATAAATACATGTAGAGGGGAAAAAAATCCTTTAGCAAAAGGATGCAAATGGGTGATTCTCTTCTAAGGTTGAAAGCTACTCAGGAACAGTGCAAATTGTTCATTCTCTAAGAACTCTGATTTGTGAACTCTCAACTATAAGATTGTTCATAAGCATGATGCTGTTTGGAAAATTCTCCTTTCTCCAGTTGGATTGCTAGATTCTATAATCACCCTGCCTCACAAGGGTCCTTGGATGTTCAATGAATGACTGAATCAGGACATTTTTTTTTTTAAGCCAAAGAAAGAAAGAGTCTAGACAACTAGACAGAGTCTGAGCTGGATTCGATCTGAGCACTTTCATGGAGGCAAGATGAAATTTACAATATAGAAAAGACTATAGGAGGGATTTGAGGATGGTCTGGTAGTCTACAGTGATGGAAGGAGGGGTTAAGGGAGGGTCTTAAGGAGTCAAGACTGGTTAGCTGGAGGCAATCAGGAGATATCAGACAATGGAGGGTTTGGGTGGGAAGCAGGTGGGATAATCAAGACATAAACAGATTGGCCACAGATTTGAGTATGAAAGGCCAGGTTAAGTGGGGAGATTAAAGGAGAATTCAAGGAAGTTCCCGGAGTCTAAACCCCATCATTCCCCCCTCAAACAGATTGGACCTAAATTCTTTTGGGGTAAAGGGTGAAGGTTTCAGCTTCTGAAACTGCTTCCTGCTAGCAAGGGCATAGAGCTGTCCCTGCTTTGATGGATCTGAATCAGGACATTATCACATATCTAACAAATCATTGTTAAACCTTTGCTTGGAGATTTCTGTTAAGGAGGAACTCAGATCTGAGGTAGTCTAACTTTCAGTAGCTTAGATTGTTTGCAAGTTTTTCCATACATTAAATTGAAAACTTAGCAACTTTGTTCAGCTCTTTCCTACTGAAGCTCAGCAGAAAATGTTTTATCCCTCTTCCACATCTTGTTTTACCCCTACAACTTCTCTTTCCCAAGCTGAAAATGTCTAATTCCTTCAGCACTCTTGTATGGCATCATCTTGAGGCCTTTCACCAATCTAATTACTTTTTCTTGGATACTTTTCAGCTTCTCAATCTCCTTCTTAAAATGTGGTACCCAGAACAGAACATAATACTCCAGGAGGGTATTTGATCAACAGTGCTAATACAAGATCTGCTAGGCAGAATCCAGGATAAAATATGATTTTGTGACATGTACTCACATAGTTTCCTGTACTGCAAGGAAATTGTTGTTTTGTTTTTTTTTTTTGGCAATGCAAAAAAAATTTTGCAGTTCATCTTTCAGATGAAAAATATTTTTTCTTTGCATATTTTTTTATTAGTATCTTTTGTTGTGCACTGACTGTAAAGGCTAAATTTTAAATAGCACCTAAAATATTTCATTTATTTAAGGATTTCTTTAATTACATAGACACTTTAAATGCTTAGTTTTGTTATTGTCTATATACTAGTGCCACCCTACCCAGTTTCAGTTTCCTTACTTTTCACAAGATAATGCACATTTATTTGGTACTTTTTATATAACCAAGTACACAAGAATTCAGAGATAAAGTAACTGAGTGCTAGAGGTTAAATGGTTTTTCTGTTAAAGAGGTCAAATGATTAGGGTTGGTTAACCGGCGTCAGAGTTAGGATTTGTACCCATCTCTTGGTTTCACTGACAATGCAACAGTATATTGCATGCCACTAATATATCGAACACTTATTGCAAGCAATTCATTGTTCAATTAAGTATTAAAACACTTCTGTTTAGAAGTACATTGATTCAATTTGACAGTTTTTTATTATTTTAAGCTTCTAACTCTTGAAGATTTTTTTTTTAATCATCAATATTATTGATACCTTTAAGAACTAGGGGGAAAAGGTAAGAATCGTTTTGTTGAATTGGAATCCTTGTTAATTTCAGTTGCTGCTGCCTTCTGCTACCATGGAAACAAAAACAGAAGAAGTAAAAACAAGGGCATGGTATGAAACATTAACTTTAAAGTCCTTCACCTGCTTTATTTTTAACCAAAATGCTTTCTCTTTTCCTGGAACTAAAGCTAAGGAGGAGAGCATTCACTGAGATTCACAGAGTTTTAGAGCAGGAAAGGACCTTAAAGAAAGCATAGTTCAACTCTGTCCTCTTAAACATGAGAAAACTGGAAACTAGAGAGGTTAACTGATGTTTCAGTGGCCATTTTGCATATTAGCAATGGAATCATGACAGCCCCTGCCTCCTTCCCCCACCAGTTTTCTTGATTCATTCTGGGGTACTTTTCATTGCTCTCCTGCTTTTTCACTTTCAATTACTAGCTAGTTCTGATTCCCCACTGAGATGACTCATTTGAGTTTTTGGGTTTTTTTTTTTTAACATTTGCTGTTTTAGGACATCTACTCATGACTATCTGATTTCTTCAAATTATATTGTAATATAATTGCTTCTGACAGAAATGAATAAAATCCTCTAATTGGACAGTTTCATTTTTTTTAAAACAGTGTATTAGACTCCATCATCTAGAAAGTACTCTGAAATGAGCTGGTGGAACTCTAGGCAATGCCTTAAGTCATACCACGGTCATCAATTTTATTAGGCTTCTTCAGGAGAAAAAAAGAGTGGCTAAGTGGTGTAATGGTTAGAGGGCTAGACTTGACTTCATTATAAACCTAAGATCAAATCCTTCTTGTGATATTTACTAGTTGTGTTACCCTGGGTACTTGCTTTGGTTTCTTCATTTATAAAATTTATAAAATGAGAGACTTTCCTTTAATCAGTAGCTTGTTACAGTGATTCTCCTTTTCCTCATGTGTAATCTAACTATTTCCTCCTTGAAATTAAGCACATTTATTGCTCTCTTCTAATAGTTTATACTTCTGTTTAAACTGGGAACATCCCTGGGACAATGCTATGAGTTGTCTTTCCTAGTTCCAAGTGAACACTATTATCAGTAAGCACCCCAACATGTAAAGTGGGGACTTCTACCACAGGTACTGAGATCTACATTAATAAAAGGAAAAGCAGCTTTTGAGGGGTTAATAATCACTTTAATCAAGCACATATACATTCAGCTAGTTCAGAGAAGTCAACACCCTGAACTTCAAAGAAAATACAGAGAAATCAAAAGTCAGCAGATGTGCTTCCAAAATGTCTGACATTAACATATACACATATTTAACAGAGAGGGAACAACTGGGTTTTCAAAGCTGGGTGGCTCCTTAGCAGCTTCCAGAGCCCTCCTTTGGCCAAACACTTCCAGTCAGTATGCCTCAAAATAAAACTGCACCTCAGAGTTTTCATACACTTTTTAGAGCCAGAGGGCATCACATCCATTAAGAATTAGTGCCTGATTAACAAAAGGCATGAACCTTCTTACAAATCTTCCCAGGCTGTCAAAGGGTGGGAAAGAGCCTCCTCAATCACATTCAGATGGAAGCATCCTTCTTGATCATACTAAAACAAAAACAGCAAAAGGTCCTATTTTACTTGCCATTATAAACACATGAGAACTTTACAGGTGTCTATTTTTGAGAGAAGTCCATGATTCATTACTGAAATGCTGAAGTGTCCCCTTAGTGAATGCAGAGACTGAAGAGCTGATGACTGGGTATTTATAAAGGAGCAACTTCATGCTCAGCCTTGCTCCCTTTTCTATCCTCAGTTCTAATACTTAAAGGATTATCTTGAGTAGTTTGCCAAGGGGAAGTCAGAGTAGGGGTAATTTGCCTTATTCCTTATATCTGGCTCCATTCAGCCATGAACACATATCTGACTAAGCAAACCTGAGCTAGGGTTTTGGCTGCTTGTTTCGTGCTTGTTCTTTCTTGAATTTAGGTAAATAAGTATCTATTCCAAGATTGATATGTTCAGCATTAGAGCTGACCTTTTGAGTTTGAGAGACCTAGAAGTTCTTAGTTTCTCCATGTCAGAGCTGAATGGTGGTGTTGAGGTTTGGGAACCATAATGAGGTTTGGGGTGTTTGGGACCCCGAAATACCAACACGTGGGGTCCTGCTGAATGATTTTGACTCAAGACTTCTTCCAGCCAAAGTAAAACAACGTTTATTAAAGGTTCGCCATAATAAGTCAACCCAAGTTGACTCTAGTTGCCTCAGCATTTGTGACCCTTGTCACAAGCATGCCAGATAGAATCTCAGTTAGACAGTCAGAGCTGGACTGAATCTGAGCAACTTCATAGAGGCAAGATGGAACAGAAAGACCATGGAAAAAGTCTAGAGGTGGTCTAGTAGTCTGGGAGGAGGGTCTAAGGAGGATCTTGATGAGACTGGATTAATCAAAGGTGGGAAACAGCTGGAGGCAATTGGAGGGTATCAGACCATGCAGGACTTGGGTGGGAAGCAGCGGGGCAATCCAGGGGTAACAAAGGAGGGCCTGGCTAGGTTAAGGGTAATAGATCTGAGTATGAAAGGCCAGATTAAATGGGAAGATTCAAGGGGAGTTCAAAGAGATTCCCAGAGTCTGAACCCCATCAGTGTCAGGAAAAGAACTCCCAATAGCTATTCCAGAGGTCATGGAGAAGATAGCTAAAGATAAAAGGACTTGTCTTTCATCTGCAGATGTATTGGGAGCTGTTTGGACAGTGCAGGACTATGGTAAAATGCAAAATCCTAAATAGCAGTCCTGCAGACTGCTTTGTGCTGTTACTAAACCCTATTTTTATCAAGTGTGTGTTTGTGAGTTTTATATTTAACATCTCTTTGTGTATAGGAAATAAATACTTGTCCCATATGTGATTCATTCACTGCCTTTTTAACTGTCCCACTTTTGGGGAAACCCAAATGTGAGCCTGAACTTAAGCTTTAAATAATTTTTCTTCGATGCACCAGGCTTGAGGATTAACTTGCGAAAGAATGTGAGCAAAAGGAATTTAACCTGATTCATTAAAGACTATATTACCTTAGAACTAAAGCTGGTCCAAATGTAATCCAGAGCAGATGGAGGAGGGTGGTGTTTGATTGATTTTTTCTTTAAATATATGGAGCAGCAGTTAGTGGTAGATATGTCTGCAGTTTCCTTCTTTGAAACTAAGTCTCTAAAGGAGATTTGAGAAGGTGGAAGGTAAAGGGCTATGTTGCAAGGTACAAAATCATCTATTTTAAATGGTGCATATTCTATCAAGTGACTAAAGTGTTGAAGGAAAAAAAAAATGATATAGAAGAACTAGTTGTTCCTACACCAGCTTTCTGCCTTCATTCAGATGGATGTGACAGACACTCAACTTTGAGTTTTTTATTCTGTTAAAGACTGCAACTGACTGGCCTAATATGATTTCTTATAAATAGTTATGGTTGACATTGTTCTCAGCATTTCCACAGGTCCCATTGTGAGTAGCATGAGGGCCAAGCACAACTCTGGGTATTACACAGGAAGGAATGACTTTTCCTAGCTCAGAGGTGGAATCCCCACCTCACAGTCCATTGTTATATAGTGTAACTGGGAGTCATTCATATAATTCATAACTATATTTTTGAAGGCAAAATTTGCCCTCAGAAATATATGAATTTGGAACTTTTAGACTACTATCTTATCAGACCATGAGCCTAATGTAGCAACCCCTATAGTTGCTTTAGGATTTAGTAAGGGCAAGCAGAGTCAAGAAGACAGATGGGGAAACCACAAATGAGAGAGAATGAAGGATCAAATCAGAGCTGTAACAACTAAAGAGAAACCTATAAAAATCATGTAGACTCTAGTTCCCTGGAGGGAAGTCTTCATGGTCCTCAGTCACTCAGTCACTTCCTTTCCGGAAGGAAGAGATATAAATAAATAGATGGCAATGAGAAGGAAGTAGCACCAACACAGTACAGAGCACTTGGATCAAGCTGAAATTGGTGAGGTCAAAGGAGGAATTCAGATAAAATACTAAGGGAGTATTAGAAAAGGGAAAAGGGAATTGATCTGAAATGATCTGTAAAGGTTACAACAAGGAAATGGCACTTCGGCAAAACCTTGAATGGAGACAGATTCTGATGCGCTAAGAAGAGGGAAGAGTGTGTTCCAGACAGGAAGCAAGTCCTCTCCAAATGCTTCAAAGCATTTCAAATTTGAGGCTGAACCAAAAGTGCAATCCGACTGGAATAGAATTTACAAAAGGAATTACATGGAAGGCAGTTTGTATTCATATTGTGGAGGGCCTTAAAGAATAAACTAAGCATTTTTCATTTTATCCTAAGAGAAATAGGGAGATGCTGAAGATTTTCAAGCGGGGGAATGAGAGTTGGGCTTGTTCCTCTAGAGAGTATTCTTGCCAATTGTGTGAAGGATAGATTGCAGAGGGGAGACATTGGAAACAGAAAAACAATTAGAAAGATAATGAATAATTTAGTTGTCTGGTAAGAGAGACCTGGACTAAGGTGATGGAAATGTGAATGGAGCAAAAAGAACATTTGTGAGAGTTATTGCTAGAGGTAGAACTGAGAAGATTTGGGATGTGTGAGGTAAAGGTGCCTCTACAGAGAGCATCTCTCAGATGCAAGTCTCTCTGTGAATCAGATTGGATGACAGGTACAGAACAGTACCTAGGAATTATACCCAGATAAACACTACCCAATTTCCAATGGATAATGGAAATGGAATGGCAAATGGAAAAATAAAAAAGACCCATTTAGTGGAGAGATAGGGATGAATAGTGGTCTGAGAAGTATGTGACAAGGACCACTGTAAATGGATCTCTATGCATACAGACCCTTGGAAACCATAGGACTACTGCTAGAGAAGTTGCTGAATCTCAACATCCAGGAGAACTGGGGCAGCAGGTTGCTTCCAATTTTTACTGATAATTTTTGATAGTGAATTGCTAAGGTCAGCTATTTTTTCACACTCGACCTCTAAGAAGTTTGATTACTGGGAACTGAGGAGTGCATAAGGATCTCTAATAGTAAATGGGTATATTCTTTTAGGAAAGAGGCTTAAGTAGTGTTTCAATGCCATTCCCACTCTTCCTACCCCATCCCTCAACAAAGGGGT
Source organism: Bettongia penicillata ogilbyi (assembly GCA_023548195.1). Taxonomy (NCBI): domain Eukaryota; kingdom Metazoa; phylum Chordata; class Mammalia; order Diprotodontia; family Potoroidae; genus Bettongia; species Bettongia penicillata. The sequence continues at coordinate 977,013 of JAJHZJ010000052.1, read as the reverse complement.
GAGGAAACCCTTGAAATTTCATGTTAGAGATAGAAAAAATGTTAAGCATCATCTTTGTCAAATTCTTCACTTTGCAGGGGAGGAAAAAGGCCCCAGAGAGATGTGACTTAACCAAAGTTAGAGAGGAAGACTCTTCCAAACCTTACTAAAATGGAGCCTGACCTACTGTGGAATCAAATGAAGCAGAAATTTCATAAAATCACAGCCCATTAGAAATAGAAGAGATCATGTTATCTCTTCTCATTTTTTAAATGTTTATTTACTTATTTTTAGTTTTAGCATTCATTTCCACCAAATTTTGAGTTCTAAATTTTCTCCCTGTCTCTCTCCTCCCCCCACCCCATAATGCTTTGCATTCTGATTACCCCTTCTCTCAAAATGCCCTCCCTTCTGTCACACCCCTCCCTTCACTTATCACCTTCTTCTCTCTTTTCTTATAGATCAAGATAGGTTTCTATACCACATTATTTGTATTTATTATTTCCCAGTTGTATGCAAAAACAATTCTCAACATTCATTCCTAATACTTTGAATTCCAACTTCTCTCCCTTCCTCCCTCCCCACCCATCCCCACTGAGAAGGCAGGCAATTCAATATAGGCTGTATAAATGTAATTTTGTGAAAGACTTTCAAAATTGTCATGTTGTATAAGATTAACTATATTTCCCTCCATCTATCCTGTCCCCCATTTCTTCTATTCTCTCTTTTGACCTTGTCCCTTCCCAAAAGTGTTTACTTCTGATTACCCCCTTCTCCCATTTGCCCTCCCTTTTATCATTCCCCCTCACTCCACTTGTCCCCTTCTCCCCTACCCTTCTGTAGTGCAAGATATACTTTCATACCAAACTGAGTGAGCATGTCATTCCCTCAAGCCAAATGTGAAGAGAGTAAGCTTACCTTTTTCCTCTCATATCCTCCCTTTTCTCCTCCACTGAAGAAATTTTTTCTTGTCTCCTGGAGGCATGATAATTTAACCTATTCCATTTCTCCCTTTCTCCTCCTATATATTCCTCTCTCACCCCTCAATTTTATTTTATATTTTTAGGTGTCATCCCTTCTTATTCAACTCACCCTGTGTTCTCTGTTTATATATGTGTGCATGCATGCACATGTGCATGTATGTGTGTGTGTGTGTGTGTGTGTTGTGTGTGTGTGTGTAATCCCTCCAACAACCCAAATACTGAGAAAAGTCTCAAGAGTTCCAAATATTATCTTTCAATGTAGGAATGTAAACAATTCAACTTTAAAAAGTCCTTTAGGTTTCTTTTTCCTGTTTACCTTTTCATGCTTCTCTTGATTCTTGTGTCTGAAAATGAAACTTTCTATTCAGTTCTAGTCTTTTTATAAAGAATGCTTGAAAGTCCTCTACATCATTGAATGACCATTTTTTCTCCTGAAGTATTTTACTCAGTTTTGCTGGGTAGGTGATTCTTTGTTTTAATCCCAGTTCCTTTGACTTCTGCAATATCATATTCCAAGCCCTTTGATCCCTTAATGTAGAAACTGTCAGATCCTGTGTTATTCTGAATGTATTTCCACAATATTCAAACTGTTTCTTTCTGGTTACTTGCAATATTTTCTCCTTAACCTGAGAACTCTGAAATTTGACCACAATATTCCTAGGAGTTTTTCTTTTCAGATCTCCTTTATGAAGTGATCTATGGAGTCTTTCAATGTTTATTTTGCCCTCTTGTTCTAGAATATCAGGGCAGTTTTCCTTGATAATTTCATGAAAGATGATATTGAAGCTCTTGTTTTGATCATGACTTTCAGGTAGTCCTATAATTTTTAAATTGTCTTTCCTGGATTTATTTTCCAGGTCAGTTGTTTTTCCAATGCGATATTTCATATTATCTTCTACTTTTTCATTGTTTTGGTTTGGTTTTGCGATTTCTTGGTTTCTCATAAAGTCATTAGCTTCCATCTATTCCATTCTAATTTTTAAAGAACTATTTTCTTCAGTGAGCTTTTGAACCTCCTTTTCCATTTGGCTAATTCTGCTTTTGAAAGCCTTCTCCTCATTGGCTTTTTGGATCTCTTTTGTCAATTGAGTTAGCCTATTTTTCAAGGTGTTATTTTCTTCAGCATTTTTATAGGTCTCTTTTAGCAAGCTCTTGACTTGCTTTTCATGATTTTCTTGCATAGATCTTATTTTCCTTTCTAATGTTTCCTCTACCTCTCTTCCTTGATTTTAAAAATCTTTTTCAAGATCTTCCATGGCCTGAGACCACTGGATGTTTATTTTGGTGGTTTTGGACACAGAAATCTTGACTTCTTCTGATTTTATGTTTTGTTCTTCCTCATCTGAAGGATGGGAGAAAATACCTGTTCACCAAGAAAGTAACCTTCTATAGTCTTTATTTTTTCTCCCTTTTTTGGGCATTTTCCCAGCCAGTTACTTGCCCTTTGAGACCTTTGTCGAAAGGAGGGTATATTCTGGGGACCTGTAAGTTCTCAGTTCCTCCAAGGTGGCATAATCAAGGGAGAGGTGTTTATTCCTCTCCTGAGCTGCACATTGGTCTGGGAGTAAGCTCAGAATCTGTAATTGAATTCCCTCTCAAGAGCCTCCGCCAACTCCACTGCTAGTGTTCCTCCTCACGCCTGGGTGGAGTTCAAGGCTGAATTCCCCTAGGGGCTCTGGGTGGAGGGCTCTGAAAATGGCAGCTGCTGGAGCCCTCCCACTGACCTTTGAAGCTATCTGTGGCATTTGTGGGTTGAGGAATTTGAGAACTGCTGCCTGTGGCACCCTTAATCTTGTTCTGGGTCCTGTCCCTGCTGCTCTGTGCTCCACACCACTCCTCACTCCTCCAGGCTGCTTTGTGCTGCTGTCTCTTCTCATTTTACAGAGGGAAAACACAAATGAAGAGTTAGAGCAGAGAGGAGAACCCTCATTTCCTAATTTCTAGTGCAACACTCTTTCCTCCAGATTATTGAAAGTTATCTTCTTTTGCAGACACTGACTTTCTTCATAGCCATAGCCTCTAATTCTTTTGACCCATAAAAACCAGATGAGCAGGGATGAGGGGCAACTTCCAAGGGAACTCTAGGTTCCAAGCCATGCTGCTTTCTCCCATTCATTCCCCCACTTTCAAGATATTTTTGTGAAGCCATGGAGAATAAATTTGCTTTGAGGGAAAGAGAGTGTGCTGGGTGCAGTTAACCACTCATTCTCCCAAATTCTTCTATGGGCTCTGAACTACAACAAGTCAGAGACAAGAGACAGAAAGATACCCAGGATGGAGAACACAAATGTATCCCTAAGAAAGCATGACTCTCTAGAAGGGATAAGATACTATCTCATTTTTTTCCTAACCAGATCCCATTTAAGGAACCACTCTTGGTCATCCTTTTCATGAAGAAGACCATTTTAGTTGAACTTGGATTTTCTGACAGCTATAGGGTCAGAAGTTGCTGTAAGATGTCCTACAAAGAGCCATTGTTCTCAGAATTGAGAGGACCAGATGCCTGAATTTCCATCTTATCTTTAGAGTGAGCTAGAAATTACATTCTACCTGTCACAACCGCAGACTTCTGTCAACCAAGAAAAGTACCCTAGTCTTCCCACTTAGCAAGGAAAAGAAGCTAGAGCTTGAAATATAGCTTTAGTAGAAATGCTCTACTCCCTAGTGGAAGTTCATTTGCATCCTCATGTTTATTGACTTCGTCTTTGGCACTTTTAACTACAGTAAAATTCATGAAACTTATTTCATATATACTATGGATAAATATAGGTTAATATTCAATAAGTAGTTAAAAATAACCATTAGCTATGTATCTTCTCCCCCTCATGTTTTCAATTTCCAACAAAAAAACAGAACTTCACAAAACAATTATTTGGATCATGTAACAAACTTTCAATTGTTTAATTGTATAATAATTGAGAGTACAAAGGAAATTATTGTATCTTAAATTTGTATTTTTCTGATGTATTTGTTTTTGATTAATATTAAATGAAAGACAATATTATCTGCAAAAGAGACCACCAAAAGTAATTTTAAAAATATTTAATATAGAATGGAGAAATGGAGTAAGGATGGATTGAAAATGTAGATATTATGAAAGCATATCCTCAAAATACCATTTTCCAAGTTTTATTAGCTGTCTGATTTTCAAAGATCTACCTTATTTCACTGATAAGTCTAAAGAGACATGTATTTGGGCATTCATTGGTACATTTATGTGATGGAATGTAGACAATTTGAAAAAAGAACTTTCAAGAATAAAATATGAAATCTGAAAATGCAGCTGGTCAATATGTGCTTAAGTGATAAATATCTCTGATTCATATATTTTCATTGGTCTTATTTTTCAGAGTACTCCTAAAATGTTTTGATGAGTAAAAGCTAACTTCTAAATATTTTAACTTCATAAAACATTCTTAAAATCACTTTATCTGAATCTAAATCATTTCATTATGCATAAAATCAAGCATCAGTTATTGTTACCCCACTCCAAGAAAAGCAAAATCAATCCAAAAGAGCGGCACTTTGATAATGCTTTAAAATATCAATTTAAGGGCGGTTTGAGTGAACCTGATAACGCTGATTTTGTTTAGTTTGAAATCTATAACCTCATAAACATCAATTGTTATCTTAACTTTAATATTGAGGACTACTACTTTGATTGGTTCTTCAATATCTGGGTTTTTCATCAGTCTTCTGCCTTTCTCTTATAGTCAGAATCATCACAATTATAGGTTTAGAATCAGAAGAGACTCAAGAGGTAATGTAATTAAACCTGTCCTTATTTTGAAGATAAGTTCCTATGTTCCATAATAGGAAAATATGATTATTACCAATAATATCATTGGCTCTTTAGATCTGATTTAATAAAATACAAAGATTTTAATTATCTCCATTTAAACCATGAAGCAACCAATTCAACACATTTCACTTCATAATTTTCCCCAAAGCTAATATGCTACATTTTCATAGCAACAAGATTATATACGGTGTTAATTTAGTTCAGCTTATCAAGGACGATTTGTTATAAACATTAAGGGACGATGGGGAATTACTAAAAGTAACAGACTGATTTATATCTCTTCTCTACCCTCCAAATAACATGCTAAAAATACAAAACTAGAATAATTTCATGAAGTGCCAGTATGTGTGTGGTAGTTCTGAAATAGTGTGTGGTTTGTGGATTTCTGCTTATGAATTAGTTTCATAATGTCTCTTTAGGGAATTCTATTAATTCCAGATGGATCACAGAATTACTCAACGAATTATATATCATTTAAAAATTAACTTGCTATTATCTGGAAAATCATCTATTTAGAGAAAATGATTCAACTTTAAATTCTTCTCATTTAGGATGCTGAAAGATAGGAAGATATTGTTGATTCACTCTCTCTATACACATATGTGTATATATGTGTATATATATATATACATAAATAGATATGTAAATATATGCATATATCCCTATGACGTAGAAGTATTGCAGAGGATCAGAGGATTAGCTGAAGGAAAATTGCTAAATGGTGATTATACCATACATGAATGTTTGAAAGAAACCGAAGTTTTTATGAGTTAGCAAACTAAATGCCATTTAGAAGTTATCTCTGGGACTAATTTAATTATAGTCTTATTAAATTTAAATTATACTTTAATTTTACTGCTTTTCATTGTGAATTAATCCCTCATAATGCAGTTTTATTCCTGCATGCAAATACATCTGTGCCTGATTCTATTGGACAAATATTTATTAAATGCCCATACTTTGGAAAAAGATATTTTTCAGTTCTAGATATTTACTCTTTCCCTAAAGTTGGACTCTTGTCCCTTATTATAGCTTGGAGATGAGTCAGGTCTTTTGAAGAATACCAGAAGAGTGTATCCATGCCAGAGGAGTAGGTTCTACCTATGGGCAGGTTGTACCAAACTGAGAAACCATTAAGCATAAACCCACGAAGGATAGTGTGCCTGTGGTCACATCACCAGCTTAGTTAAGTGAAGAAGGAAGAATATCATGCATACATGAATGAAAAAGTACTATTCATGGTTGCTGTAAGTCCTGTGAATATCACATTGGTGCTACATCATTGAAGGGTGAGGTTGGGGAGGAGATAAGCATTTATGAAGTACCTACTACATGCCAGATATTATGCTAAGTACTGTATAAATATTATCTCATTAAATCCCCAACAACTTTTAAAATAGGTTCTATCATTAGCCTCATTTCATAGCTGAGAAATCTGAGGCTAACAGAAATTAAGTGACTTGCTTTTGATCACATAGCTAGGAATTGTTTCAGGCTGGTTTGAATTTAGGTCTTTTAGACTCCAGTACTAATGTTCTATCCACTGAACCACCTAGCTGCCCTAAGGGAGTAACCACATAGATGAAATCATACATCTTTTAAATATTGAACTCCTGAGAGAAATGTTAGATGAATTCTCCTTGAAGCACATAAACTGTTTTAGAAATATTTATTGTTAATTGTTAGAGAAAATAGAAAAAAAATTATTAAATGTGCTCTCATTCCCTTACTGGAAAATATTATTAACTTTTCAGTTTCTATGAGTCATAACCATGAATTTTCCAAGACTTTATTCCATTCCTTCTTTGAGATGGTAACTGATGAAGGCTGGTCAGGTAGGGAAGGCCCTCTTACATGAGAAGAGGTAGCTTCAGTGCAGCTGAATACATCAGATATGTTGGATGACTATCGACAGTATCAGAACTTGACTTTAAAGGAATTCTCTCTGGTCATAAGGGGGTCCCTCTTGAAAGGACATGCTTTCTACAACTAGGCTCATAATGCCATACTGTATCCCTCACCAGTGCAGATGCAGCTGTCAATAGATTTAAGTCCTTGTCAGAGTACCCAGTTTAGGTCTAAGAAGAGACCCACGTGGGTCAGCCAGTGATGGTAGGGAAAACAACAGTTTAATGAATTCAGATGCTGAGAATACCTGTAAAACAATGGTAATCAGCTCAATGCAAAGCTTTGTTAGCAAATGGGATAGGGAATGAGAAAGGAAGAAGGGAGGAGACTCAGTTTACCACACACACACACACACACATACACACACACACACATTAACATGGAGTATAATTCTAATTCCTGATCTTTTCCATTCAGCAAGAGAGCCTTGCTCCTGCAGGAAGGTGTGCTTCCACCAGAAGAAAATTTGTGCTTCAAAGTGCCTTTATGAGAGTGGGGTTCTTATACTCTTATTTTGTGTGCCCCGCTCCAAGCTGATGTTTTAGGACAAAATATTATTTGGGGGGATTTATCAAGGAGAAAAACAAGCTGGTGATAGAAGATATTATTTAGAGCAGACAGTAGTTCTAAACTTTGAAAAGTATCATGGTCAGTATTTTTCCATGAATATATTCCATAAACTTATAGTCTTCCTTATGGGTGGGTCTATCATGATGGCCTCAAGACCATTAGACCTAATCTTATAGGTCTATACCTATACAATAGTTTCCATGCATAGATTCTATAAGCTATAGCCTCCCTTAAGGGGTGACTGTCATAGTGGTCTCAAGACCACCAGGCCTAATCTTATAAAACCAATTGTTCTCTATCTTTAACCTTATCTGATAGTCCCTGAGATGATACTCATTTTTGTCAGATATGCAAGGGGTTTTGCTGAATGCGAAGGAGTCTACTTGATTTTATATACCCACATCTTCATAAAATATAGCTGTTTCCCTGAAACACTATGACTATTAAGAAAATAGTCTATTTCAATAGGAAAAGAATTGTCTTATGACTCAAGAGACTAATGAATCACCAGACTCCAGCACTTTAACTGTCATTTATTCAATGACTAACCCAGGGTCAGCCACTCAATCTCTGGGTTCCTTTATTTGTCCATTTCTCAAAGCAAAAAGGAGATAAGACTACTTGCTTCACATGCCTATTAAATGAGAAATGTATAATGCTTTAAGTTTCTCAGGAGTGAAAGACTTTGGACTCCAGATATGCAAGGAGAGAAAGAGAGAGAGAAAGAGAGAGAGAGAGAGAAAGAGAGAGGCGGGGGGGACAGAGACAGAGAGAGACAGAGAAGTGGACAGAGACAGAGACAGACAGAGACAGAGAGAGAGAGATAGAGAGATTCAGAGACAGACAGACAGAGAGAAAGAAAGTGAGAGACAGACAGAATTATCAGCTGTTTGTGAAGTACTAGATTATTGGTTTCAGTGATATCTTCTTTTACTGAAAATATCCCACTAAAAAGGATAACAACCAGAGACAGTTGCATTGTTTTTCTCTTTTTTTTCTTTTCATTTTTTTTTTCTGTTTTGAGACTTTATCTCCCTTCTTCAGTCAGGTTAGAACCGTAGCAGCCACTCAGAAGCATAAATCTGCTCTGTTTTTCTGACCTGGGCTGATTCACCCTGCCTTAGGCAACCTGGAGGGTCTCTGTTCTTATAGGTTTATCATACTTGGTTCCATTCTAAGTACAAGTCTCTGTTTGATTTTGGCCCTATTCTAGCTCAGAACTCCTGCGATCAAGGAGTCCACCAGCCTCAGCCTCTCCAGCAGGGAGGATAGGCCTGCACCATCAACTGACTCCCCTATTTTCACTTAGGATACCTTATTACTTTGTGAACTGTATACAGCGTATAGTCTTAATAATTTAAAATCAAGCATAACATGCTTGCTATTGATCTATTCTGGACTTCCTAAAATCTCCATTTTAAAATTTAATGTGGTAAATTTTTTGTACCTTCTGATTATATAATTATAGTCAAATTTCAATTATGAGTGTTTGAAAAGAAACCAAGTGTATGTTTCTTATGTGATCAATGAAAACTGTTTGAATATGTTATTCAGAGATGGTAATGGCTCTACAAGAAGAAAATGAAAAGCCAAGAAGTGATTTGAAGTCAATCTTGACCATCTGACCAAATGTTTTAAAAAGGTGTTTGGAGAGCTATTTGAGAGTTTGTGAGTGTGCCACTGGTGCCGTGGAGAGGAATATGATTGCTTTGTAACTCCTAGAGAGAACCTAATGGTAAAAATCTCAGGAAGAAAAAGAACCTTTCCAAACAAATACACTTCCTGCTGGGAGAATCTGGGCCAGTTGATCTTCTCAGCAAAAATCTCTACCTAAACGGAGTCACAGTTAATTATGCCCTGTTGTCAAAAGACACCGAAAATACTTCACAGTTTGTCAGCACGCCACAGTAGAAAAGTGACACGTTTTGACAAGTACCTATTTGTTGTTTTTAGAATTTGCATTAAGTATGACAAGTATACTTTAAGTTATTATACTGTAGTGCTATTTAACCTGCTTTCCTTTACCCAGAAAACTAATTCCAGTTCAGTTAAGCACACTTACTTTTGTATTACATATGGCTTTGAGCCTTGAGACCCAAGTTTAAGATACCTGAGTACAAACATTCTGTGATGAACAATGGTGAAAATTTGTTCAGAGTAGTTCAGGACTTAAAACATAGGTTAGGAAGGAATTTAAAGAAAGAAAGGCAAAAAAGAGATCAAAGAAACCCAATGATTAAGATATGCTCATCAACCACAATTTTAAGGACCTACAATGAACACCTACACCAGAACTGGCAGCAGTATTAAGTGCCGTCTCTTGTCCAAGTTTTGCTACACTAGGCCAAATGTGAAATCTCAAAGTAATTAGAATTTAATTTTCTGCTAAAAAAAGTAAGCAAGATAACCTTTTAAGAACATAGAGATTATTTTAATTGCTTTTTTTCTTTACATCCAAGGAAAAATTAATCCCTAATAAATGCAAATTAGATACTTTTTTGGTTTAAAAACAGAAAAATAATGCACTCACTATTGCCTTCAAATTCTTGGTTGTTGGTCAAATGCTGTACTATCTATGATGAGCCTTGTCAAAAGTTTCTAATATAAGTTTTCACTGATACATGGCAATAATACAGGAAGAGCAGTGTCTCCAGTTTTTCTCTTTTAATTATTTTCTTTTTAGTTTCCAATATTTACTTTTATAAGATTTTGAATTCCGAATTTTTCTCCTTCCATCCTCCCCTCCCCAATACAACATGCAATCTAATGTAGGCTATACAAGCACAATAATATTAAACATATTCAACATTTATTGTGTCGTGCAAGAAGAATCAGAACAAAAGGGAAAAACCACAAGAAAGAAAAAAAAACAAAAAAGAGAAAATAATATGCTTTATTCTGCATTCAGACTCTACAGTTCTTTCTCTGGAAATGGATAACATTTTCTATCACATCTTTTGCAGTTTTCTTAGTTCATTATATAACTGAAAAGAGCTAAGTCTATCAAAGTTGGTCATCACATAAGGTTGGTGTTACTGTGTACAATGTTCTCCTGGTTCCATTAACTTCACAACCCAGTATCCATTCATGTACATCTTTCTAAGCTTTCTAAAGTTCTCCTGCTCATCATTTCTTAAAGAACAAGAGTATTCCGTTACATTCATATACCACAACTTTTTCAAACACTCCTCAGTTGATGGACATTCTCTCAATTTCCAATTCTTTGCCACCAAAAAAGAACTACTACTCTTTATAAATATATAAATATTTATTGTACACATGGGTTCTTTACCCTTTTTAGTGATCTCTTTGGGATACAGACCTAGTAGTGCTAATGTTAGATTAAAGGATATGCATAGTTTTGTAGGACTTTGAGTATACTTTCAAATTGCTCTCCAGAATGATTACATCCAGCCAATTTCACCAACAATGAATTAGTGTTCTAATTTTCCCTTATCTTTTCCAACATTTTGTTTTTGTCATGTTAGTCAATCTGATAGGTGGTACCTCAGAATTGTTTTAATTTGTAGTTTCCTAACCAATAGTGATTTAGAGAATTAATGTTCCAGAGTTTTCAACATCAGTTGGAAGATATCGCTCTAAAGACATTCACATGTGGAAAATTCTTTAATATGCCTTGGCCATTTATTTTATAATACACTTATTTAAGATTCTTAAAGAATTATTCTTATGTAGAATCTAGGTAGCCATTAATATTTATTGTGATGATTTATTTGGGGAATCAATTTTTTTAAGTTTACTTGCATAGCCTATGGAGTACCACCAAAGGAAAGGATGCTCATTTCATGTAGACCTGAGTTTATTTGAGGGAATCCTGGCCCCAAACTGGGGGAAAGGGATAGTTTCCAGAAATTTCTCATTTTTTCTCCTCCCACTCTAGAATAGAAGTTCCAAAATGTTGATAACATTCAAAAAAGAGTATTCATTCTAATTCATTCTACAATATGGGTATCAGGTAGGGGATAATTATTTATGTCATCAAAATTACATAATCATATTACATAAAGAAGAATCAGTACACATAAAAAGAAAATATTTAAAATACCACACATAGGCCATTATACTAATCATTTTCCAACCTCCCTTCCCAAAAAACACATACAAGTAAACTTTCTGGGACCCCACAGAACAGATGGTTTGCCTTCCATTTTGCCCTCTCATTTCTTAAGTAACTCCTTTATCTCTCTGAGTTAAGACAATGAGCTGTAGTATCACTAAGGAAATTTTATCTTTTTTTTCCCCCTCTCTTTCATGGTTTCTATCACTTCCCCCTTCTCCAGTCATGCCCCACTTTTCCAGAGATACATTACTTTTTAACCAGTCATCTGGTGATAAGTCCCTATTTAACAGATTTGGTTCTGAGAGATCAGAGATGTGTCCTGTTGCAAAGTCAATGCTAAAGTCCTTTACTAGAAAGTAGTTTCATAAAAGCTGCCATATCTTGTTCTCTCCTGAATCTGGGGTCCCTACCACCTAGGAGATTCTTCAGGAGGACTTTTATGGAAGAAATATTTTATGTGGTGTACCTTGTCTACTTATTATTTAATGCAGACAGTAGTTAATCCCTAATTACTTGCATTTAATTTGGAATGTTTCCATATATATTTAAAATGTCTAGCTATTCTTAGAATTCTCTTCAGAGAAAATAATGAATTCCATTATTTTAAAGGTGGTCTCAGGGAAGAAGAATTTATAGACACAGTTCATTCCAGTGTCAGATAAAACTCCACAAGAAGGGAACAAATTAAGTCAAATCTGTTAGTGACACCTGCTTTTAATAAATTAAATAAAAACCAAGGAACATGGAGAAGCCGAATTATCTATCCTGTTCATTCCCATGAGTTATTTCAATAATTAACTTATAACATTGTCTTTTAACTTCTAACTCTCTGATCTTCACCTGAAGAAATAAATGAATAAACAAAAATCCATTAATTAACACATTCATTCATTCCAAAGCAATGGAACTCCTTGACTGATGAAGCTGTCTAAGGGGTCATAAGTGGAAAAAGTTTAAGAAGCCCCAAGTAGCAGAAATTTTATATATCCTAAGAAGTACTCATCTAACCTGAGGACATCTTGTATGCTAAAGTGACATTATCACTAACTTACATCTACCCAACTTTTCTGTGTTTGGACTGATTGGTCCTTGAACAGGAGAGAGGATTGAGCCTAGTCAACCTGAAAGAGATCTCTCACCAAGAAACTCAGGGCAAGATTTGAATTGATCACTCACTTTATGGGGGTGGGGGCAGCTGGGTGGTTCAGTGGATGGAGTACTAGTCCAGGAGTCAGGAGGACCTGAGTTCAAATCTCACCTCAGACACTTGACACTTTTAGCTGTGTGACCTTGGACAGTCACTTAACCCCAATTGCCTCATCCTGCATGGATGCCTGCATCCAAACTTCAAACTGATAAGCTAGGAGTATAAAGAGTCATAATATATTTCAACACTTGCAGTCCCTAAATCAGAGGTTTAAAAACTCCTAAATTCATTAATTGTAGATTTATGATTTTTTTTTTAGAATTGAACAGGTATGTTTTCTTAGCTAGATTTTTAAAAATTCAGTAAGGGGAGGAGAGAAATGGAAAATGGAATTTGTCATAGGACAAAGTTTCTAAGACAAATTTTAATTTGAGGTCAGAAAAAAAATCCAAAACAAAAAACTCTAACACTTCCTAAGAATAAGTTGTCCAAAAGCACAATGGACAACTTTAAGAGGTAGTGAGTAGTCGCTCATTAAAAGTCTTCGAGCAAAGAATAGATAACCATTTGGTATAGTAGGGAATTCCTTTTCATAATGAGTTGATCTAGATGACTGTTGAAATCCTTTCCATCTCTCAAATTATGTGATCTTATTATTCTCTATCTCCAGCTTCAAAGGAGACTGGAGTGATCTGGAAAAGACAGCATTAACAGAAATAATCATACAGACTTAATCAGGGTACCTCGTTTCTTACAAACCAACGGTACATATATGAATTGGCCCATGAGCTAAAATTGAGAACCTAGTATGATTTTCTTCACTCTTCCTTTGGTTTTTTAAAAGTTGTTGACTTTAGATTCAGTGGAGAGGGTTGCAATAAATTCCTTCCTTGAGGGTGAGAATCATTCCTAATTTGAGTATCTAGCAGTTCTAGCTTATGTGGGGAGAGGAGAAGGAATAAAGAAAAGGGGTTCAAAGAGGTTTATTTAATACCATGTTAATTTGCAGGAAGAAGTGTGCATGGAACCATTTTAGTGACAAAATTGCATATTTCTGAGTTCTAATAACATATTCCTTAAACCCCCTGTTTATGCAGTTTCCTTTTAGACAAAAAGCAAAATGTGATTTGGTTATACTTTTATTTTGTTTCACAAAACTTCATTATAAACTTTCATCTGTTGTTTATTCCTATATGATTTCCTTTTGGTTGATGGAGTGAGGTGACAGAGAGAAGAGAAAAGAATGAAAAAAAAACATTTTCTTTCAGTGGCTTCATTTTGAATAAAATATGAGCAGATATCACGTCAACAAAGATAGATTCCAAAGGTCTCCCAGTATCTTTTTAATAAATATCCATCAGGTAGTTTTACTTTGCACCTATTTCAGTGCTGCCAGTGTGAATAGATAGAGCACAAATGTTACTATTTCAGGAGGGTTTTGACAGATCAAAGACCTAGACTTCTATCCTCACTGTATCAGCTTCAAAAGTGATCCTTGCTTTTTAAAAATTTCCCCAAGTAATACTCCATGAAAGTCTCTGAAAATGAACTGGTCCTGCCATAACTTTGCTCTTTTTATGTCCAACACCTGCAGTTTCCAAACACTAAAAACAGCACTTGTCCTAGAAGAATCCTCCACTTCACAAGAGACTTCATCGCTTGTTATCTTAGGGTCATGATATCCAGCAACTGAGATCAAACTCCTTTTCCCCACCCTGCTCATATGCAGAATCCCACCATCATTACAAGCGAACTGTTTCTTTTTTACCTGAAGGCCTTTCTGAAAAATAAATTCCATTTTCAAGGAGCATGTTTTAGTCTTTTTGGTATTTCTTCAATATTCTGCATATAATAGGCACATAATGCATGTTGAATTAAATTAACAGCATATCACAGTTTTTATGCTATATTTTTCTTCAATGTTTCAAGGAACTGTGATTATGATAAGGTGGATACTTCCTTTACTGAAGCACACTGAATATCCATTCTGAGCACTGTTGCCTGGATCCAAACAGCTAAAACTACTCTGCTTTTCTAGGAGACATAGGAGACTAAAAGGAAGTGTCATATAAATATTCAAAGGAAAACCTCTGTCAGCACAAAGGAAAGAGACTGGCTCTGAA